>CM053622.1:209358518-209422139 GCA_028646595.1 Phalanger gymnotis | reverse complement strand
GACTGTTATCCATGACTTCTCATATATTTGCCACCCAGGTTCCATCCAACCTAGTTAGGGCCTGCCTCAATTTTTCCTGACATAACAAAGGCAACAGTGGAGCACATGGGCTGTCCAAAGGTTGTTCCTTGGTCTCACTTCCTTTTTGTTCACACTTGTTTCAATGATACCCTTTTCTGTGCTTCTCTTTGTGATGCCTTCTTTGCAATGACTTGGATCTTTCTCTCACCAGCCACATGGCTCTCTATTGCTCTTCAAGTGTTCCTTAATCAAATTATTTTGAAACTTAGTTGAATGCGGCAGAGTCAAGCGCCCAGAAGAAGGATTATGGTGATGCTTCAGGGTTCCTTTCTGGGAGCTGATTTCTGCTTCTGAAACCATCATAAGTTAGAAGGAAATTTTTTTCTCCTTTGAAGTTTCAGGGTTTTCTCCCTTTGAGTCCATTCTGCCATTGTCCTGAATCATAGAGAAAACTATGAGCCACATAGGGCCAACTGAAACAGAGAGACCTATGATAGAAGTGTCTGTCTGGAAAACTGGCTTTGAATGACCCAGTAAGCCACCACAGAGCCACTGGTCACACCTCATTTGACTCTGTTTCTCTCTAATGATCATAAGATCCAATGACAAGGGGAAGGATTTTGGCATTAGCCTGGAGTCCTGTAGCCTGTGACTAAATCATTTCTAGAAAAACTATTCATAATATGTAGCAGGGCTGCTTAATCCTTACCCAACCCCAGGAAGGGAGCTTTCCAGCCAGCTTTCTTAATGCCTGCTGCTCATTAAGCAGATAAGTTTTCCAGAGTTGATAAACACGGTCTGGTTGCCAGAGGAGAAATTCTTGGGAAAAGGGCCACTGAGCCTCAAGGAACCAAAGACTTTGATTACTGAATAGAGTTAGTTAGGAGTTCATTATAGCACATGGCTCATGGGCCAAGAAAACAATTCTAGCATGGCAATTGGACTTTTTCAGGGTGGTAACATTGATGCCTACATTGGATGTCTCTACAAACGCCTGAAAAGGAAGATCGCATATACTCAGAGGGGCCTTTAGGGGTCATCTTAATCTCATCCCATCTTTTTACAGAAACTGAGGCCCAGAGAGATTAAGCAATCCACCCAACATCACACAGGAAGCAGGTGGCAGAGTCAGTATTTGAACTCAGTCCCTCTGGCTCCAAACCTACCGTTCTCTCTTATACTATGCTGTCTCCTATATCCAGTGACACTGAACAACTTCCTATCAGAGACACAGCCCAGAAACATATAGGGACTATATGCCTAATTTTTACTCAGGATAATTCTACCATTACCTGATCTCCTGGAGCAGGCTAATGAGTCATATACTCATTAGCACACCTCCATATGTAAAATCTTAAGCACCACAGTTTTTCCTTCTGTATTCACCATATCTCCCTCAGGTCTCTGACAGATTCTCTCCTCTTCAGTGATCAAGAGTAGTAAAAGGGAGGATGGGGGGTGGGAAGAGTTAGGGAAGAAAAAAAGGCAAAAAAAGAAATTTACATGATACTTTTGTTGTATTTTTGAAAGGAGTAGCAAGTTGTGCATAATAGATTTGCAGTTTCATGTGCAATCATCTTTTTTATTGTATTGTGTCATGGAAGTGCTTGTTTTATTCCATAAATTTTTTATTTATATTAAAATTATAAAATTACTTTTTTTTAAAAAAAAAGTAGTAAAGAGGTCTCCAATCTCGGTGTCTGAGTTGTAATATATGTGAAGTCAAGAGCATTAAGCATTATCATGACCTGCTGTGCTTCCAAATTTGTATTAACTCTGTCTTATATAATGCCACTGTCTATAATTTTCTCCCAGTAAGAAAACAGACAACATAACTCAATCAGAGTTTTCTAGGATTTGTATCCAATAAGTGGGTTGATAGGCATCATGGAAAAGAGTTTAGATTAGGAGTCAGGAAGACCTGGGTTTGAATTCCACCTCCGACATTTACTTGTTCTATGACCATAGGCACATCTCTTAACTTCTCTGAGCTTCAAATAACTTTCTAAGATAGAATCTTAACATTTTTTGTGTGTCATGAGGATCCTGTTGGTAAATATGTATCACTTCTTTGAATAATGTTTATAAATGCATAAGATAAAATATATAGGATTATGAAGGAAACCAAATATATTGAAGTAAATAGGTAATGTTTTCCCATTCAAGTTCACAAACTCCAGGTTAGGTGGATTTCAGAAAAACCTGGAAAGACTTACATGAACTGATGCTGAGTGAAGTGAGCAAAGTAAACAGTAACATTGTGTGATGGTTATCCATAACAGACTTAACTTTTCTCAGCAATACAATCATCCATGACAATTCCAAAAGATAGAAAAGGCTGACCACATGCAGAGAAAGAATTATAAAGTCTGAATGCAGATCAATGCATTCTATTTTGTCTTTTGTTTTTTTCTTTCTTGTGGCTTTCCTCTTTTATTCTGATTCTTCTATTACAACATGACTAATGTGGACATATGTTTAACTTGGTTGTACATGTATAACCTATATCAGATTGCTTGCTCTCTTGGGGAAGAAGGAGGGGAGAGAGGGAGGGAGAAAACTTTGGAATTCAGATTTTTTTAAAAAAATGAATGTTAAAAACCATCTTTACATGTAATTGGGAAATACAATATAATTAAGAAAAAAAGAAAGAAGAAAGAAAAACGGTTCCATGAAAAAAAGAACCCCTGCTCTAAGACAATAAATTATTGACAAATTATTGTTATCTTCATTGGTGGAGGAAGTTTCACATTGACAAGCTCACAGGTCTTTGATGGTTGGTTACCATGTTTTCACTGAACTCATATCTCAGAAACAAAATTTTTGACCAAGGCCATTTTGGAATTTTCACTGCCAAAGAGAAAGGAAATTGAAATATAAAGGAAAGAAAAGGACTGAGGTTTTGTAATGGGAAAACTCCATATAGCAGGCGCTTGGATTACTCTATGACCCAGATACAAAGAAGATTAGCATATGTCTTAGGCAGTTTTGACTTTTGGGCTACTTGATTGGTACACCAAGTATTTCTCTGCTATTCATCCACGTTGCTCTTACTAGTGAATTGACTCCATCTGGAGGAGGTGAAAGAAGCATCCTTTAGGCTACAGGAAGCACTAGAGTTCTTATGTAGACTCGGGGAGGTCAAAGACTTTGGGTGACTGCCCTTGGCCTGGGAAAGGCTCTGACTGGTTGTGTCAGGAGAGCTTCTATTCCCCTTACCTCCCTTTCAGCAAAGGGCAGCTAGGTAGCGAAGTGGATAGAGCCCTGGGACAGAGTCCAAATCTGGCTTCAGGTATTTACTAACTAACTAGGGTTGCTGTGAGGATCAAATGAGATAATATTTGTAAAGGACTCAGCACAGTGCCTGGCACACTGTAAGTACTACATAAATATTAGCAATTATTATGATGATTGTTATTATTTCAGGGACCACTGTCACCAACTTTTCAAGAAAAGAAAGGACAATAATGAAAAACAAAATTCTAGGAGCTATGGGTTGTTTTTTCAAAGGAAAGATCAGGAGATCAAAGATTAGCAGTGATTAGCAGGGGGAACCTGTCATAGTAGAAAGCATCCTGGGCTTGGAATCAAGAGAAAGCAAATCCTAGTCCTGACACTGCTGATCTGGGTGATCATGGCAAAGTCACTCAGCCCCTGGAACTCCCTAGGACTTATGGAATAAGTCTTAAACAATTGTAAGTTACCTGCTTTGGAGATAGTTCCCTCACCAATGAAATCCCAATTCCTTCGCGTTAATAAAAGAGAGTTTTGGAGAAATTACTGTCAATAAACAGCTAACAATGATGAAATACAAGAAACTCCCATTGTGTCTTGCTAATTTGCTTGTCATCTTTCCCCGGTTCCTATTTCGCCTGACTAACATGTCTATGTACTTATTATTGACTACTAATTTTTACAACCATAAGGATCCCAAGTTCCCTGCAAACATATCTAAAGCAATTGAAGAACTCTCAGAAAACAATTTTAAACAATGCTTTGTTGTCTTTGTTGGAATATCCTTGCTGCATTTAATTGCTTCAGGATAGAGAATGGAAAGAGAAATTCACTAATAAAGGTGGAAAAGAGGATTTGTGAGAAGACTGGAGAGCATCTCTAGAGTTCCCTGTTGAGCAGGACAGCTCACAGACATTCCCTCCCACAAGGCAAATCCAACCCTTTCTGCAACCTGCGAATCCTGTGCCCTTTGGAAGCAGATCCAAGTTTTACAACTCATTTTGCCACTGAGTTAGGTAAGTCCTCTTTACCTTTTTGTCTTCAGTGAGGGAAATAATCTCCTCAAAATCCCCACTACGGTGTCTTGTCAAGGCCTGGAGATGAACCAGGACCACTACACCAATGGAGCATAAGCTCTGGAACCTACTACCACATTTGAAAGGTTTCAAGACCTATTGGCATACGGAGTCTACCGTATAAGGTCTAGCCTAGAGAGATAAGCCCAGTACCAAAAGATTGGCTACTATGTGATGGTTTGTTTTTACACTTGTTTTGCCTATGATGACCCATGAAATAAATAAAAATATTTTTACATTGCCTTCAGTCTTGTGTGTCCCTTTGCACCTTCTCAGCAACAGCAGAAGAATAGCCAAGAAAAAGGAATAAGGTGCTAAGAAGCATACAGTTCTTAGGCTGTCTGCAAATAAGAATGGTACAGAATGAGAACAGTGGGGGTCATGAGCTGCACCTGTGAAGGAAATAGCTGGACCGATGAGAACACAAATCCAGCAAAGTCCAGAGCAATGGAAACATCTTGAAGTAGAAATCATCGTAAGTGATCACATTCTGACCAGGCCTTGTTTTTCTGCAAGGAAACACTTGTACAGAGGCTGAAGAATCAGAACGTTAAAGGACTAGGAGATTAAAGACAGTAAGTTTCTGTGTCACCAGCTGCCATGCTCTTGATATTCCATTCTGTGGCACTGGGCATGGAGGTTCCTTAAGGAGAAGTTGCGAAAGACCCATCCAAGGTTATCCTCATGCTATGGCAGTCTCTGTTTCCCAGCCCAGATGGCTAGGGATGCTACGAGGCAGAAAACTGTGCTCCCTGTGGAGAACTGAGTACTTGGAATTATTTAAATCATGACCACTCATGCCCACAGGACAGGTTGGTTTGCCTCTCAGAAGGGCAGCGGGTAAGCAAAGACCCTGGAGAGTCAAAGAATTCAAGATAAGATAAAAATGGAAGAATAGAAGTTATATAAGTGATGTTGAGAACACCCATATCATCAGATCTGGATAGGGGCATTCAGAAACACTGGCCAAAATTTATTAGAATAACACAAACAGGGGAAAAATCAGCTACTGGATTTTTTTTTATTAAAAAGAGGAAAAAGTAGCCAAAATGAAAGCCCTAATTAATTTTGACTTCTACAAGTTAGGCAGTAATCAGCTTGTACTGATGCTGGTTTTGAGAGTTGGCTGAAGTGGTCTGGGTCAATCAAAACTGAAGATTTAAGGTCCGGGGGTGGGACTGCCACAGGATGCCTTTTAAAATTGCCTTTAAGTGAATAATACATTTCACTGCCTGTAAGTTGTTGGACAGCACCCAACATTTTAGCTGCAACTGTCAATGTTTTTAAGGATCAGCTTGTCAGTGATTGTTCAAATTCATTCCACCCTACTGACATCCTTGATTACCAAGCACCACTGTGGAGGATTATTACCAGGTCCACAGTTGTATTGCCTCACAAAAATGATTTGCCCCTTGCACCCCAGTGATATTGTGGCATTATGGAAAGAACAATGGGGTCAGAAATCTTGGGTTTGAGCCCCACTGCTGCTATTTATGATTTGTGTGATCGTGGGTCAGTCATTTCACCTCTCTGACACAGCTTTCTTCTCTGGAAAATGGGGCTAATATACCTTCTAGCTCAGTGGTGGATTTGTTATGGGGATCAAATGACATAATGCATGTAAAGCACTCAGTAAACCATAAAAATATTGGTCATTTAAATGCCAGCTATTTGGTATTTCCCTGTTAAAATCTCCCGAGATTTTAAATACCAATAGTCCTGAACAAGGAAACACGCATCTCACAAGAATAAAGCAAGCTAGCTTCTCTGAAGGGAGATATTCAAAAAACAGAGGTCAGTCTGGGAGAAGGAAGGAAACAAGTCCCTACCAAGTACTGGATACCCCACTAGGGCCCCAGGTAGAATGGGTACCCCACTGAGGGTCCTAGAGGAAGTGGGGCACCTTCTCTCTGAAACCAGTACAGTCTAGTGGGTTTTTACAACGTTTTTCTCTGTATCCAGCACATCCAGGCAATGGGGATAGGGGACAAGGAATCTGGACCTGGTATGGATTCATGCTAATGTAGGGAGGAAAGACTCCTGGGGAATTTGAGGCTAATTGATATTCAAACTCCTCACCAGTGGGAAAGGAGCTTTGGGCTTTTTACTGTTGATCTTACTTGAGAGAGTAACTCTGGGTTTGTTTGTTTGTTTGTTTGTTTGTTTGTTTGTTTTTAAGCTTCCCTGAGGTTTCCACTTATATCCCTTTCACCTGCTAAATTCTTTTTATCCAAGCTACCATTGAGATCTCCCACAAATCAGGGCAAGAATTCCTACCTCCTGTCTCCCACACACTCCCCTACTTCCCACCCCTCAAAACATAAACTCTCCGGCTAACTCTCCGACACTAATACACACACCCTTACTTCCCATAGGGTCCTGGAGCCAATAGAACTTTTCAAGTCATGTGCAATTAACCACCCCCATTTTATAGACATCAAGAATTATAGATTATATATTTATTTCTTACAAAAATCAAGATTTCCCCAAGTGCACACAGACATAATTCTCTGCTCTATGGGACAATTTAATAGTCTAGTATGGTCTCAAGACTAACAGTACAAATAAAAGATTTGGGAAGGAATTAACTGGTGCATGATTTAAGGATTGCTTTTTTTTCCCAAGGACACCTGACATGCCTTTTGACATTTCTTTACAAAAGCTTTTTCTTTTATTTGTCTTCAATTCAAGGACAGCAAATAAGACGAGGGAAGCTCTCTCCTCTCATTTTTTCCCTCAAATTTAAGACAGATTTTAAACACCCTTGTGTTTGTCATATATAAATTATGTCTAAATAAATAAATTGAGAGGCCACCTGGTATATTGAATGGGCCACTGTACTTAGAGTCAGAAAGGCCTGGGTTCAAATCCCACTCTTAGGTACTTAGTAGCTATGTGGCCCAAGCAAGTCATTTAATTCTCTCTGTGCCTTGGTTTCTTCATCTGTAAAAAGAGACTGAACTCAGTGGACTCTAAGGCCCCTTCCTTTCTTTTTTTTAAAAAGATAGTTTTAATTTCTTCTTTTTTTTTGCAGGGGGAGGGTAGGGCAGTTGGGGTTAAGTGACTTGCCCACGTCACACAGCTAGTAAGTGTGTCAAGTGTCTGAGACTATATTTGAACTCAGGTCCTCCTGACTCCAGGGCTGGTGCTCTACTCACTGCACCACCTAGCTGCCCCACTAAGGTCCCTTTCAGCCCTAATTCTATGATTCTATTAATAATAGACTTGTCCTTCTATTCAGTCACAATTAGGGTTGTAATAGGGAGTGTTCATGACATAATAGGGACCAAGAGAGGAGTACCTACCATTGTTTTAGTATAAAATAAGCTTTCAGCTGTTTATAGACAAAGGGGAAGTGTCAAAGAATGTGTTGGAAAATGTCTGCCCTACACAGCTAAGTCTAAATATTTTTAATTCAAAGAACAATAGAGATACCAGTGTTGCATCAACATTATTAAATCTTTCATTGACACTGAGTTACAAGCATCTTTCTCTTAGTTTTTCCCCGGCATCTTTAGTTTGCCTCAAGAGACTGAAAAGGTAAGAAGAGAGCACCCCCCCCATCTTAAAGACAGTCTTTTTTTAAAAAAATGGTCTTTAAAAAACAGATGAAGAATCATTAGACAGCATCCTTCAAACTAGTGCTGTGAAATAGAGGCAGCTAGATAACCATACTGGTTAGAGCTCTGGGCCTGGAGTGAGAAAGACCTGAGTTCAAATATGACCTCCAACCCTTACTAGCTGTATGACCCTTGGGCAAGTCACTTAATCTCTGTCTGCTTCAGTTTCCTCATCTGTAAAAGGAAGATTTAATAGGACTGATCTCCCAAGGTTGTTGCAGGGATCAAATGAGATAAAATTTGTAAAGATTTTAGCACAGTGACTGGCATATAGATGGTGCTTAATAAATGCTTATTTCCTACCCACCCCTAAAATTGTGACAACTTCGAGCTGGTCCTGAAGGCTAAGCCTCATGCTCCTCCATGAACTGGCCATCGCATGAATCATTCCGGGAAGTGTCATTCTTATCATTCTTTTGCAAGACCTTGACATTTTCTTTAAAACTCTGCAAAGGTTGGGACAGAGATGGTTGTGTTGGTTCCAGGCAATGCCCCACTGCCTTCGTGTGGTTTTTTTTATCATCTTCCTGGGGAGGCTTGATTTTTCTTTTCCACCAGTGCACACATTAGTGAGACTACCTCTTTAAAGCAGCACAGTCCTTGAGTTCCTGAATCCTCAACCTGCATCATGAACCCAAGTCTCTAAGGGCCTATGGCTCCAGGTATAAAGCTAAGCCCTAAATATGGTAGGTTTGTCTTGGGGCTTTCCATTGTATTCAAATTAATGGCACCACATTAGCATGGGCTGCCCTTTGGTGCTCATTTGTTCCTGCACTCAGGGGGTTAAAAGAGCCTCGTGCTATCCAGATGTTCAGTAGCTCTTAGAAATGAAAGATTAGTGATTTCTGCTGCTACTGCTATTTCCTCTATTCCCTTTTTAAAGCTGATATTTTCTTTAGGAACTTGCTTAGTGTCTGAGTCAGAAGAATCTCTTCCCTGAGGTATATCAATCAATAGCTTGCACAAGAAGAGGAACAAAATGTAGAGGAGGTAGACATGGCCTGTTTTAATTTGTTTACAGCGATCCCCTTCCAGTGCCTGATGTATGCATCCTGTGGTTTCCCTCTACCCTTTGAAATGTGGATCAAGCACACATGGTATTTTTCTCAGTCAAAAAAAAATCCTCTTTTTTGTGCAAAAAGAAAAAAATGCTTTTCGTTAGTGATAGGACAGGAACGTCTTCTTTATTTTCAAATTTGGCTTATCTTTGCTCTAAGCAAGAAGGAGTAAGTGTCTGAAATATAACTGTATCTAACTCAAAGACGCCACCAACAATGACTTCCCAGGAGAGAAATAAGAAAAGTACCCAAAATGGATTCCAATAAATGAATGCCAGTTTAACATCTACCATGCCTGTCTTTTGTATACATAGACATGCCCAGGTTCCTGCTGTTTCAAGAGCTGTTCAAGCATAGAATAAGTAGAGTTCCAATGAGACGAAACCTTCTGCCTCAGCTGGTGTTTAACAAGCTGTTTTCTTGCCACAACTCAGTCAGGATTTCTCTAACCTTAGCAGAACCTCCGCCTTCCACATCCTCTCCTAATACATTTCCAATGCTCCTCTTAGCACCAAGGAAAGGAGCCTTGACATTACAAAGGAAAACCTGATGAATATGGTTAGGATTGCCACCTCCTCTCAACCATGGGGAAGAAAATGGCTAATAGACTGAGACAGAGGCTCTAAGTGCTGCAGGGTCTAGGCAGACATCTTTATCGACGTGGAAACTTTTGCAAAAACTGAGACATTCTACCCTGCAGGGCTCTCTGACATGGAGTACTAGCAGGCAGTGGGGATAAGTTACAACTGGTACCCATGTTTGAGTGGCAGATGTCAGGGTGTATTTGTAGATAATCAGTTCTGACTATTAAGGCCGCAATGAGGACTGAATACATTTTCCTTTTTCAAGGTAGATGCTGTTCTTAGGCACGGTTTTATAAGCAAGGAGTACAGTTGGAAGGACTAAAGATGAAAGGTTTATAATGTATGAATTAAAATGGCATCTGTGGGGATGCTAGCTGGGAGAAAATTAAAAGGGCTATCAACACTCATGCTCCAGGGCATGGGCTGATCACCAGCTGGGGTCCCCCTCCCCCTCCAGAGCTCACCCCAGTCTTTGCCATTAAGAGCATTACATTGGGGTGTGTTTATGCTTTCCTCGGAATCATCCTGCTGCCAACATGTATGAAAGCAGAAGGGAGGGAAACTGCAGTGCAGAAGTAGAGAATGGGAGGAAAAGAAAGGCTAAGATGAACCAAGATTAAATGTGGAGGAGCCAAGGGAAAAAAAAGCTATGGGTCAACCAACAAGCATTATTTAAGTGCTCCCCATATGTCAAGCACTGTTGTAGGGGCCGGGGGTGCTGATATAAAAGTGAAAAAGTTCCTGCCCTCAAGGAGGTTACATTCCAATAGAGGGATACATGCTCACAGATGAGTAAATGAAAGATAAGAATGAAAAAAATACAAAGTTATTTGTGGTTGGAATTAACAACTAAAGAAATTAGAAAAATTCTCTTGAAAAAGGTAGTATCTGAGCTGACTCTTGACGGGAGCTGAAAGTTCCAAGAGGAAGAGGAGAGGAAAGAGAACATTCAGGCATGGAGGACAATCTGTAGAAGCCACTGAGGTGAAAGATACAATGCTATCTATAAGGAACAGCAAGCAAGCTGGTTTAGGTGTGATGCAGTGTATCAGAGAGGGAATAACATCAGCCTGAAAGGATCCCTAAAGTTATACCATGAAGGACTTTGCCTAAGAGTTTGTATTTTATCCATGAGTCAGTCAATGGGTAACCACAGACTTGAGCAGAGGAACCACATGGTCAGACTTGGATTTTAGGAACATGTGTTTGGTACCTATATGGAGGACAGATTGGAGAGGGCAGAAACTGAAGACAGAGAGACTAATTACAAGGCAAATTACAATATACCATTTGCAAGGTAATTACAATGTTCCATTTGAGAGATGATGAGGTCCTGAACTGAGGAGGTAGTAGTGTAGGTATAATGAGATTGATGTAAGAGATGTTGAGACATCAACAAGACTTGGAAATTGATTTGATGTGGACTAGGGGGAGTGAGTGTAAAGTGTAGAGGATGACCCCCGAGGTTTAGAACCTGAATAACTGGAAGGATGGCAGTGCCATCAACAGAAATAAGGAAGTTTGGAGGAAGACGAGGAGGAGGAGGAGGTGATGATTTAGGTGGGGAATAATGAGTTCTATTTTGGACGTGTTGAGTTTGAAATGTCTAAGGAACACATAAGTTGAGATGTCCAGCTGGTTCTGGAACTCAGGAGAGAGACGGTGGCTGGATCATACAGATAGGAGTCATCTGTATGAAGATGATGATCTAAGAGCTGAGATTAGCAAGACACAGTGTAGAAAGAGTAGAGGAGACAGAGACTTGGGGCTCGCTCACATGTAAGGAGTAGGCTATGGACTGTAATCTTGCAAAGAAAATTGAGGGATTAGCAAGAGAGATAGAAAGGGAACTATAAGAATAGCATCATGAAAATTCAGGGATGAGAGAATATCCCAAAGAAAAAGGAGATAAACAGTGTCAGACACTGTACAGAGGAAAAGGAAGAAATGAGAGAGGTTGAAATCTAGAGTGTAAGAAAAGCTAGAACTGGCAAAGAGGAGGACTCCAATTCATTCTCTGAAACTGAAACAAAAACCAAAAAAGAGTGGATGATGATGCTGAGTTAATTTGAAGTGTGGAACTATGGGAAACAATTGGCTTCGTGGTTTTTTTTTTTGTGAAGTATAAGGTGATGTCCTCTGCAGGGAGAGAAGGATAAAGAGGTGGTATAGGTGGCTTAACAATAGAAGTAACAATTTGATAGAGTTGGTCAGCAAAAACTAAAAGGATTGTCATGCAGTAGTAACAGTCCAGTTGAAATTAAATAACATCAACTTGTAAGACCCACGGTGTGTGACTCACCCTAGTATCTTTAACAGGAGGAGTGAAGAAGATGAATGTGTAGAGAATTCCAAGCTTGGAATCTGGATTGCCACTGAGGGTAAGGACAATGGGGCAAGGGATTCAGGTTTTAAAGACAATGCAAACCCGAATTAGTTAACTAAAGGTTTCAGATTTTAAAGGGAGGAAAGTGAGATCAGGACAGCTGGAACAACAGGAGGTTATAGTCAGAGAGAATAAATTCACAATTATGGATTCTAGAGACAGAACTCTTATGCATGATGTTGAAAATAAGAGTATGACCACCCCCAGGTGTGATTGAGTCAGAGTAACAATGTGATAGAATTGGCAATCTCTTGACTTCTAGGTATTTTCTCTGGCTGTCCTCCATGCCTGGAAATGTTCTCCCTCCTCTGCTCTGGCTCCCTGACTTCATGTCCCATAGTAATGTCCTATACTATCAAGGATGACGTACTGTTAAGACAGGGTGTTTGAAAGAATATCAGCATGTAAATTGAAGTCCCCAAATAGAAGGTCAGGAGTTAGAGCAGAAAAGAAGACTGTGAGTGTTAGATTGAACTCCCAGAGAAAAGAGGAAGAATAGCTCAGGAGTTATTGGGTACCAGCCACTAGGATATGGGTTATATGATATATTTGGATGGAGCAGACCTCAAAGAAGGAGATATCACTGAGCAGAGGTGGGAAGGGGAGAAATGGTTGGAGAAAACCCTAGTAAGACATTTATATCACTTCCTTCTTAACTCCTTATAATCCAGTTTCTGACCTTATCATTCCATCAAAATTGTTCTCTCCAAAATTGTCAAGGCTCTCATAGTTGCCAAATCCAATGGCCTTTTCTCAATACTCATTCTCCTTGACCTCTCTGCCTTTGACACTGTTGATCACTCTTTCCTCCTTGATACTCTCTTTTCTCTAGGTTTTCAGGACACCACTCTCTCCTGGTTTTCCTCCTACCTATCTGACCACTCCTTCTCTGTCTCCTTTGCTGGAGTAGGTGTCCCTCAGGGTTCTATCCTGGGCCCTCTTCTCTTCTCGCTCTATACTACTTTACCTGGTGATCTCATCAGTGCCTATAGATTTAATTACCATCTCTTCGTTGATGATTCACAAATCCTGCCCCAAATCCTTAGCCTCAAAACCTAGGAGTCATCCTGGACTTTTCTTTATCTCTTAGCCCCCATATCCAATCTGTTGCCAAGGCCTGTTAATTTCACCTTTACCAAATCTCTTGAATACATTCCCTTCACTCTTCTGACACTGCCACCACTTTAATGCAGCCCTTCATTATCTCATACCTTAATTATTATAATAGTCTGCTGGTGAATCTGCTTCCTTCAAGTCTCTCCCCATTCTAATCTAGCTTCCATTCAGCCACCAAAGTGATTTTCCTAAAGCAGGGGTCCAATCATGTCACAGACCCCACCTTACCACTCCACCAACTCAATAAATTCCAATGGCTTTTTATGCCTCCAGGGTCAAATACAAAATGTTCTGTTAGGCATGCAAAGCCCTTCATAATTTTACCCTCTCCCACCTTTCCGGACTTTTTACATCTTACACCCTGGCACCTGGGCTCCTAGTTTTTCCATGAATAAGATACTCCATCTCTTGACATCTAGGTATTTTCTCTGACTGTCCTCCATGCCTGGAGATGCTCTCTCTCCTCTGCTCTGGCTCCCTGACTTCCTTTATGTCCCAAATAAAATCCTACCATCTACAAGAAGACTTTCCCAACCCCTCTTAATTCCAGTACATTCCCTTTATTAATTATTTCCTATTTGTCACATACATACATACATACATACATACATACATACATACATGTATATGTACATAGTTTGCTTTGGATATATTTGTGTGTTGTCTCTTCCATTATATTATACCTGAGGGTGGGAATTGTCTTTTGCTCACTTTTGTACCCCTAACATTCAGCACAGTGCCTAGCACATAGTAGATGCTTAACAAATATTTATTGATTGATTGATCCTATAAGAGGGAAGCACTGGATAAACCTAGGTAGAATCCAGCCAGGTATTTTTTCAAACTAGATCAGTTCTACCTAACACAGCTTGCACTTGGGATATGAAGCAGTTTCAAGTAAGGCCCCTACGCACTTGTAATTCAGTATTTCCGTAGAGTTGATTTGAGGCAGCAAAGTGGCCCAGTGGATAGAGCACTAGACCTAGCGCCAAGAAGACCTGAGTTCAAACCTGGCCTCAGATACTTACTAGTTAAGTGATGCTGGGCAAGTCACTTAACTCCTGGTAGCCTCAGTTTCCAGAACCTTAAAATGAAGATAAGAATAGCACCTTTCTCCCAGGATTGTTGTGAGGATTAAATGATATATGTGTAAAACATTTAGTATAGTACTTGCACACAGTAGGCTCTATATCATTATTATCATTGTCTGTGATGTCACTGATCTGGGTCCTGCCTCCAGTGGTGCCGATCACAATGCATCCTTGCTTGTTCTCTCATACATCCTGCATAAAGGATCAACTCCAAGCAGGAAGTCTTACTCAAGATGTTTTAATAGCAGTTTAAAAAAGGTGAAAATTTCTGGGTTCCTGTTTCCTTTGAGGAATAGCAGTTTTCAGGCAAAGAAATGCAAGCAATAAGCAATGACTTTTTTTTAAAAAAAATTCTCAATAATGAAAGAAATGCAATATGGAACAACTCTGTGATTTTACCTCACACTCAGCAAATTGGCGAAGTTGTTAAAAGATGGAAAGGTTCATTGTCAGAAAGGCTATGGGAAGAAAGGCATAGTAATATACTGTCAATAGAGCTATGAATTGGTCTAACTCTTCAGGAAAACAACTTGCAATTCTGCAAAAAAGGTGACTAACTCATTCATAACCCCTGGCCCAGTTAAGCCATGATTTGTCATAAATGGTTGTGTATATACATATATGTGTGTAACAAAATGATTGTAATATCACTTTTTGTAATAGAAAATAAGTGGAAAGTGGGTGCCCATCATTTGGGAAATGACTGGATAAATTGTAGTATTTGAAAGTGATTGGATATTATTATAGTGTAAAGAAATGTACAAAAATACAAGGAAATCTGAAAAAAATGACAAAACTTATATGGACTTGTACAAAATAAAGAATGCAGATCTAGGAGAACATTATGCACCATAAGTATAATAGCACAAATTTGAAAAACATTACAGGCAGCTGAGCTCAAATTAATTTCAATGACTAATCTTGGTCAGAAAGGGCAGCTGATAAAACATCCTTCCTTTCATTTGGTAAGAGGCGGAGGCCTATAACTGCCGAAAGGTGCATATGCACATGCCAGCATGGTCATTTTTGTCAATTGTTTTCACTTAACTGTTTCGTTTTGTTATATAGGAAGGTTCATAGAGAGGAGAAGAGATGGCTAAACACACACACATATACACATACACACACTCACACACATACATGAAGCATTAGTAGCAGTTAAAAAAATAAAAGAAAAATACCAGCAAATTATAGACAATAGACTCCCAGTAGCCAATCAGCCCTTGTTTCAGGTTTCAGTTGAATGACTGGAGTAATCCAGGTTCCCTAGTATTCTCCCTTCCCTCTCCACTCCCAAACCCCCCTGTACAAAAGGAAGAGCATCCTAGGGTACGCCAATAGTCATCATGGAAATAATCTAAAGCTGATTCCTCTTTACCATTCTGGAGTAAGGTGATAATACTTTTCAATATACCTGTTATTTCCTTCAGGGGAACTATAATGAGACCTTAATAAGAAGATCCTGGAAGCAAAGCCTCTTTATCCACTTCTACAGACCCAGATCATGGAGAAAGGGATGTACAATCTCCATAAACTACTTTCCTCTCCCATCATTCTCATCAGTTCTATGAAGAGAGAGACTCAAATTTTAAGTGATTCAAGGCTTGACTGCCTGCCAGTCAATCAATCAATCAATATTTATTAAGCACTCACTATGTGCCAGCCACTGTGCTAAGCTGGAGATACAAAGAAAGGCGAAAGTTGCAAATTTTTTTAAAGAAGCAGATGGATCCGTTTTGCCCCCTTCCTCTCAGTTCTAAAGTAGAAATAATTTTAAGTCATTAGCATTTGACAGACACACCTCTTTTCAAGCACTTCAAATTGTGCTAAAAGTAGTGGGAATTTAACCTGGCACTTATCACTTGCTTCATTAGTATACTGGTGTAAATAGTCTGATGAAAACATAGAAAACTTGGTGATTTGTAGAGTATTTTTTTGGTTTGGGTTTGTGTGTGCATGTGCTGTTATATATTTATTTATCCATTCATTCATTTATTTTAGTTACTATTGTTTGGGAACAGAGCGGATATGTGTCTTTGGTCTCCAAAATTCTTCTTACTCCTTCATCTTAGTAGCAGAAAGTAAATATAGTATTCTGTTGGTTCTACAAGTCTGACATCTAGACTGAGATCTGGAATCGAGCTTTCAAAGCTATGTCTTTCTCCCCTTCTCCTGAGCAGGAAAGGGAGCACAAGATCAGGAAAGGAGAAGCAACATTAGCACTATGTTCAATCTTGGGGAAAGAACACTTTCTAAAATGACAGAGAATTGCAGAGGCACGATGTATAAGGCAGGCAGCCAGTTCTCAAGCAAGTTCTCAAATCTGGCCTCAGACATTTACTAGCTGTGTGACCCTACACAAGTTACTCTTTGCCTCAGTTTCCTCATCCGTAAAACAAACTCGAGAAAGAAATGGCAAACCATGGGGACATGAAGAGTCAGACACAACTGAAATGACTGTAATAGTAATTAAGGTGGGACTTTTTGCTGTTGACCTTTAATGATTCTGGCCTTTGTTTGAATGGGGCAGATAAAGTGGGATGTTTTTGTATTTCTCAGCACTAAGACATTTGGGAGTCATTGATTTGTATCTGATGTGATTTTGGGGTTGGGGAACTTCTCCACCCCCAGCCTGGGTGAGGTCAGGGCCCCTGAACAGGATATATAAGCGCAGAGGTTGGCATTCTCTCTCGGAGCTCTTAGCCACAGCAAGAGTGGCATGTGACTCTGGGCCAGCCATTGTAATGAGCGCCCCAGCTGAAGACACGGATGTTGATAACTACGAATTGCATTTGGTCTGTAATTCAGGGTGCTGGTTTTTTTCCCCTGAACTAAGTAAATGATATCTGTACTCTGGATTAAAGTAATATTGTTAACCCCTTAACGTTGATTTTCTTAGTAAAACGGATCAAAAGGACCTGAGCTTGCAGCATTCTGTGAGCTGGTTGTTGTTGGTTTTTACACCCCCCACAGCAGCTGCTAGCTGGATTGTTGAAATGACGACTCAACAACAAATTCCAAAGTTAATGTTCTTACCATGTTGTCATTCTGTGAGTTGGAGTAGAAAGACACTGGACTTAGTGTTAAGAGAACAGGGTGTACATGCAAGCCCTGCTCTAACCAGTGGAAGTTATCAATGTGATCTTAGACCAGTAACCTAGCTTCTCGGAGTCTCAGTTTTGATATCTACAAAATTAATGTAATAATACTTTGGACTACAGAACTCACTGTGCTTTGCCCATAGTAATCACTTAATAAATACTTTTTCATTCATTCATTCACAGGGTTATTGTGAAGATTAAATGAGATAATGTATATAAATCGTTTTATAACAGTAAAAGTGCTATACATTTACGAGCTATTATTTAATGTTATTTTTAAGTAGAAGGGCAAACTAGGCAGACCCCTACCTTCATTCAAATAAATATCTTTTAAGTACCTTTGGAATTAGGTTTCTTGATAGGTTCTGTAGGAAGTAGAAAAAAGAATAATACATGATTCTCACCCCTAGGAATTTGTAATCCAGTTGGAAAAAGGCAAATGTACATGAGATAACTAACCACAAAGGCTGTTGACTTTTATGAGGGCTACAGGTAACAGCCCTAACTCCTACAAGGCAAAACAGACTTTTGTGCTCAATAAACACATTCAGAGGATGTTCATAAGGGAAGCCCCAAGCAGAAATTCCAATAAAGGTAGGACAAGGGGGATGTAGCTGTGATGTCTATAGTGAAGAGGGATGACTCCAGATTTGGCTGAGGGACTTGGGTTCAAATCCCAACTCATAATATTGCCAGGTAGGCATCTCTGAGCAAGTCACTGAACCTCTATCAGACTGTTTTGTCATCTGTAAAATGGGGTAATAATACTTAAAGCACTTCATGGGGTTGTCGTGATTGTGAGTTCTTTGATGACTGAGACTGTCTTTTGCCACTTTTTGTTTCCCCAGCACTTACCATAGTGCCTGGCACATAGTAGGTGCTTAACAAATGTCTATCAATCAATTGAACTAATGTATGTGAAAGGACTCTTTAAAGCACTATTTAAATGGCAGCTATTACCATGGGAATCATATGTATGAGACTGCCAAGCTGCCTAAACACTACTTTCTGCATCATGGAGACAGCTATCAGACTGAATGAATGAGAACTGAAGAGATTCAAGAAACCCTGGGTACTACGGACCCCCATTTATCCCTATTATTAAATTGGGTTGTGTGTATGTGCTGTGATTATAGCTAGGATAAAATTGGTTAGTATGTAAAAGAAAAAGGGGGAAGGGAAGGGAAAATGGCACAGCAGGAAGAGAAACGTCAGCTTGAATGTACTGGCATCATCCCTGGAGGTTTCTGTGTGGGCAAAACCTGACTACATTTGGCACTGAAGGAAACAACTTTCAATCATCTGGACCACACAGAGACTTAAAGTAGGAATGTTAATGTACAAACCTGAGCTTACTGTGTTTTAAAAATATTTCAAGGTGTATTAGCTGTACTTTTTATTTAAATATGCACTAAATACCTGGGGTCCCAAATAGACTGTACTGATACTTTATAGCCTATGTGAAGACACTTGCCTGGCTTCAGATTCACCCTGCCCAAATGCAAAAACCAAACTAAAATGAATAAAAAAAATTAGGATCATTCAAAACCATTAAATGCAAAAAAAAACTCAGAAATAAAGTGGGTGTGGTTTAGGAGTGTACTGAGATATCATTGTACAGTAAGAAATGACAAACATGAAGAATTCAAGAGAAAAAGTAAAGACGTGTTGAACTGATACAAAGTAAAATAAGCAGAACCAGAAGAATATCATATACCATGACCACAACAGTGCAAATGAAGAGATTCTTAAAAGGAAGTTGAGCTTTGAGCAATTTAAAACCCAATGATTATCCCAGAAAATAGATAATAAAACATAGTTCCCACCTCCCTGCAAGGAGGCATAGGAAAGAGCACAAGGGCAAAAGGCTGTGCATGCTGTCAGATTTGGTCACTCTGTATGTTTTTTGTTTAACTGTTCATCTTCATTACCAGGAAAGATGTACTCCGGAAAGTGGTGGGAGAGGTTTTATTTTTCCCTTTTTTTCCCTAATTACAAAAAAAAAAAAACAGAAATAAAAATGTATTTAAAACAATTCACTAGAATGGTTGAATGGTAGAATAAGCAAGATAAAGGAACAAAAAACTAAGTTTTCAAAGCTTGTAATATGTCACAAATAGCTTCATTTTTATTCATATCTTTTGTTTTTACAATAGTTTTTCATTAAATTTCATTAAATTAATTTTTTCATATATCCCTACCCCCTCTTCTACTCAATGAGCCATGACATGTCATTTAAGGTAAAGAGAAAGGGGGGAAATGCTATTCATTAAAACTAATATGTAAACCAAGTCTGCCAATAAAAGAAGAGAGGAGGGTACATTTTCTCTTCTCTTTTTAGGGAACGAGCTTGATCATTACAATATGACATTCAATTTCAGTTTCATTGTTCTTTTCATTTACATTTTATAGTTATGTATATTGTGTTCCTACTTGTTTTCACTGTGTCGGTTGCATGCCTTCTAATAGTTCTCTGAAATCTTCATATTCATCTTTTCTTACTGGACACTACAGTAATATTCCATTCTACTCATATACCACAACTTGCTTATCCATTCCCCAATCAACGGAGATCTATTTGTACTTCTTTGCTACTGTAATAATGCTACTACGATTATTTAGGGAGGCGATGAGACCTTTTATCTGTCATTATTCTCAATGGGGCATATGCCTAGCAGTGATTTCTTGGCCAAGGGGTAAAAACACTGAAATCTTAACATAATTCTAAATCACCTTCCAGAATGGTTATCCCATTTCGCAGCTCCACTAATAGCTCATGAGCAGAACAATCTTTCCACAATCTTTCCAACACTAACTATTTCAAACTTTTTTCAGCTTTGTCAATTGGTTGGATGTGAAGTGAAACCTCAAAGTAGTTTTGATTTGTCTTTCTCTTGTTCTTAGCGACTGGAACAATCTTTCCTGGATTATTAATTGGTTGCAATTCTTCTTTTGAAACCTTTCACAGTGCCTTCAAATCCTACCCATTGTTTTGGTCTTTGTTTTTATCAAAAGGGCACTTCACTAACAATTGCCTTGTCTGTTGGAGTAATAATAAAAATAACCTTTAAATATTGAATGGCCTTAATATTTTTCCACATTTGGGTAGGTGGACCCATAATCATATAGACTAACTATCTGCTAATGGGATGATTCTTTCAGTTGGCCCATGTGGAAACTACCCTATCAATAGTTTCTCCTAAGCTTGTGTAGAAATTGCCCTGAAAGCTGGAAATAGAGAACAACCTTGGAACAAAAAACAGAAACGTGTAAGGAGAGCCCTGGCCATTGCAAGGGAAAGTGGAAAAGTTAATGCCATCCCTGTAAAGACCCAAACTAACCAGGCCACGACAAATGAAAGATATTCAAGCACCAACATGTAGCAACTAATATTGTGTGCATCTCTTACAGAGCCAAGGAGAGGGAAAGAATGGAAAGGAAATTGAGCTTAGGGAATACGTAGTAAGCCTGCAGTGAGCTCTGCTGGGGAGACAGAGAAATTATTCACATTTTTTTCCACATTTAATCAGCTCATCAAGGTGAAATTGAGATTTGAGCTGCTTCAGGCCAGTTCTTTCTTTTGTTTCTGCTCAGTTCAGTCAACCTGAGGAATGAAATTCATAGATTTTGCCCTGTGGGGAAAAAACTTTTGCCTTGTCCTTTCTCTTGCATGGGTCTAAAAGTATGTGAAACCCTTATTGACACAGGAATTAAGTTATCATGATTTTGGAGAACTTTAAAATGGCCTAAGAGAATACTGCATGTTGAAAGCCTTCTTTGCTGCTAATCTTCAACATTTTCTTTCTTTATTGGCATTTTCTTGGCTACCTAACCCCTGTTCCTTCCCCTTTTTTGTTCCTTCCTTTCCAATTGCATGTAGTGTAGATCACCTCTGGGCAGCGCTCACATCTGACTCTCATGTGGCGAAGAGTATTTATGCTGAGCTTCAGCAAGAATGGGTCAATAAAAAACATTATATATCAAGTCCCTCTTTCCCTCCCTTCCCAAACCTGCCACACAGCCAGTTACAGATGTCTTTGTTGTAACACCTTAATATGTGATGCTTAGAAAACCATCAGAGATTGTCATTCACTCTTCTTCCTTCTGCCTTTCTTCTTGTTTACAGTTTCTGGGAAGTCCATAATTAAAGAAAGTGCTCTCTCTCTCATTCTCTCTCTCTCCCTCTCTCTCTCATTCTCTCACTCTCTCTCAGTCTCCTCCTCTCTCATTCTCTCTTTCACATAATCTCTTTGACATCATTCTCTCTCTCATTCTCTCACTTTCACTCTCTCTCATCCTCTCTCATTCTCTCTTTCTCTCTCTGTCTCTCTCTCTGTCTCTGTCTGTCTGTCTGTCTGTCTCTCTCTCTCTCTCTCTCTCTCTCTCTCTCTCTCATATTCCTCCTCTTTGACAAGGCATTACTACATGTGTCCTTTCCTTCTGGTGGTAGCAATGTTTCTCTTAAACCTAGTTAGGAAAGGTAGGGTTCAAGTGCCCTCCTATACACAGATATTCCTTAAAACATAGCACAGATATCTGTCTCCTACTTCACATTGTCACAACCAGGAATAGTGGAAGAGAAGACAGTAGCTATCTTGGTCAGCACCGTGGCTAAGAAAAGTGGCAGAGTTGGCCTCCATTCACCTATGGAAATGCCAGCAGTTCAATGGGTCTACAATGTCATTGTTTTACTTGCTCTTTCCAAACATGCCCACGATCCATCATCACAACCCATCTGTCCCTTTTCATTCCTAGTGGCCTGTGTCCATACCCTCCAATTAGTGCTCCATAGGGGTCTGCCCGGTGTGCTGGAAGTTTTCCAATAGATCTCTTGACATTGCGTGGTTACCAGTGTAGCACATGGGCCTTTCATGAGTCATCATATGAACTTCCCACATCCTTTTCTGTCATTTATCTCTCAGATGATATCCTTTATGATATCAACTTCTCCTTTGTGATTCTTCATTGGTATCATGTGGCAAGAAACTCACACCCATGTTCACCTTTTCTTTGCCCTTTAAATGACCTACAACTTTAAATTCTCAGACTGTGGATTTCTATGACTTGCAGGCATACAGAACCATCAGAAGAAACATGATATTAAACAAAAAGTTGGGTCTTTGTTTCAGGGTGAAGTTTGGAGTCATCTAAAGCAATGCTGAGCTTCCTATAGGCAGCCCAGTGTATTCAATTGGGAGCTCAGTTCATTGTTCATGTATCCACAATGTCTGTCCAAGCTCTCTGCACTGATGGACTCACAAGAACATAGCGAGGAGACTTAAGAAAGAGGAAAAGCAGTGCCTGCTGTCAGTACTTCCTGTATTAACTATTGTCCTAAAGTTGGAAGGCAGATTTGCTTGTTTCCCAAGAATAAAATAGTCCCAGGTAGGTCTCTGGGGTGCACAGAGGCTATGACTGCATTGTTGGATCAACCAGAAAACTGACCTGCTTCCCTAATGTGGGCACATTTCTATGGGTCTCTCCCAGTTATGCTAACCCATGGGAAGGGGACCAGGATTGCTGTACATTTTGTCTGTGTTTTCCCT
This sequence comes from Phalanger gymnotis, assembly GCA_028646595.1. Lineage (NCBI taxonomy): Eukaryota > Metazoa > Chordata > Mammalia > Diprotodontia > Phalangeridae > Phalanger > Phalanger gymnotis. The sequence goes on along the minus strand of CM053622.1, from coordinate 209,399,306 downwards.
TCCCCTGAACATCTGTGTGCTGGGTTATGCTTGGCATCTCCCTGGTGGCTAAGGGCTCAGCCTTCCAATACAAGCAAGTCTGTGATAATAAGACCTTTCTGAGACAGCCTAGGCTGTGTCTCAGAGATGATAATTGTCTGAGACTTTGCCCCATCAACCTTTGGGCATGTTTGAGAGCTCCGTATATAATATAGAAAGGACACTAGGGACGTAGAAGAGCACATTTTGCAGGGTGATGGGGTTGGGGGAGGGGAGGTCTGGTGTCATTTCATTGTCACCTACTCAAAGTAAAAGGAATATTGTGTTAGGTTCAGTATGCCACATTATTAGTAAGCCAAAATATATTCACAGAAGGGTGAATAAGATGGAGAGGGGATTTGAAAACTTGTCATCAGAGGATCATTTGAAAGAATGGGGGATATTTAACCTGGAAAAGAGACAATGTCAGGGAAGACATGATTGTTGTCTTCAAATATTTGAAGAGTTATTGTCAAAGAAGGATTAGTCTTGTTTTGTTTGGCCCCACAGGACCAATGGAAAGAAGTTTCAGAGAAGCAGGTTTTTGACTCAATGTAAGGAAAAGCATCCTAACAATTACAGCTACCCAAAAGTAGAATAGCCTACCTCAGAAAACAGTGTGTTTACTGCTCCTGGTAAGTGACTATTTATTTTTAGGGATATGACCAAGGGGATTCATGCTTCAAAAATGGGTTGGACTAGGTGACCTCAGAGGGCTATTCTAACTCTGAGCTCTGTGACCCTACTAGGACCACCAAAGATAGGACCTGGGGTAATTGTTTCACTCACCCCTACCATCCCCAAAGAGCTAGTCCTGTAACTGTGTGTGTGTGTGTGTGTGTGCGTGTGTGTGTGTGTGTGTGTGTGTGTGTGTAGTATATGGTGTGGTATGTGTGTGTGCATTTTAATAACTCAATTTAACTCTCTGTGAGGACATGCCCCAAGGATTTTAGAACTGAATACTTTGGAGGATTTAACAAAATTGACACAAGCTTCTGATTAGTAAAGGGAAGAATTTCACGTCTACTTCTTTATACTAGTTTGAATTTTAAAATAGTATCAAGGATAGAGTTGCTTTCTTCCCCACTACATGTAAATTGTCCCTCTTTCTGAGGTCAAAATACATAGTAATTTCATCTAAAAAAACCACAACATTTAATATTAAGTATCAAGAAAATTGAGTATGCTTAAGCAAGGCTTGAGTTCTATTTAATTCAATTCAATAAACATTTAGTAAGCACCAGTGGTTTCACATGCACAGAGTGGAATTTTTAGTAACAAATCTTTTTCCCCCCTAAGGCAAGAGATGAGTCTCATTTGTCAAGTTTTCATTTTGTTATTATCATTATTATATATTTATCAGACACCCAAACCATGTAAAGTGAAGAAACGTCTACCTCTAAATATGTTACCCCCTACATTTTAGACTGCCGCCATGCAACACAGTATAGTGTAGTGAAAAAGTAAGGAAGTTTGCATTTGAATGCTTCCTCAAAGACTTAACTACCTCTATGACTTTGAGCAAGTCTCCTCACCTCTCCCGACCTCAGGTCCATGGATGAAGTGAGGGGGTTGTGCTCACTGGCCTTTGAGGTCCCTACCATCTCGAGATTCATAACCTAATACTCTATACTAAAGGGAGATGATGAAGATGCCCCATGCTTCAACCTCCTTTTCCAATTTTTATTATCTAAAACGGTAGCCATGTATACTTGCTGCTCACAGAAACCAAAACAACTTCTGTTATCTGTCTGTAAAGTAACCCTTTGGATCAACTGAATTGGCCACAGGATGTCACTGTTACTCCACAGACATAGAGTAAATCAGCTGTTTATTGTCAAAAGGATAGATTAAGATTGTTACTCGTTTCTGTTGAACCCAGGGCAAACTTCTTCCTGTCTCTTATGGGATTGAGAGCCCTTCACATGCTGTACACATGCCAATTATACCTCCTTACAATAGCCACACATCCTGCCTTCCCCCCTTTTTTCTCCCTGCCTTCATTATTCTATGTCATACAAACAACCCACCAGTCTGCCATCAGGTCTGGGAGTGATATAAGTTGTGTTCATCTCCCAGATGGCAGGTAGTATGTGTTTTAACAGCATTTCTGGTGTTACTATTTTCCAGGCCACAGGAACAGATGCCAGTAGGGGAACACAAATTTTTATGAGGCCTTAGCATAGTCTCCCTGGCTCAGTCACGTTGGTCTGTGTGTCTGTGTGGCCCTGTTCTCCACCCCAGTCACAGCTTTGTGGTCCCCCAAAGACCAAAATGTCTATTTCCCTTTCCCGTGGTAATATCACCATCAGACATTTATTCATGGGGCAACACAGAGAGTAAAAAGGAACGGAAACAAAGAGAAAAGGAAAACAGCAAGAAAAGTAGAAACACAGGCAAAATAATTTCCCTAATACTTACTTCTCTAGCACCTGTGTTCTGAAGGATCAGAAAATCCTTTAGAGACATTGACTTTTTTTCGTCTCCTCTGAGCTGAAGCCAACAATAGCAACACAATTTCCCAGGCCCCAACAAAGAGCTTCCTGCTCTCTCCTCATATGCTGCCTGGAGCTCTGGGCAAGCCTCAGTCCAGAAGAAAAAGTAGATCTCGCTGCTGGCATCCTCTGGCCACTTCAAAGTTGGCATAACAAACCTCTTATCAGGAAACACACCCGCAGCCACTGTGTGAGTAACAGAATAACCTCTGACTCATGGCAGCTAGCTATTCTTCTGGCCCAGTAATAAACCCACTGAGGGATATTGTTGTTTTCAACAGCTCTACCAATCTATTTTCTACCAATCCTTCTACCCTTTACTATCCACTCCACACACATAGATACATATACACAAACACATGGATGTTTAACAGTGCTGCTAGCCCAAGTAGACTAGGGTGCCCTTTTCCACTGAGGATTCCTGAGCTCTGGGCTCCAGGGATTATTTGCATATCTAGGCTATCCCAAGAAGAGAGTAGAAAAAAATATTCAAAATAGAATGCAGAGCAGGTATAGGACAGCTATTTATTTCTTCCACACAAAAGAAATGCTTAAAACATGTAAGAATAATAAATGCTCAACTGCAAAGGCTTAATTAATATTGCCTATTAATTATGATAACCTACCGTAACTTCTATGATACTCTCCTGTAAGGTTGATATTAAAAACATCAAAGCATGAAACAGTTTGCAGGACTACTAAATAGTCATTTCACCTTCACCTTAGTTCTACTATCTGAACAACTCCCTCAAAGGTCATGTCTTCTGGCAAGTCCAGCGAGGGCCTAGGATGATCCTCCTGTCAAGGGTTATCTTCCTGAGAAGGGTTAAGTTACAGAAAAATACCCACGCTAGTGTTTGACGGATCTTAGAGTCTCAGAAGGAAGGGAAGGAGGAAAGAAGGAAGGAAAAAAGGAAGGAAGGAAAGAAAAAAGGAAGGAAAGAAGGAAAACATTAAAAAAAACTCAAGTTCATTAAATGTAACATTTGCTTTTTTTAAAAAAGCTATTTACAATTTCATATATAATCTTTTTTTGTTCTTTGAATACTGAAATGTTCATGTCAATGATTGTAAAGTTTATAACAAAATTTTATTTAAACATCAGAAAAGCTGACTACCTATTTACAACCCAAGTATTATAGGATCTAGAGTGAGAAAGGACCTCAAAAGTATCTAGTCCATAACTTTGCTAGACTTGGCTCTTCTCATCAATGCAAGTTTCAAAGACAGCTCCAAAAGACTCATGACAGAAAAAGCTGTGCACATCCAGAGAAAGAATTACGGAGTCTGAATGCAGATTGAGGCAAACTATTTGCTCTCTCTTTTTTTTCTCCTTTTTTGGTTTCATCTCTTCTTTCTCATGATTCATTCTGTTGGTTATAATTCTTCTTTACAACTAGACTATTATGTAAATAAGTTCAATGCGAAGGAATATGTAGAACCTATATCAGATTACATGCCTTCTTGGAAGGGGGAGGGGGGAGAAGAGGGAGGGAGAGAAAATTTAGAACTCAAAAACTTCTGGAACTGATCGTTGTAAACTAAAAGAAAATTAATATTAAAAAGTACCTAGTCCAGTCTCCCCAATATATAGATGAAGAAACTGAGGCACAGGTTAACTGACCTGTCCACGGTCACACAGGTCAGTATGTGTCAGAAGCAGCATATGAATCCAGATCCTTGGGCTCCAGAGCCCACTGTTCTTTTACTGAGAAGTCTGTAGCCTCCTTGGACGGGTGTGCATAGTAATGGAGCAGCCTCATGGTAAGTCTAAAAGAAATGGAAAGTATTGTTCTGTTTGATATTTTAATGTCATCTGAACAATGATATATAATTTGCAGATGACTCAAAGCTGGGGTGCATAGTTAATACATGGGATGATAGAATCAGGATCCAAAAATACTAGGGAAATGGGGTGAATGAAATTCAAATGGAATTCGAGAGGAAAAATTATAAAGTCATGAACCTGGGTTCAAAAAAATCAAATGTACAAGCTCTGGATTGCTAGACACAGTTTAATGGGAGCTCAAGTGAAAAAACATTTCAAGGTTTTAGTTGACTCTGCCAGCTCAATGGAAATCAACAATACACTATGACTTTTGAAAAAGTTAACGTGACTACCGTACGGCACAAGAGCTCTGTGAGGGTTGGGACTGTTTGGTTTTTGCCTTTGTGTGTCTACATATGCGCTACTATATCTCCAGGCTTCTACAGTGCCTGGAGCATGAAAGGCTTTTTAAAAATTCTTGCTCATCGATTGATGGATTGATTGGGCTATATTAATAGAAGTACTATATCTAAGACAAGAGAGTGTCAAACCCCAACTAGCGTATACAGTTCTGGGTGTCATGACTTTGGCAAACTGTGAAATGTGGCCCAAGCAGTACAACCAAGATGTTGAGGGAATTTGAAATATTACATGGGCAGAGCAGTAAGGGATATTTAGCCTGGACAAGAAAAGACTTTGGGAAGATATATTGCTATCTTAACATACTTAAAGATAAATATATGAAAAAGGAATTTAACTTATTTTTTGAGATTCTAAGGGGAAGAACTACAACCATTGGGTAATATGCAAATGCCAACTCATAATAATTAAAGTGGAATAAAAATGAGGTGATGGGTTCCCCATTATTTGAGGTATTCAACCAAGAAGCTCTATGAGCCCTTATCAAGAACATGGCAGAAGGTATTCCTGTTCAGGTAGCAAGTTTAGACTAAGATGACCTCGAAGATCTCTTCCACCCCTTAAGATTCCATCATTCTATGATTCTTATTGCCTCATTAAGTCTAACATTATTCCCACAAGGGAGGTAAGGTTTTATTACACCTACTTTGCAAATGGGGAGACAGAAGCACTGAGAGTTTACAAGATTTGTTCAAGGTGACACAGCAAGGCATTAATATAACTGAGCAAGCCCTTTGAAAAACTGTGAATTGGGCAAGGTTTATCTTTGACCCTCTAGGTTTCCCCTTTATATGTGCTCTTTCCTCACCTGATGGGAAAAGAGGGAAGGGAAATGGCCTCATCAATTTCTGATGCAGCAACACTGGTTTCAATGTGAAAGGGATGTCTCTTTTTTTCTTATTCATTGGGTTAATTGATGATTGTATTATTAGGGTGTCATTTTTGAGAGCCTATCATCTTTCTCAAGTCATCTGCCCATTTAGAGCAGTGAACCCTTCTCCCTGGAAACTTCAACCTATTCTATCACTAACCTAAACTCAAGTGCCCTAAATGGAACCCAACCTGTCTCTGGAGTAGAGCATGTCAGATTGGGTTGGGGTGGAGAAGCAGGAAAGGGGTTATTGAGCAGAGCAACAGCCAGGAACCCAGGGATTCAATCTTATAGGACACAGCAGAGAAACAGGGTCAGAATACATGAAGAGTCAAGAGTCCAGGGACTCGGGCATAAGTTATGGAAATGGACAAGTCTAAAAGGTCAAAGCAACAAGGTCCAGATAGATCAAGGTAGCAACACTAACAAGCAAGAACGCCCAAAAGAACTTACTTATAGGGCATGTCTTGTTTGCTTTTGCCCTCTTCCTTCTGGGTTTTGGCTGCCCCAGGCCCAAAATGGATAATTGCAAACAAAGGGAGAATCTCCTGTGTAGAGAAAGTGATGTGTCATTAGAATTTCTAATGGGTTCTTCCACAATGGGTAGTTGCTTTCTATATTCATGGGAATGCCGGCATTAATTTAATCCAAAGGGGACTTTCTCCCATGAAGATTAATACCAACTCTTAATGGCATCAGGTTAAAGCTCTGGGTAGAATCAATTGCTAATGACTCCTCACTCCCTTACCCTATCCCCCCACCCCCAAAAAGGCATTTTAGCCAGAATCATTTGTAGTGCTGGCCCATATTCCGGACCACTGTTCCATGTTTAATTATGATGAATCTCAAAGGGAAAGAGAGAGAAGAACAGAGAAGCTATCAATCCATTTCTTCAGTCACAGTCATATATGAATTCAGTCTTCCCATTCAGACAGGGAAGTGGAGGAAAAGTGGAAACGAGAAAGACAAAGGCAAAGATGGAGCATAAAGACAGACAAAGAGAAACAGAAACAGAGAGGCAGAAAACCAGAGAGAAGACAGAGACAGAGAAGCAGAGAGGAATAGGTAAAGAAGTTGAGAACGAGAGAAGGAAGAGAGAGAGAAATGGAGAGGCTGAGAGAGAGAGAGAGAGAGAGAGAGAGAGAGAGAGAGAGAGAGAGCAGGAGAGAGACAGAGAAACAGAGACGGGGATACAAAGAAAGAGCAACAGAGAAATAGAGATAGAGAAAGCCAAAAGAGAGACAGACAGAGAAGCAGGCGGAGAAGCAGAGAAACAAAGAAAGAGACTCAGAGAAACCAAGAAAATCAGAGAGAAGAACCAGTGAGCTGGAGACAAAGGGAGGACAAGCAAAGAAATCTCTGACCTGAAAGCGTCCGTGTATGTGTGTGCACATAGGAAGCATGTGCGCACTGTGAGTGTGTGTGTGCCTTGTGCACAAGTGCATTCAGTCTAGCTGGGGCTCTCTCGCATGGGACCATAAAGCCATGGTGCCAGGGGGAACAATGTGAGTTTGTAATGTGCTGAAGCCGGGTTTGCTGTAACTTAGTGCTGTGCTGAATGGAGTGGAAGAAATACCATTAAATTCGTGACTCCATGAGGTAATAATATTCCCAGCGAGCCCACGCCTACAGAAATACACCCAGCGAGGGGGCTTTCCGGGAGCCCCCTCGAAGTTAGAACAAGCTGCCTGTCTCCTGCTGCCAGGACACAGAGAAAAATGAGGACCAGCCACCAAGTACATCACAAACTTAGTGACCTGCGTCACCTCCCTTGGTTTAGTGACTAGCCCGGCTGCCTTTTGAGCACGGCGAAAGAACCATCAGGCAAGGAGTAAGTTCTCTGGTACTGAGAAGCATCACAAGCCCAAAATGCTTGCAGCGCGCATCCCTCCCTGCCTGCCTACCCGCCTGCCTCCCTAAGTGAGCGGTTCGGCTGGATTCGCTGCCTTGCCCTACTTCTCGCTTACGGCAGGGACCCGCTACCGGAAGGAGGCTTCCTAGTTGGGCACAAGGTGGCGCCCTCACCTTAACATTTTCGAGTTCTCCTTTCACAAGGACATCAAGAGAGGTTGTTTCAAGATTCCAGTCCTGCAGTGTGCTGGATGAATGGGGAATTAGACAGCCCAAGACAGTATTCGGTCATTGTTCCTGATCACTGGGGCCTCTGGAGCCCAGGGAGAACACCAGAATCCTTTTTACACTTGACTCTGAGGTAGCTCAAGGTTTCCACTGCTGCAGACCTGGCTGTTAAGAAACAAAGCATTCAGGAAGGCATCAATCATATTCTCTATCTGTTTTAGGTTTAGAGAGTTTTCCTCATTTTGACTATCTTGTGCAGGCAAACATATATAGATCGCTTGTGTAGGGAGAGAGGTGGGTAGATAGATAGATAGATAGATAGATAGATAGATAGATAGATAGATAGACAGATGTAGATAAGTAGGTAGATAGATGGATGGATGGGTGGATAGATAAATAGATATAGGTAACAAGCAATTATTAAGTGTTTATTATGTGCCAGGCATTGGGTTAAGTGCTAGGGATAACAGTTACAAGCAAAAAGAAAAATGACTTCTGTCCTTAAGGTCTTGAGAGACAGAAGCTGAGCCAGGAGGGAAGTGAAGCATGGCTAGCCTGGGACCAGATATACATATGTATGTACACACATGTGTGTATACACGTCTGAATATATAAATATATATTTATAAATATATAATATTTATATAAATAAATATGCACATATGCATACATGTGCATATATATGTATGCATATTATCATATGTGTATTCAAGCTAAAACCTAAAATAATAAAAAGTCTCATCTATATAGCACTTTGGTTTAGCAAAGTTTCCCCTATGACAGCCCTGAAAATAGGTAGTATAAATATTTTTATCCCTATTTCCAACTGAGGAAACAGAACTCCAGGGAGATTAGGAAATTGACCTAGGGTCTCAAAAGCTTCAAAGTTGTCAGAGCCCATATTTGAACATAGGTCTCTGACTCCAAGAACAGTTCTCTACTATTTCAGGCTGAATTATTCTCACCTTGGAATATTTCCATTTCTGTTAAGAAACCAGGACCCCTACAAAGCATCAGTGAATTTTGGAATGACAAGGTCTAAAATTCTTACCTAAAGGATACAATTTATCCAATTTCCAAGACAGGTTCAGTATCATTCTCCTCAAGGTTTTAGTAAAGATATGACTAGCAAAGGCAGTGACTGAAGGCTGAATAGCCAAAGAACCAAAGTGGAGCTGAGAGACCATCTATTTAACCCCCTCCTTTTATAGATATGGAACTGAGACTCAGAGAAGCTGTGACTAGTCCAAGGTTACAGCATGACAAAACCAGGTGGAAAACCTAGGTTTTTCTGACCCTCACCGAAGCATTCTTTTTTTCTGCACCGTTCATACTGACTCTTAACTGTGAAGCATTTCACACATGTCTGTTCCCTGGCTGAGGAAGGTCCCATCTTTGCTGAGCTTAGACTGTATTGGAACAATAAAATAAGTCACACGTAACTTAATGTTAGTGGAAATTATTGCTGCGGTGCTTGAAAATGATTACCAGGCTATCAGGAATTTATAATAGGAATTCCAGGAAGCCCAGAGGCTCCCAACCAACATATATGAATTTTAGGAGAAACGAAAGCTCCATCTTCTGGCAAAACATCACTTACCTAGAGCTGACTCTTTAACGAGGCCCCAGTCTCATATTTTGCTGGCCTTGAACACTGCTCCTTTTGCTATACATCCTCCTTTCTGGCTCCAAGAGCCAACATGTGTTGGATGGAAGAGATTCTCTTTCCGCTTCTATGGGAGCTTTGCAGGAGCTTTCATTTCTAGCCTTCCTTCTTTGGTTTGGTTGCCTGGCCTCCCATCACAGGGACACCTAATACCAGTCATCAGAGCTTGGACTAACACAATCAGCTTCTCTTTGCATTTCAGTTGCTAGAGCTGGAAGACAGGACCTGTTGATGTTTACAATAAATTGTGATTCCTTGTGGAGCAGGGTTATTTAGGAGAGCAGCTAGATTGGGACATCTCCCATGAAACTAGAAATGTGTGTTTTGGCTACGTGAGAAGGGACATATGCTTCATCCCTTCGCTAAAGGACATACTGACCAGATGCTTCTGGTTGTCACTCACATGTCTCCATTACAGGAGAGCTATGTCGAAAAGGACTGGCAAGTGAGCCAGAAAGAACGTTCCATTCTGCGGGTTTCGAGGAGAGAGGAGCAACAGCTTCTGGCCTCTTTCAAGGTTGCCTCTTTATTGGGACATATCCAAGGCTACTACTCTTTGGCACCACCCTCAATCACAGGGTCTTGTGAGGACCAACCAGGAGCCACTGGTTGCACACGCTCTTAAGCAACAGGCCAGAGCATATGTCCCTCCACATAGAGCCAAAACAGGCATGCCTAGCTCCACGTGTCCCAGTCAGTGGATCAGAGGGTTACTTTGATGTCCCTTGTCACGTTCACATTGCAAGTCCTGTTACTTTGGCTTGTATAGCTAAATTTAATTCTAAAATTATGTGCGAACATGTGCAAAGCACTATTAGGGATATAAAGATGAAAAAGTATATAGCTCCTGACCTCAAGAAGCTGATAGTCTATTAAGAAGAAAGAAAATACACAGTTAAGTATAATACAAGATAGGGTGTCATAAGTGCAAAGGTGAGTTACCCTCAAAGGACTTTAAGAAATTTTGATCACTTCTGACTGGGTTAATTAGAGAAAGCTTCATGGTGGAGATAACTCCATTGAAGGACAAGAAGGTGGTAGAAGTGGAGAGGTGGAAAGGTGGAGAGGAAAGAATGCAAGAAGGAAGGACAACTTGCCAAAATTCCCAGGGGCAGGAAGTAGCAAGTCAAATTCTAAAACAGGTAGTGGTCAAGCTTGGTCATAACATAGAATGTATGAAGGGGAGGACAGACCGTGTCATAAAGCTAGAAAGGTAGTTTGGAATTATGTCATAGTAGAATTTCTTGCACCTTTTCTCGCTCAGTTTTTGGGACATATTTTAGGTATGTAGCGTTCTAAGTCATTAGTAGGGTTAATGTGGTCATAACGTGAATGGACTCTATAATACTGTTAAACAGGATTCTCCTGCACTTCCTCAGGCAGAATCTAAGACTGTGGCATTAGAGTTCAAACATGGCAGCTTCACTGTTCTTAATGGTCAGTAGTTTGTTATGAAAATTTTTAAATATCTTTTCTATTTTTCATCTGCTCTGTCTTATAAGACAGAGAGAAACTGGGAAATAAAAAAAAAGATTAAAGAAAGCTTGAGATGACATTGATGAGATAACATCAGAAGGAGGACAATAAACAAATGAAAAACTCTAATTCTATCTTCTTGCCGAGTGGAAAGATACAGTAGCCAAGGTGGCATTAGTTTAGGGTCAAAGCTCATTTGTAAATTCTCACAGAGAAGGATAGTGGAAGATTATGCCACTTGGTGACAAGAGCAAGCTTTTGCTGATTGAATCTGCTTCTGAATTCTTTTGGTATCCTCATCCTGGAATTTTATTTGCATCAGTAAGACTTCCGGAGAAACGGTTGTAATCAGTCTCAAAATCATCCTTCTATCCATTTCTCATTTTTTACCACAAAGAGCTTTCTCCATTTTTTCAAAAGCCCATCTTTTCATGTCTAATAATATCATAGAGCTGGGAGTCCTAGACTACTGTATTTTCTGATGAAATGAAGTTGAGTATCACTCAAAGGGAAAATAGAAAGGTCTATGGTGGGTATAACCAGATGCTATCACGTTATGAGCTAGGAATTATGCCTGTGAAGCAGGATCTTCAGAGGAATACATGACCAGAAAAAGAGATGAGCTGGTCACGAGGCAATGACATTATATAGCACTTTAAGATTTGAAAAGTGCTTTACATATGTTATCTTATTTTATCCCCACAACAACCCTGTGAGGTAGGTACTATCATTATGTTCATTTTACAAATGGGGAAACTGAGGTTGTAAGAGGTCAAGTGACCTACCCAAGGTCATACAGTGAGCAGGCATATAATTCAGGATTCAAACTCATGTCTTCCTAAGTCTACTGCCTGGTCCACTGTACTACCCAGCTTATCTATCAGTAAACTTTTCTTCTGCCTGTATTTTCTCAGGATAGACAGGATGTTAGCATGGATCTGTCTCTACAGAATAAATAGGAGGTCAGCCTCAAGAGTCTTTAATTCAACAAGTACAGGGTGTTCCAAATATCTCAGTGTAGTTTTAAGTTTCAATGATTCCCTATAGTCTACAAAATACAATTCAGTCTCTTTGGTCTGGTATTCAAGGTCATCCACAATCAGGACCCCCATGTCCCCATCACTCACAAATGCTCCCATCACTCACAAAATCATAGACTTAGAGCCAAAAAATGACCTTAAAGGTCACCTAAACCAATTTTCACGTTTTGTGCTTAAGGAAACAGGCCCAGAGAGGCTGAAGGCTTCACAGGTAATAAAGGAGGCCAAATGGAAAGCTCAAACTTGCACTGAGACTTTTGGAACACCCTGTAATAATCGATTACTGGTTAGGCTCATAGTACCATAGAGGCAATAATTTTCTTAAATACATCCATCCAGGTCTCTTCTCTTTTAGAAGGAAAATTAAACAAACAGCAGAAAGTGTTAAAAAAAAAAGAAGTGTTACAAAATTAAACAAATTCTAAAAAGGTTGGGAATCATGGGAGTAATTTCTTAATATGCAGTCTTAAAGTAGGGATATGTATCTTCAATGGTAAGAAAAGAATTCTTTGTTCCTTTTCATAGGAAAAAAATCATCTACAACTACCACATCCCCATTGGGTGATAGCAAGTTAATATTATTATCATCAATAACAATCATCATAATAATCCTATCTCTTGGTATAGTACTTCTCATCTTCGAAGCCCTTTACAGAATTTACTAAGTAATGTTCATATTAATTGTTAATAATATAATACTTACAGATGAAAATTTCATCTTGAACTTTCCTTTTATTATAATAGAGAAAATGAAACTCACTGCTATTTTACACTTCTTCAGAACTTTTGACCCTTGGGGATAGGTTAATGTAGTCTGAATATAAAATGGATAGGTGTGTAGTAGAAATTGGATTTTTTCCTACTCAGAAACCTTCAATGGCTCCCCATCTTCTACAGAAAAACACGTCAACCTCTTTGGCCTGGTATCCAAGGCCCTGCACAACCAGACTGCAAACTAATGCCCTGTTAACCACAAGATCATAGATTTAGAGCTAAAAAGATCCTAAATATCACCCAGTCAACCTTTGCATTTTGTGGCCTAGAGAGGTTCAAAGTTTACAGGTAGTAAAGTAGGCACGATAGAATTGGAATCCAGATTCTCTGACTCTAAATACAATGTTATTTTCACTATATTAAAGGTTATCTACTCCATTCAGATAAGTCTCTATCTTGTTGAACCTAATTTTCATATCCCTCTTTTCATTTATTCATTCTCTGTCATTTTCAGAAACAGGTATTAAGTACCTACTATGTGCAAGGTACTATGCTAGGTACTGATGATAGAAAGTCAAAAAGGAAAATAGTACCTCTTTGCAAGGAGCTTACATTCTGCTGTAGCGACAGAGTATAAACACAGATAAGTTTAATATATTCAACAAATATTTATTAATTCAGTTTGATTCGGTAAACATGTGTGAAGGATATTTGTAACATGCATGCTTGTGTACAAAATAAAAATAGTTACAATCCCTCTGTTCAAGGAACTTATATTCTACTCGACACACAACATGTAAAGAGACAAGTATAATATAAAGAAAAAGATCTAGACAAAGAAGTCTTCATGGAGGAAAAATTTTTAAACTTTGAAAGAAGAAACAGACTCTGAAAGGTAAAAATGAAAATGGAGTTGATTCTATGCATGGAGAGTTGTTTACTCACATGCAAAGAAACGTAAGACTATCTGTCGATTTGAGAGTACAGCCAATAGTCCAATTTGGCTGCAATACAACGTATAAACGATGCAAAGTAAGATTGGAAACATTGGTCGGGAAGAGATTTTAGAGGGTTTTAAATGCCAAGCTAAGAACATTGCAAGTATTGCTGTGTGCAAAATTCTATGTTAGGCCGTTGAGGAGTGGCAAAAAATAAATAGACCCCAAAAACGCTACTCTCAGAGCTTACAAGCTAACATGCAAGAAAGATATAAACAAATAAGCACAGTACAAGCGGCAGTGAGATAAGAACTACAGGAAGGACCAGAGAAATTTGAGGCAAAGAAATTGGTTTTACCTGATGTGGATGAGGAAAAGGATAATGTTGGGGCAATGTTATATCAAGAAAAACTTCATAAACAAATGGATATGATTTTGGTCTTGAAATAAGGAAGAGATTTCAACAGATTAAGATTGGGGTTAGAGTCCATGACAGTCATGAAGTTTGGTGTCTTGTCTCTATTATAGCTCTGTTGTGAGTTCTTCCTGGACAGGAATTAAATTTAATTCATATTTATATTATTCAAATATTTACATTATATTTACTAGGTAAATATTTGTCAATTATCGTTAGATCATAGATTTAGAGCTGGAAATAGCCTTAGAGATCTTTTCCAGATGAAGAAACTGAGGCCCAAATTCAAATAGTATCTGTTGCTTTATTCGTTTCTTAATTTCTAAAATCCCACATGACCAGGGATTTATTATTATCATGGTGCTTCATAAGCATTTCTCTTTGTAGACACTTTGGTGGGTCTACATATTTTTTTTAGTTCTTTGATTTCTACGGGTAGATGGATAAACAAAAATCATCTTGAATGTGACTCTTTGACTGAGACCCAGTCATAGAGCGGTAATTGAGAGAATGATGAGTATTCACACAGAATAACAGGTACAAGGGTGGGGAGTAACACAGGCAAAGCACACAAGGTTGCCTTTAGAGTTTCTTCCCACATGGGTTTCAAAGAAAAGCTTATTTAATCAAGACTGCTACTGGAGCATGGCCCAATATATTTCTTAAACAAGCTTTTTCATGGCTGGTGTCCGAGTCTCATAAACTACTGACTGCCAAGGCCCTGTGACTTCTAAGGTATGAAAGCAGGAATGAATGGAAAAAGACTCAAGAGGTGTTGTGAAGGCCACAGCTATCACTGACCTTATCATCTCTACACAGTCCTTTGGTGTACTCTGGTACCTAAGACTTCAAGCAGTTTAGAGTACAGCCCAAAGCATAAGCCTCTCTCCCAGGGATAAATCTATCAGAGGGGAATTCAAGTTCAGACTCACAGAGAAAGTCTCCAAGGTAACTACATTCCCCAGAACTGTACCTCTCCGCCACAATAAGATTTCTTCTAGTTCTCTCTATTGTCAGTACAGTTAACTCTGCGGTATTGGAAACATTTTAGAACACTCCAACCCAGAGGCATATTTGCCTTCATAATCTACCCTAAAGGCAACCTTAGATTAATCTGTTGCTCTCATCAAAGATAGGCGATTCTAAGCTTGCTCTCAACTCTAAAAACCAAAAACTAAGTTAAATATAGACATTATATACTCCTCCTTTCCCTTCCATTTTCCATAGACAATGCATCCTATTAACATAGTTTCAAGTTACATGTGGTGCGTTTCAGGAATGTGGTTACCATGTAACTCAGACTTTGATTTAGATGTGGACTCTAAAGTAATAAGCCCAAATTCCATGTAGGCTTGTGGATTTGTTCTCATGTTTGGCTGATGAAGATTAATCTCAAGATGATTATGAGGATGGAGGATGGAGGATTTGCCAAACCAGAGTCTCACATGCCAAGAGGACAGCTGGCAATGAGAGAAGATCGTAAATTCCATGAGGGCAGCACCCACGTCTTAATTTTCTTTGCATCTTTCTCAGTGTCTGTGTGCAGTAGTTTGCACATAGTAAATACTTAATAAATCGTTACTGAATGAGTGTGTGAATGAATGGAAAATGATAATAGAACCCTAAGGCTAAAAGGAACTCAAGGGATCATCTCATCCATTCCCCTGCCTACAAGCCAGATAAACTAAACCCAAGCTATTCCCAGAAATGACTAGCTATTCTGCTCTAGAAGAATTAGAAAAACCTACAGGGGAGAATTCCACAACCTTACACATAAATTATTCTAGACTCTAGGATCCCAAAGTGTTCAATTTAAATCTCATAACTGCAATTTACCGAAGGCAAAGAAGAAATGGAATGAAGAGAGGAGAATAGTTGGCTACCATGTCATTTTTTAAAAACAAGCCTAGATGTCTCTCATAGGATTTTTAAAATATATTAATACTATGTAAATAATAGGCATACAATAAATATTTGACACTGTAATCATGACTTAACATGTTTATTGGGCAGCTTCATTATTGCATGCCACCATACAAGAACATATGTAGAATGTAGTTGTCCTTTGAGTCTGATGATCTTAGACTGTAAGGGACCTTGGAGATCACCTATTGTAATACACTCCTTTTACCTGTGAGAAAACGGATTCAGAGATGTGAAGTGACTTGATCAACATTACATTCATTAGTGACAGGACCAGGACTAGAACACAAATTGCATAACTCTCAGGCCAGTACTCTATGAATTGACGAATGAATGAAAACATTTGTTAAGTGCTTACTATGTTCGAGCACTGTGTTAAGTGTTGGGGATACAAATGGGGGAAAAATAAGACATCCCCTGCTCTCAAGGAGCTGACAACTCTTACTGGGGGAAATAACGTATACAAAAAAGTTCAACAGCAAAGACAGATGGAAATGCCAAGAAGTCCTAAGGGTACGTTGGGGAGAGGGTAGATGGCAAAGCCCAATTGTTCTTAGAATAAATCAGTAGATCAGATACCAGTGGCCATAGATTTGAAGAGCATGGCAGTAAGGCAGATGATAAGGCCTGGAAGACCTGAGGATGCATGGGAAGGACAGATGGTAAGAGACCAGTGGTCCTTCATCTCATTGGAAGGTTTGTAGCCAGCGATTTCCAGCTTGTCTACCTGGTATGAAAAGCCATGACAACCTTCCTGCAGAGATACTCTCTGAGATCTGGCATCCTCAGTTGATGACAGTTTATAAGAAGTCCATGGGGAAGGACATCCCCACTAGAGGTTCTTCTAGCCCAAATGGGTTCTAGGTGGATCATTGATTCCTCTTTTCAACCATACTATACTGATAATCTTATGAGATGATCCAGTCATTGTGATGCGAGAAGTTTTACATGATCTGCTTACTATGGATGACAGCCTTACGAACTTCTGGCAATAGAAAAGGCATTTTTACTGACATTATCATGTCTACATGTGGGTGAAACAGCAAGGATCAATGGTGGGCCAGTTGGCCTTCCCACAATGTGCAGATAAAGAAGGACCTGTGGTTGGCAGCTGCAAACCGTGATAATTGCTGAAAACAGTTCCTATTGCTATTTGCCTATCTCCTCTCTGTTTGAATTCCTGTCCATTCTCCTCCCAGGTCCCTCAAAGCTTTTCCCCCAAATGAACCAGTCACCACTTCATAACATATACCAGATTTGGATTGATCCGTAGCCTATCATTTCCCCACACTTCACAGCTATGTCCCATTACATGGAGCTATAATTCAATGTGTCATTCTAACATCTCTCTATCCATCTTGTGATTACCCTTATTTCAACTCACAAGGCAGCAGATGCTCCAGCATCCTGCTACTTTCTATCATCTATGTGCACATGTCCAACCCAGTGGAGTTGGAGTTCTGTAAAAAGAACCATTTAAATGTGGACAGGTTGGCGGCATTCCAGAACCTAGTAATTAAGCATCATGACTTGTTACTTAGTACGACCTGTGGGTGATGTTCAAAGAAACAGATGTGACGTTGATGAGCAGGTCCAAGTTTTATTTTTACAGAGAAGGTTAGATATCACCACCACTGTGTAGTCCTTAGTTTCATCCAGAGGTTATCACCATCATCACCATCATCATCATTACTTTCTTCTTCTTCTCTTCCTCCTTCCCTTCCTTCTCTCCTTCCTTTCCCTCCTTCTCTGCCTCCTCCTCTTCCATCATTACTAATATGCCAGAATGACATCTTATTTCATCCCACTTATCCAAAGTTCAGTCTTTCAGAAAATTTAGCCATCTTGAAAAGTACCTATGTAGGCGCTCTGATCATCACAGCGCCCCCCCCCACTCCCACCCAATGACAGGGCCTCCTAGATTACTAATTGCATCAAGCTGTGATATTCTCAAAGGTAAGTCTATTGGAGAAGATAGATCTGGAGAAGGATGAACAACAACTTGAAAGGTGTACAAGAGAGAGACAGATGGAAAATCACATTGTAGGCTCACTTTACCAATAGGAATAGTCTGCCCTGCCTTTTTGCATTCTGTAACATCCCAGCCACCTTTCAAAAACTGATTAATGCACTTTTCAAGACTTATTCAACTGAAGACTCATGCTGCATTTAGATGATATCCTGAAGAAACAGATTATGAAGATAATCAGAGCCTGGGAACCCAGCTAAATCACTTGCCAAGCAGAAATTCTGCACCTAATACAAGCTGACTGAAAATCCAACAAAGAAAAATGACTTCTAGACCCTGTAGTACTAGCAATTTTGAATTGCCTTTCCCACACATGTATCCTACAATGCATCATACTTCTATTGTGCATTAAATATGAGCCAAGTCCTCCTATGGATACAATGTAGATTTGTAGGAGTATGTACTCCAAGGCTTAGGCTTATGGGGGGTATACCTATTGGGCTTTGTTTTTACTATTAGGTAAATCCCTTTGCTAGGAAGTGATTAAATATACTGTCTGTTCATGAGGAGCACACTGGTAGGTGCTCATGAACTCACTCATGAGTATTAGAAATAGTCACCTACTTCTAACCTGTCATTCTAATATCTCTCTGTCCATAGAGAAGTTCTCTAGAGTCCTGAGATAGTAGCTACCCTCTGGGGGACCCAACTTACCAGCGGAAGTACAATTTGGGGATGTAGCCTACAGATACCATATACAAATGAAACAATTCGTGTGACTTGCCCAAGGCCAAATAGTAATTATCAGAAGTTGGATTGAAACTTCTATCATCTGAATGAAGCCAGGATTCTTTCCGATGCTCCATAATGCCTTGCTACACCCCCTCTTGCCCCTCTCCAATCTATGCTCTACACATCTGCCAAATGATTATTCCTAAAGTATAGTTGTAACCGCATCATCAACCCTTCTCCCATCTGTTTAAATAATTTCAATGGCTTCCTATTGCCTCTAAAATAAAACAAAAATTTCTTCTTTTTGGCATTTAAAGCCCTTAAAAATTTGTTTCCAATCTACCTTTCTAAGACGAGTATACATTACCTTTCCTCTGTTTGTTGTTCCCAGTATATAACATTTTATCTCTCACCTCTATGCTTTGTGCAATCTGTCCCCCATGCCCAAGATGCTTCTCCTCCTCTTAAAACCACAAGTTTCATTTGAGTCTCTGCTCATATGATACCTGATTCAAAAGGTCTTTCTTGATTCTTCCATATTTTAAGTGCTTCCCATAACCTTTCAGTTGCTTTATAGACTACAAATATATCAATTTAACATATATGTAAACATATGCATGTGTATATGTGTGTGTTTATATATACACATGCACATATCTGCATATGTATATGTGTATATATACATACACCCATGTATCCATTACATTCAGTAGAATATAAGTTACTTGGGGTCAGATACTACCTCATTTTTTGCAGTTGCATCCCCAATATGTAGCACAGTGCTTGCTTGGCACATACTAAATCAATCGATTAATAAACAACTAGATAAATAAGTAAAATAATGAGTAAAGAAATAAGTGAATGGATGGATGGATAGACAGATAACAAAATGGTTATCGATGATTAGTTAATAGATTGAATGATTGAGAAGATCCTTATCCTTTAGGAATATTGGAAGAGGTTTTATGAATCATGTCTACTCTCCACTAAATGCTTTTGCGTCCAAAACATTGACTGCAACTAGTTGGTAATTTTGCATTTTAAGCTTCAACGGGCTACTCTCCCAGCCTCAATTTCCTCATCTAAGGATACTAATATTTGTACTATCTACTCTCCTGGATTGCATAGCACAGTATAAATATTGAGGTAAGATGATAGATAGATAGATAGATAGATAGATAGATAGATAGATAGATAGATAGATAGATAGATAGATAGATAGATAGATATGTATATGTGCTGTTCAGTCATTTTTCAATTATGTCTGGCTCTTCATGATTTCATTTGGGGTTTTCTTGGCAAAGAGACTGGAATAGGCAAATGCTACTAAGACAGACTCAATAAAAATAACCTACCTGAAATCTTGAACCTGGAGTTCAAGAAGTTACTCAAAACAATAAAAATAATGCAGATTAAAGTCTTTAAAGATCAAAGAAAATGAATACTCAAACAAGACAATTAAAAATTGCACAGGGCTTCCCTGGTGTCTTCCTCAGTGCTGCTGCTTGTCACCAGCATAGCTCTTCCGGACTCTGTGCTGACATCAGCATGGCCCACAAGCAGATCTACTATTCAGACAAGTATCTTGATAAGCACTACAAGTACTGGCATGTTACGTTACCTAGAGAACTTTCCAAACAAGTACCAAAAACCCATCTGATGTCAGAAGAGGAGTGGAGGAGATTGGGTGTCCAGAAGAGTCTTAGATGGGTTCATTATATGATTCATGATCCAGAACCATATATTCTGCTCTTTAGAAGACTTCTCCCAAAAGAACAACAAAAATGAAGTTTATTTGGGTTCTTCACTTAAATTTTTTTCAGATTATGTATATGTGTATATACAGTAGTAATCAAAAAATGTATGAATCATTCATCCATACCTGTGCATGGGTTGTATTCACAGCAACAGAGCTCAGTTAAATGCCACTGTAAATAGGCTGCTTTACAATGTTTAAGATGCAATTTTTCTCTAGTCAATTTTCTCTTTAATATGAGTGCCTATTTGACTTCTCCTTGAATTACATTTGTTTAATAAAGTTCATATGTTGCACTTAAAAAATACACAAGCCTTGTGTACTTCATGGATTAAGAAATGACTAGATTGAATCTGGATGGGAGTCCAAGACCTCCTTCTGCCTATTTGGAAAAGGTGACTGCAGGAATAAATTAGTTTCTACAATCTAAACAAAAATAGAAGCTTTCTTATACTGCTATCTTTTCAGCATTTGGGAATAGTTTGGATTCCTGTTAACTCCCTGCTTTTATGTTTGTTTCTAATGCAAATATCATAGCCATGGGCATTACATACTTAAAATAAGACTGCACATTTTTCCCTAGATTTCAAAAGTTGCTTGAATTTTTCAAGTCATCCAAGTGCTTCACCCCAACTGCTTTGTCCCTTAGTCCCAACACCCTTCCCCTCACTCACTATACCATTCTTCGGGTTGAACATTTTCCATTTTAGTTCAAAAAGGGAAAAGATACCATATAAATAAATCTTCATTACTGTCAAAGCCTTGTTAAAGAATTTCCTAATTTGAGCAGCTCTGTGTTTGAAATCACCACCTTACCAGGGCAGAGAGGATCCTGCTAAGCATTTTAAATTAGGGAAGACAGTTTTATTGTCAAGGCAGGTCAATCAAATTATAATTGGCTCTAATTTGCACTCCCACCAGCTGTTAAATTCTCCACCTGCAGCACTCAAAATGGTGCAAAATTCTTGCCTGCTTTGTGAAAGCTTCAAAGAGAATCCCACTCTGTCCAATCTCTAACACCAAGTCCCTAATTTTCATCAGAGGTAATGAGAAATATACCGTTGCCCACAACTTTGACTGGTGAAAAGTAAGACCAGATTGACTGGACTACTCATCCTTTTAAAGCTCTGTAGTAACCTCCTCCAGGGATGAGGGGTTATACAAGAAGCACTGGCTCTGGAGTCAGACAACTGAGGTCAAAACCTGTCTGTGGCTACTTGTGTGGCACTAGGCTAGTGATGCAATTTCTCTGGGTTTCAATTTCTTCATTTTTAAAAAATTGGATAGTTGTGTTTTATGTCATCGCAAAGATCAGGAAATATTTTTATGGAGCTGAATAACTATTTTTTTTTCAATTCCCTCCCTGTTCTAAATTTGTAGTTCTATGATTCTCACATCTTTGGTATATAACACAGTGCTCTGTATTTTGCTGATGCTCAATAAATGTTGGTTGAAATGGAATTGAATATTTTGGGCAGTCACCTTTTTAAAGCTTCAGCTTCGAGCTACTCAACTCCTGACAGACTCAGGATTCAAAATAAAGCACGCTTTTTTTAAAAAAACATGAACAATGTAGAAATTTGTTTTAGTTGACTATGCATATTAGTTACAAGGATTTTGGGTTTTTTGTAGGGTTAGAGAAAAATAACTGAAAAAATAAAATTTAATTTTAAAAATATTTGCTGAAAGAAAAAAGATTCAGCTTCCTCATTTCCACACCCAGCAGTAGAATGTAAGCTCTTTAAGGGCAGGAACTGTTTCATCTGTTTTTTAATTAAATCTATGAGACTGGTAAGCTAGATAATCTCTAATATCCCTTCCAGCTCTAATATTCTATGCTTCTGTGACTATTAATTGAATTGAGTTGGAGATGTTTATTGCAGATGACAATAATCCATCTTTGCTGAACAATGATCACTGAACTATTTCCAACAGTGCTATTCATATTTAAAACTAGCCAGAGAAGTCTTTTACCTTTATTGTTGACGTAATACTATAAAATTACATTTATAATTAATTATCAATGAAACTGTCTTACAATCCTCTACAAAATTATAAACATATCTATTTCAACAAAAACAAAAGACATGCACAGAATTCTAGAGACAGAGTATTTTCAAACTGAACATTTCATGAATACTCTTATTCCTTCTGTAATATTGGTGCTTCAACACTCTGTTCTATTCCCTCTATTTGTGGATAAGAGCAGGGCCTCAAAATAATGTTTCTCACACAAGAATCTTGAAATGGAATGACCTCCAAAGCATCTTTAGTCTCATAAAGGATATGAAGGACCCCACAAGAGAGCCCTACCCTACACAGGACAAGCAGAAGACAGGAAAATCTATTTGGCCAAGGCCAATTTGTACCCAACAAACATCTCTGGGAATTAAAAGAGGGATACCATCAGACACTTTAAGGGTAGGATTCTTCAAAAGACCAATGCCTACAATATCCTACCCTAAGCCAGTATGGTAAGGACTGCAGAGCACTTCACACAAGGATTCTTATCTAGGGTTCCATGAACTTTTTTGTTTTTTAATATTTTGATTACTATATTTCAGTTCTATTTGTAATATCATGTATTTTATTTTATGCATTTAAAAATATTATTCTGAAAAAGGGTCAATAGGCTTCATCTGACTGCCAGCAAGGTCTACGATGCAAAAATAATTAGGAACCATTGCCTTAGCATGTTAGGGGCTTGGGAGAGAGATATTAATGTAATGATAATAAGCAATGGATGGGGCTCCTCTATCGGTTCTTTTTGGCCCAGGCCTACCTGTGTAGGTGCCAAAATAAGCAGCATTTTTTTTCTCTACCTAAACAAGGTTCAACAACAGCTAAGCTATAGGGTAGTTCATCTCACTACTGTTTCCTGGGGTTAAAAAAAAAAACCAATGGGCCAGCTATGTTGGCACCATGGCCAGAAGCTTGCTTCGTGCCATAATTGCTAAGAACAACATAGTCACTGAATTATCTTGGTACTTGCCCTGGCTTCCCAAGATCTGTATTTAAATTCACATATGTTTGAATGGTGGACAATTAGGTGGCACAGTGGATAGACTGCCAGGCTTGAAGTTAGGAAGATGAGTCTTCCTGAATTCAAATCTGATCTCAGACAATAAGTAGTTGTGTGACCCTTGGCAAATCACTGTACCCCATTTGCCTCAGTTTCCTCATCTGTAAAATGAACTGGAGAAGGAAATGGCAAAGAACTCCAGTATTTTTGCCAAGAAAATGGGGTAATAAAGAGTCAGACAGGGCTGAAGGAATTGAACAACAAAAACAAATGTTTGCATGGCATGTTTCTTTAACATGTTAATTATGTAGCTTGAACCTAGTAACATCTACGGTACTGAGAAGGGAGGTCTCTAGAATAGTTTCGGGGGAAAGCAGAGTTATAATGAGCTAATGGAGCTTTTCAGGGATGTTATGGCCTGAGAGAGGAGCTAAGAAAAGCTAGGGTGATCCAATTCGGAGATGAGACACAACTGCTAGGAAAATTTTGAGTACAAACACAAAAGAGAAGAGAAGGGGAAGTATAATTTAGTGCAAAAGCACTGTATTTGAAGTCAATAGACTTGGGTTTGAGTATTAGTTAGGCTGCCTTCTATGTGATCTTGGATAAGTTACAACTTCTCTAGGATTCAGCTTCCTCATCCATAGAATGAAGGCATTGAATCAGATGATTTCTACGGTTTCTTCTCCATCTAAACCCTATGATCCAAAGAAACAGAGAAAAAAGCCAGTGTATACTGATTGAGACAGAGGCCTCAACTCAATAAACTAAATTAAAAGCTTAGTATTCATAACCAGGACAAAAGCTCGTCTGAGATCTTCTGTGGGCAGAGTCCAGAAAACATCAGCCAAGTTGTCGGGTCAGTAACTGACAGAAAAACAGTTTCTACCTAAAGCTAAAAAGAGTGACCTGGGGCCCAAATAGAGCTTCTCCAAGTACCTGGGGAGCTAATAGAAAGAGAGCTCAGCTTTGGCCTGAGGTTGAAAGGAGGGTAGATTAGCCAGAAAAGTCACTGACCACAAGGGTCAGCATTAGCCTGCAGTAGAAACCTGCAGGTTCAAAGGGAAATAACAATAGGAAATGCCTACGAGGGACTGTTGAATTTTTTAAACCTGCTGCAAACTGATTGAATAACCTGGAATTTGTGTGTAGTTTGTCCCCTCAAATTATAGTAAAGATCAATAGTGCAACCAAACAAACCTACCATGTTGAACTATTTCGATTTGATTTATAAACCATGGGATCACAGATTGAGAACTGGAAAGGACCTTAGAGATGACCTAGCTCAACTCCTGTGTTTTATAAATGAAGAAACTGAGGTCCAGAGAGTTTAAATAATTTGTCCGATATCCCAAAGGTAGTAAGTGGAAAAGCCGAGATTCAGACACAGGCCCCTGACTCCAAATCTAGCACGCTTTTAAGAATCATTTCTTAATGTTCTGGAGATACAAAGGTGAAATATGACATAGTATCTGCCCTCAAGGAGCTTCCAACCTACAAAAAAGTATACAAGCAGATATATTCCAAGATAGAGTGGGTGAAAATAAAGGAGAGACTCTAACAAAGAATTCTAAGACAATTTGAAGGAAGAAAGATTATTTTCAGCTGGGGAGGGAATCTGAAAGGGCTTTGTGGTGGAGGTGGAACTTGAGGTGTGCCTTGAAGGAAGAAGAGAATTTCAACATATAGAAATGAAGCAGTACATTTTATGTATGGAGAACAGCCTGAATGACAGGTGGAAGGCAGAAAAAAGGCACTAAAACAGGGAATGGCAGACCAGTTTGCCTGGAGTTGGGGGCCGAACAAAGGGGATTTTCTGTGAAATGTGATTGAAAAGTGGACTCAGTATATATTTGTGGAAGTTCTTAAATGCCAGCCAAGCTTTATGTTTTGTTTTTCTCCCATAGGCAATTAGGAGCTATTGAAAATTTTTGAGCAGAGACATAGCAAAATAAGGAATATGGGTTTTTATGGCTTTTAAGATGTATGAAAGGTGAACTGGAGATATGAGAGCCTGAGATAGAGACGTTTCTCAAAGAGTCTATTCCAATTGTCCCAGTGAGATTAGATACAGTGAGAGTAGGATATCTAGAGAGGAAGGGAAGGCAGAAAAGATAGGCTGTGAACCTGTTAGTGCCATCTTAATTTTTACCCTTAGGTGGTAGCAGAAGAAAGTTAACCTAGGCAATGGCAGGCACCTTCTGAAGGATTATTTTTGGAGACTGGCTTTGAGAACCCCCATCTTCTCACATACTTCTTCCTTCTCTGCTCAGTTCAGGGAAGCAAATGCTGACAAAAATCTGGTTACATCAGGCTTTTTTGTTGTTTGTCCTTCATTCTTGAAGACGACCAATGATATCAGGAGGGGGATGTCTTGATTTGCAAGTGAATTGGATTTAATTGAGGCAGGACTGTGCAAAGTCATCACCTTCATTCTGTCCTCCAGAGTCATCTGAGTCCAGTGGCAAGACATAGGCCAGGATGACTGGAAACGATGCAGTGGGAGACTATGGCCTTTTAAAGCTAAAGTCTTTCAGAGGTCTCAGTTTGTCTGAGGCAACACCCATTCAGTAGTCAAAGGCTAGGGAAGAAGTGATGCAAAAGATGGCCTAGTTTGCCTTCTCAAAAGAATAAATTTGGGAGACGAAGACCTGGCCAGAACAGACCAGATGAATCAGGATATTGGAGAGAAACAGGACATTGAAATCAAATAAATCCCATGCACCATGTTGTGCTACGCATAAGGAATATTTTTGCTACATTAAGGGAACATCTAAAGTAAGAGACATTTAATTGGACCAGGAATTCTACTTGCTGGCATGGTAACTAGGTAGACACACTGAAACTACAGAAGCAAGGGTAGCAAAATGTAAGGTCATAGAACTTTCAATTTAGACCTATAAGGGACCTCAAAAGCCACCTAGCCCAACCTCTCTATTTTTACACATTAACAAACAGAGGGCGTGCAAGATTAAGTGATTTGCCCAAGGTTACACAGTTAATGGCAAAGAAGAATGGCAAAGCTGATTAGAAAAATTTAAAACTACTCAAACCAATTAGACCATTTTGAGCCCTAAAAGTAAAAACTCAGATGTTCTAACTCTAAATCCAGCATGCTCTCCTCTGGCCCATGCAGACTTACAGGTGAGATGAATCAAGAGTAACTGCCTCCTTTCGACCATGTGGGAGTGTTATTTACCTGGGATACTTAAGAAGAAGAGGAGATACCTATTAATGGCAATAGCTTATAAGATTAATCATATCCTGTTGCCTTTGGATAGAATTAGTTTAGTAGGAGAAAGAGGAGATAAATCAAATATGACTTTGGCATGTGGAAAAAGGGGAAAAAATGTATGGAGTCTTCCCTTTCATAGAGGTTATGATATATAGAGGTGATGTGGAATAGTGAATAGGGAGTCGGCCTCTGAGGTTAAGAGATTTGAATTCAAATCTTGTCTCTGATGCATATTTACTGCAGCCTGGGACAAGTGCCTTAACCTCCCAGTAATCTTAAGCAAGTTCCTAAGACCCCAAGGTCTTATGGGTGTAAGAACACTGGAAAGGTATGAAGAGGTCAAGTTATAAAGGGTTTTAAATGCCAAACAAGGTCTTCATATTTGATCCAGGAAGGAATAGGGAGCCATGGAAGGCTATTGAGGAGGAGAGCAGGGGTCGTGTATAACTTGGATGAGTCAATTTACCTCTCTGTGCCCTATACTATAAACAGAAGTTGAGTTATCAAACTGCATCAGTGGAGAGAATTTCCACACAGGGAGTTTTCTACAATGATTATCTCTGGACCAAAAATACATACATACGTGTATAACATATGCCCATGTGTTTCAGAAACAAAGGAGATGTAGGGAAAAGGAAATATACGGTGTAGAAAGACTCAAACGTTTTGATCTTAGGCTAAGAAGGAAAATAAAACAGACTGAATTGCTAAAGGATCAGAGAATCACTGGATCTTATACTTAGGGCTGAACAGACCCTCAGAGGTTATACAACCCCTTACAGATGAGGAAATGGAGGCTCATGAAGGGTAAGTGACCCACCGAAGGTCACACAAGAAAAGGAACAAAAGGTGTACAGATGTAGCCTGTTCTGGGCATTAAAATGCTTGCTCTCCTCAAAAATCATCTGCAAAGCAAGTGTTTACAAATTAAATCATTTCGAATGCCCTAAAAGAGCTCATTACAGGAACCCCACCGTGACTACTTTTGTAAAATAAAGAAACCCTTTTCATGAGGCTGGGCATCACCTCCTGATTTATCTGTTATGTAACTCCAGATTTCCCCAAAGTAAGGATGCTCATAGAACCGAATTAGTGACATGGCAGGAGATAAAGGAGGACTGAATGGGCAGCAATAACCCACCCTGTCACATTCTTAGAAGAGGATGTTAGGTCAGCCACACACACAATCGTAGCAATGGAAATGAAGTACCAGTGGAATGCAAACAAGGAAAACCAAGATAATAAAAATCAAATCAAATCAAAAGGAGGGTGCATAAGTAATAGCCTGTTTCTGGCACCACAAATGATTCCTTGCGTGACCCTAAATAACATGTTTATCGTTGGCATGCCTCTGCCTTTCTGCCATCCACAGATGGGGGCCAAGGAATAGTGGTTTGTAAAGTGTTTCACAAAGCATAGCTATACAATAGCATGGAGCATGAAGCATTTCAAATGTGCAAATTATGACTTTTTGAAAATTGTTTTGTGCAGCATGCCTTGGCTTTTTCTTTCCTTTTAGTTCTCTCTGATCATTGTCCTCCATTTATTGGGAACAGATGGACAAGCCTGGGTTGTACTCTAGTTAGGATGGGTTTGATTTCACATACAGATCACAATATTTATGAGTGCCAAACGCATTTCCTTTTCTTGGCTCAATTTGGAGAAAGAAATGAGGCAGTTGTCAGGTTCAGACTTGAGGAAAGACTGCAGGAGACAAAAAACAGAAGAGAAAGTTTGGAGAGAGGGACCAAAGAGGAAGCATCATGGACTGGTCTGGGGAACTTTGATCCTCCCAGAACTTTCAAGGATTTTATTTTAGTTTAATGAAAATCATGTATACTCTTGCAATTGCTCTGTGCACTGGGTCCTTTTTGCTTTTCGTTGCGAAACAAATAAAAATAGCTAAATTATTAATGTGAAGAAAATTGGTTACTACACATTTGGAGTCACTTTTTAATTCATACATATATCTACATTAACATCTCAATGGGCCTCTACCACAGTTTAAGCCATACTCAAATGGCATCTCAGGAGCAGTTTAAGGGCTACTGCTGGTGGCAGAGGCCTATTTGGAGCTGCAGATGACTTTGGAACATGTGAGAAGGAAGGGCTTATAAAAATATTCATGAAATCAAAAAAATGACCTTCAAATTAATTCCTATAGGATTTTCTAATTTTCATATATATATATACATATTTATGTATATGTTCATATATATCATACTATGTGTATATATATATACATATATATATATATATATATTCTAGTGGTATTAATAGGTATTAACTGTATAACCTCTTGAACCCGTGTTAATAAAGCCTTTTGATCTAGGACCAAATTTGTAATACAGCTAAGATATATATAAGCATTTGATAAGGATTCCAGATAGGAAGATGAGGCAAATGTTTGACCATGGCAATATTTGATATTTCCATACTCTCAGAATCACAGATTTTGAGAATTGGAAGGATGATTTAGTCATCAGCAATGATCTAGTCCTTTGTGACACTCTCTCTTGCCTCCCATGCCTTCATCTCCACACCAATTGCTTCTCCTGTGTCTGTTCCCTGTGGGAGGACTCTCCCTTTCCAGTTAATACTTTGCCTAACACTTTGGGGCTACTCCACCTAGAGACCACATCCCTAGGAATTATGATACCTGAACTCTTTCCTCAATGATTTAACGTATTCTCGCCCCCATCATAATTTCCCCAACCCAGTGATTCTGAACCCTATCACTGTTCAAACCCCATTCTCTATCCTTCACTGCTTGTGGCCTTATTCCCATCACCCTCAACCAAACCCCTACCCCAACATCCCTCTCTAAAGTTCCTTCCACTGTGCTCTCTACAATGCCTGCTACCTTGCTTTTACCTTAAATTTTTTGTTTCTTACCCCTTCATCTTCTTGTACTCCCTTAGACTCAGCTCTCTCCTAAAGACAGTTTCCCTCGTCATACTTTGCAGCATCTGTTTTGCTTTTACTTATGTCCCCCCCTACCCCCAACTGTCATGGAAAGGAAGTTGGAATACTCCTTGCTCCTCATTGTCATTTTCACGTTCTCCCTCTACCACCATCACTCAATAATGTCTCCTCATCCTCAAAAATCTCTCATTTGATCCATCCATCCAGACCAGCTCTCATCTTATATCTCTCATCCCTTCCATATTTAAACTCCATGAGAAGGTGCCCACTTCCTTTCCTCTCACTTTCTCCTTAGCTTTCTCATATGGCTTCTAACTTCATCATTTAACTAAAACTATTCTTTCCAAAGTTACCAGTGATCTCAATTGCCAAATCTAATGGCCTTTTCATAATCCTCATGCTTATTGACCTTTATGTAACCTTTTACATTATTGCCTTCTTTCCCTTGATAATATATTCTCCCTAGGTTTTGGTGACACAGATCTCTTCTGGTTCTCCCACTATGTGACTGATCCCACCTTCTATAGGAAACCCTTCCAAATCCATCTTAACTCTAGTACCTTCCCTCTCTGGATTATTTCCAATTTATCATATATACATATTATATATGTGTATCTTTTTCTACATACTTATTTGCATGTTATCTCCCCTATTAGACTGTGAACTCCTTGAGAGCAAGTACTGTCTTTTACCTTTCTTTGTACCCCTAGCATTTAGACACAGTGCCTGGCAAATAGTAGGAACTTAATAAATGCTTATTGACTAAGTGGCTTCTCAGTCTCTTTTCCTGGATCTTCATCTGAGTGGCACTCATTAGCTTTGAGTATACCTCAAGGCTCTGCCTTGGATCCTCTTCTCCCTTACAGTAATTCACTTGGTGACCCTATCAGGTCCCATGGATTCAATAATCATCACTATGTAAATGATTCTCAGATCCATTTACCCAACCCCCATCTCTCCTGACTTCCAGTCTTACATATACAACTGCCTATTGGCCATCTAGATCTGAATTCCCATAAGGACCTTAAGCTCAACAAGTCCAAAACTGAACTCAATATCTTTACCTCCAAGCTCTCCCCTCTTCTTAACTTCCCTATTATTGTCAAGAGCACCATGATCATCCCAGTCAACCAGCCTCAAAAACTTAGTTGTCATCTTCACCTCCTCAGTCTCTTCTCATCTCCCATAACCAATCCGTTGCCAAGGCTTATTGATTCTACTTTCATAACATCTCTTGTATACTCCCCCTTCTTGCTTCTACACTGCCACTACCCTTGTACACACCTTCATCACCTCATACCTGGACTATTGTAATAGCTCACTGGTTACACTCTTCGCCTCAAGTCTCTCCCCACTCTAGTCCATCCTCCATCCAGCTGTCAAATTGATCTCCTAAAGTGCACGTCTGACCACATCACTTCTCCTATTCATTCTACTCTAATGGCTCCCTATTGCCTCCAGGATCAATATAAAATCATCTGTTTGGCATTCAATTCCCTTCATGACCTCTCCCCTTCCTACCTACAGTCTTCTTACAATCCGTTGCTCACTGGCATCCCTGCTCTTGCTCACACATGACACCCCATCTCCAAATTCTGGGCAATTTCACTGCTTATCCCACATGCCTAGAACTCTCTCTATGCTCATCTCTGCCCCCTGGTTTCTCAAGTTCCAGGAAAAATCCCACATTTCTACAAGAAGCCTTCCCCAAAATCACTTACTAGTAGATCCTGCCCACTGAAATTCATTCCAATTTATGCTGTATATATTTCTTTTGTCCATAGTAGTTTTCATTTTTTTCTTACTCACTAGACTGTGAGCTCCCTGAGGACAGGAGCCATTTTGCCTTTCTTTTTATCCCCAGAACTTAGCACAGAATCTTGATAAATGCTTGCTGTGGACTTGTTGACCCATACCAAAAAGAATTTCTACCATAACATACCTGACATGTTAAGTGGCAGCTGTTTGAAAATCTCTAAGGAAGGCAAACTTCCCACAACCTCTTAAGATACACCTTTCCACTTTAAGACAATGCTAATTTTAGGCAGTTTTTCTGACATGGAGCATAAATTGACCTTTTTTGTAATCTCCACCCATTGCTCCTGGTTGTGACCTCTCAGAGCAAACAGAACAAATCCCAGCTCTCCTCTACATGAAAGTCCTTGAAATATATGAACACAGCTATCATGCTTTTTCTGAGTCTCCTCTTCTCCAGGTTAGACATTCTCATCTGACAAAAGATTCAAGGCCCTTCTCCATCCTACTTGCCTTCCTCTGATTGCTCTCCAGCTTATCAGTATCCTTCGATCAATTAATCAATCAGCATGCATTAATTAATTTTCTTGAATGTGGTGCCCAGTACTGAACATAATACTTGTGAGGGCAGAGAACAGAGAACCTATCATCTCTTCCTTATTCCTGGAAGCTAATTATGTCTCTCAATGTAATCCAAGTCTGCGTCATCTTTTATGGCTTTACTCATCCCTAGATCTTCACACAAACTGCTCTCTAACCATGCCTCCTCCAGCTTTTACTTTCAAAGCTGATTCTTTTTTGCTCAAGTTTCAGACATTACATTTATTCCTGTTGATAGACTCTGGCCTGTTAAAATCTTCATGATTCTGGTCTCTATCATCTAATGTACTATATTCCCCCAACTTACTGTCAACTACAAATTTCATGAGCATATCATCTAAGTAATTCTCTTTTTGACAAAGACAGCTGAGAAAAAAAATGGGAAAACAGTCTGGAAGAAATCAAGCTTAGACTAACATTTTGTACAGTTTTCTACAACAAATTCAAAGTGGATAAATGATGTGAATATTGAAGAACTTGCAACAAAAATTTGGAAGAGAACCAGATCACATACTATTTATACCTATGAGTAGGGCATAACCAAACAAAGGATAGAATTAATTACCAAAAACAGATAATTTTGATTACATTAAATTTTAAAATTTTGCACAAAAATTAATATATCTACTATAAGTAGGGAAGAAGTTGACTGGGGAAAATATTTATATCAAATTTCTTAGAGAAAGTTTTAGTATCCAAGTTCCCCAATACATAAATGGCCAAAAGATATAAAGAAACAGTTCTAAAAAAATCACAAGCAACCATATGAATCAATGATTCAAATCACTAATAATTAGACAAATCCAAATCAAAACAAGCCAGAAATTTAGCGAAGGTAACAAAGACAGAAATAATTGGTGCCATCAGGGTACTGGAAAGACAGATTCATTGATGTTTTGTTGATGGAACTATGAATTAGTTTTTTTTTAAAAAAAATCATCCCTGAAAGCAATATGGAATTAGGTAAATGAAGTGGATAAAATTCCCATAACCCTTGACCTAGAGATTTCACTACCAAGCATATACCCCCAAGGAAGTTCAAGGTAAAATAAAAGGCTACATAGACACCAAAATATTTGTAAGGTTCCTTTTTGTGGTAGCAAAGAACCAGAAATAAATTAGATACTTGTTGATTAGAAATAGCTAAACAAATTATGATACATAAATATAATGGAATATTACCATGGGGCCAACATAAAGAATACAAAGAAATACTAAAAGATGTGTATGAACTGATGCAAGTTGAAGGAAGCACAGCCAGGAAAACAATATACAACATGTCTACAATGAAGTGAATAGAAAGTGTAAAAACCACAAAACAATTTTTAAAATGAATTCTGCCAATTTGCAATGAACAAACTTGGCCTCAAAGATAGAAGGTACGTCCCCACTCATGTGCAAAGATGGAGTGTCCAAGGACACAAAATATCAATATTTTCAGATTTTTAAAAATATATATTTTTTAAAATTTTAATTTATTTTTAATATGTTTAGTTTTCAGCATTGATTTTCACATGCGTTTGAATTACAGATTTTCTCCCCATTTCCACCCCCCCCACTCCAAGATGGCGTACTCTCTGGTTGCCCTGTTCCCCAGTCTGCCCTCCCCTCTGTCCCCCGATTCCCCTCCCATCCCCCTTTCCCTTACTTTCTTGTAGGGCAAGATAAATCTCTATGCCCCATTGCCTGTGCATCTTATTTTCTAGTTGCATGAAAAAAAAAACTTTTTTACTTTTGAACATCTATTTTTTTATAAAAATATATTGATAGAATTTGCTATATATGGTCCTAAAAGAAAAAGATGTGGTTACTGAGTCACTGTCAGTTAATATTTGAAAGATAATTGGAAATGAAAGAGGTGCCACAAGGTTGAAGGAAGGCAAATATTGTTCCCATTTTTTTAAAGTGGTAGAAAACAGGGTTTGCAAACTAAATGCTTGACTTCAATTCCTAGGAAAATTCTAGAAAGGATCATTAATGGGTGTTGAATATCTAGAAAAGGAAGCAATAATTACAAAGAGCCAACATAAATTGATCAAGAATAGGTATGCCAGACTAACCTCATTTCCTTTTTCAACAGGATTACTAAACTAGTAGATGAGGGGAATACCATAGATACAGTTTACCTAGATTCTAGCAAATCTTTCAATAAAGTATCTCATGCTATTCTTATCGAAAAGATGGGAAAATGTGGATTAGATGATGCAATACAATCAGATATATTCAGAACTTGTTGGATGACTGGACTCAGAGAGTAGTTGTTAATGCTCCAATGTCAAAATGGCAAGAGGTCTCCAATGGAGTATCCAAAGGATCTCTAGTACTTAACATTTTTATCAGTAATTTGGATAAGGCCTAGTTAGTACAATCATCAAAACTGCAGATGACATAAAGCTGGGAAGACTAGCTAGTATACTGCGTGAATGTGATGGATTCCAAAAGGAAGACACATTGGCCTGCATCTAAGAAGATAAAATTCTATAGGGACAAATGAAGTATTTTTGTACCTGGATACTCCAAAAATATAAGATAGAAGGAGGCATGGATAGATAGCAATTGTTCTGAAAAGAATTTAGAGATCTTAGTGAACTACGAGTTCAATATGAATCAGCAGTGTGATATGGCAGCCAAAAAAGAAAAAGCTAATGTAATTTGGGGTTGTTTTAGGAGGGACATAACTTCCAGGAATAGGGAAGCGATGGTCCCTTTGGGCTCTGCCCTTGTCAAACCTCATCTGAAGTACTGTTTCAGTTCTGGGCACCACAGTTTAAAAAGGACTTTGATAACCTAAAAAATGTCCAGAGAGGGCAACCAGGATGGTGAAGGGCCTTGAGTTCATAACATATGAGGATCAGTTGAAAGAAATGGGTAAGTTTAGCCTGGAGAAATTAGGACTCAAGGGGAGACATGATAGCTATATTTATTTGAAGGGCTGTCATGTGGAAGAAGGATTCAATTTATTCTGCTTGGCCCCAGTGGGCCGAACGAAAAGAAATTGGTGGAAGTTGCAAAGAAGACAACTTAAACCTGATGTCAGGAAAAATTTCCTAACAGCTGGAGCTTCCTAAAAGTAAAATGGCTTGCCTCAAGAGGTGATGGATTCCTCATACTTAGAAGTCTTCAACCAAAGCTTGGATCACTTGTCAGGTGTGTTACAGAAGAGATTCCTTCATGTATGGGTTTGAGTAGATGACCACTGACATCCCTTCCAATTCCCAAATTCTGCGACTTCTAACATTAAAATTTCTTGTTAATTTTTCCTCATCAAGGAAAACTTGATAATTGGACAAGGAAAAGTATTGATTATCTCTGCAAAAAATTGATGACATTCATAAACCAATCCAGCAATGGTTCTTAGAACAATAAAAATAATTGACCTTTATAGAGGTCTTATCAGTTATAAAATGCTTTATACACATTCTCCCATTTCATCCCCATATCTACCTTGACAGAAAAATAGTCAACATCTCATTATCCCCATTTTACAGATGAGGAAAGCTGCAGCTCAGAAAGAGGTTAAGTGATTTTCCTGGGTTCCCAGAGCTACTAAGTGGTAAAGTTGGGATTTGCACCTTAGTTCTTTTGGTTCCCAAGTAGAATGCTCTTTCCAACTATATCATGCTGTTACCTCCCAGTCAATTATGCAGAATATGGGTTCAATTGACATCTTTCCCTCTGTGTAATTATACTCATGAAAAATGCCCTAATCCAGGTAATTTGTTTAAAAAGCAATTCTAAATATGGGCTGCAAAGTATAGGGAGCTTAATACAAAAATTACAGGCTAGCTTAATTGCACTTAACAAAGTGAGCCTGGTGAGCAATTGCCTTTCATTATTTCTCACTGAGGCACATACCTTTGGCACAGCTCCCTTTTATTAATAAAATCAAGGAGAGCGCACTGAAAAAACTTCACAAACCTTGAAGCTTTGAAATCCTTGCCAACTTCCAAAAGTCATCTGATGGAACAGGGTGGCATTTATTAACATGTTATTTTGAGAATTATTAAATGGGATAAAATTATTTAAGTTAGGTCATCCCACTTAAAATGTTAGGAAAATAAGCTCCAAAGGTTTTTCCGCACTCCAAAGAGGCAACTAGTACAGAACCATCTACGGTATGAAATCTAATGGTGTGTAAATGATAACAGCTCAATAAAGCTCATTGAATGACAAAAAGTCTTAATTTCAATATCCAAATTTAAGAGATGGAAAGAAAACTAGAGATCAGCTAGTTTAACATCCCTGTTTTATGGATCAAAAAACAAGCTTAGAGAGGTTATAGGATTTGCCCAAGTTCATACATGTAGTATGTAGTGAGGCAATATTTGAATCCATGCCCTTCACACATTTGAAAATTGGGAGGAGAAACAATGAATTCTATTTGGGATATGTACATTCAGTTGGAAATCTCCAATAGGCAATTTATGACTTGGAACAGCAGATGAGAGGAATGTCCTCTCTCCACAGAGACATGAAGACTGTATATATAGATTTGAGAGTGTACAAGGAGATAAAAATGAATGCAGATGTGAGAAGATAGGAATACTAGTACATTGATGGTGGAGCTATGAATTGGTCCATCTATTCTCCCTATTTGAACTATTTAACTAAAATGTCCATAACCTTTGACCTACTTATTCTTCTATTGGGTGTATTTCCTCAAGGAAATCAAAGGCAACAAGGACCTGATACATGCTGTAATAGTCACAGCACCATTCTTTGTGGTTACAAAGTACTGGAAACAAAGTGGGTATCACTCACTTGAGAAATGAATGAAAATGACTGTGGTATATTTATGTAATGGAATATTATTGTTATAAATATGAGGAATTCAGAGAAACATGGAGAGATTTGAAGGAATTAAAAGTAAAATAATCAGAATCAAAGAAACAATATACATGAGAACTACAACAATACAAATGAAAAGATTGCTAAATAAAGTTGAACACTGAGCAATTGCAAAACCAACAATGTTGGCAAATGAATAACGAAACAAACCTTCCTCTTCATGGAAGAGGCAGGGCAGAATTACTGCATTGGATGCTTTTACTTAATCTTTGTTCTTTTCTATCCTAAGGGAAGGTTTCTATTCAATGGGGGAGGGTTTTTTCCTACTGAAGTACTTATGCCATGAAGACATATTTCTCATTAAAATATATTTTTATAAATAAGGAAGTTAGGAAGATGGATGGATTTTGAGAAACTCAGAGAAATTAAGTATCTTACCAAGTGTCA
The DNA here is from genome assembly GCA_028646595.1 of Phalanger gymnotis. Taxonomy (NCBI): domain Eukaryota; kingdom Metazoa; phylum Chordata; class Mammalia; order Diprotodontia; family Phalangeridae; genus Phalanger; species Phalanger gymnotis. The sequence continues at coordinate 209,362,254 of CM053622.1, read as the reverse complement.
CATAGCTAAAAGTCTAACCCAGGACTCCTGACTCCAAGTGCTACACTCTTTCCACTACTTTGATCATTTCTATTCCATTATTATTAATATTAAGTATCATTAGTTATTAGCTCTTCTCATTTAAGTCTTATTACATCTTAGGATTTAATCACAGCTGAACTTATACATTCGTTTTTGCTACTTAATGAAGAAATGATTCTATCTTCCTTTTCCATATTTAAAAGTGAAAAATGAATTATTTAACATTTTTAAAGTCAATATGGTACTATAAACATATGCCACACAATAATTACATATTCACATAACAACTTTAAGAAGAAAATGAAGGGTTATTTTTCACCCATCCTCAAGCAAAATATGAGAACACATGGCAACAGTCCTAAAATTCTGAAGACATCTTTAGAGCAGTGGTCAAAAAAGATAGGATATTTTACAGCTTATCAAATGCATTTGTCCACTATATAAAGGGCAGAAGGTAGATGAAGAGACTTTGAACTTGGCCTTACTGGCTTCATTCAACTATGGCAGTTTCTTTTCTCAGTAACACACCTGGAAGTTATATGTCTTGATACTTCTGTAAAGCATTTTCGATTCATAAAAATGTCACATTGGTCAATAGGTTTTTATGTGTGTTTTGGTTTTGTTTTGTTTTGGCTTTTTAGACCATCTTGAAGCCAACAGACAGGAGGGATTTTCTTTGGAATCCTTTGCACTTCCAAGAAAAAATTTGGCTTTTCGCTTTTCTGTAGACATGTAAATATAATCTAAACATATTTTGCTCTTTTTAGGGTGGTGACTAGGAAATATAACCCCAAATCACCATACATAGTAACTTGCTACTATGGAGTGATCTTATCAATTAAATGGCAATCAGTACTCAAGTGGCCAGCCCTGTGGCCCAAACAGATCTATCCTTATTATATGCTTATCAGAGATTTCCTAAAGCTAGCTACCAAAATGCTTTCCCAAATGATAGTTAAATAAGAGACATGTGCTTTGAGTTGCGCCAAATCATACCTTCTTCTTAAAATTTCATTTTTTTTAAAGAATAGAAATCTATTTTGTCTCCCTCCCACACCCCAGACCATTGGAAAAAACTAACAAAAATCCTCATAACAAAAATGCACAGTCAAGCAAAACAAATTTACTCATTGGCCTTGTTCAAGAGAATCTCATTTTTTACCCTGAATCCATCGCCTCTCTGCCAGCAGGTGGATAACAAGCTTCATTACTGGTCGTCTGGAATTATGGATGGTGATTTCATTGATTATAGTTCTTATAGCTTTCAAAGTTATCTGTACATTGTTGTTGTCATTATATAAATTGTTCTCCTGGTTCTAATCATGTAATTCTTCTGTAGACTTGAGCAAGCAGGGCTCCTACATGGCCCTATATGCCTCATGGGCCCCACTCATCACAGACACAAAAAATGTTTCAGATGAAAATGAAATATACAGAATAAAACATAAGTATGGATATCCTGCAAAAACAAAATTTAATTAAAGAAGTAATAGCCCTGAAAATTGTTTTTATAATATTGATTTTATAGTCTAAATTGTTCTTTTTTTATAATACCAATGTTATGGAATAAATTTCTCTTCTCATTCTGTTTATTTCACTCTGTATCAGCTCAAACCAGTCTTTCTATGTCTCTAAATCATCAATTTCGTCATATCTTGTGGTACGATACATTCCGTCACATTCACACACCACAATTTGTTCAGCCATTCCCCAATTGATAGGCATCCACTTAGTTTCCAGTTGTTTGTCACCAAAAAAAAAAATCAAACTACTAAGAAAGGAGGGTAGAAGAGGCAAAGAGGAGGACATGGGATTTTAGCCACCAGCTAGTCCTAGGCTGAGTTGATGTATGCCTAAGTCACCTCACCTGCTCAGAAAAGGCAGAGTGGCAAAAGAAAGCACATCATTTTCCTGCCCACATGTAATTGTCTACTTCTTCCCAATCAAGAAACTTCGATCAATCTCCTCCTAATCTTCCAGGAAGTTTGTCACTGGGAAACAGCAGTATCCTTTCAGGAACATATAAGGAGTGAGTAATAGAGGCGGTTGAATGGTACAGTTGTTAGATCAAAGGACTTAAGACTCGGAAAGAATTGAGTTCAAATCCTGCCTCAGACATTTATTAGCTGTGTGGCTAAAAAAGTTACTTGGCTTCTCTGATTCCTCATTTGTAAAATGAGAATAATAATGGCACCTACCTCTCAGCATTGTTATGGATCTCAAATGAGGTAACATGTAAAGTACTTTGTAAACCTTAAAGCACTATGTAAATGAGACAGAGAGAGAGAGAGAGAGAAAGAGAGAGAGAGAGCACTGTGTGAGAGAGAGCATGTTTTTTTTAATGTCTACTATGTCCTAGGCCCTGTGCTAAGCACAGGAATCCAAATAAAAGCACATTAGACTGTCCCTGTCCTCAAGGAGCTTACTTTCTAATGCAGAAGACAGCACCTAAACAGAGACTGCAAGTGAGGTGGGGAGAGATGCACTTAAGGTGGCCGGAGATGTCCAGGGAGTATTATGGAGACCTGGAACTAGCAAGATATGTGTCCAAGGCTAACCTATCAAGGTCCAGAGAAGTTCCAGAAATGGGGTACAATTGTCCAGTGTGGAGGAGATGGAGGTGATAGTCCTAGTGGAAATGACTGTCCCGAATGTGTTCTGGGAGTGCTGTGCCTGCACTCCAATCCCAATAAGATGTCCCCTCCCAGCCCACTACATGACTGAGCCGTCAGTGTTTTGACAGCCTCTTGGAAGAACAGGAACCTCTCCCACAGGCTAGGATGTCAATGACCCCCTCCATGACTGTAGGTTCAATTCTTCAAAGCCTGGGACAAAGCCCAGCTTCCTCTACCCTGGTTATGGCTCTGGTTGATGTGGCAAAGGTCTCAGGTTGCTATTACCTGTGTACTCTGGGATTTGGTTTCCCAAATCTGTATATCTGAAGCTCTGATATTCAGCTTATCTAAGCTGGCTCAGGCCTTAGGGAAAACTGGCTAGTATTATCCAAACTCAGAGGAGGCTGATTTGTACCAGAAAACCAATTTAATAACTTCCAATGGAAATTATCCCTTTCAAATAGATAAGCCTACTTGAGAAACCCACATTATTATTATTAATGATAACAATAACATTATATACTATATTAACAATAATTCATTTCAATGGTGTGTTGAAGTTTATAATGCATTTTCTTTACAAAAACCCTTTGAGGTTGATGGTTCAAAATTATAATCCTCATTTTAGAGATGAAGAGATCCAAAGGTTGTCTTATAGGTATGATGACCATTAGATTTTCTGAGATAGCCTCGATTTGGGATGAAGGAAAGAACATGTATTTTCTTTTTTTAATTTTCTTTTTTAAATATATATAATTAATTTATTTATTTTTAGTTTTCAACATTCACTTCCATAAGATTTTGAGTTTCAAATTTTCTCCCCTCCCCTCTCCTCTCCCCTCTCCCAAGAGAACATGCAATCTGATATAGGCTCTACTTATACATTCATATCAAACATATTTTCACATTAGTCATAATGTAAAGAAGAATTAGAACTAATGGGAGGAATCACGAGAAAGAAGAAACAAAACAAAACAATGAAAGAAAAGGAGAGCAAATAGTACACTCCCATCTGCATTCAGACTCCAAAGTTCTTTCTCTGGATGTGGATAGCATTTTATATCATGAGTCTCTTGGATGTGTTTTAGATCCTTGCATTG
>CM053622.1:209330513-209358418 GCA_028646595.1 Phalanger gymnotis | reverse complement strand
TACAATGTTCTCCTGGTTCTGCTCATTTCACTCAGCATCAGTTTGTGTAACTCTTTCCAGGTTTATTTTTTTTCCTGAAGTCTGCCTGCTCATCATTTCTTATAGCACAATAGTATTCCATTACATTCATATACCACAACTTGTTCAGCCATTCCCCAGTTGATGGACATCCCCTCAGTTTCCAATTCTTTGGCACCACAGAAAGAGCTGCTATAAATATTTTTGTACATGTGGGTCTTCTTCCAGTTTTGATAATCTCTTTGGGATACAGACCTAGAAGTGGTATTGCTGGGTCAAAGGGTATGCACAATTTTATCTGTGGTACCTTTTAGCAGGATGTAGTTTCCTTCCTTATCTCTTTTAATTATATCTATTTTTGCTTTTGCTTTGTCTGAGATCAGGATTGCTACCCCTGATTTTTCTTTTATTACTTCAGCTGAAGCATAATATATTCTGCTCCAGCCTTTTATCTTTACTCTGTGTGTATCCTTCTGTTTCAAATATGTTTCTTGTAAACAACATATTGTAGGATTATGGTTCTTAATCCACTCTCTTATCCACTTCTGTATTCTAGGAGAGTTCATCCCATTCACATTCACAGTTACTATTACTATCTGTGTCTCTCTCCATCCTATTCCCCCACCTTATGCTTTTCTTTATCCTTTCTCTCTTTCTCTCCTCACTAGAGTTTTGCTTTTAACCATCACCTCCCTCAGTCTGCCTTCCCTTCTATCAGTCCCCTCCCTTTTCTCCCCCTTTACTTTTGCTATTTCTTCCCTCCCTTCTATCAAACCCTCCTTTTTCTTCCCCCTTTCCCCTCCTACTTCCTATAGGGTAAGTTGGATTTCTATACCTGACTATAGTATTCCCTCTTTGAGCCAAATCTGATGAGAGTAAGGTTCAAATAACGGGCATCCCCCTCCCTTCTTTCCCTCTACTGTAATAGGTTTTTATGCCTTTTCATGTGATGTAACTTACCCTTGTCTGCCTCCTCCTTTCCTCTTCTCCCAGTACAATCCATTTTCACCACTTAATTAGATTTTTTTATCATCACATCAAAGTCAACTTATGCCCACATCCTCTGTCTATGTATACCACTTCTAAATGGCATAATAACAATACAGTTTTCAAGAATTATAAGTGCCATCTTCATTTGTAGAGATGTAAACAGTTTGCCTTTATACATAAAATATATAAATATATACATACATACATATATATATATGTAAAACATGTTGTTTTTTTTTCTTTCCTGTTTATCTTTTTATGCCTCTCTTGAGCTTTGTATTTGAAGACAAATTTTCTGTTGAGCTCTGGTCTTTTCATCAGGAATGTTTGGAAGTCCCTTATTTCATTGAATATCCAACTCCTTCTCTGAAAGATTATTCTCAATTTTGCTGGATAGTTGATCCTTGGTTGTAATCCCACCTCCTTTGCCTTACAGAATATCATATTCCACGCCCTCTGATCTTTTAGTGTAGAAGCTGCAAGGTCCTGCATAATCCTGATTGTGGTTCCATGATATTTAAATTGTTTCTTTCTGGCTGCTCATAGTATTTTTTCTTTAACCTGGTAATTTTAGAATTTGGCTATAATATTCCTAGGCGTTATCAATTTGGGATCTTTCAGGAGGTGATCAGAGGATTCTTTTGAAGACTATTTTACTTTCTGGTTCTAGGACTTCAGGGTAATTTTCCTTGATGACTTCCTGAAAGATGCTGTCCAGGCTTTTTTTCATCATGGTTTTCAGGTAGACCAGTAATTTTTAAATTATCTCTCCTGGTCAGTTGTTTTACCAATGAAGCATTTTATCTTTTCTTCTATTTTTTTCATTCTTTTGTATCTGTTTGGCTGATTCTTGATATCTCTTAAAGTCATTAGCTTCCATTTGCCCAATTCTAATTTTAACAAATTGTTTTCTTCTACCAGATTTTGTATCTCCTTTTCCATTTGGCCCACTTTACTTTTTAAGGAGCTCTTCTCTTCAGTGAGTTTTCATGTCTCCTTTTCCATTTGGCCAGTTCTACTTAAGAACTTGTCTTCTACAGTCGATTTTTGTCCTTCCTTTTCCAAACTATTGACTTTCTTGTATCTTTCATTTCTTTTCCCAGTTTTTCTTCTACCTCTCTTATTTGACTTTAAAAACCCTTCTTGTGCTCTTCCAAGAAGGCTTTTTTGGCTTGAGACCAGTTCCTATTCCCCTTTGAGGTTTTGGATGTGGGTATATTGACAAAATTGTCCTCTTCTGAATTTGTACCTTGATCTTCCCATTCCCATGATAAGAATCTATGGTCATTGTCCATTATTACTTTTTGCTCATGGGGTTTGCCTAATTCCTAGCTTTTAGAATGAGCTCTCCTGCTAGAGGGCAGGGGGCACTGACCCAAGCTCCTTGTGCTAGGAGCCCAGGACCTGATCCCTGGCTTAGCATGCTGGGGCCTCAAGTGCTGGCAGCTGGAGGCTGTAGAGGTCTGGCAGCATACCTGGTGCTGAGCTAGAGTCACGGAACTCTAGGGGGCTGCCTGCTCCCCTGGGTCTTGCTCTTGAATGTTTGGCTGCTGGAGGATGTCTGCCAGCTTGAAGCTGTGCCTCTTGGAGTTGTGATTCCTGGAGTTGTGCTGAAGCACTGAGATTTGGCTGCTAGAGAATGCTGGTGCACATGGTGATTTTCCAACCTGGAATCTACCACTTCTCCCGCCTATGCTGAGGCACTCGGGTGTCTTGGTTTTGGTGCTTGCCTGCTCCACCAACCTGGGGCTCAGGATCTTCCCCTGGTTTGCAGAGGTGGAGCTTGCCTCTGGCTTACTGGGACGCCTCCCATCCTACACTGCTCCCCCTCCCCCCGAGCGAGAAGGGTCTTTCCAAGCTGCCTGGGCTATCAGACTTCTACATCCGATCTTTCTGCTGGCTCAGCTGTTCCAGAGATTTTCCTGAGGTAATATTTTCTGGGCTTTCAGAGGTCAATAAGGGAGAGCGAGAGCGACTTACTTCTTACTCTACCATCTTGGATCCCAGAAGCGGAACTCCCCAAGAATGTATATTTTCAACAAGGCTTTGTCCAGGAATATCCTTTGTTGGTCCAAATATCTTAAATGTTGGAAATTATCTTGGACCTGACCAAAATGCTTGTGTATTCCTATCAATTGGCCTGTGTTGCATGTTCCACAGATAATGCTGGAGACATACCGCCCACTTTTTCTCATCCAAATATCATCTTTTCACAAGCTCCAAATTGCTCTTTTCTGTTTTTCACATTTTACCAACTTTTACATTTAAAAGGGTCCTACATAGTTTCCTGAAGAGAGGCTGTAAAAACATGGTAGAAAAGCCACTGGCTTTGGAATTAGAGCATCTTGGTTCAAATTCCACCCCTGACACTACCTATTAAACTCTGGGCAAGTCACTTAACCTCCATGGGCCAAAGTGTCCTCATCTGTAAAATAAGAGTGTTGGCTAGATGGCCACTGAGGTCACTCCAATCTCTAGATCTATGATGCTATGACCCCTTACCTTGGCACTCATTGGTGCAGTCATTCTTTCTACCTCCCACTTTCCAGATAACCCTTGGCAATACCACATGGAAAGAAGAAATACATATCCTTTACTCAAAATTGTATCTGAAAGGACAGGCTGCCTTTCAACTGGAAAAAAAAATTGGCTTGCTGAACTTCCTAATTAAACACAGTGGAAATATCATTTAATCATTCACTCCTTGCCCTTAAAACAAAGAAAGAAAAAAAAACCTGTTCTTACTCTAGACTAAGTGTGACATTTGCAGAAAGTAAGAAAGATTATAAATGGCATGATATCTTCTGCATGTTGTAGAAAGCTGAAAATAGATGCTTCTCAAAGCTTAAAGATAACTTTTTTATGGGTCAAGGGATGGGAGGTAAAAGGAGGGAGAGGAAGCCATACAGACTCCTTCTACTGGCCTCTCTTGCCAAGAAAGTACATGATAATTCTATGCCTTCACAGTTAGTGCATTAAGCATTCTTTGCCAGCAAGCATCCCCATTAGCCTGAGGTTACTTCCAAAGCCCTGTGCTGACCTGAGTGAAGTTTTCACAATCTGAACAGTGACATTCAGGCTGCTTGATATGGAAACTGCCCTGTGAGGTCCATTAGCTCTTATCAATTACTTGGCAATCAACCTGTAAGTGATCAATTCTGTGGCCTGCAGAGATCTGTCCTCAGTAGCACAACTTATCAGGGAGTCACTAAGGAGTTTCCTTCCAAAATGCCTTCCCTAAAGATTCAGGGAATAGATAATTCAGGGAAGATTTGGTTCAAATCAAAGTGCGGGACTAGCCATGGGAATAGGAGTTTCCCCCTCACACCAGAGCCAGGTTGAGTAGATGCATGGCCAGATCGTCCCTGGGAGCAAGAGGGCCTGATTTTCTTTCCGTCTTTCCTGTAAGGCAAAGGTTCTTAACTTGGGGACTGTGAGTTTGATTTTTTTAAGTGTGTGTGTGTGTGTGTGTGTGTGTGTGTGTGTGTGTGTGTGTGTGTATAATTTAGATAGATATAGTACACAATTATTTTAAGAAATTGATTTCCTTTGCAATCTTATGTATTTCATTCATTTAAAAACATTACTCTCAGAAGGTGTCCATAGCCTTCATCAGATTGCCAAAAGGGTTCAAGACACAAAAAAGGTTAAAAACCCTTCTGTAATAGAATCCAGGGCTCAGGAACTGGGAAGGTAAGAGTCATTAAACGCAATCTGCCTATCTATAAAATGAGCGTGAAATGATTTAGTAAAAGTCAGTAGCTGAATGTGTTCAGTGCAATTAAACCAACATCTACAGCTAGGTCCCACTAAGTGCAAATGATGAATTTCATGAAGTGGTTGTGTGTATTCAAATTCGCACTATTGAAGTTATAATTATGTAACATAATAATTGATTCCAATCTAATAGAAATACATAGCTTTCAAGTAATGCCACTGCTTGACAGGATTCATCATTTATGTTAATTAGGACCTAGCTGCCATTAGACATAATAGAGATGAGCTCATTATCAGGAATTGTATCAGGTCCTTGACTACCAACGTCTGAGAATTTTTAAGAAAGCACATCGTAAATCAAAAAGCACGAAATATAAAAATATACATAAAAGCACCAAATAAAAGTGAGCTATTGTTATTAAACAGTAACCTGGAAGCCAAGAAGATTTTTCAAGTGCCACACCTCACACATACTAGCTAAGTGACCCTAGGCATATCGTTTAGCCTCTCAATCACTTGGCTTTGTCATCTACAGAATGGGGATAATAATAGCACCTATCACAGGAGGATCAAATGATATAATATACGCAAAGGGATTTGCAAACTTTAAAAGACTATATAAATGCTAGCAAGGTCCAAGAAACATAGGAAATCCGTGGGTCTCTGTGGGGTTCTGTGGAGATAAAGCCATAAAAATGCTTTAGGTGTTCACATAGTGCCTCGACCAAACCCCTTTTCAAACCAGCCTCCCCTAGATTACAGGGGTTTGTCAGTGAGTTGGATTGGGCATGGGTCACACTTTGGGAACAGTTCATTTTAGTCAACATCAAAATTTGAAGCAAAGGGAATAAAGTCCTAATAGTATAATTTCAGGATCCACACTGTGGTGGGGACAGGATGTGACTATTACCCCGATTGCCAATTCTACCTATTCATAAGCCAGGCCTGAAAGTAGCCATTTAACTGAGGGCATGTAATGCAAAACCTTCTACCCCTTGAGACTGCAGCATCCAATGGAACACTGATTTATATGATCCTCAAATCAAGTCATCAACAACCATTTATTTAGTACTTATTCCGTATCAGGCACCGTGTGCTATACTCTGAAGATGCACAAAAAGGACAAAAATATTCTCTGCCCTTGAGGAGATAACAGTTTAATGTGAGATCCAACATGTAAATAACTAGACACATACAACATCAACAGATGTGAGAGGTCATCTCAAAGGGCGCAGACATAAAGAGAGAAACATTCCAGGCATGGGAGTTTGGGAAAAGTGGAAGAGGGAGTCATGTTTGAAGAACTGCAAACAGGACAGAGTAATTGGAGTGTATGGAGAGGATTACAGATACACAGAGTGTATGGAGAGGATTAATGTGTAAAAACAAGAGACAAAGGTTATGAAGGGCTTTAAATTCCAAAAGGAAGAGTTTAATATAGCAGCTCTTTTTGTGGTGGCAAAGAGTTGGAAATTGAGGGGACGCCCATCAATTGGGGAATCGAAGAACAAATGATTGTATATGAATGTAATGGAATACTATTGTGCTATAAGAAATGATGAGCAGATAGACTTCAGAAAAACCTGGAAAGACTTATATGAACTGATGCTGAGTGGCATGAGCAGAACCAGGAGACATTGTACACAGCAACAGCAACATTGTGGGATAATCAACTATGACTGACTTAGCTCTTCTCAGCAATACGATGATACAAGACAATTCCAAGAGACTCACGATGGGAAATGCTATCCACAGCCAGAGAAAGAACTATGGAGTCTGAATGCAGATTGAAGCACACTATTTTCACTTTTGGAGGGAGTGTATGTGTCTTTTTTTTTTCCTTTTTCCTGTCTTCTTTCACAACATGACTAACATGGAAATACTTTTTACATGATTGCACATGTATAACCTATGTCAGATTGCTTGCCATCGTGCAGAGTGGGGAAGGGATGGAGGGAGAGAAAAAAACTGTAACTCAAAATATTTCAAAAACTGAATGTTGAAAATTGTTTTTACATGTAATTGGAAAAAATAAAATACTATTAAATTTTTTTAAAAGAAAAGAAGTGTTTGTATTTGATGTGAGAGGTAACAGGAGCCACAAGAGTTTATTGAGCAAGAGAATGACATAATTTCAAAGTTGTTTTGTCTCTATATGTATCTGAGTGTGTTTCCTTCCTATGTGATATAACTAATAGTTAAATGAAAAGGTCTTTGCTAGCTCCTGTCCTGGAATAAGAATGCATATCAGCTGTTATCCTGATGATAGTAACTCACATTTACAGAGCACATTGAAATCTACAAATAATTTTCCTTGGAATAACCCTATGAAGTAGATTATAAAAGTACTATTATTTCGGTTTTACAAATGAAGTAAATGGTTCTCTGGGAGTTTAAATTACTTGCCCATGGTCCCTTAGGCAGTGTCTGAGGCTGGATTTGAACTCATGAAGATTAGACTTTCTGATTCCAGGAGTCAAGATTTGAACCCAGGTCTCCTTACTCTAAGTCTAGCAGTCTTTCCACTATATCATATTACCTGAAATGGCTTGGTCCTGGCTTAGCTCTGTTAAGGCAATCAGTAAATGAGAAGCTCTTTCCCCCCCCATATTTGAATAGGCTTAAGGTGGGGCCCCAGGTGGGGCCAACTAAGGAAGGTCTGATTAGATCTTTGCTCCTAAATTTGCCCCAAACCCCTGATTACTAGCTGCTAAGCCAATGTGGGCGTGAAGCTCCCAGGGTCCCAAGGGGAGGTGCTAAAACCAGAGCCAATCATAGGAGCTTAAGTTCTGGTTGCTCAGTCAATGTTTGATGATGTCTGAAACTATGTAAAAGAGAGATCACAGCTTGGAGACTGAGATGTATTAAAGGCAAGAAAAGCAACAGCAGCAGCAACACCACCAGCTAAAGCTGAAGCAGAAGGAACTGAAGCAGCAGGCACTGCTGGTAGCAGGGCTGATCTGAGTGAGGACTGGAGAGTGCTGAGCAAGGGCTTGAGGCCAGTGGGTAATCTTCTTACTGGAGAATCATGTTTTTCTGTAAGCTCCTGGTTACTCTTGTGAGGCAGACTTATTGGGCCTGGAAGCTTTTGGACAGGATATCAAATTGAGGACACTGCCTCGTGGGTCAACTACTTTGGAACTTGAATAAATGCTTTAATTCTTCTGCTTTCTACTTAGAGAATTCCTTATATCCTGCGGTTTTGAACGATTCAGGCATATATATGATTTTCTTTGAAATCATGAATTCTGCCTTCATAATATGGGTTCTCAAGGAAACTGAAATAACTAAAGATGTTTAGTCTTTGACATTCTAGCTGTTTTGGCCTTCTCATGGAAGCTGAATAATTGAAGGTGTCCTTGACCACATTAGACACTATTCATAGGTTTTGTCACTTGGTTAAGTATCCAACCAAGCTCTAGATACAACTTACCTAGATATCAGCAAGGTATTTGACAAAGTTTCTCATATTTTTCTTATGGAAGATAAGAGATTCTAGCTTAATAAATTCTATATTTAGGTGCATTTGCAACTGGTTGAATTAAGTCAAAAAGTCATTTTTCCACATCAGTGCAGAAGAAGATCTCTAATGTACTTTGTGCTCGGCCCTAGATTAACATTTTATCAATGACTTGCAAAAGGCATATATAATGCACTTAGGAAATGGTGCAAAACTGGAAGGAAGGGGCTGGCTTACACACTGGATGTCTGGATCCCAAAGATATTGATCATCTAAAATTATGGTGACAAACCCAAGTAGAAATGGAGGCCCATGTCACATACTAACTTATAAAACCACATTTTAACATTATCTATGTTTTATTGTATTTTTATTATTTTGATAAAAGTTCTCAATTACATTTTAATCTGATTCAACCACACTTGAGAGTATGTTGCAGGCTGCATGCAGCCAGTGGGCTGCATTTCTGACAATTCTGGTCTAAAATGTAGGAGTACATCAAGTATGAAGAAATTTAATAAAGGGATTATTTAAAAGCGTTACAGATATATTTAACAAATCAATGTCATGAGCATGAAATGTGGAAAGTATGTCTACACAAGAGTTTATCTGAGTAAGATCTTGAGGATCTAATGACTACAAGCAAAATGAGCCAACAGTCAAATAGAGCACCCAAAAAAGTTAATGTCAATTTCTTGTTGTCGCTATTCAGTTGTTTCAGTCATATCCAACTCTTTGTGACTCCCATTTGGGGTTTTCTTGGCAAAGATACTGGAGTAGTTTACTATTTCCTTCTCCAGCTCATTTTACAGATGAGGAGCTGAGGCAAACAGGGTTAATGACTTCCAAGCTCGATCCACTGCTCCCCCTAGCTGCCTTCAGAGTATTTTATAGAAGGGATGTTCGTCCAGAGATGGGTTTGACCAGTTGGCATCCAAGCTCCTTTCCAACTCTGAGATGCTGTGATTCTAATTCCAAAACTACAGTTGTCGATTAAAGGGAATTATTTAGAAATTTTTATAATATGTAATTTTTGTCAATTCATTTGTATGCTGACGTTGTTCAACATAAATGATGCATATCATTTTGTAGAGGAGGGGTTTTTGTTTGTTTTTGGTTTGTATTTTTTTTTTGGAGGGGGCAAAGTCATGGAAGCCATAAATACTCGATACTAGAAGACCTGGGTTTGAGTCCTGGCTTGGTTCACATGCTAGCTAAGTGAGGTTGGACAAGTCATTGACCTCCCTTACCCCCAATTTCCTCATTTCTAACTTAAGGAGTGGTTGTAAAGCTCAAATGAGGAAAATACGTAAAATATTTTGAGCCAATGAGGTATTCTATACGTAATAACTCTAATTACTATCCTAACTGGTAGCTGGAAACACTGAAAAACAAATCTGCAAAATTCATTAAGTCCCCTGGGCCAGGAATGCTAGCCACTGTATTTTGAAGCCATACACAGTAGGCCCTGGCAGTGTGATGGCCTCTGATTCAAATTTTGATCTTCATTTTCTTTTAAAAATCCCCTTTAAACTAATATATTTCCTTTCTCTGCGCCTTACTTTCTTCATCAGCAAAATGAGGACTTAAAATAGATGTTCTCTAAGGTCTTGTCAGAATTCAAAATCCTCTGACCCCCTGTAGCACCCCACAATGACCCAGCAAAGGAGCCAAAAGCATGCACAGTTGGGTGTGCTTGGCAAAAAGGATTCCAGCTCGGCCACCTCCCTTCAATCCAAAAAGACTCCCAAGGAGCAGTTGGAACACACGGAAAACTCACATTTCAGCCCATCTATCTTGATAAAGTTCGTGATGGGTTGAAACATCAGCATTCTGGGTGTTCTCGCCACTTCCAATCAATCTCCTTCAGTACACAGGCTACTGTGTGTCTTGCTTAAGCCTTTAAGGCTTGTGGATCTGTGGGCCCAGACTGATGCTATGAATTTCCTGACAGGATTGATCTGGTCAGCCATCAACATCCATTTCCTTGGCATCATACCGACGTTAGTCATTCTGGCTAGGGGGAGATATGTTCAATTGTAAGCACTGTCACTCTCAACCTCTCATTATTAAGGCTTCCTTAAGAGTAGAAAGAACTCTTCAGACAATCAGCACCTGATTGTGATCCATTTGGGCAGAGATGCATGGCAGCTGGAAAATGCATTCAGCTTTGTCAGTGCCAGTGGAATTATTACACAGGGAAATGCCGTTCTGCTGATCTGCCTTGTTAAACTGAAGGGAGACCCCTTGAAACGATCAGAGGCATTGGTCTGCTTCCAGCACGTCTATTTAGAACCAACTTGACAGCTCTGTCTGGAAAGGCCTTCAATTAAACAACTGAAAATATTTGCTTTCTGGGGGATCTCAATTAGAGAATGCATATCAGACCCTGGGACTCACAAGAGGGGAGAAAATGTGCCAGCTCTTCGATAATCTGATTAGTAAATCTTAAAGGAAGCTTCCAATCCAATCACCTTCTTTTAGGCTCAATCAATGAGACTCACTAATCCAGAGCAAATCACAGCATCAAGGCTGTGTCTCTTAATGTGGCAAATTGGAGTCTTTATCTTGCTCTTTCCCTGTTCACACAGATTGTTCTCTGATGGCGTGTGGTCTCATTTTCCCAAGAGAGCATAGTGAATCATCCTATTTGGGTCAATTTTTTTAATAAAGATATTGTTTTGACTTTATTTCACTGCATTTTATGCCAGACTTTCTAATGTTGGCTAGTTTTTGCTCAATTGTTTTCCCCCCTCTATTCCGTTCTTTGTTGGAAGAAGGAAGGGAAGCACTTTTAAAAAAAAAGTAGGCGATATAAAAACAAAGGATGTTAGAAAAATATATTCTAAATTTTTTAACTTTTTGATGCCACATTGGTGCTTTTTTGCACCATTGTAATTTCCCAATAACTAACCTCCTTATGACAAAGAAAAATAGTCAAACAAAATGAACAAACCGAGGTGGTGACTGTTGGCCCATTCAACAATCTGAACTAACTAGTTCACCTCCTCCCTACTGAGAGAAAAACAATGTGTTTCCTCATCCATATTCTGGAATCAAGATTAGAGCTTAAATATGATCTGAATTCTGATAGCTTTTAGCCTTCCTTTCATTTCCGTTAGGGCTGTCGAGTGTTACGTTGTCCTGGTTCTTTCTTCCCTCTGAATCAGTTCATGCAAGTCTTCACATGTGAGTCACTTTAAAGGCATCTCTCAAAAATGATATCTCTCATCTAGGAAACTTCTGTCATACTATTTCCTCAAGTATTTCTTTTCTAAGCAAGAGGTGACCACTATTCAATGTGAAATTCCCTTTCAGTATTCTAGAAGAAAACAAGAAGCAGTGTTTGAAAGCAGGTCTTCTAGCTTCATGGTGTGGTACAATCTTCGGGAACTCTGCCTCTCTGATTCCACTCCCTCAATCCCCACCCCCACCACCAAGGGGTTGGCAGCTACAATCTGTGGCTCCAAATTCACTAATTAGAAGGCCTCATAGAGGATCAAGGTCTTTACTCCCTCTTAAATTTGTCTATCATTAACTGCTAATTGAGTCATAGGATATAGAGCCAAGTGGGACCTTACATGTCATTTGATCCAACCCTCTCTCGTTTTACAGAAGACAAAATTCAGTCTACAGAGGAGCTAAAGTCTCATACGTAGCCAGGATTCTAATGCAGGCCCTCTGACTCCAGATACAGAGTTCTTTCCACTACACCACCCTGTCCCTCACCATAACACAAGGCCTTCTGGATGTCCAGCACTAAAATAGACATGGTAGAGGGTTACAAAGGAAGTATAAGACCCAGCCCTGGCCTCAAGGGGTTTGTCATCTATTTGAAGAACTATGACAGGATTGTTAATATATAATTAAATTATGTAATGCGGTATAGACTATTCAGCCCACTCATTCCACTTACCATAAGATTAAACCAAGGTCTTGAACACAAGGGTGCAAGAGAAGTAGAGATGGTAGGGAATTGCTAGACAGTACTAAGGCAGTGACCCAGTGAAAGATAAATCCCCTTTGGAGATGGGAGCAAACTGAAGAGAGGGCACTGTGTTCCAGGGGACAATTAGTGACAGGAAGAGGAACAGGCCAACTTCATCTAGGTAGGTAAGAAAAAAAAAAACTTAAGAATGCTAAAAGAACGACATTTGTGGTAAGGAATTGAAGAAGCCACACGGCTCCAAGTCCTTTCTTTACTTCCTTGCTCCTAAAAAACCTGTGGGAACCCAGAGAAGCTACAAAACTCCTTCCCCCAATCGTTCAGTAAGTCAATGAGCATTCATTAAGTGCTTATAATGAGCCTGGCACTGTTAAGTTCTGGTGACACAAACGAAGGCAAAATCATGGTCCCTGCCCTCGAAGAGTTCACATTCTAATGACAACCAGACTAGAATTTGGCCAGTGGGCACACTCTTTAAGAATAATAGAAACCGTAGAGAATTAGAGAATTTTAGAGTTGGAAGAGAGTTCAGCAACTATATAGTCGGGAAATATCAAACTCATTACACCAAAACTCCAGAGTGTGCTGGGCATAACATTAAAATGTAATTGGGAAAATCTTCAACAAAATAAATAAAAATAAAATGCAACATAAATAAAATCATTAATTTGTGGTTTTATAAGTTAATATGCCACCCCATAGGGATACATTTCTGAGTTCAACATTGCTGATCTAGTTCAATCCATCTCCAAAAAGGATCTCCATCATAACACAACCTGAAAAGTAGTCATCTAACCTCTGCTTGAAAGAGGTGATATAGTCCACCTCCCTCTCTCTACAGAGAAGTAAACTGAAGCCAAGGAAGATTACATGCCTTCCCCATTTTAATTTTATAAATGAACCTTCTTATAAATGCATCTTTATTTTGTGACAGAAAATCCTATCCTTTGGGGCATATAGGTATTTCTTTTGTGATGCCATCTGTGTTCTAGTGAAGGCTCAAAGCATCACATAGGGAGTGACCCCATCTTCGAATCTTACTTGGTGCACACAAATGCCTTGTTACAGCTCTAGTGGGAAGAGAATAGTAACATTCTTGGAAATTCTTAACTAAGTCACTTAACTTTTCTCAGCTTCAGTTTCCTCATTTGTAAAATGGAGATAATAATAGCACCTACCTCTCAGGCCTATTGTAAGGAACAATATGGGATCAGACTTTTCAATGATTTTTATTCAATTGAGCTGGGCTGATTGACATATCATGAACACTGTGTCAGAACATAGGTAATGTTAATATGTGGTTCTCTAAGTCAATATGCAGTGTGCAAGGATCTCCAGGCAGTATTTAGATGCTATTTTTCTATTTCAGTTTGACACAACTGCCATATACCCCCATTCAGGGGGCATTTTTTGAAGTGGCAAAGAACTGGACATAAAGTAAATGCCTGTTGATTGAAGAGTAGCTAAACTAGTATTTGTACAGGAATGTAATGGAATATTTTTGTCTTGTAAAAATGAATAGGAGGAAGGGAAGGAAGGAAGGAAAGAAAGAAGGAAGGAAAAGAGTAAAGAAAGGAGGAGGGAGGGAGGGAATAAGGGAAGGAAGGAAGGAGGAAGGAAGAAAGGATGGGAGGGAAGGAGGGAAGGAAGAAGGAAGGGAGGGAGGGAGGAAAAGAGGGAGGGAAAGAGGGAGGGAAGAAGGAAGGGAGGGAGGAAGGAAGAGAGGGAAGGAGGAAGGGAGGGAGAGAAGAAGGAAGGAAAGAAAGATAAAGTAAGCAGAATAATTACAAAAATGGAAATGAAAAGAACAAAAAAACAAGGAAACTGAACTCAGTGAAATTATACTGCTCAGTTTGGCTCTGAAGAAGAAAGGACAAAATATACTTCCATCCCTTCTTTGCAGAGGCGGAAGACTATGGGGATGGGCATTGCATACACTATCATACAAAATTGATATGTTAGTTGTACTGAAATAGTTTTCCCCTCCTTTTTTATCATCCTTTTTAATTCTCTGTTAGATGTCATTCTAGGAAGGACACAGAAGAAGAATATATCTGGAAATGAAAAACAAATTTATAAAAATGTAAAAACAAAAGATATCAATTTTTTTTTAATTTAAAGGTAACCAACTGTGAATAAAGGTGATAGTGTAAATGACTTAGAATTGAACTTAACTGCCAATTAGCATTAGAGGATTAACCTGAAGTATACTGACTGTTGTGAATAAAACAAGCAGTCTTCAGGCTGTAGAACTGTTGGAGACACCATCAAGTCTTTCAATTACAGTGTTTAGCTTGGGAGGTGAAGTCAGGCGAGCTGCTCTGGATTTCTGGGTACTCCATGTTGGAAGGCAGCTGGTCTAGAGCAGTTTGGCTTCAGCTTCCAAGATGAACACTTGGTAACTCTGAGGACTTGAAGACCTGATGGTATCTCCAACTTTATGTAGAATCCAGAAGAGAGAAGTCACACCAAGAGCACCAACGTGATGGATAACTTTGGACAGCCCCTGTACCAGTCATGCTACAGCTCCTGCTTCCCAAGGTTCCCCAGTAAATATCTAGGTCTAACCCTGCCACCTTTGTTTCCACCATTATGATTTCACTTAGAACCATCACCACTACTAATTAAACTATATACAGGTACTAGGGATTGTGTGAGAAATACTTCAGGTCAATGTCCCTAACAGATTTGTCTGTAATAGAGAAGGGCCAAGATTGGAGTGTTAAAAATACCAACCTTATGGCATAAACCTATTGCATGATATCCTAAAAGAACCCAAGGTACCCTTGGTAGGTTCATAGGTAGTAAATATAACTGAAAGTGGCTTCCAGATTTACACACACAAATAACTAATATAGCAATTTATTGCAGTAAATATATAACAGAACTGCAAGTGAAATTCTTAAAGTATAAATATATATTATTACTGACTAGGAGGAAAACTACAGGATAGATTGCTATGGGGAGATTCTCTGTTTGACATTGGCAAAAGCAGTTGTAGGGAGAAGTAAAGCTGTTCCTTCATTCATTACAGAGCAAGAATGACTCCTACAACCAGAGATTTACCTAGGCCCTACTTTGTCTGAAGGTAGAGGTGTGCTCCTAAGCAGATGAGCTCCTGGGTAACCCTCAGACAAAAATATAGCCTTTGTCACCTAGGTCAAGGGTGGGGAACCCGAGGCCTCAAGAACATATGTGGCCCTCTAGGTCCTCAAGTGCAGCCCTTTGACTGAATCCAAACTTCACAGAACAAATCCCCTTAAAAAAAGGATTTGTTCTGTAAAACTTGTACTCAGTCAAAAGACTTGCACCCAAGGACCTAGAAAGCCACATGTGGCCTTGAGGACATAGGCTCCCCACCCCTGATAGGTCGTGACTACAAATGAATGACTTCCAATTTCACATCTCCAACTGGATGTCTCAAACTGGATGTCCAATAGACATCTTAAACTTAAAAAAACCAAACTCATCATCTTTCCCTGTAAACCTTGCCCCTCTCTTACCTTCCCTATTACTGTAGAGGGTAACACCATCCTCCCAGTCCTTCAGGCTCACAAACTAGGAGTCATCCTGGACTCCTCACTGTCTCTCAACCCTACCCCACACCTATGCAAGCTATTGCCAAATCCTGCCAATTTCACCTTTGCTAAGTGTGTTGTTTAGCAGAATTGTCTCCTTAGTATGGCTTTTGTTCCTTTTGAGTGGAAGTACTTTCAGCTGTTAAGTGCTAAGGCCCAGACCCAAAGCCCTATCAGGTGTGAAACCTGTGTGGGTGTAGATTAATGACTTAAGAGGAGCCAACTCGGGAACCAATGGTCTCTGGTCATTGAGGCGGGGCTTGAGAACTCCAGAGGCTCGGCTGGGAGGAAAAGTGAGCCAAGAGACAGTTTCAGCGGAAGTGGAAGCCAGAAGCTGAGGAGGCAGGAAGCTGCGGAAGCAGGGCTATCCCATGTGTAGAGGATTGTGCCAGCAGGAACGTGAAGCCAGTAAAAATGATTTGGCTAAATGCTATCTTGTTTTTCTGTGGCCTCCTGGTTACTCTTGTGAGGTGGGCTTTCTGGGCCTGGAGTCTTTTTGTCAAGATGTCGGAATGAGGAGGCTGGTTCACGGTTCTGCTGCGGTGGGGCCTAAATAAATTTCTTGTTGTTTTCTCCTTAGAGAACCTCTCATATCTTGCGATTTCGAACCATTCAAACATATACATGATTATATTTGAGATTATAAATTCGGCCTTCCTACTACACTAAGTCTTTCAAAAACACCTCTATTTCTCCTTTAATATTGCCCCTACTCTAGTGTAGACCGTCATCACATGACACTTTGATTATTGCAATAGCCTGCTGGTGAGTCTACTTACCTCAAGTCTCTTCCCACTCCAGTCCATGCTCTATCCAGCCACCAAAATGATTTTCCTAAAGCCCAGGCTTGATCATGTCACATACTCTCTACTCAATAAACTCTGGTGGTTACCGATGGCATCCAGGATCCAATCTAGCCCCTGTCTACCTTTCTAGTCTTCTGACAATTTATTCTCCTCAATGTAATCTTTGATCAAGTATCACTGGTCCTCTGGCTATTCCACAAAAAAGATACTCTCTCATCTCCAGGCATTCTCTCTGGTGGTCCTCCATGTCAGGAATACTCCCTGGCTTCCTTTAAGTCTCCACTAAAATCTCAACTTCTACAGGAAGCCTTATCCAGCCCCTCTTAATTGTAGTGCCTTCCCTCTAATAATTATTTATTATTTATCATCTATATAACTTGCATATATCCCCCATTAGGTCGTAAACTCCTTGAGGGCAAGGACTATCCTTTGCTTCTTTCTGTGACCCTGCCAGTGCTTAGTACAATGCCTGGCACATAGTAGGTATTTAATAAATGTTTATTAATTGATTGAATGATAAATGAATGGATTCATTCTAATACCCAGATTGTAACTACTAATATACTTCAACTGAGTTCAACTAAACTCAATTGACCCTCCCTGCCTTCTCTGCTAAATACTACCGATTCTAAAATCTGGCCCTTTTCCAAGTCCCGGTCAACCTAGGGTCAATCACCAGAGAAGTAGACTATTCCAGCACATCAATAGTGAACAAACCACCTCAGACCCATAGTATAGTACAATAATTATATGTATATATATATATGTATGTATATATACATACATATATGTATACAGAGAGACACAAATATGAACAAGATGAACTTTAAGTTTTATTTGATTGTAATACCATACCATTCATGTTTGCTCACAGTCTTCATCGTATACATGTATACATAGTATACTTCATAGTGTGTTACATAGTATGTTTTAAAAGGGAATGTACTAAAGTGGTAATAATGCGTACTCTTACTTTTCAGTGCAATACAAGCTATAAGTAGGGATTTTTTTCACTGAGGATAAAAATGGTTGAATGAGGCTGGGGGCTGGGGGGAAGAAAAAGTGGTACAGATGACCATCAGAGAGGGGTGTGGTGATAGCACAATAGAAGGCAGCCTGACTGTGGGTACAATCATGCTAGAAAAGGAGGCAGGGTGGGGAATCAGGCTTTCACTGACACATGAGTTGAAGTAGAAAGTCCCAAGAGAGGGGTACTAGATCCCTGGAGGGTATGGGGAGGCCCAGGTACATGTGTACCATACAGTGGCACAGAAACAGCTATTGCCATGAGAAGGAAGTGCTCCCTCACCCATGGTATGTTGACATATTGGGATAAAGCTTCATTTGCCCCACACTAGTTACAGCTCTGTTATAATGTACAGTTATAACATATATATACACACACATACATACAGCTATATACATGTATGTATATGTATGTATGTATGAATGTATACATATGTGTGTGATTATATGTATATGTATTAGTGTTTCTATATAACTAGAATTCTCTACTTTAAAATTTCTCTACATTTTCTTATTTCTTATTTTCAAGATAAAATTCAACAAATACAGAATGTATGTATATATACATATGTATGTACATATGTATTTGTATAATATATACTTATATTTGCTAAACTGTATCAGAAAAAGGAAAAAAGTTGCACAGGAAAGACTAGTATGTATGGATTTCTGTCTGCATCATGACTACTAGTACTGACAGTAGCTAACATTTATATAATACTTTGTGCTAGGCACTGTGTTTAAGCACTTTACAATTATTATTTCATTTGATTCTTACAACAACCCTAGAGGGCAGGTACTATTATTATCCCCATATTACAGAGGAGGAAACTGAGACAAAGAATAAGCGATTTGCCCAGGTCACACGGCTGGTGATTGTCTGAGGCTGGATTTGACTTCAGATCTTCCTGACTCCAGGCCTGATGACGCTCTACCCACTGAGCCACCTAGCTGCCCCCACAAGGTGGAAATCCACTGGGTCATGGAGTACATGTTATTTATTCTACCTTCTTTTACCTTATAGGGTACGTACATATGCCTTGGCTAGAAAACTCAATTTGTACTAATACCTTTAAATGGGGATCAATTTTTAGCTAATATATCAATTACGATCACTTTATACTTATTCCTACTGTCAGATATGATTAGTGGCTCAAATAGATAGTCTTTAACAAGGTCACAAACTCATTTAGTATTTTAACACAATGAAAGTCCTTATAAAGGTACAGAGTCTCCTTTAGCCAACTCATGGCTTTTTCCACAAAAGAATTGTGGAGGCACCCAAGTCAATCAGCCAAAAGCAGTTTTCCTTTGCTTGAAACAGCCCAAATTCACTAAGTATTAGCCTTCCGCATGGGTGGATCCTCATGCCTTTTAATTAGGCCCATTCATCCTTGCCATTTCCTCACGCTATGGTATTATGCCTATAGTAGGTGACATCTAAGGATCCTTTCACCTTTGAGATTCCATGATGCTATGATCTTCCAGATATCCCCCCACCCATGCCACACTTGCCCATCTCCTGGATTCCTAAACAGATTCCCAGGCCAACACTGAGCTGCCTTTCTCCTAGGCATGTTTGGAAACCATTGTGTACAGTCCTTGCTCCACTCATGGTGACATCTTAGAACTACATCTTCCAAACTTCCATCCTTATGGGCAGGAAAAAAAACAACCTGGCCTCCGTCTCACAGCGCAAAAACAGCCCCAGCACACCCGCATTTCATCCGTCCTTGAGAAAAGG
This sequence comes from Phalanger gymnotis, assembly GCA_028646595.1. Classification (NCBI taxonomy): domain Eukaryota; kingdom Metazoa; phylum Chordata; class Mammalia; order Diprotodontia; family Phalangeridae; genus Phalanger; species Phalanger gymnotis. The sequence goes on along the minus strand of CM053622.1, from coordinate 209,339,133 downwards.
AACAATGATCCACCAAACTTTTACTCAGCACTTCCATCACAAAATTGGCCAACCTGTCACTACCTACTTCACCTTCTTCCCAAATCAGTAGTATAACAAAATCTGACTCCAGCAAATGCAATCAGAGCTTCTCCAGAAGTACTTAGTCTACCTTTAGACCTAATGACAGCAAAAAAGCAAAGGAAATTAAAAAAGAAAGGAGCAATATATTCACTTTCCCTTGAGGCCCACTGATTATTCTCATTAAATTCCTCTCTCTAGTATGTCTTAGGCCTAGGTCAGCACATTCTCCTGGCAGGGATCTATGGCTCCTCTACAGCATCTTCGATGAGTACAAAAGTCGTATTTAGATTCTGAAACATTATTGATAATCAAGAATTCATCAAAGTTTAAAACACTGATATGATGGAGTACTATAAGTCATCATTTATGAGTGGCAGCATGCCAGAGTAGACAGAATGGTGGACCTGGAGTCAGAAATCCTTGAGCTCAAACCTGGCCTCCGACTGTAGCTGTCCAACTGCTGCTTCACCTCTGGGTCCCAAGCCAGTTTCTCTTGAGGAGGCATCTGTAGAGCAGTGAGAAGGGTCCAGCATGCACCAAGTGGGCTGTAGCAGCAGGCCCACAACATTCTTGAATGTGGTCTGGACCAAATTAAAATGTAATTTAGAAACATTTAACAAAGCTCAGACACTAGGATGAGTCAATTTAACTTCTCAGTATCCTAAGCAACTATACCATCCTGCACTGGTAGAAGGAGTTTCTACATCTGGAAGTTCCCTAAATTGGTCATTCAACAATTATTTGGGGCAATAAGGTGGCGAAATGGAAAGAGTGCTGGGCCTGGAATCAGGAAGACTCATCTTCTTGAGTTCAAATCTGACACTGGACACATTAGCTTGGTGACCCTGTGCAAGTCACTTAACCCTGTTTGCCTCAGTTTCCTCATGTGTAAAATGAGCTGGAGAAGGAAATGGCAAACCACTCCAGTATCTTTGCCTAAAAAAAAACCCAAATGAGGTCATGAAAAGTCAGACACAACTGAAAAATGACTGAATGACAGCAAGTATGTATTAAGGACTTAGTATGTATCAGGTACTGTGCTATATCAATGATGTTGCAAGTCCAGTCTCTATCCCTAAAATTCCCTTTCATCTACAGCAGAAGCCACTGATATTCGAGTGTCTGCTCTATGTACTATCATAGTGTGCCGTCACTACTGTGGTAGTGACCAGACAAAGATCAGAAAAACCTTTTACAGAAAGACTTAATAAGGAACCGTTCTGCAAGGTCAACAAGTAAAAATAAAAGAATAGTAACCAGCGTTTATATAGTTCTTTAAAATTTGCAAAGCACCTTAAAAATATTACTTCATTGCATCTTCACAATAAATCTGAGAGGTAGGTGCTATTATTACCCCCATTTTACAGTTGAGGAAACTGAGGCAAACAGAGGTTAGGTGACATGGCCAGAATCACCAAGCTAGTTAAGTGTCTGAGGCTAGTATTGAACACAGGTCTTCACGATACAAGTCCAGCGTGCTATCCACTATGCCATAGTCTCAGTTTCAAAGTCCACATTTCATCATTATCCTGTACCTTAGGATCACAAAATTTCATGTTAGGTGAATTTTCTTTTTAGGACCCTAGGGGAAGGGACCTAAGAAATCATCTAGTCCAAGTCCCTAATTTCATTCAGGAGGAAACTGAGGTCAAGTGACTTTCCTGAGGTTGCTCAACCAAAGTTTGGTCCTCCTCAATCACCATCTGGCACCCTGCTGCGTCTCCTGACCATACACAGCACATTAAATATAGTCCTTTATCTTAAATGGAGAACTCTTCGATCAAGTAGTGAGAGCCACATTACATAATTATTGATATCCTTCCAAAACTATTAATGTATAAGAAGCAGCCTACAAAGTGGTTTATACAGCGAGGTAGCATAGTGGAATGAGCCTTGGACCTGGGGTCAAGGAGAATTGAGTTCAAATCTAGCCTTGGATGTTTACTAGCTGTGAGCTAGCCATTTTACCTCTGTCTGCCTCAATCTCCTTATCTGTAAAATGGGGACAATAATAGCATCTATCTTTCGGGGTTGTAGTGATGATCAAATGAAGTAATATTTATAAAGCACTTTGCCAACCTTAAAGTGTTAAATAGATGCTAGCTATTATCATCATTATTATTATTATTGTTGTTTTTGTTATTAGCATAGAGGACCAGACCTTAAGAAATGGACATGGGATTGAAAGAAGGACAAGAATAACCAAACCCAATAACAAATACACAAGCTCTATGGTTTATTTTGGTTTGTTCAACGCTGTTTGCCCAGGCATATTCCTTTGTGCAAAAAGATAACCTCATTATATAGAAAGGGAATGAAGTTGAGACACTATAATCTGCCCTGCAGTCAAGCGAATTAATAGTAAAACAACAATGAGTAGGGGTCCTTGTGTGTGACTGAGACATGGGGATGTCCCAGGTGGGAGCAGGACGAAAGACATGCATACGTAGATGGACAAGAGACAGAGAAATAAGAATGAAGGGTGTTTATAATTCTGACCAACCCTCTACACTGATCAGTCAACAAGCTTTCCTTCAGCACCTACTACTTGCCAGGCACTGTGCTAAGAGCTGGGGATATGAAGAAAGTTCAACGACAGTCTTTGTTCTCAAGGAGCTCACAGTTTCAAAGGGGGGAGACCACATGCAGATAATTATATTCAAATACGATGATATACAAGATAAATTGGAGATAATCACAAAGGAAAAGCTATCAAGGGAAACCTTGCAAATTTATTCTGGGAAAACTATCCTGTGCAAAATGACTGGATAGATAGAGCATTTATTAAGCACTTACTTTGTGCCAATAATTGTGCTGGGGATATAAACATAAGCTTTCAGAGATAGTCCTTTCCCTCAAGGTGTTTACACTTGAATGGAAGAATTCAACATGTAAAGAGCAGGAAGTGTCTGTCTATGCACAGGAAGGTTTAGAGCTGGTAACAAGAAAGTGAAGTGAAAGTCTACTGGGAAGACAACTCAAAAGGGGACACCAGGGGATAAGAAACGATGAGCCCAATGATCTTAGAAAGGCATGGAAAGACTTGGCACAAAATGATGAAGAGGAAGGTGAACAGAACCAAGAGAATATTGTATACAGTGACAGCAGTGTTGTTTCAAGAATGACTGTGAGTGACTAAGTCATTTTAACTATTATAAATTCCCAAATAAAAATAAAAGACATATGAAGAAAGAAGCTATCTGTATCCAGAGAAAGAACTGATAAATAGAAATATGTATAGAATAATTTTACATATATGTACATATATATGTACCTATTTGTGTCTAATGGTAGCCATGGGGGGGGGGGTGGCAGGCAAGGAGGGAAGGGAAGAAAAGAGGGAAAAAAGACATTTACATGATAACTTTGTTGTATATTTGGAGGAAATAGAAGGTTGTACATGGCAGATTTGCAGTTTCATGTGTAATCATTTTTTGTACTGTGTTATGGAAATGGTTGTTTTGTTATGTGAACTAAAAATTAAATAATTTTTAAAAATCTATAAAAACATAGTAGGCATTTAATGTTTATTTAATTGAAAAAAGGGGGACAATGGGGGTTGATCCCAAGGTTCCTATAGGGAAAAGAAAACAGAGATGATGGCCAGAGTGGAGACGGCATGGTTTAAAGCTGATGGCTAGGCTTGATGTAGAGGATTTAATTTATAAAAAATATATAATAGTAAAAATAAATAGCAAAAACAACAGTGTTTTACCCTTCTAGCACCCTCCACCTTGGGCAAACTCCAAAATGTGTCTATTGTTTTCTGTTTTAATAAAATTCTCTGTTTAGATAGTACAATCTGAGCACAATCTTGACTCATGCCCCACCCAGAGCTTCCTCCCTGAGAACATCGGAATTTAGCTCATTTTGTCCCCACCCAGGGTTTTTACTAGGAATGTCAAAACTTAGTTTGTGTTTAGGACTCTAAAGAAAAGGGGGAAAAGGCACTCAATTCTCAGACAAGGACTCAGGCTAACAATGCATCAAAGACAGGTTTTATTTAACTCTATAAAAAATTCCTACCTACCAGAGTTGTGGTGGAGATAAAATAAGATAATATTTGTAAAGCACTTTGCAAACCTTAAAGCACTGTAGTCTTAAAGACAACCCTCTTTTCCTCTCCGATGATTGTCCATCTTTTCTAAGGTCAAGGAGTAAGGTTGAAACAAGGAGAAAGCACTTGACCTTGCTGCCATTTCAAGCACCCTAGATTCTGTGGATGCACTAGTTGTAATCACTAGACAGTAAGACTAAGATCAGCCAGATTCATCTTTCCCATCTAGCATAAACAGACTTGCACAAGGAATCAGGGGATAAACAGTTATCCCTTCCACATCCTGACTTTCCCCACCGCAGTTTCAACATATTATGGGTCAGCATAAGAAATCAAATGGGAAGTTGGGCGGAGTTTTGCAGAAGCTGCAGATGACACAGAATAAGTTTAGAAACTCAGAAATGCATAAATAAATGTGTAGTGTTGTATATATCAAGAGAAAAGAGAAGGAAATCCACAAAGCCAGAAGATTTCTTCTCTCGTACAAAGAGAGGGCCAAAAATTTTATGCAAACTTCCCAGATGGCAGGGGCACTGTACCCCTAACCCCCATGACGTGGAAGGGATAACTGTACTTTGGGATTTGTACAAGATGGAGGGCGCTACAAGGACAAGTAGAACACAGGATGAGTAAGTATCCAGGATGATGATAATCCTATCTAAGAGGCTATAAGACTCACCATCTACCTCCTATCTACCTCGTGGGTAGACCTCCCAATCTACTCTCCATCACTCAGTACTAATAGAGGAAAGATTAGGGTTTTTTCCTTCAAATTGTGACCTTCTCCCTTGCTGCTCCTTAGCTTTAGGATTCTGATTGGTTTTAGAACTTGAGGTTGACAAGGAACTCTTTCTCTGTGCCTAGGAGACTTGGTTCCAGAATTCTTATATTTGTATGATAATTTCTCACTAATTCTACATTTGCCTCTATCCACTGCTATCTCCAGAAATACATGGCTCTTTTGAGGGAAAGTGTATGCATTTGCAAGTTACTTGGAGGGAATCAGGTCTGAGTTTCTGTGTAGCCACTCTTCTACCTGCATAGCTCATCTCTGGTTTTCTCCATTTCTGCAGCTCCGTCCCTTAAAAGGATGTAGCCTGCTGTTCAAGAGAAGAGTAAGAATAATTAATCTTAATATGTGGTAAATAAGGCTGTACTCACAACAAAGGGAGCTGATGCCCCATTAACAACATATCATCAATATCAAAAACAAAGCCCTCATCTTTTAATCTTGTTAACCTTGACCAAGTTCACCTTGGATTCATCCCTAGATGAGTTATATGTCCCTTTGGACTCACTCGCCTTAAGAAAGAGTAGAGAAACCTGATGGTAAAGAGACCTACTACTTATGAATACATCTCTCTATCAATTCATCAGTCAACATTTATCAAGTGCCTATGGTATACTAGGTACTACGCTAAGCCCTGTGCTGAATCCATTGCCCTTCTCTTAATCCTAAGGGAAGGGAAGCATTGTAGGAAGGCTCTGAGGTACTGAAGTATTCATTCTATAAGTTCCAACCTCCAGTATAAGTGGGACATGGCTAAAGTATTGAGGATGAACAAGTGTCTGAAGATACAGTTCAGCAAAAGGCCAATCCAACTCCTTGGCATCATGGGAATCTGATTATTAGCAGAAAGATTTTCCTGGGGAAAAGTGAGCACCCCTGATGCCTGGGAATATCATGGAGAAGAGATATCTGGGGTTTCTGTGCCTGGGCTTCCTACCTTCTTCAGTCCCAAAACAGATCCATCTTTAAACCATTTCTAGTCAGCCAAGTCCCTCCAACGCCTGGCACACTGTCTTTTTTGTGTCCTTCTGCGGTCAACATGAGGCCATTCTACGATGAAGATGCTGCCCTTGGGCTTCTGCCTTTAAAAGATATGTCTTTCTCCATATTAATGTCAACTCTATCTTACACTAGAGGGCACTTTCACACCATACTTCTTGTAGACAGAGGCACTGTCACTGTTGCCAGTCATGCACTTTGGGGGGGGGGAGGGGAGGGGAAAAGAGGGGAGGGGGCTGTTTATTTTAACAAGTCTAAGATAAACCCGTTGGTATTTGAGAAGGCTTCAGAGCCAGACATGAGGGACCAAAACCTTAATTATACAATATAATTGTTGTTAATGGAACGTGTACATTTCAACCCAGCAAGGGTAGTGATGTTTAATGCCAGCATGACATATTTCCCAAATCGTTCTCTTTATTTGTATAAATAGCAAAGAAGCAAAAAATTGCATCAGCTCTTTGCATAATGAAGAAGGAGAGACTGTGCAGCTTTTTACCATAGTGGCCAGATGCTCTTTTATCTCTTTTCAAATCAACATTCAGAGCTGGAGGTTTTCAAATAGAAAGCATCTTTCCTAAGGGAGAGCTGCACTGTACGTTTGGAATTATAACATTCTATAAATAAATAAAAAAGATTATTAAGAACGCTGTGTAAATCTCCTAGTCAAACACCCCTTCAAGCAGTCATCATCAGTAATTCAACTCAGTCCCTTAATCCCTCTGTATACAAATATGCAGCATAAATGCGGTATTTAACAAGCACTGTAGAAAAAATGGCATTCTCACAATAAAGACCCATTTATGAAGATTGAATGTTCCCTGCCCCTAGCCTCATTCGCCTCCCCCAGATTTAAGTTCTTCATTTGATTCTTCTGCCTGAATTAGGCATCCGTTTCCCATGACTGAATCTCAGGCATATTCCACCTATTTAACTGAAAATTAAAAAGGTTAACTCAGTCTTCCCATTCTTTATGTTCCACTTCAGGGGCTTTACAGGGCGTCTATTTTAAACCAGACTGTACTGGAAAACATTCACAGGTTTTCTTCCACTAGGATGTTCAAACTGGAGAAAAGTCTGGAATGGGTCAAGATCCCAGCAGGTTCTCGTGGATCATAGATTTATAGCTAGAAAGGATCTAATAGGTCATCATTCATTTCTCTCACTTTACAGATGAGGAAACTGAGGCCTCAAAAGCTAAAGTGACTTGTCCAAGGTCATACAGGTAATAAATAGGAGCCTAGCTGGGAGTCCAGCCCAGAGCCTCTGATTCACCGTTTTCCCTTTCTACTATGAACAGTATAATGTTTTTATTTCCTTTATGTTCTTTTTCTTCCTGCCTTTCTTTTTTATTTGGATATTTGGATGCCTAATATGTACAAGGTCCTATGCTAAGTAAGTAAGATCCAGGCTAACCTTTTCTGGATGAGTACGAGTAGCCACACCATGCTCCAGTGATAAGAATAGTGATTCAAGGCAAGAAAAGTTGCTTTAGAAGGTAGAATTTAGGAAACTAGGGTTTCTAAGATTAGGTGGAGGTGAAGGAGTGCATTCCAGGCATGGGATTTGAGCCAGTCGAGAGACACAGAGGTGGAAGACAGGACTACGTGTGAGAAGCAAGAAGGCCTGTTTGGAGAGCATGTAGAATGCATGAAGAGGAGTAATGGGAGTATAACCTAGAAAGGTAGGTTGGAATGATGCATTCTCTTGTTGGTCTTACTGTTTTTCAGCTATGTCCAACACTTCATGAAGACATTTGGGGTTTGCCATTTCCTTCTCCAGCTCATTTTACAGATGAGGAAACTGAGGCAAACAGGGTTAAGTGACTTGCCCAGGGTCACACAGCTAATAAATATCTGAGGTCAGATTTTAACTCAGGAAGATGAGTCTTCCTGACTCCAAGCCCAGCACTCTACCCAGTGCACCACCTAGCTGCCCCATGATTCATTCTCTACACTTCTGGAATTGATCCAGTCCATCTGCTTTATGTGCTTGGAGCTTCGTGTGTACACATGGTCTTCCCTGGAATTAGTCTCCAAGAAAAAAACAAAGATCTCCAAATACCGTATCTCGGAAAATCATAAAAGAAAAAATGCCCCAAAGCGTTGGAAGCAGAAAGCAAAGTATCAATGAATGGAATGAATAGAATGTCACCAGATAGGAACCTCAGATTTAACTCCCCAAGTTCTTTGACAGTAGAGACATGACCTAACCAAAAACATGTAAATGCCTTTATGCTTAGTATGACATCATGTACAGTGCGGATACACAGGAAATAACAGACAAGGACAGTAAGTCTTTCGTTTGGTCTACTTAGACACGAGACAGTTGAAAGAGGTAGTGCTTGTCAAGGTGAGATGGAGCCAGCTTATACAGGCTCAAGGGAGTCAATTGTTAAATGTTCAGTGTGAGCATCTACATTGCAGAAATTGATAAATCCTACAAATCATGACTTGATTTCTTATTTAGCTGATTTTTAGATTTAAGAAAGCTGTAGGAAAATATTAATAGTGTAAATTAAACTTTAAAGTATGTTTGCATACTTTTTTTTTTCTGGAGATCTAATTGTTAAACATTTACCAGAACACTGTTGGTACTAGTCTGAGTTCTGCCACTAGTAAGCTCTGTAAGTTTGGGCAAATTACACCATTTGTCTGGTCCTGAGGTTCCTCAGTTCTAAAATAAGGAAGTTGTACTAGATGATCTCTTGG
>CM053622.1:209297418-209330013 GCA_028646595.1 Phalanger gymnotis | reverse complement strand
TTCCTTCCTTCCTTCCTTCCTTCCTTCCTTCCTTCCTTCCTTCCTTCCTTCCTTCCTTCCTTCCTTCCTTCTTCCTTCTTTCCCTCCTTCCTTCTTTTCTTCCTATTGTGATTATTATTGGAGGAGTGCCAGTGTAACACTTGTACTGTCCATCTGCTATCTTTTATTCTCATTCTTTGACTAGCCCACTTCTTTTTTCAGTAATACATAATCTCAGATATTTTCTAGGAGGCAAAATATTTCTACTCAGCTGATACCATTTGATAAAACAACACTGGACTAGATCTAATTTCCGTTTCTTCATCCCTCCTAGCACAGGCACTGGCACAGCATGAGTCATGAATCTGGAGCAATTCAGACATCCACAAGTGGCACCACACTCTACATTGACAACATAAGAGAACGACATAAGATCAGACATAAGACATAAGATCAGAACACTCAGGCATTGCTCCTGTGCTAGACATCTCCATTCTAGTTTTACCTACTCACTTCTCTGTTTGCACTCCAGAGCCTCTCACCACAATGCTAATCGTCTCTCACCAAATGTTCTTTCATACCCACAATTAGCCACTTTCTACCACCAAATTTCTATATGCCAGACCCCTTTCTACTTTCTGTCACCTGGCTTAGTTCTTGAGCTTGGTGCTATAACTAATAAGCTATGAGAGTCTTTACATAGTGGTGAGCAAATTAACTAGGACAAAATAAAATAATTAAATTTATTGACTTACTGCACTAAACCTTACCCCTTCTACATTTGTAGAAAACTTTTAATGAGCCATATGTTCTTCTTGTGTCACTGCTTTAATAGGATTTGGCCTTAAATTTAAGACATTTTAACATATACTCCTTAATTCTCTATTATGGAACCACACTTTAATCACCTTAGATATTATGTGTGCCTTTGAAGAAAAGTCAATTTTTCAAAGTCTATACTTGATCATAGACCATAGATTTTCAAAAGAGTTTAAATTAGATGAATTTCCAAGCCACTGAAACATGTTTATCATCATTTCTTGGATACTTTTCTTAATGTTTCCTGATATGTGTCATGATTCAAGGTCCTGTTGCAGTGTTCCATCATGCTTCAGGAATTTTTGTAATTCCAAAACAATTATGCTTCACGGCTTATCAACACTTTGATCAGAGTTCATCATTCCCTAACTTAGGACAAGATTTTCAGATTGACTGGAAGCAAAAGAATTCATTGAACTTTTCTTTGTGTGTGTGTGTGTGTGTGTGTGTGTGTGTGCGTGTGTGTGCATGCATGTGTGTGTGTGTGTGGTTTTTAGAGTCTGATGAAATGCCCAGATCTTACAAGCTCACTGGGATTTCTTAGGACAATGGCTTTTGCTATCGTCTGGAGTAAAAAAGGGAGTTTCATCTGTGGAACTTACCTTTTTACAGTCTTTAGTATTTCAGTCTTTGTGTTGCTGTGCCCATGATAATCATTTTTCGTTATAACAATGATTAACAGTTATTTATTCATTTTTATTGTTTTTTTGCTGTTCTTCCAACTTTAAGAAGCCTATGCTGAACTGAAGAAGAATTGATAACACCCCCCCCCCCCGCTGCTAGTTTCCTTGTTTATTTTCTGCCTATTAATTGAGTTGTTTTGCAGAAATGACTTGTCAGTTCTTGGAGTTGTTTTTAATTTTTGATCACACTTTCCTTAGTGTTTAATGTGGTGGATCCTGTTTCATTGTGGGCTTGAATTATTCTTGAAATGCTTGACTTCCTTGCACCAACAGGTACTGAAATATCTCTACCATGATTTAGTATGCTTTTTAAGAACTATAATTTTTGCATGTTTCCTTGGAATAAAATCTATTACCAAAAACCAGATTTAAAAATACCACAAAAGAGAGCAAAGAACCAAGTATATGGCACAAAATCCAACCCTGAACTTATAGAGAACTTACAGAAAAAAGTGAGGAAATCAGTCTAATATGGTTTAATCTGGTCAAGATCAGATGCTCTGAGTTATTTTAGTACCAGTAGAAGAAAACATATGTGACCACTGTTGCTTGTCACAAGTAATTTCCACATCATACAGATCAGGAGAAAGCATGGGGAAAATTGGAGTCTTTCTGGTCAATCTGTGATTCCCATAGTTTGGGTGGTACACTGATGCTTAAGGAGCTGCTGTTGTCTTCTGGGCCTTCCTTGTTTGGCCACTTACTCATCAGTGCTCATCAATCACAACCTTTCCCTTTTGCTTTATTCCAATATGTCTAGTAGGCAAAAAAGTGCAGCAATTTCATCGTGGTCCTCTTGTTCCCAGAATCAGGCTGCTCCATTTTCCCCTCAGGGTTCCAGGGAGTAACCCTGTGGGGTTTGGGTGTATTTACTCTTCTGCCTTAGGCTTGAGCCCCCACTGGATGTGTTCCATTTATCAGTTAGGGACCAACGACTGGTTCTCCAGTTCTATTTAACTACTTAATATTATGTTGTTTTTACAAAAAGATTTTTACTTCAAATGTACAGCAAGGAAAACAAAAGATTTCCTTCCAATACCTCAGAGGTATATTCTCCTCTACTCTGTCTCACTCCCTAGGGGAAGTAGGATCAACTTATTTCCATTGCTACATAACATTAATCCCACCAAATAGATGTCCAGATGTTATGTTATGACTACCAGATGAGTCCTTATTGCAGCTTCCACTGAATGTGATCCCAAAGTTTATTCCTGAAGGTGACTCCTTGCTCTAAAAGGCATCCATGCTGCACTAGGTCAATAACCTATAGTCTAGAATGTTGGGATATTGAGGCCCCTTTGGGATCTTTCAAAACTCACAAGTTGGTTTAGGTTCCACTTCTTCCATCCATGATAAAAAAGAACAAAATGGCTCATGCTTACAGGCCTTTTTGAGTGTCTCTATAGCCAATTAATAAGCTTCCTGATCAAAAATTGGTTAGCCAATGAAAACCAGTTACAGAATGTTCACAGATGCTCCGCAGTCTCTCCCCAGCACTCCTCTTCCAAGTTATTCTGACTGTCTTAAAAACAAGCTTTTTAGTTGCAGAGACTTCAAATTAGCCAAGCAAGCTGATGGGGGATGTGCATACACTAGCCCACAGTTACACAGGTCTCCTTTTTCTATAGGTCATCTGAGTGTCTGGAGGATTAGCAAGGTAATGTTTTGGAGCCTCTTCCAGAAGCAGCTAGTAATGAATTGAATGTTATGATACAGTTTGAATGACAAGATTCTTTACTCCCCAAACAGCATTCAGACTCCTCCCTTACAATTTTTGAATGTCGTTCTCACTCCATTAAGACAGTACCACGTGAGGTGTTACGTGACTATGGGGTGGCCTCCTGTAGAGCCATAGTTAATCCTGACCTCATCTTCCAGTGGTCAGTGATGATAAACAAGGATAAGGGGTTTCCAAGGGGGAGGGCATTAATAGGGTAAGATTTCAAAATTAATTTTTCAAGTTAATTAAAATGTCCAAAAGCACAATAAAACTGTGCAAAATCTGGCAAGGGAATGGCAGCAAGGCTGATTAATGCAAGTCAACTGTCTTTGGAGGGTAATAGTAATAATGATGAGATTATGGATATGGAAGAATCTGCTAAAGAGAAATGTGATGCATGTGGAATACAAACTGTGTCCCAGTTACTATTTTATGGTGCACAATGGATCTTATTAAGGAGGAATAGCTCCAAGAATTACCACCGAATTGCTCAATAAAAGTATTGTGTAATTAACAGTGCTACAGCGGCAGCTGGAGCAATGCCTTCTATTGATATTGCACAACCTCCATTTACTTCTAGTTTACTAAGGGGTAGGTTTGAGTAGGCTGCAGCGTAATGAAGAGCTGTGCATGAGAAAGGGCATAAAAATATCATCAAAGAGATGGGGGAGCAGAAAAGGAGGTGGGTTGATCATGTAATGACATTATGGAATAACCAGTAGATAACCAGCATACTTTATTTGTATTCCTCTGTACTATGGGTGGACCTCATGTCAAAAGTTTATAGTAACAACTGTTCTAGTTTTAAATGTATGCGTATGTGCATTAAAGGCACATGTTCTCCACCATGCTATTGGAAAGCTTGTTCCTCAGGTCCTGACTCCATTCTACCATGAGAAAAGATGTTTTAAAAAATCTTGATTTCCTATGATCTAGTCTCTGGTGGGAGTCCCAATCAGAGGATGTTTATGAAATAAGACAAGCTGGGATACAACATGGTGCTTCTTAGACATGCATAGAACATCCTTCCGAGTACCATGAAAGGGAAAGACTGTATCATCTTTGTACATTTTGTACTAAGAATAGAGACTAAAAGTTGGATCAGATTTTTTTCCTTGAAGTTTGTAGACTGATGTATGTGTAGTGGGAGGAGCACATCCATGATGTCTCTAACCCAGAATTCTGCTTTACAAGGCACCCACAAGGTCATTTCCATTTCTCTCTCCCCCAGCACCGGTGAAGGTGATTCCTGTCTCTTTCTCTCTCTCTCCCTCTGGTTGGACATGTTTCCACAACCCAGGAGCCTTTTCTCCTGGCAGAAATAATGGGCACAGAAGCTGCTTGAGCATGCATGGAAGCCAGTTGATTTTCCAGATTTGCAATGAAAGCAAATTATGAAACTGGAGGTGAAGAATTGCCAAGCAGCTTCTGTCCAGGAGTGAGAGCGGTCTGCAGGCTATAGAATGCCAGACAGGGCTCATCACTTGCTTTGGCCCCTTCATCGCCTTTGCCTGCAATGTTTGATCCATCTCTGGGTTTTGCTATTTCTTCCTTTGTAGTATTTCTTCATGGGGTGCATTTAATGACCTCAAGCTTCTCCCTGAAACCAGTATCCATTTTTAAACATCAATATTTTTCTAATAATCCTGTAGTGCTGTGAGACATGGGATACCGATATCTCTGAGGAACTACATGGACATGTTCATGTTACCCAAAAGACAATAAAAAAATGCACAGTGAAAATGAATAGGGTGTAACATTTCCATGAGAAGTTATGTAGGAGAAGCAACATAAAGGATGCCAAAGGAGAGGTGGATGACCAGAAAGGAAGCAGTGCCAGTCCATGGGATAGTCAATGGACAATCTGGATGCATCATGAGATAAATAGGATGTCTAGAGATCAAGAGGAAAGCCCACAGCATGAGTAGAGGATTTATAGGAGGACCTCGACAGCATTACAGATGGTGAGAAAGTATGGATCAATTATGACGTATGGCATAGATTCTATGCTATTGGAAAGAGTACCCATATTGTTGAGGTCGCAGATCCACGGAAAAATTGGCATATATTTCTTAGGGCTGCCTCTGTCTCTCTCTGGTTTTGATCCAGACCATGTAGGTGCTTAGTGCAGTGCCTGGCACATAGTAGGCACTTAATATGTGTTGCTGATATATTGATCACATGAGTATTCTGGAAATGGTTTCTGAACTGACTCTAACAACTTCTGTTTTCCCTGCTCCAAACTGTCTTACATATGGTAGCACCAATTATTTTCAATCTGGTAACCATCTCAGAGGGCAAAAATATTTTCAAAGGGCTTCAGAAAAAACAAACTAAAATCCTAATCATGGGCTCGCCTCAAAAAACCTCTTCAGTTGCCTTTATTTCCTGATGTGTTTCAGCTCATACCCTTTGTTCTAGTCGAGTAAACATATTCACTATTCCCTGAGCTTAATTTATCTTCTATTGCCTCTGAGATGTATCCCATGCTGGCCTTTCTACCAAGAAAGTCCTTTCTTTTCTCCTCTCTCATTTGATGTTTTTTTTCCTCTTTTAAAATAGTATTCTTTAAAATACTAGCTCCTCCAGGAGCTCTTCCTTGCTTACTTTCATCACGTGAGTGACCATGCAGCATTGCTAATAGTCTGCCTATGTAGACCCAAATATAGCAGCATATTGACCCCTCCTTACATTCCTACTGTTTGGAGTGGTATCATGAAGGTCTTACTTAATATTAACATCAGTGCTTCCATTCAAGCTCCTGCTGTCCTAATTAGTGAGTGCCTCACCTGACCCATTATTACAGGAGAGCTCCTAGTCTTGCTTCCTTCCTTTGGCAACTTCTGGACAGATGCTTTGTTTTCATGCAGGTACCCTCTGCCCTCAACTCATTTCTAGTTCTGGAATAACAATATAATAAAATCAGTATTGCCACCAATTATGAGAAGGTATGACAGTATATTCCCTTATAACTCCACTTATCACGCCTGTAACTTTCCACAACAAAATACTTCTCTCTGGCCACCACTCTTTATGTGTCTCTGGCTGTCCCTTGCCCCTGGAATAATGCTCTCTTCTGCTCTGACTAGTGACCTCCCTGGCTCTCTTTAAATTCCAATTAAAATTTCACCTTCTACAGGAAAACTTCCTCAACTTCTCTTAATTCTGGTGCCCTCCCTTCGTTAATTATTTCCTAGTTATCCTGTATATAGCTTGCTTTGTCTATATTTGTTTGCGTGTTGTCTCTCCCACTAGATTGTAAGCTCCTTGAGAACAAGGACTGTCTTTTGCCACTTTTTGTATCCTCAGTGCTTGGCACTGCCAGTGCCTAGAACATGGTAGGTACTTAATAAATGTTATTGATTGACTGTTGTCAGTTTCTAGTAGAATGTTAGCTTCTTGAAGTCAAGGACTTTCTTGCTTTTTGTATTTGTATCTCCAGCATTTAGCAGTGAATGGCACATACTGAGTGCTTAATAAATGCTTTTTTCATTCATTCATTCATTCATTCATTCATTCATTCGTTCGTTCATTCATTCAGTTTCTTGCAGAACTAAAAGATTAGGAAAGGAGAGAGACACTTCTAGGAGGGTGATTGAATCAGAGAGATGGGACAGGTCATTCTTCACCTCCTTGACTAAAGTGTAGCCCAATATCTGGTCCAAATACAGCAATGAGCTTGGAGTATAGAGGATATGATATAATTTCAACTTCAAGCTTCCAGACATCATTCAGCAGAGGCAGATCACATCCCATACGTGATATAGTTAGAAAGAGAACATGGTTTTGTCCCAAGCACTCAACATCTGGAGTACAACCCAGGTTATATCCTGGATGCAGGCATACATGCATACATTGGAGAAGCGCCGTCTGCTTCCTGTCTTTCTCTCAGGCTGTGACCCAGGTGGTCTCATTTCTTTGCTCCCAATCTCCATTTTACTTCTTACAAATAGTAGCCCTAAGATAGTATGCTCTTTCATTCTCTTTCCTTTGGGATGTTCCATGGGAGAGCAGCTGCAGATAAAGGCTACTCTGATCTGGTCCCTTTTACCCTGTGCCTCTATATCTTCTTCCTGAGCTGGAGCTTGGGTTGTCATGAATGCTCTTTCTCCGCCTCTTCCTCTCTCTGCCATGGGCCAGAATTTCCAGGTCCGATATCGGATGCTGGGTGTATACTAACTCGTCCCAACTTGTTTGTGTGCATATGTATATGGCTGGATTTGTAAGGATTGTACGTAGGCTCACTTCAACTAGGGACCTCAGAGTTTAGCTAGTCCAATGTCTCATTTGAAAGATGAGGAAACTGAGGCCCAGGAAATTGAAGTAATTTGCCCAAGTTCACATGGATAAATGTCAGAGGCAGTGCTAGAAACCATTTTCTTGCAGCTCTCCAGGGTAAGCAAGTATCTGGAAGAGGGAGGTTCACGGTCCTAGCTTGGAGACTTAGAGTCCTTCTCCCTAACTCTGATAAATGGGCCCTTGATGATCTGCATGATTTGTCCCAGTTTGGTTTGACCTCTGATGTGACCCAGGGCTTCTGACTCTAGAGCCAGTTCACCTTCCATTATAGAAAGCATATTCCCCATCTATATAAGCTCTTTTGTCATGTTCTGTTGTATTTTAAAATCCTGGGATGTTCTCCTTGTCTTTCTTTTTATACTTTTTCTTTTCTTGAGGCAATTAGGGTTAAGTGACTTGCCTAGGGTCACACAGCTAGTAAGCGTGAGGCTGGATTTGAACACGTGTCTTCCTAACTCCAGTTCTGCTTCTCTATCCACTGCTCTACCTAGCTGCCCCCTTCTCCTTGTCTTTCAAAGTGCTTAGTACTTCATTAGCAAAAAAAAATAATTATTTAAAATAGGAAGCATTTAAAAAAATTTATGTTTTGTATAATTAGTTATATAAAATAATTTAAATAATTCTTTAAAATCTTCCCAGATAATATCCTCCCATTCTCCTACCTTTCACTCCCTATCCTAGCAGACTTCTCAGAAGTATCATGCTGGTATCCTAGGTCTCTGTCTTTCCACAATGGGGACATGTTCCTGGATCTCTCCAACTACATTTGTTTTTATTTTATTTTTATTTTTGGAGGTAATTGGGTTAAGTGACTTGCCCAAGGTTACACAGCTAGTAAAAGTCTGAGGCTGGATTTGAACTCAAGTCCTCCTGATTCTAGGCCCAGCTCTCTATCCATTGCTCCACTAGCTGCCCCAATTCTACTTGTTTTTAAAAAGTTGTTGAATGTTTTGCTCTGGACACAAAAATTAGTCTGCCAGAGGAAGATGAGAAGGGAGGAGCAGAGTCCTGTATAGTAAAATATCAATCTTAACATGAACTTGAATGCTTTACAGGTAGAGTACGGCCAATTTGCTGTGACCTGCTCAGTTGAAATTTGCGCTGGCGCTCCTCCCATTCAGAAAGAGAGAAACTGAGAATTACTTTACTTTATCCTTTGGATAACTCTGCTCATTCAGCATAGAATTTCAGAGGGAAGACTGAAATAAGTATGTGTAATTCATATAAGGGATTTCAAGGGAATCCAGTGACAGTCTTTATAAATATTGGAGGGGCTTAAATACCAAGAAGGAAGAAGAATCCTCCACGGTGGCACAGTGAGGTGTGAATGGAATAAATGGGTAGGTTTAAGAGAAAGAAAATTTGGGCTGTACGTGGCAGATAATTTTTCTGATAGAACTCTGGGAGGGCGAGATGGAAATCTTTCGATTGAAGGATTAGGCACTTTGGCAGCCCTGGCAGGGAACATACAATGGAGGGAATATTCGTGCACTTGTGGGGGGTAGAGAAGTCTTTCAGCTGAATTTTTTTCTTTAGCTCAATATAATACTCATAAAGTGGCATTGATGAAGTTTAAGGTGAACTGTCTCATCATCCAGAGGAATCCAGGACCACTCCAGTGGAGAGGGAACAATTGCAAGCAAGAACAATTTAAAGCTATTTGAGGTCCCTTTAAAGAGCTAATTAGCTCCTCTTTTTCTCAACTTATCTCTTTTCATGAAAAGGAACAGTCTATCTTACATTTCCACCCATAAATATGTTTATCACGAAGTCTGCGGCATAAGTTAGCACTTCTCCATTTATTAAGAGGAACGTGGCTATATTTGAGACAGTGTCGAGCTGGCCTCTGACCTTGAATGGACCTATTGGAAACACATAAATGAGGGGTAAGATAAAGGCCAAAATGACACCTTTTACTTCACACGGTGCATTGCACAAAGCAGGTTCTTAATAAAATGTCCATCAACTAAATGAATAATGTTAGGGTTAGCATACCCAGTCAAGTTGGAAGAGCCTGAATGGGTTAGTGTAAATTAACACTGAGGAAAATTGTAGGAAAAATTTGGTAAGAGACATAAAGCACAGCCTAGGAAGTGAATAGACATGTGTCCTTGTCAGTCTCGACGACAGCCCTCAGACTGCATCATGGTCTGCACAGAACTTTCGGGGTCTCTCAAGGGAGATGGCTCTGGGGCCCTCCTGCTTTCTAGTTGCTTTGACTTCCAGGCCGTGCTTTGAAGAGTTAAAATTTTCATCATCATCAACATCGCCCATTCAAAGTCCATACCGGGAGGAGGAAGTAAGGGAATGAAGCCAGACTGATGTAGAGTAGAGACTCTGGGGGCTCTAGGACTGTTGAAGTAGCTATGAATGTCTGGAAAGAACATTGTTGTTGTTCATTCAGTCATTCAGTCATGTTTGACTCTTCGGGATCCTATGTACCACAGCACACCAGGCCCTTCTATACTATCTCTCCAAATCTGTCCAAGTTCATGTTTGTTGTTCCCATGACAATGGTAAACTGGTGAATGCAAACCACCAAATGTGTTAGTTTACTAGCCAGCAACTGCTTCTAAAAGTCAAAGAAATAGAAGAATTAAAGGCTGGATGTATCTGAAAGTGTCGTGATGATCAGCTTGGCACCAAAGACAGTGGAAAGGGCAATGCTCCTTTGTATTTTGGAACCACAGAAAGACCAGACAATTCAGGGCAAATTGGAAACACCAAGGCTTCCTTTCCTGAAAATGCTCTAGTACTAGAGGGGCTGATCCCTAATGTAGACAAACCTGTGACTGAAGTGGACTGAAGACATGAATACTTTCATTATGTACCAGTGCTGTGTCATAACAAACTTGGGAACAGCTCTCACCACTTATAGCCAAGGGCTTCCTAGGGATTTTTGTCAGCAGTACTTTGTGTTACAAATCACACAATAGATTGACAATGAGCACAAGGCAATAGCAAGACCTAACTTTGTCCCTACCCCTAGATTAGATGAAATGAAAGATGGAATCGAGGAAAACCTAAAGAAGAAGAAGAATCATTCAGGATTGGGTCATCACCAGCAGAAAATACAGAAGTCTTGTCCTGAAAGACTGTTCGAACAGTCCAGACAGTGATGAATACAAAGAATTGTTGGAACACAGAATCTCAGGCCACAAACATTTAGCACCTACTGAATACCTAGCAAGACATGACCATGAATTATACACCAGAAGTTTATTGTTTCTGATGGACAGATAAATAACAAATCAATTCTTCTACTACAAATATGAGCCTTAAAATTTTTTGAGAAATTGACCAATACAGAATAATGGAATTCGAACACGATCACAGACAGAACTCTTGTTTCAAATTAGCCTCATATATAACACTGAGCCATAAAAACTTAAGAACAATTCTTTTAATCGATGTCGCCTTACCAATACTCACAATCTTAAAGTAATGTGAAATGAAAAGTCTTCAAAATGTAGAGTCCAAGCAAAGGAGATTAAAACCACCTAAGTACAGTAGGATATCTATGTCTATTACTACATCTCTATCTTTATTTATGGGCAGCTAGCTGGTGCAGTGCATAGAGAGCTGGGCCTGAAGTCAGGAAGACTCATCTTTCTGAGTTCAAATCTTGCCTGAGATGCTTACTAGCCGTGTGACTTTGGGCAAATCCCTCAAGCCTGTTTACCTCAGTTTCCTCATCTGTAAAATGATCTGGAGAAGGAAATGGCAAGCCACTCTTTGCCAAGAAAACCCCAAATGGGGTCACAAAGGGTTGAACAAAATTGGAACAACCGAACAATAAAAACAACACTCTATATTTATATACACATATATATGCCACCATCCTTAGTAGAGTTATTCTGTACTGAGGATGTTTACAGTGAGTCTATAGAAGATAACCATAGATAATATTTTTATTCAATTAGTGTCACTTTATCCACCTGTGCAATAGTCTAGAATATTAAATATGCAAGAATAATAGTCTGATAGTGACTTGTTCCTGGACCATTTCTGAACTCCATTGAACAAGAAGAGAAGGCTGAAATAGTACCATACTGTTGCTAATAATGAATTGGCATGTACATAGTACTTTAAAGTTTATAAAATGCTTTACCCACATTACTTCGTTTTGGATTCACGACAACCCTGTCAGGTAGATATTACAGACCAAGATCTGTTTTCCCTTCTAACCTATGGCCTTGGTTTTGATGCCCTATCTTGGCCACTATTTAGTCTCTGCTCCCAGGTTTGTTCTCTCTCTTTCTCTCTTTTTCTTCCTTCTGTTGGCTTGGGGAAGCTATAACCACATGGCTATGACAGGTGGCACAGACTTGAGAAGGAGAGAACAGCCTGAAGGACCACTTTCTATTACATAAATATCCTGATGAAGGTTAATTTTGAAAAGCTGAAGTGGGGCCGACCTTGGAAACAGAGCTTGGCTTCTCAATTCTGGGACATCTGGCGACCTCAGATCGAGCTCAGCAAAAGCTCCCTCTGGCCTTTTTTGGGGTTGGGCATGGGGATGGGGCATGGGATACAACAGGCAGTTAAAAAAACACACCCACTTATGCTTCACCAAACTGGCTTGGATTTCTTCTTTTTATGAGATATTACTCAAATGGCAAAGTATCTCCACTCAAAGTTTTTGTGGGTTTTAGTCATGGGTTCATTTCCTTCTTTTAAGTGAGAAAGGAGAGGACCAGGGTAGTTAATTCTTACTTTTAAAAGAGCTGACCCTTCTTCCAAGAGAAATAACTTAGCTCTTGATACACTTGCATTTATTTATTTATTTATCCATTCATCCATGTATTTCTTTCTTTCTTTATTTGTTGTATAAGGTAATAGCTTATGCTACTTACAGAGAGCCAGCTGTTTGCAGGATGCCAAGAGCAGGTGGTCTGGGAGGCCTCTGATGAATTGCAAAAGACACTCACCAGCTGCCGTCACTGTGTGTAATGAGCAAACCTGCAAAAATCTTTATTTTCAATTGGATTGTACCTTTAAGTAAGCAAGGGAGACAGCCAGTATAACTACAGACCATGACCAACAACCCACATAAACAGTGTGCAAACACAAGTGATTAATGTACCAGTATTTCAAAACATCTAAAGCTAATGAGTCAGATTTACTAGGTTGCACAAGAGATGGGGAGAGAGATGTGGGGGAGGAGGGAACAGCTTAATGGGCCTTAATGGCCTTTATCCTATGCCTAAGAATTCTCATGCCTTCATTCCATCGTGCCATCAGAACTGGTAAACAAATACCCTGTTGGCCTATCAACGACATTTTGTTTCTGGCCATTCCATGGGGCGTTCCAGTTTCAGGGTAGCATTAGGGGAGTGAGCTAGTGACCACTACATCCTCCAGTGATCACTGATGATATGCAGGGATAATGGGTTACAAAGACAGACATTAATAAGGTAAGATAAGAGGGGGGAGGTTTATTAATTTTTCAAGTAAGTTAGGATGCCCCAGGGCATGGTAAAACTGTAAAGAATCTGGTGAGGGATGAGGGGCTTGGCTGATTAATGCAAGTCAGCTGTCCTCAGAGGGCGATAGCAATAATGATGAGATTATGGAAGAACCTACTGAAGACAAATGAGATGCATGTGGAATAAAAACTAAGTGTCCTAGTTACTCTTTTGGAGTGCATGGTGGATTTTTATTAAGGAGGAACAGGGATATGAATGACTGTCAGAGGAGATACCAGGATTGGAAAACGGACTTTGCTTCATTCAAGTGCTCTCCTCTAAAGTCTTGTCAGATTTCCAGGGGGCCTATCTACCTCCCCCCCACCTCCAAGAGGTTCTGAACAACAGGTTTGTTGTTCTGGGAACCCTTTCCCCAAAGCCAGATGAAACGCAGGACCTGATTCCTCCCCTTTGTACTTAAATATTCCATCCTCTTTTCTGCTCTCTCTCCCTCCCCCCTTCTCCTTCTACCATTTCCTCTGGGATATGGGGGGATTTGGGCTGGCTCCATTGTTCATTCATTTCCTCCTTTGGCACTTTTGATCCACAAGCTCTTAGTTCAAAGGAAAAGAGCTTTTAAACCTTTTTGTTTTTCTTTTTCTTAAATTTCTTGCCTTTTTTTTGTTCTTATCCATTGTTGTTTTTATGCAGGTATTTTTACTTCTTGGCATGGACATTTCCTTTATTCTCCCCTGTGTTGCCTCTGTGTTTCTTTTCTTTTCTTTCCTTTTTTAAAATTCAGTCTTGACTGTGGTGGAAACAACACCATCCTGGGAATCAGGAATCCCAGATTCTGGTCTTGGCTCTGCCATAAGCCACATGATGGAACCCAGGAAAAACACTTTACTTCTCAAAGACTCAGTTTCCTCACCTGAAAAATGGGGGAGGGGAAGGAATTTGGACTTGTTAAAAGGCACCTGATATTATAATGATTTCTTTTTACCCTCTAGCTATTTTAAGGATGTGTGTGCATAAAATACACATCCCTCCCCATAGATACACACACACATATGTATTTACAAATACACGTACATCTACATGTACATATTCCTAGATTTAAGTGTTAGGAAGCAACACTTGGTTTAGTGGTGTGAGTGGAAATAGACAAGAGGGATCAAAAGAACTAGAAATTGCAGGGATGCCCATCAATTGGGGAATGGCCGGATGAGTTGTGGTATGTGATTGTGTTGGAGTACTACTGTGCTATATGGAAAAGATATTTCAGAGGTAAAATTGATAGGATTAGGTAACCTATGGGATAAGAGGTGAGGATTAGGAAAGTCAAAGATAACTACCTGGGGAGAGAAAGCTGGGATGGAGATGTGAGGGGGGAAGGAGGGAGAAGCCAGGTAACAGGATGAGAGTATTTAAGTTCACTGATTTCTGCCCCTTAGGGTTCCTATATTCCTTCTGGACTCAAGTCAAGTACTACCTTCTGTGTAATGGCTTTCCTGAGCCCAGCAGCCATAGTCTAATGTCTACCTTATATTTACTTTTGCATATAGAGTCTTGATTTGAGGGCAGGAGATAGATGCTGAACCAGCAAAGGAAACCGAGGAATGGTCAGAAAGACATAGAGACAGCTAGGAGAGAATGATGTCATGGGAGCTGCTGGAGGTGAGAATATTTGGGAGAATGAAGTGGTCATCAGTGTTAGGAGGGGCAGAGAAGTCGAGAATAAGGGGAAGGGGAGACAAGGGAAGGGAGAAAGCACTTACTAAGTGTCTGCTATATGTCAGACACCGTGCCAATAATTTTATAAATGTTATCTCATTTGATCCTTACAACAATCTTAGGATTGTTAATTGCTATTAAGAAGCTCATTTTACAGCTGTGGAAACTGAGGCAGGCAGAGGTTAAGTGACTCGTCCAGGGTCACACAACAAGGATATGTTTAAGGCTGGATTTGAACCCAAGTCTTCCTGACTCTAGACCCTGTGCCTGATCCACTGCACATTCTAGTTGCCTAGGATGAGGACCTGGGTAAGGTATATGAAAGCACTTTATATTCACAATGTGATTGTATCTATATCTGTATTAAGATAGCAAACCCCACCCCCTCATCTTGGGATTTAACTTGTAGTTGCAGGTTAGGTCTTCCAGAGGGATGACATGCTCCTTCCCACCCTCAGGTATGAGGTCTCTGTGATTCCACTCTCCTAGATTTAACTCATGAGCTCTTGCTGGTGTATTTGGCTTTAATAGTCAGACAGAGGACATTCATAAGAAGATACTATAAGAGAAATAGTGCAAAAATATTTTCTCCATAAACCCAGGGCAAAGTCTTCCATAATACACAAAGCCAATGGGAAGACTAGGCACATAAAACAGAGTACAGTAGTAGAAAGGGGCACGTGTAGGGAACAGATCCACTAACACCTCTAGCACTGAAGTCTTCTGCCTGGTTGTTGTATCCTCAAGCTGCTTCCTTTGGGCACAGCATCTCTCTCACCAAGGCTCTCTGGGTTTATTCCCCTCTGTAGCTTAATTCCCAACAATGACCAGGTCTGGCTCTCTTCTCAACTCACAGAGTTGTTTACTGCTTAGACTTCTGGGTGTCCTCCCTGTTGAGTACGGTGTCTCCTACTACTGGTAAAATAGATACACTGAAGAAAGAGACTGATGATTGGGGGTAAGGAGAAAGAGAGCACCCCAAACCCTCTTTCCCACTGAGAGTTGAGGAACAACCCCTCCTCAAGGTCTGGGTTCTTCTTTCGTAGCTGGCACTCTTCTGAACTGCCAGAGCTCCTACATGGCTCACTCCCTAGAGGATGTATCTTGTTTTTAAAGGGTCAACATGGGAATGGTCAATCCTTTGACTAGCCAATGGTAGAGGCTTTTTAATTCCATCAAATCTGGTTGAAGAATTTCTGTATAATCTCATAATAGGGTAACTGAATATAAAAACTTTTATTTAAGACCTCAATATATCTTGTCTTTGTTACCTGACCCTTACATTTTGTAATTTTATCAACAGGGCTAAAATAAATTCATTAGGGATCCCTGGATCGATCCTTATGCTACCACTTTATCTTTATACCGGAAAGAAAAAGCCCCTGTAGGCACAGACAATGAGTCAAGAAGGGAAAGAGGCAGAAGTATATGATGAAAGGAGTGTTTTTCTGAGACAAGGACTCTGTAAACCTTAAAGAGTGTTAGTATTTTTTCTTAATGAAAATGAAAATCATAGAAAAGATTGAACTTAGAGTAAATGGAAATATAATGTGAACTTTTGACAGACTGTGAGAGGAGAAAATGGAAGGGAAATAGAAGAAGAAAAAGAGTAATAAATTCATAGAGGAGAGTAGAAGGAGCTAGATAAAAAGTAATCTATGAAGTGTGCACTGGCAGTCTATGTTTGATTTGATTTCCCTGCTTAGGAAGTAGCTATTCCGATGACTCTGCCTTGGCAATCCATTGAGACCCTTCCATGCGTTGGCACTTCACACAGGTGTAAGCTCTGCTGCTTCCATCCTCATTGCTTCCACACTCTCTGCTCTCTGTGGTCTCTTGCCTCTTCTCAGACTCTCTTCTACCTTTCCCCCTCAAGGCCTAACCATCCAAGGAGAACGAACTTTGATTTTTCTTAAGATTCATACTCTGCATACTAAGCCCCTCTTGACACTCCACTGGCTTCTCTCCACTTCCAAACACCCCCTTATCTCTATGGTAACCAGAGGTACAGCCATCACCCTGGTTGCTGCTAGGAGAATGGATCTGTTCCTGCAACCCCTTCTTAAAGCATCCGTTAGTGAAGCCGAGACACAAGAGGGGAATAGCTTCCTCAGACAGAATGGCCTCCAGATGTGGGGCATTTGGCAAGTCTGGGCTGAATTGCTCCATGAAAATATTGTGTAATTAACAATGCTTCGGCAGCTGGAACAATTCAGTGCCTCACATTGATTTTCCATGTCTCCTACTTACTTTCAGTTCATTCACTGTCTGCAATGACAGGAAATCAAAGAAGTATAACTGTCCACTAGTGCCATTGTGCTGGACCAGCACTTCCGAGAGAAGCCCTATCTTTAATGAGTTTTCTGTAACTCAATCATCCCACTTCACTCCTAGATTAAGCCTACCCAAAAAGGAGGATAACAGATGACAATTTATTTCTGCATAGTTTAAAGAAAGATCAATCAGACCATTAAAATTCTAGGAGCATTAAAAAACCTCTCAACATCCATCCAATGAGATATGTTAGTTCTTTTAAAGAGCCACATTTTACTTTTAGGCCTCAAAATGATATTTAGCTGGTCTGGATGCTTTCTAATCAGCTTTGCCACATTCCCTCTTGGTCACTTACTTCCTGTATGATTTTGAACATTACTTAACTTCTCTGGGCTTTAGTTTCCTTACTTGTAAAATGATTGGGGTTTGGCTAGATAATATCTAAGCTTCCTTCCAACTCTAGAACAATATCCTACCATTTTCTGTAGAAGTACGGTTCCCTTTCACTTAATAATAATAATAATTTGCATTTACATAGCTCATTATGGGTTGCAAAGAACTTTACATAGCTTCTCATTTATCTTCACAATAACTTCCCCTTCCTTTGCTCCTCTCCTTCACTACAAATATTAATATCTCCATTGCACAGATGAAGAAATTGGGTCTTAGAGCTTATGTGACTGATGTTTCTTTAAACATTAATCTTGTAAAGTCATATGCACTAGAACAGTATAGCAGTGAATCATATGTTGAACACTTAGCATAAAGCCAATAAGTTGGGTATGTAATTAGTAGAAATGTAAGAATTCATTCATATTCCTATCATTGGAATAGACCTGAATAGCAGCACCGAAATCAATACAAGTAGTACAATGCATAGTACCAGTGTAGTAACTGTTAATCATGAAATTCCTTATCAATTAAATTTCCTTAGGCTAGTCAGTGAAATATAAGGGAGCAAGTAACAGAATATACTTATATATAATATAAATAAATAAAAGGATATAAGGGGCAAGTAACAGAAACAATGAGGCAGGTCACTGTGGATAATACTATTATTAAACAATCATGCTTGAGTATATAGCAATAAATATAGGTACAAGTACAGGATTTTTGTGATAATCAAATGAAATAGTATATGTAAAATAATCTGTAGGTCTTAAAGCATTATATAATGTTTAAGAAAAAACAACCAACCAACAATTTTTTTAAAATGAGGTGCTAAGGTTTTAAATTCAGAGAAGTGTCTATATGTGGTCATCTTTTATAAGGTGTGAAGTTGTTCAGTCAAGCTTGATGGAGTTAGATGGTGGCTGGATTAAGGATTGATCAAAGCCTCTGGTGGCCCTTTAAAAATCAAGACACTGTAAGAAGGAAGCTGAGTCTAGAGATAGCTCTGAGCAGTGTGGCCCTCTGTGTCTTATAGGCATATTCTTAGCATAATAGACATACTCATCATATTATTAGCAACATTGAATAGCAATTGACTTTTCTACTTACATTTGTGACATAAATGCAGCAGATTGATTGTGTGAGAGTGAAATGCTCATGGGAGACAAGAATGAATCCAAAACAAAATAAGGGAAAAAATTGGAAACAAGAATTCAAAAAGGACATGGCTTTCTTTCTTTTTCTTAAAGAATATTTTTATTTTATTTTTCTCAATTCCATGTAAAAATAATTTTAACGTTCATTTTAAAAAATAATTTTAAAGTTCCAATTCCCTCTCTCTTTCCCCTCCCCCCTCCTTGAGAAGGCAAGCATTTTGATATAGATTATACATGTTCAGTTTTGCAAAACATATTTCTATATTAGCCATGTTGCAAAAGAGAACACAAGTTAAAAAAAGACAGAAAGAAAGCAAGAAAAATAAAGAAAGTTAAAAAAGCATGATTCGATCTACATTTGGACTCCATCAGTTCTTTCTCTGGAGATGGACAGCATTTTTCATCATAACTCCTTCGGAATTGTCTTAGATCACTGTGTTGCTGAGTCATTCAATTGATCATCATACAGTGTTGCTGTTACTGTGTACAAAATTCTCCTGGTTCTGCTCGCTTCACTTTGCATCAGTTCATGTAAATCTTCCCAGGTTTTTCTGAAAACATTCGTTTCATCATTTCTTATAGCACAGTAGTATTCTATCACAATCATATACAACAGCTTGTTCAGGAATTCCCAAATTAATGGGCATCCCTTCAACTTCCAATTCTTTGATACCACAAAAAGAGCTGCTATAAATATTTTGTACATGTAGGACCTTTTCCTTTTTCTTTGATCTCTTTAGGATACAGACCTAGTAGTGGTATTGCTGGGTCAAAGGGTATATACAGTTTTATAGCCCTTTTGGCATGGTTCCAAATTGCTCTCCAAAAATGGTTGGATCAGTTCACATCTCCACCAACAGTGCATTAGAATTCAATTATATCCAGTACTCTCTGACATTTATCCCTCTCTGTCACATTAACCAATCTGATAAGTGTGAGGTGGTACCTCAAAGCTGTTTTAATTAGCATTTCTCAGATCAATGGTGATTTAGAACTTTTTTTATATGATTATAGATAGCTTTCATTGCTTCATTTGAAAATTGCCTGCTTATATCATTTGACCATTTACCAATTGGGGAATGACTCATAGTCTTATAAATTTGACTCAGCTCCCCATATATTTGAGAAATGAGGCCTTTGTTAGAGAAACTTGCTATACATTCCTCCACCCCTCTCCCCTAGTTTTCTGTTTTCTTTCTAGTCTTGGTTGCATTGGTTATCCAAAACCTTTTAAATTTAATGTAATCAAAATTATCCATTATATATCCCATAATGTTCTCTATCTCTGTTTGCTCATAAACTCTTCCCTTATCCATAGATCTGACAGGTGAAGTATTCCATGCTCCCCTAATTTGCTTATGATATTACCCTTTTTTTCTAAATCATGTACCCATTTTGATCTTGCTATATGGTGTGAGATGTTTGTCTATGTCTTGTTTCTGTCCAACTACTTTTCAGTTTTCCCAGAGATTTTTCTCAAATAGTGAATTCTTTTTTTCCCAAAGCTTGAATCTTTGTGTTTATCAAACATTATATAACTACAATCATTTACTACTATTCATGATTTTCTTTCAAACATAACATACAGATTGTGATGGGTGTTATTGTGCTACAAGAAATGATGAGCAGAATGCTTTCAGAAAAACCGGGAAAGACTTATGTGAGCTGATGCAAAGTGAAATGAGCAGAACCAGGAGAACACTATACATAGTAATAGCAAGACTGTATGATAATCAACTGGGAATGACTTAGCTATTCTCATCAAGACAGTGATCTAAGACAATTTTTAAGGACTTATGATGAAAAATTCTATCCATCTGAAGAGAAAAAACTGATGAAGTCTGAATGAAGATTGAAGTATACTTTTCTTCTACTTTATTTTTCTTTGTGTTTTCTTTCATAATATAATTTACATGAAAATATGTTTTGCTATATCAAATTGCGTGCCTTCTCAATGACTGGGGGAGTGAAGGGAGAAAATTCAGAAGCCAAAAAATTTTAAAAATGCATGTTAAAATTGTTTTTACATGTAATTGGGGAAAATATAAAATTAAAAAAAACAAACCTAATATACAAAAATGGCTATTCCATCACACTCCCTTGCTGAACCACCTCCAGGGTTCATCTTTCATGTCTCAGGAGAATAGGAGCCTGAAAATTGCATTTTCCCCCTCTAATTCACAGAAACAAGGAGCTCAAAAACATGGCTCTTTTTTTTAAGTGAAAAAATATAGATTGAGGTCTTAGAAGGGGATGAGACCCTTGAAGGAAATGAATCCTGTGAGAATAATGAAGCCTGTGAGGATAGAGAGGAAAATGGACTATTGTGGGGACAGGTTAGAGTGGTAAGGTTCTGTAGGGCAGTGAGGGCAGAATGGGAAAAAGAGAAGTGAAGCATGAGAACGCATGTGAATGTGAATGAGAGTGTTAAAGTTTGTGAGGAAATAACCTAGTCTAAGTATGAGGAATTTAAAAAACCATCCTTAAATTCCAAAAAAAAAAAAGAAAGAAATTGAGAGAACAAACGTTAATGAAACAACGAAATTATTACTGTATATAGATGATACATCATGGTTTACCAGAAGAACCCTAGAGATTCAGCTAAATTTAATTGACACAATGATTTCAGTAAAATAGCAAGATATAAAATAAACCCTAGAGAACCACCAGTACTTCTGTGTGAGAGACAGTGTACCGGGGACAGAGGGGAGAATTCGAAGAACAGAATGAGGATATTTCACCCCCTCCCCAACCTTAACTGGGTGAAACAAATGAAGAAATGACATTTCATATCTACCCAAGTCTAGGACACATGCCAACTCCCTTACAAGGAATCTATACTCCCCTCCACCCCCACCTAGGGAAGTGCCAGTGGGAAGGATCAAGGATGCCCAAGGTGCTAGAAAGACAGAGACATCACTGAGACTAATCTGCTACACTGACCCAAAGGAGAGGACAGAAAAAAAGGATACTAGGGATAGGTAGCTGGTGGTGCAGTGGATAGAGCACTGGGCCTGGAGTCAGGAAGACCTGAGTTCAAATCTGTCCTCAGACACATACTAGTTGTGTGACCTTGGACAAGTCACTTAACTCCTGCCTGCATAAAAACTGGAGAAAGAAATGGCAAAGCACCCCAGTATCTTTTCCAAGAAAATCCCATGGACAGTTGGCCCATGGGGTCATTCATGAACTATCACACATGACTGAAGTGACTGAAAAACAACAACAACCAGGGGAAGGAGTAAGGAGGATCCAAGTGATGGGGGAATGATACCACTTGTCATTTCTATAATACTCCTCTGGGTCTCCAGGTGTCTCTGGAGCCAAGCGGGATATTCCCTGTGAACAAATGCTATAGTCAGCTTCATTTGCACCGTCTTCTCCTCCCAGGTCTCTTTCAGTTTCCAAGCCTCAGTCTGGGCTGCTGTCCGGCTGAGGGTCTGAGAATGGAAGATGAGGAAGACCTGTCCATTGTATCCACATGGCCAGAAGCCCTTAGCAGTGCTGTCTTCCTGTAGCTCTCAGCCCACCCTGACCTGGAGGGGGGTGAAGCTCTGAGCTTTCATTCCTATCAGGCACCAATACTTTGCTGTTGGTTCTTCTTGTGGACCTTATTCCAGGGCTGTACTTGGTCTTCTGTCTGTATAGATCCATGATCTTCTGAAGGATCACTTTAAATTTTGTGCTTTGTTCCTCAGGAACCAGGTCTCTTTAGACCTCTTCAGAATTCCTGTGGCTCCCCTTTGTGACTTCTGCTCTCATAGCACAAGAAGATCTCATCTCTTCTTAGAGGCAGGCATCGAGCTAGTGCGGTGCATAAAGCACTGGGCCTGGAATCAGGAAGACCCGAGTTCAAATCCAGCCTCAAATACTTTCTCACTGTGTGACCTTGGAAAAATCACTTAACTGCTTCCTGCTTCAGTTTCCTCAATTATAAAATGAAGATAATAGTAGCAACTATCTCACAGAGCATGTTGTGAGGACCATGTGAGATAATATTTGTAAAGTGCTTGGCCTGGAGTATAGTGGGCACTTGGCAAATGCTTATGGTAGCTAAGGGCTTGGTGGAGGGTTAGCTGGAATATGACACCTGTGGGAAGTGAAACAGATTGGATCCTGGGAGAAAAGGAGATGATGAGAAAAGGAAACATTCCTGTCCTGTCATACCTCTCCCACCTGAAGCCCAAACCCAGCCCTCCTTCCCTCTCAGCCTCAGCTCCTTCACCAGGCACACTTTCATGATCTAATCCTTCCTTCTTGCCCTTTCATACACATTCCAGATCACCAAGAACCTCTCATATTTAGCCCATTCTGTTTTTCTCTCATTCTAAATTATGTACTTTGTGTCAAGGCAAATTTTCCCAGACAGACCTCCCTCATTCATATGAACCAGCCAGCTTTGGCTACTTTGGCTATTCAGGGCTAGAGAAATGACCATTTCTGCATGTGTATGCACAACGGGAAAGGTGTGAGTGTTCTGGGGTGAGGAAGAGATAGTCTGAGTTTTTTTTAAAGAAAGCCAATGAAGTTTGCAAGACATAGCTCAGTAAAATTGACTTTAATTTCTTGCAGACTTAAAAAGCTGACTAGTGAATGGTTAGAAAGGCAAGTAATGAATGCAAACAGCCAGTTTGGCTTCATAAAGAACAGTTCATGCCAGATCAATCTTACTAAATTTTTGACAGGGAGACCAGACTGATGCCTAAGGAGAATATCACAGATAGAGTTTGCCCAGATGTTACCAAAGTGTTTGACAGAGTTTCCCATGATATTATGGAAAAAGCAGAGAGATGTGGGCTGGTTGGTGGCAAAATTAGATGGATTTTGTGTCTTGTTGAATAGCTGAGTACAAAGGCTAGTCATGAGTAGCCAAGGTCATCTTGGAAGGAGATCTACAGTGTAGAGTCTCCGACATCTGTGCCCTGTCCCATGCTATTTAAGAGAGGTGTCAAAGAAGTGGCAGGACCACGATGCTCCTGAGTATGGTCAGAACCAGATTAAAATGTAATTGGTAAATATTAACAAGCTTAATAAAAATACAACAAAACATAGATAATATTACACTTTAAAACTAAGTTAATATGCAGCCAGCAGGGATCTTTATGTACAGGTTAGTGGCCCTTGTTTTTATTTGCATTTGACACCATCGTTGTTTAATGTTTTTATTAGTGTCTCGGATAAAGACACGTATAACACATATAACATTCTTATATATACATATATATGGAAAACATATAAAACATTCTTATAAAATTTTATGATAAGTCAAAGGTAGAAAGATTAGCTAACGTGTGAGGTGACCAAAAGGATCCCAAAAGATTTTGGCAAGCTAGAAAATTAGAGCAAAATATAATAAGATTAAATTTAGTAGGAATAAAAGTAGAATATTTCACTTAGGTTACAAAATTTAACTTCGCAGGTACAAGAGGTACGGTTAGAATGCAGTTTATCTGAAAGAGATCTGGAGAGAAACCCCGGGGACTGAGAGTTCAATATGAATCAAATGTGTTAAATGGCAAGCAAAATCAGCTAGTGTGATCTTTGGCTGCATTAGCAGAAGTAGATTGTTCAGAGATCAGAGGGTCCACTGTACTCTGTTTTGGTCAAACCATGCTTGGAATATTGTGTTCACTTCTGAGTGCTGTATTTTAGGAAGGATGTTGATGATAAGCTGGAGAATGAACTGAGAAGGTCAACTAAACTAAGTCCTACAATCATATTTCTAAAGCCAGAAGGGACCTCAGGGGCCATCGAGTCAAACTCCCTCCTTTTTACGCATGAAGAAACGGAGGTCCAGGGATTTTAAATGGATTGCTCAAGATCCTACACTTAGTAAGCATCCAAGAGGATTTGAACGTAGGTTTTCTGGCACCAGGGCCAGCATTCTCTACTCTATACCGTGATGATTCTTCTTAAACTTGTTTTTGTTATCCTTAGCTTTCCTCCTCAGCCTGAGCTCATTCTAAGTTTTAGCACTTCATCACTAGATCAATTGTGGAAAAATGTTTTTTTTTAAATTTTATCTTTTTTTTGGTATTTGGTTCTAGAGGGAAGTTGTAGAGGGTATGGTTGAAAACATTGGGAAATTTCCCCAAAACACTCCAGCTCACTCTCTTCCTCCTGTTAAGCTCTAGGTTATGTTCACCATCTATCCTCAGTGTCTGTCTAAGACACAGGTATGGATGAACCAGCTCACTGTCCAAACAACTGTACATTTGTTGCTTAGTCATTTTTCAGTCATGTCTGACTCTTTATGACTCCATTTTGGGGGTTTTCTTGGCAAAGATACTGGAGTTGTTTCCCTTTCCTTTTCCAGCTCATTTTATAGATGAGAAACCGAGGCGAACAAGGTTAATTGACTTGCCCAGGGTCCACAGCTAGTAAGTATCTGAGGCCAGATTTGAATTCAGGTAGACGAGTCTTCCTGACTCCAGGCTCAGCACTCCGTGCACTGTGGCACCACCTACCTGCCTATTGCTGCATGTTACATGCTCCATAATACCTGTTCTTCATCCACTTGGCTTTTTCCTGGGTGGATAGTGAGGCTGGGCTCTTTTAAGAGACTCTGGATTTCATTTAGGAGGCTCTGGAATATTCTGGGACTTGACAACCATGATAATAAGAGCTCATATTTACATGGTACAAAGATTGGGGGACATCTGTACCATTTAAAACTATTTCCAGGCTTGAGAGACTGAAAAAGAAAGGCTGAAATATGGAGTGTTGTAATGAGGAAGAATGTCTGCACATGAAATCTCTGTTAGGTCTAGTCATGGTTTTAGGAGATCTGCTCAGGATTATTTCATTTTTTTTCTAGCTGATGTGACTGGCAGAATTTATGCATTGGATCTACACAGCAAGGATTTAGGTTTTAAAGGGATATTTTTATCCCTCAGTAAATATTCAGTGCTGTGAGCACTTATGTTCACGTAGTTTGGCAGATAACCAAGAGACTAACATCCTGGAATTGAAAAGGTATCCCAAAGCTCACTTAATCAACATTCCACCGACTTTATTCTACATAGATTTCTACACATACAGTAAAGTTGGAATTCCTTGCCAGTCTTTAATGTTCTACCACATCAACTCTCATAGAGTTAATTTGGGTCAAACCTACACATCTCTCTTCCTTCACTCTCTCCCTACACACATTTTGAGGATGGCATGGATTTGTCTCCCATGTTACATAGAATTTGGTGTCTATTCCCCTGCAAGGAATAACACCTTTTGAAAAATAAGAAAATACAGAGAGGAAAGAAAATGCATTTTGGGGAGGGGGGTGAGTGGGGGAAAGAATAAGAACCCAATGAGATTGAGTGAGAATTGTACCACAGAGTCCCAACAGCAGATGTTTTGAGTGTTGAAACTCCCATCAGAACAGCTGCAGAAATGTAGAATCACATCTGGGTTTGTGACGCGGCTGCATCATTACCTACAGACAGCAAAGCAGCCAGATGCTTCCAATTCATTTTAAGGACCAAGCTTTGGGTCTGAACCTGTGAATGTCCCCTCTCCTCCAGCAACGACTTATCAATTTCTTCCACAGTTCATGAAAACACAGCAGTGTGGATACCTTGGGGGAGTAACCTCACTTCTAGCAGGTATGGGGAACAGCAGCTGAAACTCATCAAAATCCATTGCAGCTGCATTATTGCTGTCTGGTTAAAGAGGGAAGCAAGGCAGGCGAGAAGTTTCCACGTAAGGGTCTGCTCAAGGTATTCTTTTTGTGTGGCTTGGTGGAGGGAGTGGACTCAGGTAGACCACGGTTTGGATCCTGCCTGTGTGACGTTAACTATCACAGGCAAGGCTCAAATCTGGGGCAAGTAAGCTTTCAGATTCCAGACAGGCAAACAAGTGGTTGCTTTACTGACATATAAAGGATATACATATATATATGCATATATATGTGTATACATATGTACATGTATACATACACGCATATATGTATATGCATACACACACACACACACATATATATATATTCCAAATAGCTGTAAAGAATATATACTGTCTGTGGCTTCCTGTTCCTGTTCTATTGAGATGACCTATTTGGTGACCCCAGGTTACAGGTTCCAACTGGAACCAGTGAAATGTAAGGTCCATTCCTGGGCCTTAGGAAATTCATCTGGGGGAAGCTCCTTGTTAGTTCCTGTCATTCATGCCAGGTTTACCGTCGAACTGTACCACAGCCTACCACACTAACTGCGTGACCAAGGGAAAGTCTCTTAGCCCCTTGAGCCTAAATTTCTTTATCTGGAAAATGGAGATGGAGACACATTCTGGCATAATTGACAGAGAGCCGGATTTAGAGTTTACATCTCTGATATATGACAAGCCATGGTGACTGGGAAAATTAATCTCTCTGTACTAGGCAACTCTCAGATAATGAATTTCAGAGGAGTTGCAAAATGCATTGATAAGAGTTTTCAGAGTGGGTGTTCTTACTTCAATGAACTCATAAGTCCAGGGGATAATAATACCTGCTATTTTCCACCTGGGTCATAGGAGATAATCTATGTAAACTGCTTTGGAAACCTTAAAGCATTATACATGCATCAGCTAATATGATTTCCCATTATGGATAACTCCTCCTGCTTTGTTCTCCAAACTCTCCAATATATGAATTCTCTTTCCTGACAAACTTAATAAATGACTGAATTGTTATTTTAGTAATGAATAGCACTCATGGTGCCATGAAAAGAATGCTAGCTTCAGACAAAAGACCTGGGTTCACATTCTGTATCTGCTCCTTATTGCCTGGGCCTTGGATGAGTCACTTAATGCCTTGTTTTCCTCATTTGTAAGAGGCTGGGCTAAGCCAGGTTGAGGGTAACTGATAGACCTCAAATTCCTCGATGAGTTAGAGAGATGTCTTCTCCAAGCATGTCAAGAATATCCCCAGGGGAATGAGTGCATGAGAACAGTTTGTTCCAGCAGCCATGAAGGCAGCAGAAGCAGGCACTGTGGGGCACTTAGAACATGGTCAGACTTCCAAGATGCCAAGGTCAGCTACTGTATCCTGAGCCAGCATTAGTCATCTTGACTTTTGCCCTGCCACTGGACATTGATGACTCAGGAAGAGAGAGTCTGCCTCACTTAAATCCAATTCACAAGCAAGCCAAGACATTACCTGTGCTGTCATTGGTCCTCATCAAAAGTGAAGGACAGACAGCACTCTCACTGCTCCCTTCCTTCACAGACTATCTTTGAAAGAAATGGCATTCTCCTATTTAGCTCTTATTCTCCATCCATGCGTATCGAATATCCTTCATGCAGTGGAAAGAACACTGGCTTTGGAGTCTGAGGACCTGGGTTCAAATCCTACCTCTGATATTTATCCCCTGTATGATTATAGGTGAGTCACTTAATCTTCCTGTGACTCAGTTTCCTTGTCTGTAAGATAAGGGTGTTAAGCCATATCTCCTCTGAGATCCCTTCCAGTTCTAGAACAGTGATCCTATGAGTCTTAGCAGACCACGTTACGAACTATTTGTGGCCTCTAATTTTTATCATCCGGGGCCAAACCTCAAGTGACGGACCTACCTTTCTCAACCTGGAGCTAGTCTGGTCCATTCGACATGCTGACAGTCTTTTCATGTTGGGAGGGGCTATCAGAGCTGGCACTCCACTGGCATAGCCCCGAAGGACCCAGGGTCATCTCCATGCCATGATCAGAAGCTGGAGGAGGATGTTAGTGGAGAACATGTAGTCTAAAGAAGGAAATGGAATCAGTTTTAGATTTTTTTAATGAAAAGCAAAACAAGAGAGAAAGATCAGGTTTTTTCTTTTTTTTTTTTTTTTTGCTTCACAAAGAAGGCATAAGGGAGATAAGGTTCCTAGCTTTTTCAAGTACATTGACCCACTTCTCCAAAGAAACACTTGCACTCATTTCCCTGGAGAAACATTAAATTTATTATAGGAAGTACTTTTTCCCTCTAAACGTTGGCATCAAAATGCTTTATGGATAGCTTCCCAAAGAGGGAAGGATAAAGAGGTTGTCTTCTCTTCCTGATTGCTATTAGCAGCCAAATCTATGCTTTAAATTCCCGGTCAATTAGAGCACCCCACGAACAGGAAGAGTTGGAAAACATCCTAGTGGAAGGAGAAAGGAACAAATGCCACTGAGGATGTGTCCCAGGAAGTGAGATGAGAATTGGGATAGGAGTAAGTCCTAGAAACTCTAAGTCGTGGAGTGATGAAGAAAAAGAGAGGGCGATGAAGAAAAGGAGAACCTCTGCTATGACCACAACCCTACCAAGCTCAAGGAAAGGAAGGCTGAAACTGAAATGGGGTCATTTGCTCAGCAAAGCTAATTACGGGGGGGGCGGGTGGCAAGACAGGACATTGTTTATAGACTGTCTTTGGAAAGTGTGACTCTCTTTCTGAGACAGCCAACATTTTATAACTAAATCAAACCTAAATCAAGTCAACAGGTCGTTGTTGTAAGCTTAAAACATTCTTACTGTACTAGGTGCTATAGGAAAAGAAGTTCAAGGTATAGTCCCTCCACCTAACGAATTTGTGATTCGTTCCCCAACCTAGATTATAAATATGTGAGAAATTAAATGATAATAAGAGATCTCAATAACAATTTGAGGAAACAACATAAAATATCACAAGTGTGTATGCTTCACTGGCTAAATAGTTATGTAAAAATAATTGCTATATACAAGAAAGTAAGGGGAAAGAGGATGGGGGGAGTGGGGTGACAGAAGGGAGGGATGACTGGGGAATGGGGCAATCAGAGTATATGCCTTCTTGGAATGGGGGGAGGGTAGAAATGGGGACAAAATTTGTAATTCAAACTCTTGTGAAAATCAATGCTGAAAACTAAAATATTAAATAAGTAACAAAATAATTAAAAAATAATTGCTATAGGTTTTCAGAGGAATGATTAGAGAGCACTTCAGAGTGATGGTGGGGACAAAGAAGTGAATTTGTGCTGGGTCAAAGGAGGAGTAAGTTCCCAGAAGTCTGGATAGTATTCCAAGTGGGTGAATATGAATACACCAGTGGAAAAAGGCAGTGCATTGGATTAGAGCAGAAATCTAGTAAATGTGTTGAAAGAAGACAAAGAAACTAGGTGAGGAGGAAGAATACTAGCTTAGAGGTTAGCCAATGAAAAGTCATGGAGATGAGAAATGGAGTGTCCTGTATTTCTAAATTGTAGTATAGTGGACCAAGTTGTGAAGAGCTTTAAATGCCCAAGCGGAGGACTTTATGCTTAATCTTGGAGTACTACCTACAGGCAATATTAATTAACTGCAGGGAGCCACTGGAAGTTTATTGAGTAGTGGGGAGAGGCATATAGTCAGACCTGCATTTTAGGAAAATCACTTTCTTAGCTGCATGGAGGATGAATTAGCATGCCGAGAACTTGAAGCGAGGAGACTATTGAGAAGACATTGCAATATTCTGGGGAAAGTTGATGAAGGCCTTTCCTAGGGTGGTGGCTATGTGAATGGAGAGGATATTCAAGAAATTTTATGAAGGTAGAAACATCAAGATTTGACAGCTGATTGGACATAAGGGATAGGTGAGGGTGAAGAATGATGTCATTGGGTGACTGGGAGGATGGCGATGTCCTTGACTCAATAGGGAAGTTTAAAAGAGAGAAGGGTTTTGGAAAAAATGTAATGAGTTCTGTTGTTGAGTTTGAAATGTCTAGGGGGATGTCCATTTTGAGACGTCTGAGGGGCGGCTAGATGGTGCAATGGAGAGAGCACTAGCCCTTGAGTCAGGAGGGCCTGAATTCAAATCTGAATTCAGACACTTTTACTAGCTGTGTGACCCTGGGCGAGTCACTTAACCCTGATTGGGTCCCCCCAAAAAACGAAACAAAAAAGATGTTTGAAGAGGCAGGTGGCAATGTGAGACTGTAGTTTAGGTGAAAAAATGGATGTATAGAGCTGGAATCATCTTTATAGAGCTGCTCATTGAACCCATGGGAACTGATGAAGTTCCCCAACAAGGCTGCATGGAGTGTTGGGGGTCCCTCGTTATTTTGGAGTGTGACATGGATGAAAAACCAGCAAAGGAGACAGAAAAGGAAGTCAGATAGATGGGAGGAGGACCAAGAAAGAGCAGCATCACCCATCGGGAGAGTATATGGAGGAGGCAAAGATGATCAACATTGTTAAACGGAGCAGAGAGGTCAAGAAGGAAAACTGAAAAAAGGCCATTAGATTTGGTCATTAGGAGCTCCTTGGTAACTTCGTGGGAGTAGTTTTATTGAATCAAATTTGGGTTTGATTTGAGGTCATAAGCCAAACTGAAGAGGATCTAGAAGGAAGTGAGGGGAGAGGAAGTAGAGATCTCTGGTGCAGGAAGTTTTTTCGAGGAGTTTAACTATAGAAAGGAGGAGAAATAGGATGACACTTAGCAGGGATGGTCAGATCAAGTGAGGATTTTTAAGTGTGGGCCAAGACATGGGTATATTTTTAGACATTAGGGAAGGAGTATGTGTATACACACACACATACACACACACACATATACACACATGGATATTGAAGTTAAGAGTCAAAGCGTGGATGATAATGGGAGGAAATCTGCTAGAGCAGATGGAAGGGGATCAGATCAAGCCATCTCTTCATCTGAGACCATAGAGGAAGAGGAGAGAGTGAGGGAAGATGTCTGGATGGTGTGAGATGGGGAGGTGGGGAGGAGGGAGAGCCCCTGGGGGATGGTCTTTTTGTGTGTGTGTAAAGTATGAGGTGAGGTCTTCAGCTGCAGAAAGGGGGAAAGGGGTCCTGTGGGAAGTTTGAGGAAAGATGAGAAGGTCTTGGACAGCCATTGGCTAAATTGATTAGAGAGGAATAGAATGATTGCCTTGTTACAGTTAGGGCAGAATTGAGATTAGATACATAAATTTATAGTGGACGTAGTCAGTACAGTTTCATGATTCCATCCAGCTCTATTCAACAGTACAGTAAATAGGAATAAAGGGGACAGGTGGTGGAAGTAATCCAGGGCTGGGATTTGGCAAGGCAGAATCAGCAATTATACAAGAGGATAGGGATTGTAAAATAGCAAAATAGAGTGTATAGATTGAGTTAGTTCACATAGGTTCAAGATAGGAAAGGGAGGAAAGCAAGGCTGATTCAGTGGTGACACCTGGAAAAAGAATGAGGGATGGAGAGATTGGAGTTCACAGTGAGGCTGAAGAACAGAATTAGGGATTGCAGGGCATAAGGAAATATGAAATTCAATTCAGTAGAAGATAATTCAGTTCAGTTCAAGAAACATTTATTCAATTTAATCAGTCAGTTAACAAGCATTTAATAAGTGCCTACTATATGCAAGGCAATTGAGTTACAAAGATAAATAGAATGTGGGCTCTGCTCTCAGGGAGGGAAATTTAGTTGAGAGATGAAGTCCTATTGGGTGGTACCCACAATACCATTGGGACCCAGAAGAAATCAATTTATCAGAGTCCTTTGGCTTCTTGTGCAAGGAGTCATCAAGATGGTTAAGAGTCCCTTCCCTTTAAGCAATTTCTGCAACAAATATTAAATAACAACAATAAAAAAGGGGAAAATGTCTTATGGGGAACTTAAAACACAGCCACTCACATCCACACATGCACAGAGATGACTAAATAATATTCCTTAAATATGAGGGAAGAGTGTCCTCACAACTGATTGTATTTCAAGCTCTTTTAAAGATTTATTTGGAATTGACTTTCTGCTGTAATCCCATTTTTTTTCTCTTCGAGGTTCATTAAATGTCATTGTCACCTTGTGAAGATTGTTACAGCATTACAGAGAAATTGAAAATAGAGACTAAGGGCCCTTTTCTTTTTCCCCAGAGGCAAAGTTTTCCAGAAAATGAAATTTTTTTCCAAGAAGGCAAAGAATTAGAATTCAAAGAATTCCCCACTAACCAAGACCTCTGCCCTACATAGTTTGATTTGGAGTTTGGGGGAAGCATCTGCCCAAATGGCAGAGATCTGAGACCATGAATAGCCTTAGCTAGAGAATAGGCGAAAATCATATCAGAGATGTGGAAAAGACCTTGGCAGAGTTGTCTTGATGTCAATCAATCATTCATAGGATATAGAGCTGAAAGAGACCTTGCAGATTGTACACTGCCACAGGTGAGGAAATTAATGCCCAGAAGGGGTTATTAAG
>CM053622.1:209276466-209296918 GCA_028646595.1 Phalanger gymnotis | reverse complement strand
TCTCTCTATTTCTCTGTCTCTCTCACTGTCTCTGTCTCAATCTCTCTCTGTCTCTCTCTCTTTTTCTCTGTCTCCCTCTGTCTCTGTCTCTGTCACTGTCCTTTTCCTGTACCTCTCTGTCTTTTTCATTGCCTGTCTCTGTCTGTCTTTCTCCATCTGTCTCTGTTTCTATCTCTCCATTTCTGTCTTTCTATGTCTCTGTCTCTCTATGTTTCTATATCTCTTCATCTCTATGTTTCTGTCTGTCTCTCTCTCTCTGTTTCTATCTCTAAGTGTCTGTCTCTGAAATTATGTCTCTGTCACTCCCTCTGTCTCTCTCTATCTCTGTCTCCCTCTTTCTCCATCTCTAAGTCTTTCACTCAGTCTTCCTCTCTCTCTCTCTCTCTTTCTCTCTCTCTCTCTCTCTCTCTCTCTCTCTCTCTCTCTCTGTCTCTCTCTCCCTCTCTCTCTCTGTCTCTCTCTCTCTGTCTCTCTGTCTCTGTCTCTGTCTCTCTCTCTCTCTCTCTCTGTCTCTCTCTCTCTCTCTCTCTCTCTCTGTCTCTCTCTCTCTCCCCTCTTTTATTTTTTGTGAAAAGAAAAAAATGCTATGGACTTTCAGTGAGGAGAGAGGAGGCATCAGAGTAAGCAACAGGTTCTATTACAACTGCCTCATCTCCCACCCAAGCTGCCATGTGGCCTATGAATTTATAGTACTGAAGTTTCTTCTATCCCTGTGACATTTATTCTTTCCTAACTTTAGAACAAGGAATATTGGAGATAGAATGGTCTTATGAGTTTCAAAAAATCAGGAGAATAGCTAGAGGTTCAGTGACAGGAGTCTAGAGCAGAGATTGTCACAGCCAGTACAGCCCCAAGGAGTAGCTCATGTAACCCTTCCCAGCAGTGAATGAATTCAGCAACTAAGAGACTATATCACGGAAGCTAGACAGGACTTATCCATTGACTGATGCATTCAAAGATGAACTTGATAGAAGGAATTTTTGTAGCAGTCACTTTAAGCTTGAACCCACTCTCTCCAGGGACTAAGGTGGTAGAGAAGAAAGTCTACCCTCTGGTTCCAGGAATATGTTTGTGCTTCTGTTCTCGCTATATCTTTTAAGTAAACATCCCTTTTAAAAAACTAATTAATGTTAATTATTTATCCATAGAGGACAATAGAGAGACATAGATTCTGGCAAATTAATGGCTGGTAACCAAGACTGGAAAAACGCACTGGAATGGGGGCTTAGAACTATAGTATTAGAACACCCTCAGTCCTGCTGGAGTTACCCCTGGAATGTAACCTACAACATGTAACCTAGATCTGGGAACCCAATCTGTAGTGGAGTTGGAATTGGGAGAGTACACACCAGATATTACATAATATATATATGTATATATGCTGTGTATACAGACATACATGTGTATATGTGTATATATGTATATATATATATATGTGTGTATGTGTGTGTGTGTGTATGTGTGTGTTTGACAAGAGCAAGAATAACACAGGACAGGAAGATGTGAAAAGGTTGGTGTTTGTATTAGCAGACAGCATTCTCACACCAATGAAATCACAGATTCATTTTCTAAAAAAGGAGAGGAAAAGATATTTTTTAAAAGAAACTTAGCCATGGTATATTTTAAAACCCCTCTGGAATAGGGGCTCTTAACCTGGGGTCCAGGGACTCCCAAGGGATCCACTGATAGATTTCAGGGGTTCTGTGAGCTTGGATGGGGAGAAAAATTACATCTTTATGTTCATGAACCTCTTACTGAAATTTAACATTTCTTTCAATTATGGATTTAAAAAAACATCAAAGGATCCATAGGCTTCACTATACTGACAAAGAAGATCATGACACTAAAAAAAGTCTTAACTTTTTTGTTAAGAATACTTATTCTGGAAGGACTAGAAGATTATGGTGTAACAGAAATTACCTAGAAACCCGGATTCTAGTCCTGACTACTGCTTCAAACATGTCCCTTAGCTTTTCTGGGTCTTAATTTCCCCATTTACAAAAGAAGGTTAGATTTCAAGATCTCCAAGGTACCTTGAAATTCTAAGATTTAGTCTAAAAAAGTGTAATCCACCCCATCTTTTTTCCAGGAAGAATCTAATCAGTAAATGAATTTTTTTGATACTTGATATATACAGAGAACTGTGTTCCCAAGTTTTTTTTTCTATTTTTCAAAAATAAATTAGCCTAAAACTTCAACTATCGATGATCAGATACCAGGTTTCTACTGAGACCATTAGAGAATCTCATTCCTTTATAAATACTTCCCCACCTGTCCTCAACCAAGTACAGCCCAATACTGACAAATTCCCAAAATAGATTAGTTCAGTCTACAAACATTATTGTGCCAAGCACTCTCCTGAATGTTAGAGATACAGCAAAAGGCAAAAACAAGGTCCTTGTCCTCATGGAGCTCATATTCTAATGGGAAAGATAACAGTCACATGCATACAAGACATGCATTTTTTAAAATGATACACATTTAAAAATTAAATCCTGAAACTGTTCAAAACTTTTGGGACACCATGTTGACACATTAAATGGA
This sequence comes from Phalanger gymnotis, assembly GCA_028646595.1. Taxonomy (NCBI): domain Eukaryota; kingdom Metazoa; phylum Chordata; class Mammalia; order Diprotodontia; family Phalangeridae; genus Phalanger; species Phalanger gymnotis. The sequence goes on along the minus strand of CM053622.1, from coordinate 209,294,374 downwards.
AGAGAAGTCCACAAAAGTCCTCTTACAGAAGGGAGGATTTCAGCTTAATTTTGAAGGAAGCCAGAGAAGCCAGTAGGTGAAAGTTAGAAAAAAGAACATTCCAGGCTTGGGGTAACAGCCAGTGAAAAGGCATGAAGTAGGCTGTACAAAGAACAGCAAGAAAGGCAATATTTTCTGGAGCATCAAGTACATGGAGGGGAGGAAGGTGTAAAAAGATTGGAAAGGGAGGGAGAGCACTGGGTATGAATGGCTTTAAAGGCCAAACAGGATCCAAAAGTCAGCTTTAGCACAATTGGGGGATGAGCATTGTGCTTATGTCTCATTAGCTTTTTTCTAGGCATGAAAGATTTGAGGGGAGGAAAGAACTGGAAGAAAAGCTCTATTAACTTCAAAGAAAAAAGAAATGAGCAGATGTAGGCTCAAAACATATAGCATTCCCTCTCATATAATGGGCAGTTGGAACAAACCTGTATGCTTGCCATTGCCCTAATAAGTTATAAACTCTGTCCCTAGACTTATCGAGTGGGAGGAGTAAGAATTTTAATTGGGGTTGAAAATTATATTCATGGCAACTCTACAGGTTATTAATGGTCTCTTAACTCAGATGTTAAGTATAGAAAGAGCTGGTTAAAAAAATTTGGAGGAAGAGTACAATATAAAAAGGAATGGTGAATTTAGAGGCTTTTTGTTAACCGAAATTAAAAAACTTCCCTAAACTGTCAATTTATATGGCCCATGGTTAATAGGGGTGGGCAAATTAGGAGGCATGGTGGCAGGCACCTTCTTTCACATTAACCTTTTCCCACCCCCCAACCCTGCAGGCTTGTCAACATCAAACTGGGGTGGAACATACAAAAACACTGTAATAATAATACAACCTAAGCTTTGGAAAATTATATTGTGTTGAACAAGGCATTAACCTCCCTGGTACTCTCTGAATTTTAGCTTCCTAAATTCCAATGGACTCCTTCAAGTCTCAATTTTCTGATCTGCAACTGATTCAGCCTCTGGTCTCAGTTCTGCAAATACTTTTGACAACCAAACCTGCATAATTTATTTTATGCAGGTTCCCCAACTCAAACTCTGTCTCCTCTGGTCCAGGCTAGGACTAATCATTCCCCCAACTCCAGGGGTCTTCCTAATTAGGCTCTTGTTGGTCATGCCCAAATGCAAGCAGGATACCATTGCTATATTTCAGACCAAGTTGAATCAACATTTATTCATTGCTTATTATATGAGCCATGTTGCAAAACACTAAGCTAGTTGCTACGGTGTGTAAAGAAGAAATGTAAGATACTCTCCCTGCCTTCAAGGATCTTGTTTTTTGGGCAGTCAGTCTTGTCTAACTCTTTGTGATGCTATGGACTTTTTTTCATGGGGTTTCTTAACAAAGATACTGGAGTAGTTTGCCATTTACTTCCCCAATGGATCACCTTTTGTCAGAAATATCCACTATAATGGGTAACACTGCAAGGTATAGTTGATAGCTTCATTGAACTTCACGAGCCCCTCTGCTATTACTAGGCAGTGATCCCAGAAGAACCTTTTAGGCAAACAGGAGCTAAGTGTCTAGCCAATAAGTGCCTGAGACTGAATTTGAACTCAGATCTTCCTGTCCCAATGACCATCACTCTACCTATTTCACTGCTTAGCTGCCCCTACAAGGATCTTACAGGAGATAAGATACATGCATATGAAAGATGAAATAGCAAAAGATTAAAGAAACAGTTAAGAATAATAGAAGAGATGCCAGATGTGGATATTGAAATATATTCTCCATCTGGTGAGAATTTCATTTCTTTTTAACAAAATATTACACTTGCTATGCAAATTCTGTGTACTACAGACTATCTAATTGTTTTTATTGCAGCGCCAGGACACAGCTCTGCTGTAGGACATCTAGATGGTTCAGTGGATGGAATGCTAGACTTAAAGTGTGAAAGTCCTAAGTTCGAATCTAGCCTCTGTGGATATATCAGTTAATTGTTGTCTGCCCTAGTTTCCTCATCTGTAGAATCCAGAAATGGGAATGAGAATGGGAATAGTAATAGCACCTATTTCCCAGGGTTATTGTGAGGATTAAGTGAGATAATATTTGTAAAGTGCTTTGCAAAACTTAAAGTCATACATAAGTTATTTAATTAAATATTATTAAATAATATTTAATGTAATATGAATATATAAAATATAAAGTAAATTTTAATCTAAAATAATAATAATTAAATATTCCTTAAAATTAACATTTATAAAGTACTTACTATGTGCCAAGCACTTTACAATTATTATATCATTTGATCCTCACAACAACCCTGGAAGGTAGATGCTACTATTATCCCCATTTTACAGATGAGGAAACTGAGGCACGTAGAGGTCAAACAATGTTCCCAGGGTCACATAGCTAATAAGTGTCTGAGGCTAGATTTGAGCTCAGGTCTTACTGACCCCAAGCCCAGTGCTCTAACCACTGCACCACTTAGCCACTCCCATCTATATCATTAGTTAAATATATCAAATGGATATTACTATTTAATAATGATAAAATAATTATTGTTATCCTGTCACATAGGAGGGGAGGGGCAGCAGTGAGAAAGATTATTTTTTATTCATTTATTATATTTATTTTATATTTTTCCTTTAAATTAATTTATTTAATTTTAGTTTTCAACATTCGCTTCCATTAGCTTTTGAGTTTTAAATTTTCTCCGCCTCCCTTCCCTCTCCCTTCCCCAAGATGGCATGAAATCTGATAAAATCTCTACATATACATTCTCATTAAAGAGATTTTCACATTAGTCATGTTGTAAAGAAGAATTAGAATGAATGAGAGAAACCAAAAGAGAGAAAAAACAAAACAAAACAAAAAGAGAAAGCAAATAGTATGCTTCAATCTGCATTCAGACTCTGTAGTTCTTTCTCTGGATATGGATAGCATTTTCCATCATGAGTCTTTCAGAGTTGTCTTAGATCCTTGCATTGCTGAGAAGAACTGAGTCTATCAAAGTTAGTCATCACACAATGTGGCTGTTACTGTGTACAGTGTTTTCTTGCTTCTGCTTATTTCACTCAGCATCAGTTCATATAAGTCTTTCCAGGTTTTTCTGAAGTCCATCTGCTCATCAGTTCTTATAGCACAATAGTATTCCATTACATTCATATACCACAACTTGTTCAGTCATTCCTAATTGATGGGCATCTCCTCAATTTCCAATTCTTGGTGACCAAGAAAAATTATTTTAGAGCAGGAGAAAGTAGTTAAAGGGGAAGCATCTTGTTCTTGGAGGCTGACCTCGAAACAGAGGTTGGGATGAAGAAGATGTTCAGAAAAGGGCAACCTAGTTCTCAGTAATTTGCTGCTGGAATCGATGAAACCCAGGTTTGGGCTTATCCCGGGAGAGTAGCTCTACCTCAAGACTAAAAGGTGGGGCTCAGGACCCATAGCATAGATGATCAGGTTCTCCCAATAATCAGACTGCTGAGAAGAGCAGTCTGTCCTTGGACTAGAGAGTCCAAGTCAAGGAAACCCAAAGCCAGTCTAGAAGTTTCACGCAAGCGAGAGTATATCAAACTAAATCAAGTGGTGTGAGATGTGCCTAGAACTTACATAGTCTGTACATGTGGCCCCCAATCTCCAAACAGGTTATACCCAGAAGGTTATTTGAAACAGTGTTTTCCCATAGAAACAACTTCAGCTTATAGAACTGTTTAGGCCTAGAAAGGACCTTTAAAACCATCTCATCAACCTGGCTCATTTTAAATATAAGGAAACTGGGGCCCAGAGAAGCTGCCACTTGTCCAAGGTCACACAAGTAGCAAAAAGCAAAGCTGAAATTTGAATCCAGTTCTTTTGAGAAAAGTCAACATTGCTTTCTACCACATCACAATTGCTTCTGTTAGATGATTAGGTGCATAGGCAAGTCCATAAAAAGCCCTTTAACCAATTACTTTGATGAAATAATACAAAGAGTAGTCTTGAATCCCTAGTTCCACTGAATATTTCTGGACCCTGAGTTAGAAGCCCACCCTGAGCCTGTCCTACCAGCTGAGTCCAACACTCATTTAACTGGAGCTCAGAGGCCTTTTGAGATTCCCATCTGAGTCCTAAGCTCCATGAATCCCAGAGGTGATAGGAAGCCACTGGAATTTATGGAACAGGGGAGTGACATAGTCCGATCTATATTTTAGGAAGGTCATTTTAGTGGCTGAACGGAAGCTATTTAGGAATAGGGAGAGACTTGTGCCAAGGAAATCATTATAACAGTATCACAATAGTCTGGACATGAGGAGATGAGATCCTACAGCAGGATAGTGTCAGTGTAAAAGGAGAAAAAGAGACATTTGCTAGTGATGTTATCAGATGTTAAAATTGACAAAGCTTAGAAACAGATTGGATATGACAAGTGGGAAAGAGGGAGGAGTCAACTGTGTCTAGGTCACAAACCTGGGTGAGAGGGAGGATGATAGTGCCCTGAACAGTAATAGGGAAGTTCGGAAACAGTGTGGCATTGGCAGGAAAGATAATGAATTAAGTTTTGGACACATTGAGTTTAAGATGTGTACAGGGTACGTATTTTGGACATATTGAGTTTAAGATGTGTACAGGGTATGTGTTTTGGACGTATTGAGTTTAAGATGTGTATAAGGTATGTGTACAGGCCATCTTGAACTGGCCAAAAGGCAGCTGGAAAGATATAGGTAAGATGTTATGAAGGTAAAATTGATAGGACTTGGTAACAAATTAGACATGGAGGGGGAGAGAGAAGGGTTGAGGATCACACCTGGGTTGTATGTCTCAGAGATAAGATTTTAAGCTAGGTCTTCCTGACTTCTACATTGGCTCTCTATACAATACACACACATATGCATGTGTACACACATGCATGCACATATATACATGTATGTATGTATACACATACACTATGTACTTATATCACATACATAAATACGTGCTATATGCTTAAACATATGTGTGTATGTATATATATATATTTATATATATATATATATATATATATATATATATATATATGGGTAGGTATGTATTCCATCCTGACTTTCTTTTGCAGCATAATAAAGTAGTTTGCTCAGTTTTATCCATCAAGTGCATTGTGCAGGTGTGATAGGAAGGGATATATAGAGTGGGAAGGACTATGGCTCTACATGCAAAATCTTTGGGATAGAAGCTGCTAGTGTCCAGGGGAGACAGCAGACAGTTACTCAGCTAGCTTGTTTCATTCTAGCAAAGTTTCCCTCCTTGCTTAAAATCAAAATGTCATTCTCTAAACCTGTATTCAGATGGTCATTTTCCATTTCTAATTACAAATGCCTTGAAGTCTTTCCAGTCTCATTTCTCTATGGCAGAAGGTTGCACCTGAGAACACTAATATCTGGTAATTATAAAATGCTGTGCACTTTACAAAGGATCTGACACACCTTATCTTACTCCTTGTTATCCCTGTATTTCAGAAGAAGAAACCAAAACCAAACTACAATAGGGTTGAGTAAATTGCCCAAAATCACACATTTAGTTAGTGTTGGAACTAGGACTAGAACCCAGATCTTATCCCACGCAGGTCCATGCTCTTTCCATGATAATAAGCTGTTTTTCTAAGAGTTAAAATTGTAAAACAGCCGTACTCACAGTTCTTTAAAATCTTAAATACAAGATGTTAGTGTAATGTGATATAATAACTTATAAATACATTCACTCATATACTAAAAGTCACTTTCTCCAGCTCTGTGCCTATCTGGACACACTTCAAACCAAGAAACAAACAAAACATAAATTTAAGAGACTGAAGCCAAACCTCCTTCTCCCCCCAACTGGGCTCTCCAGACCTATAAATCCTTCACCACATCTCAAAACAACCATAAAATCACATTAATGAAATATTTGTAAAGCCCTTTGAGATCCAAAGCTATCAGGTGTGGTGGCAAGAGTTGAGGTCCTTAGCCCACCAACTCAACTCGTTAGTTATAAAAGTTAAATACGAACTCTCATTAGCCGATGAGGAAATTAACTTCTATGTTTTCCATATCTCATACTTAAATCTTAACACTTTGGATTTCTTCCTAGGGTGCATTTTTTCTTCATTAAAGAATGTCAAGAGAATGTAAGCTTTGAACTTAACACCTTCTTGAAAAGTTATATTAGAAGTGCAAGTTTTGCTATTGTAATTGTCTAGAATGGTTTATTAGTGATTATTTCAGTACGGTTAGTACTGCACATTACTATAATATCCCTATAATAATATTCTACTTATCTTAGAAATTTCAATTACTCCACCTTTTCTTTCCTACTCCTAGGCAGTCTGCCACATTTGACAGTTCTAAATACTTAGGGTAAAGACTTCAGGCCAGCATTCTTTTGTGAAGACCTAAACATGTGGCAGAAGAAATAAGCCATTTGATTCATATCCTTTGTAACCACTGTTGTAATGAGGGTGATGGTTGGGGTGCAAAGGCCCATGAACAGTGCAAATTTGTCATCAGGGTGCCAAAATAATGAGACCTTGCCCAAGAAAACTCATATCATAAAGACAGCTATCTTGGCTGCACACCAATCATACAGAGTATCCGATATATTCAAGCAAATAAAGCTTGAAATTGCACACAAAGACTGCTGGAACACCATGTATATAGGATGATGGAATCTCAGAGTTGGAAAGCACTTTGGAGATCAGTAGTTCGGGGTGTACTGGAATCAGCTCCAACTGATGAGCCTATTGTTAAATTTTCAGTGTGAGCATTTTACATCTTGGAAGTCAGCAAATGTTGCAAATTCAGGGTTTGACAATGTTTTGTTGGTTGTCTAGACTTAAGAAAGTGATAGGGGAAAATGTTAATGATCTAGATTAAACTTAAAAGTGTCCTGTGTAATTTTTTTTGAGCTGGTTGTTAAACATTTATTAGTACACCCTGATCTAACCCCAAGTGCTTCTAAACAGGAATCTCCTATATAGCATCATCATCATCATCATCATCATCGTCATCATCATCCTCTCTTTCTCTCTCTCTCTCTCTCTCTCTTACACACACACACACACACACACATGTCCTTTGTCATCTCTTCTACTCCTATGGTTTTAATTGTAACTTATATGGGGATAACTCCTAAATATATACATATATATGTATATTTAATTAATATGTATATATTTGTACCTGTATGTATATGCAAGTATATGCGTATATGTATATATTCAGCTCTAATTTTTTCTGTGCTCCAGACTCCCACTGCCTGCTGGATGTCTCCATCTAAATATCCCACAGGCATATCAACTTCATCTTAACCACACAGAGTGGGTAACATACTTAGAAATTATTTCCATGCCATTTGAACTTCATTAAGGATTTCTCTTTTTTTCTTGATTTTTTACAATTTCTCTCATGCAGAGTATGCCACTTGGCAAGTCTGAAAGCTTTGACTTTCTGTGTGGCTCTGCGGTTAATGATGATTGCGAATCCAAAGATCTCAGATCATTACTTGTGTTTGTTTCCTTGGGTTTTTTTTAATGAAATGGTATATTTTCCTTTTCAAAAACTCAGGAGTGAGACAAATGCTGTGTTGAATCAAATATAGTCCACATGTTTTTTTAAAAAAAAATATACCTTTATGCAGGTAGAAGCCAGAAATCAATGCACAAGTGAGAATTGTGAGGTATTTTTTAATTGTTACTGACAGATATGTTTCATAAAGGTTACAGTATGAGCAATGACTTCTCTTAGGTTTCCTTTTTGATTAACTTCTCTTGTATGCCAATCAGAGAGAATTTGGGAAGCAAAATAGCTTTGCAGCCCCAACCTCCATAAAATTCCTGAGGGTTTTTTTCTGCAGAGTTCTCAAATAGGTTTTAGGGGCACAAGATCCCAATAAGGAGTTAAAATATATTTATGAGTAATTTTTAACTAGTTAATTGAGTTAGCTAGTTCTCTGAAACTATGGACTTGGAATCAACACCAGCTAGTGGCAGTCAAAAAAATAAGCATGGTTTATCTGGAGGAACTCTGATTGGCTTTTATTAGCCTCCTTTAGGTAAGGGTAGGGGCTCATCCTTCCTGAAATTATGGAGAGGCTTTCTGCCTCCTGTGATTTAGTAAATGAGAACAGAAAGACAGTAAATGGCCATTGAGGGCTGAGCCAAGTAGATGGTAACAAACAACAAATCAGAGATGCCCAATGTTCCCAGTGGAAAGCAGAAATGCTAAGCCCGGCAGAGAAAAGCATTATGATATCCCGTGATAATTTCTCCAGATAAGATTTTCTAGCATCAGAGGGTGAGTTTCCCTGACTACTTACGTGTTATGCCCACATATGTTCTGTGTGTGTTCTTCATGCACACTTTCTGATCAAATAGATTCTTTGCATGCCTTCCCTCACTGGCCACAAGGTAACTTGTGGGAGAGCATAGCAAGACCATATAAATGGGCTCAGATCATTTCTCACTATTTTATGTACTTCTTTATCCTTTTTGGATAAATGTCTTTTGTTTTGAACTAATGTGTCCTCAGTCTGGCTTGGAAAAATAAACACATACATGGGAGCTCGTGACCTATGGTGCTGAGAAGGCACTAACCCAGAAAGTTCCTTAAGCCTAGGCGAGCTTTCTAGTAGCCCACATGTAAGAGGGGGTATACCATATTTTACGTATAAGAAGTAACCATTTTTTTACGTCTGTGTATTTTTTTCTTGTTGTTTGTCCTTCATTTTCAAAGAAGACCAAAGACATCCCGAGTGTGAGGTCCTGACATGTGCATGAATTGGGTTTAAGTGAGGCAGAGCTACACAAAGTCGTCAGCTTCATTCTCTCTTACAGAGCCATCAAAATCCAGCGGCCGGACAAAAGTCAAGACGACTGGTGATGATGGCCCAGGATGCAGTGGATGAATTTTTTTCTTACATTGAATGAGATCTTATATGGGCCGGATATGGCCCATACTTAGACCAATATGGCACATTTTTATCTGTTTCCCGTAATTTTTGCTTTTATCTGATATCTTTATGATAATAAACATCTTAATGAATAAACCAGAGTGATTAAACAGGGGGATCATATCTGCTCGCTTCTATATGACAAGGCTGATTGAAAAGGTAGGACTGGGACAGAGCTTTCAAGAATTGAAATGATTTTGATGAGTGGAGAGAAAGAGGGAATGGGAGGGGCAATTTCCATTGAGGAGAAGGAAGGTAGGAACAAACATTTAATCAAGATTTGTTTAGGTGTGGCACCATAGAGCATTAGGGCATTAGCCTCGGCAAAGGAGGGTGTTAGAGAACAACAGTTAAGTCATGTTAGTTTGATAGAGATGGGCCAGATCATGGAAGGCCTTGAAAGTCATGCAGAGAAGTTTCGATTTGCTGTGGTAGGCTATATGGAGCCACTACAAGTTCTCACACAGGTTAGGCAGGTAGAGGCAGGGAAGAAGAATCATGTTCTTAACCAACCTCCATTTTAGCAAGATTAGTCTGGCAGCAATATACAGGAACAAGTGAAAGAAAGAAAACGTTTTGATTCAAGTAGTGCAGAAGATTGGAGGAGGGAAGTGTCTTAGGTATACAGAGAAATAAAGAAAAAATGAGTTAAGTACAACAACTCTTCAGAAAATTAAAGGCAACAAATAGAGTACATGTAATACTCTTTGACTGCCATTTTAGGTTGAGGCCCCTAAACTAGGTAGAAATCCTGTATATCTCAATTTATACATGTCTCTGAACAAATAGGTGCAATAATCCTTTTCTGAAACATCTAACACATCATATGTATGCATTAGACAGTGGCTTGCCTTTCCAGAAATCACTTCAAAGAAATGTCATGCTGGGTAAGTATTTATATACTCATTGACTTAATACCTAAATTGCTGCCAGGGAAATGACTGCGTTTATCACATTAACCATTAAAGACAGGGATGACTGTTGCCAAAGGAAGAGATTTCTTTTTTTCCCCTATGGCAAGTGCAAAATGGTTGGAGGAAAGAATGAAAGCCCAGCAGTCACATTTCCTCCTATTTCTGATGCCCATCACTTGGCAGTTAGTTGCATCTTTCAAAGTGGATAGGTATGTCATGGCTCATTGTTTGGGCCCAGCTCTAGATAAAGACAAACATGCAGGCTTCCAGGGACTAGAATCACAAGAGTGACTAGCAAAGTTCACAGGAACTGAAAGGCCCCAGTGCCAATTAAAAACCATACAGCCCATCACAGCAAGGAGGGGAGCTACTGAATAATTGAATAATCTCAAGCCATTCCAAAGGAGAATAAACAGATGATTGCCTTATCCCGTGGAGACTGGATGGAGCTGTGTGCATTAGAGTGCTCTGTATTCTCTTCATACTTTGATTAATTATCCAGCTGTGCAACTGTCATTAACAAGGATATCTCTGAATCATGTGGCTCCAGCAGTAACCAAATCTGGCTGTTCTTTCATTTTTTTTCTATTCTGGTGAGCTTCTTGCTTTTTAGAATAGAGATGTAAGAGAATATCACTTGAAATAGGAACACCAAAGGGTCAATAATTGGATTATTTCTCCCCATGCTGCTTCTAGGTTAACTCATTTGGTTAAGTCAGAGGAAAAAAATTTGACTCCTAATTTTGAATAATTTGATGCTATGGATATTAGGAAATAACATCAAGAGTGAGGGCAAAAGACTAGGGTTCTATTCCTAACCCTCAACTGACAGGATCAACCCTAAAAGTTTGCCTTCAGAACCCAGGCTTCCAGTTTCCACACCCTTTCCTCTCTGTTACTGATGGCGTCTTCCCTTCCCTGTCTCAACCTTTCACCTCCATCAAAATCTAATCTCAGAAGAGGATCCAATAAGGTGAGCAGGATTACAGAAATTGAGAATTGAAAGGAAATTTAGGCATCAATCAATTCTACCCTTTCATTTTGTAAATGAGGAAACTGAGCACACAGTGGCTGTGAATTGCCCAAAGTCACATAGCTAGTTAGTCATAAAGCTGTAGATAGTACTTGGGGCTCCTATCTCCTTGATTAAGTTAAGACTCCCTAACCAGCTAATCATAGCTGATTAACTGATCTTTCTAAAATTATCTTATTTTCATTAATGACTTTCATTTTTATATCATATTCATTCCTAATCTGTCTCCTCCATCAGACTATGAGCTCCTTATGAGAATGGACTGTTTTTATTTTTCTTTATATTCTCAGTGCTTGGCACATGGTAAGCATTTAATAAATGCTTGTAGACTTGACTTAACAAATACATCCCTCCCCACTAACCTATTCAGTAAGCCATCTAAAAGACTGGATTCCTTATACCAAAGATTTAAAAAGAAAAAGGGGTAAAAGCAGTTGAACAAAACTAACCAACATATCAAACATATCTTACAATATAGGCAGTATTGCATACCTATAGTTTCCTGCCTCTTCAATAAGGGGAACAGAATACATTTTTGTTTTGTTTCAACTCTTCTTCAGGACCATCTTTGATTATTATAATATTGTTCAGTCATTTTTTCAGTTGTGTCTGACTCTTCATGACCCCATTTGGGATTTTCTTGGCAAAGATACTGGATTGGTTTGCCATTTCCTTCTCCAGCTCATTTTACAGATTAGGAAACTGAGGCAAACAGGGCTAAGTGACTTGACTGGGGTCACATAGCTAGTAACTGTCTTAGGTCAGATTTGAACTCAGGAAGATGACTTTTCCTTGACTCTAGGCCTAACGCTTTCTCCACTGTGCCACCTGGCTGCCCCATTTTTTTCCATTTTGAGTTTTTCGTTGTACTCATTACATATATTTTTCTCCTGGTTCTATTTACTTCAGATTTTTTTTCAGTTCATATAAGTCTTCCCATTTTTTATAATGCAGGAAAATTTCATTATATTAATTTACCACAGTGTTTATATCCATTCCCCTGACTGACTAATTTTGGAGGGAGGTGGGTTGGGGTGGAGAAGAGTGGCATAGTGGAAAGAACCCTGAACCCAAGAGCCCAACAATCTAGATTTGAGTGCCAGCTCCACCAATTAGCAGATTATGTGACCTTGCTCAAGGTGCTGTACTGCCCTGAACCTGTTTTCTCACCTGTAAATGGCAATAAAAGACCTGAACAACCCAACTCAAAAGGTTATGAGGCAAGGGTTTTTAAACCCTAAGGCACTATACAAATAAATGCTGCTTCTATTACTGTATTCAAGAGCAATCAGTTCCATGGAGTTGGAGCATCTACCACAAATACCATCTTGAAGATCATGACGGCCAAAAACCCATCTCTCCCACCCTAGGCTCCATTTCGTGAAAGAGCATCCCAACTATGCCAGGTGTGCCAATGGTACTGGTGTTATGGGATATACCAGCACACCTGGCACATCCTCCTAGACCCACTTATTCTCCATCCTCAGTTACTATGAGCACAGGGACAAGCACAGTAACTTGAGAAATCCTATACTAAGGTATAAATGGGTAAATAAGGTCATCCAGAGGCTGGATGACCACTTGGCAGGAATAATGAAAATAACTTGCATTTATATAGCACTCTTCAGTTTACATCTATTATCTCATTTGATCCTCACAATAACTTTGTGAGGTAAATAATACAAGTATCTTGTTACAGATGTAGAAACAGAGGGTCACTGAAATTGAATGACTTCTCCCTGGTCGAACAGCTAGTAAAAGTGAAAGGGTGGGGATTTGAAAGCTAAGTCAGTGCCCTCCCCACCATTTTCTACTGCCATAATGATAAACAGGTTCCTGTCAGATAATGATCTCTTTCACCTCTGAGTTCTACGAAGACACATGCACTCATAACTACAATAACCAATAAATGTATTCAAGAGGTGGGAGGAAAAAAAGGGGAGATCATTACTAATGGGAACCAAGAAAAACCCAGAACCTAGAGATGGAAAGAACATTGACAATCAAAACTTAGAAAAGTCACTTCTCTCTGGGCCTCAATTTTCTCATCTGTAACAAGAGATAATCATACTTGTATTATCTGTCTCACAAAGTTGCTGTGAGGATCAATGAGATAAATATATGTAAGTTTTAGACTGCTATGCCAGCAATTTTTGTTATAAAACAGGGAATGGACCTGATTACTTCTACCTCTAAATCTATCCTATGGTTGAATCAAACAACTTTATTTTACATGAAGAAAAAAAGCCCAGATTCCTGGACTGGTTCATCAAAGGTTAGTTGTAGTAACAGAGCTAGGTCCCAAACCTGGCTTATCTGATTCACAATCCAGAGGGTTTTCAATGATATCACACTGTCTCTGTCTTCAAAGAGGTAGTGTTTTAGTTGGGGTTTAAGCCATAAATAATGATTCGAGATGCAAAGAGGAGGTGTACACAATAATTCTTAAATTGTGCTGCAATGAGCTCTGAAATACCCAGGCTCTGTGTGTGTGTGTGTGTGTGTGTGTGTGTGTGTGTGTGTGTGTATTTTAATGAACCATATGTTGTTTGTTAATAGGCTCTAAAAATTATGGATTGAGGATTTTACTACAAGGGTTCAGCCAAAGTTTTGTTTAAACTGAAGGGTTCTTCTACTGTAGAAAAAGTTTGAGAAGCACTGATGTACAGCAGAAGTAAAGACATGTCGGTAAGAAAGAGCAGGATGTGTTGAGGGTTAGAGACCAATCTAGCTGGATAATAAAATATACGAAGAGTAACAATACACAACGACAGAAAAGGCTGGTCATCATCAGATTACAGCAAGTCTTGAATGACAAAGGATTTCGAACTGCTCATTCCTGGAAATCACTTAATATTTCTATACCAAAGCTTCTTTGCCTGTTGAATGGAAATAATTATCTACCCCTTCTTAACACACGGGAATATAGTATCACGAGATGCCTATGAAATAAAAGAAAACAGAAATTCAACAACAGAAAGAACAATTCAAATAACTGAGGTCAAAAAGATGTTACAGTTCTATCCAAGGGAAAATGAAAATAAGTGGCATAGAAAAAGAATGAAGAAATATATGTTCAAATGCTTTTGGCAGAGTGAGCCTCTCTCTGAGACTACTTTCTCTCATATTCTCGTATATACATAGTTCTTTGCATATTGTCTTCACATTACAAAGTGAGCTCTTTGTATAGAGGGATACTGTATTTGCCCTTTTGGAATCCCCAGAGCTTAGCCCTGCTTGTGTGCTAAACATAGTAAACCATAAATGCTTCCTGACTGACTGGGCTTCATGTCAGACTATTTTATTTTTTGGAATTTGGAAATGATTTGGAAAATTTAACAGTTTCAAAGAAAAGATAAGCATGAGCCAACTGGAAAGAGTATTAAGTAAAGAAATATGAGCCTGGTTGAAAATATAATGGTGTGTATACATCCAAAGGCTCTTCTGTGATTTAATTTCATTTATTAACCACAATCAAATAATTTAAATTAACAAAAAATGAAACCATATGAGACTACAGATGTAAAAGTGCTTCAATTGAACTCTATTCCACATTATTAAGCACCTACTACATACCAAGTGTTAAGTCACTAGGGAAGATAAACAAATTAAATAAGATAGAGTCCCTTCCTTCATGGAGCTCACAGCAAGTGACTATGACATATATGTGTATATATATATGTATATATATATACACATATATGTATATATACATACACATATACATACATATATGTGTGTATGACTGATATATAGATATAGATATAGATATACATATGTGTGTATACATATACATATACAGAGAGAGAGAGATTAAATAGAGGCATACTTAAGAGAGGTCTAAAGTGCTCTATTCAGTCTGAGATAAAGATTGCAGTGCTGACTGAGGAGTCAGAGAAAACTTCATGTTAGAGGCAGCATCTTTAATTTTCTAAAACTCAATAATTCCAAGATATTGTATTATTGGCATGTTGCTGGGAATACACATTTCTGGACAGATTTCTATACCAAAACTGCCATAAGACCCAAAGACCACTTGTTTCCTAGAAGCAATATTTGTACATTCGAACAAATGAGTCAAACCATTTAAATGTTTTCCTTAAAATTCATTTTCAAAGAGCCCTCCCAGACATGCTAACCTAGCCTCCTCTGTCCATTTTCAAGCAACAGTGACATCCTGTGGCCAATCTGAGTCTACAGAGCAGAGCTGTCTTTCCCCTCTGTTTTTCCCTGGGGATAAATCAACAACATATCAAGGGCCACCTTCCCTTCTGAATGAGCCCATGAAAAACACATTCAGGGAATCAAGTATAGATTCGCATTGTTTAGAATGTGTCTAATGATCTGCATCTTTGTTACAATCTTATCTGGAGACTACAAGCCTGTCCCTGCCTTGAGCTCTTAAACAGATAACTCCCATTCAGACAGTAAGTTAAACCAAGCAGAAACGGAAGCATGTCCCGTGTACAATGCCTAGCACTTTCCTGGCGGCAAGCACTGATTATATGAATATTGACCACACACAGTGGGAGCACAGATGCTGCTCTTTCAACTAAGTCTGCTGCACAGGGAACAACATCATTTGCAGTGTGATCTAACAGGAGAAGCACTGAACAGGGAGTAGAGCACAAGGGAATAGCTTTAGAATGGGCAGGGACCATGGAAATCACCAAGCCCAGCCTCCTCATTTTACAGATGAGGGAAATGAGTCTTGGCTCTGCCTCTGGGTCGAGTTACTCAGTTTCCGCATCTGTAAAATAAAGAGGCTAGGCTATATAAATCTTTTAGGTCCCTTCAGACTTGTGTTCTATGATTAGACATATAGATTATTTGCCAGTCTTTCATGTGATTTTTCAGAATAATTACACAGGTATCGACATATTTTTTTAGTGGTTACATATAGCCAGCATTAGTCTGTTCTTTGAGTTCTGCAAAGACATAGAAAATATAAAGAGGAAAAGGCAGCCAGGGACACAAAGCCTAACTCAGGTTTACTTAAGCTCACACATGTACTTGAGTTTCACATATACACATATATATACATATATTTATATGTATATACATATACGTCTAATATACACTATTGTCCCTATTTTACAAATAAGGAAACTAAAGCTGAGAGAGGTAAAATTACATACCCAGGGTTTTAGGTGTTTGAGGTAGGATTCAAATTCAGGATGGATATGATTACCCGAAGAAAAAAATTTTTACAACATACTGAAATCTACATGGTTAAAGGATGTTACTCTCCAAATGAGACCAGCAAGTCACACACCCTCTCTAAGCCTATTTCCTTATGTGTAAAATGAGGGCGTTAGACCAAATTATCTTTAATGTTCCTTGCAACTAGAAAATCTATGATCCTATGGGTCCTACTTATTATATATTGTCACCATGTATATACATACCCAAGATTTAGAAGCAGAACAGATGTTGTTGCTTGGTCATATGTAACTCTTCATGACCCCATTTGGGGCTTTCCTGGCAAAGACACTGGAGTGGCTTGCCATTTCTTTCTCCAGCTCATTTTGCTGATGAGGAAGTAGGGTTAAGTGACTTGCCCAAGGTCACACCATAGATAGCAGGGTCCAAATTTTGTATGATCAAACACTTCTCACCATGTTAACCATCCTCATTGAATGATGCACGATGTGTGGAACACTAAGGAAAGCATTGGATTTGAAGTCAAAGGACCTGGTTTCAAATGCTGCCTCTGGCACTTATTAGATACATGACCTTGGGCAAGACACTAATCTTGATTTCCTCATTTGTAAAACTAAGGAGTTGGACCAGATGGCCTCAGAAGTCTCTTCAAGCTCTATGTCTGTACAAGCTGAGTTACAACTCCACAATGAATTGAATTCACTGCTTTAGCCTTGATATCGTTTAATACTTTCAGCTCTTTAGATGAGGCCAAAAATTTCTGTTTGGAATTGTACAAGAAACATTACCAAACTGTCCATATCTTCTGACCCTGTGATACCATTATTAGAGATATGCCCCAAGGAATTCAAAGATAGTAATAAAGATCCAACATGTTGCTAAAATAGTCATAAGGGCACTCTTGGTAACACAAACAACTGGAAATAAACGGGGTGCCTGTCAATTTGGGAATGGCCAAAAAACTGAATACATGTATGAAATATTACCATGTAACAATAAAGTGACAAATATTAGGAATTCTGAGAAATATGAAATTTGTATTAACTGATATGGAAGGACATTAGCAAAAGCGATACATAATATATATGTAGTACCTCCACTGGACTGTCCTTCTCCAACTTAACACTCACAAGTTCAGTTTCTTAAGGTATGACTTCCCTAGGTTTAAAGTATTCTGTGTCCATACTTCTAAAACTATAGCTCACTAGACCCTACTAGTTACCCTTCTAGCCCCCATTAATTATCATTAATGAATGAGCAAGCTGATACATTTTAGCTCCCCCCCAAAAAAAAGCTCTTATTGTCTAACAATTAAAACCACTTCTGGAGCCAAGAGTCTGGGGTGTATCACCCTCTCTGCCTACATTAGAAGAGTCCTCTATTCTAAATTGATATACTTGGTTACCAAGTTCAGTGTTTGGGTGAAGAGAGGGGAGTAGAGGGGGCTACCCTCAAATGTAAAGGATTAAGTCCATTTTATCACACTCTTTGGCTGGTTATATGCCCATCTCAGGGTCCAAGGGAAAAATTAATTAAAGTCTATGTTTGGATCTTGTCCAGGGACTCTCCAAAAGGTAGCAAGCTAATAAATGCACAATATGAATCAGGTTTTGGACAGCTATTTATTTCCTCTTAAAAAAAGAAATCTTTAGCCTTTCCCCCAAGATGGCGCCGAAGGCGAAGAAGGAAGCCGTTGCCCCCCCGAAGACAGAGGCCAAGTCTAAGGCCTTGAAGGCCAAGAAGGCGGTGTTGAAGGGTATCCACAGCCACAAAAAGAAGATCCGAACATCCCCCACCTTTCGGCGACCCAAGACACTAAGACTTCGAAGGCAGCCCAAATACCCTCGAAAAAGTGCCCCTCGGAGAAAC
>CM053622.1:209228354-209268776 GCA_028646595.1 Phalanger gymnotis | reverse complement strand
CTCTCTCTCTCTCTCTCTCTCTCTCTCTCTCTCTCTCTCTCTCTCTCTCTCTCTCTCTTCCTCTCTGTGTCTGTGTCTCTCTCTGTTTTTCTCTGTGTCTCTCTCTGTGTCTCTGTCTCTGTCTCTGTCTCTCTCTCCCCTTCTCCTTCCCTCCCTCTCTCTCCCACCTCAGCCTCCCTCAATCACTCTCATTTCTTCTCAACTGCATTCCCAATAAGCATTTCCAGACTTGGAAAGGCTTGTGACTAACACTGTTTATAAAAACAAAGCAAATGTTTAAAACAAAGAGAGAAAAGTAAACAGATATTTCCCAACCCCAGGGGGAAAGGTTTGGAGCTGCCAAAGATGGAGTCCGAAGGGAAAGGTAAATAAAAAATTACCTACCACCTTCATAAAGTGATCACTGGGCTTGGCTGCATTTTTACAGTTAGCTTAACACCTCATTTTCTTACGATAGCAGGTCATAGTATCATAAAATGATAGATTTAGAGCTAGAAGGGTGCTCAGAGGTCTACCAGACCAACTCCCGTTATGGTTTCAATATATTTAGCCCTTTTTCTCTTGCCCTGTCTATAGGACATATGGAGAATAAGCGATAAATATTTACAATCTACCATAAATACTTATTGAGAAACACTGCTGTGGCTGATTCAGCTAGATGATGTGAAATATGATTTAGACAAAAATCTATATGCCATTCCCCAAACATGATTTGCACCTTCATTCTTGTTCTTACCCTGTCTCTATCCTCTAAAAGTCCTTCTGCCATTCAAGGCTCAACTCCTCCATAATGCTTTCTTTAATCACTCTAATTAAAAGTTCTCTCTCCCTCCAATAAACTCCTTTATCGGCTTATTTGTGTCATGTAGGTGGCACGTACCTGATTCTGCCTTGTATCACAGACTTCTCCCCAGGGCGTGTTTCATCTCACCAGTTTGATTGTAAGCTCCTGAAGGTTATTATAACTTACGTATCTTTGAATCTCCCACAGCACATAGTACAAGACTTATTGTTCTTTTTGCAAGTAATAGACATTCAACACAGAATTTTCGATTTGAAATCGGAGGACCTGGGTTTGAATCCAAGCTCTGCCACTTAATTACCTGTATGACCTTATGAAAGTCACTTAATCTCTCCAGATCCTAGTTTCTTCACATATAAAACAAGAATTTTAGGCTAAGTAACTTCTAAGGTAATTTTAAAGTGCTAAATCTATAATCCTATGATGAAATATATGTTGAATGAATGAATAAATGAATAAGCCAATGAATGAAAAATTAAGAGAGGAAATAAGACTGAGTAATAGAGAGAAATGGAAAGTGTCACACCTGAGTTTAAGAGTTAACTTTGTAAGTACCAGATGAAGCTGACATGGCTCAATATTTCATCTCAAAAAGAAGTAGGGATTTTATTGCACCTCAAGTTCAATCTATATTAACAGTGCATTATGTTAATCAAAGAAGCTAATGCAATCATAGGGTGTGTGCTTACCTTCAGGAAGAGCTTTCAGGAATAAGAAGGCACCCTTATTCTCCTTTATACTACCATTCTCTGCTCTGGTTCGATGATGTCTGGGAACATGGTGTTCAGTACTGGGGTACACATTTTAGGAAGAACATAGTAAGCTATAAACATACACAGGAGGGTAGTCAATATGGTGAAAGGACTCCAAAACATACTATAGGATTGGATTCTGACTAATTGGAATGACCAGTCTCAGTCCCAGAATGCTGATGATGAAGCAAATACACCATCCTCCTCCTGTCAGAGAGGTAAAAGATGATAGATGCAGAATGAAAGAATTGTCAAATGGGGTCGCTGCCTCTTTGGGTTTTATTTAAATGTTTTTTTTTTCTTTCTTGATAAGCAGAGTTCTGTGAGGGTGGGAGGAGAAGGGTAAACAAATTGGTATAAAACCAAAATAAATAAATAAATAAATTTAATTGTGCTATTTTAGACTTGGATTAGTTGTATTTAACCTGAAAAAGAAAAGACTTACTAATAGACCTAATCAAATATTTGAAGAGTTGACAGTTAGGGAGGCAATATAGCATAGTAGAGTCTTCTGGAGTCAGAACACCCAGATTCAAATTCTACCCGACATCACTTCTTACCTATGTGACCTTGGGCAGCCAATTAACAAAAATCTATTAATGCCTACTAAGTGCCAGGCATTGGGAATATAAAGATAAAAATGAAAGAGTCCTTTCCATCAAGTAATTTGCATTCAATTGAGGAAGATAACATGTACCAACAAAATAATGTGAAAAATAAATACAGGCTTATTAATGGACAAGTTCTATAGACTGTCCATATAAATGTATTTTTCATCCACTTATTTTTTCCTGTGTGGATGGTTAGGTCAAACTATTTTGAGTGGTTTTTTAATATTATTCTGGAGTTTCTGCTTCATGTAGTCAGTCCAATGTCATGGGCAAACAAGAACACCTGGAAAACCTCATTATCCATAGGAAATCCCTTTCAATGTAATCTCTGTGTTCATTCTCCATCACAATGGAGAACAAATTTGGGGAATACACGTTCCCCTGAATTATGCCTCTGCTGATATTTACAATCATTGGGAAAGATTATCTCTGATATATCTTTCAAAAAAACTTGAATGATTTTGATGTATGGATAAGAAATACCATGCTGGAAGAAAGCCTTTAAAGGTGGTGTCTTGCTTTTTCAAATCAAATGCTTTTGTATTATCAAGAAACGAGTACTAAGATCTTGTGTGTGCTGCATGTTCAGTCAATTGTTAGAGAGTGAGGATGTTGCCTACTGTGGACCCCACACTACTACAATTTTCATACATCTGATTACTAAAAGGAGCCAAGGCACAAATTCTCTAGAAACATGCAGAGAGACATTCCCTTAAGCCTAGAGGCAGCTTCAAAATACATAACCTCTGTCAGCAGAAAAAAATTGGCCCTGACAATCAGAAGTACAGCCGCAAAGAGAACTCAACAGGCAGAAAAAGGACATCAAGACCTCGAGCAACAAAGACAGGCGTTGCCTTAGCCACACACACTCCTCAGGTGTACACCTCACTAACAGTATACTCTAATTTGGTGCCCATTCTTCCCACTGATACAGTGTACATTTTCCTGAGAGTGTGGCCCAGGTTTAGTGAGGAAATGTTTTATAACTAGACTTCTTACCAGGCCATCATAGAAAATGCCATTGCTTTGAGTGATTCTTTCTAATGGCAGACTGTTGATAGGAGATGTACCAAAGGATCATGATTTTTGTGTTAAAGGACTAGATCAATAGGGTACTCTAGAACTCATAAAAGTAGTAGTCTTCCCTGGGAACCCAACCTGCCAAACTGTGAAAAGTGGGTTGGGAAGAAAGCCCACAGAAGTTGTTATATGGGTATCATCATCATCATCATCATCATCATCATTATTATTATTATTTTACAGGAAACTGAGGCTCAGAGAAATCACAGAATTTGAAAGTTAAGAGGGATGTCAACAGCTATCTAGTACCAGTCATGCGCAAAAAAGAAACCCCATCTATAACCTACCTGACAGGTGCTTGTGCAGTCTCTGGTTGACCACCTCCGAGGAAGGGGTACCTGCCTCCTTTCTAGGCAGCCCATCTGCTTAGAGCAGCTTTAATTAAGAATTCCTGACATCAAACCCAAATTAGCCCCTTTGTAACTGCCACTCTTTGTGCTTGGTTGGTTCTTTTCTCCGAGGTCAATAGTCTTATCCCTTTGCCACATGGTAGACTTTACAAAAAGCTTTGCTAAAATCTGATAAACCATATCCACAATATTCCCCTCATCTAATAGTTTAGTAAGCTTGTCAGAAAAAAAGGAAAAAATGAGGTTAGCCTGAAGTGACCTGTTTTTTGCTGTTGTTGTTGAGTTTTTGTTTGTTTGTTTGTTTGGTGACCTGTTTTTAGTGAAGCTGTACAGGTACTCTGTACCACAGCTTCCTTTGCTAAATATTCACCAATCATATCTTTAATGATCTATTCTAGACTTTTTCTAAGAATCAAAGTTAAACTCACTAGTCTCTAATTTTGCAAATTCTTCTCTTTTATCTTTTATTGAAATCAGCCCTTCTCTAATCTTGCCCCTTACTTTTTCAAATGTCACTTACAATGGCTTAGTCAGTCAACAAGCATTTAAGTGCCTACTATGTGCCAGGCAAAAGACAGCCACTTGCTCTTGAGAAGCTCACAAGTGTAATGGGGGAGACAACATGTAAATAGCTAGGATAGATAGATAGATGATAGATAGATAGATAGATAGATAGATACATAGATAGATAGATAGATAGATAGATTAGATAGATATAGATAGACACATACATGTGTATGTGTGTTTGTGTGTGTCCATATGTATTTAATATACAGAGAAGACAGAAAGTCATCTGAAAGGGGAAGGCATTAGCAGCTGGGGGACTGCCAAAGGCTTCCTGAAGGAGCTAGGACTTGACCTGAGTCTTGAAGGAAGCCAGCTACCAAATCTGCCCTTTGTTTTTTTTTTGTTTTTTTTTTCAGTACCCAATGGTGTAGTTCATCTGGGGAAGGTGACTTTGATACATCAAGAACAGCTATGTACACTCTGTCTATTCCCTTACTTATCATGAGTATTAACTCCCTGTTAGTTGTTTTTGTCTAGCATTTCCAGGTCAAAGGTCATTCTCCTTGGCACATCCTCCTTTGCTTAAATAAGCAACATGAGAATTCAACAGCCCTGCTCCTTTACCATCACACCATCTACCCAAAGAAAAGTTCGATACCTTCTTTTGATCCTCCTCCCAAATAACTTTTGAAAAAATTTCCTTGTCCTTGTTCTTTCCTTGTCCTTGTCCCTCCACCAACCTTAGCTCATCGTGAGATTTAGCATCACAGCCATGCCTCTGTTGCTTCCATCTTCTTTATGTTTACATTTTTTTCTTTATATTTATTTCTTAAATCTAATTTCTTTACATTTATTTCTTAAACCTAATTTGATTGGTGAGTTCCTTATGCATCCACATTGGTCTCATTAGACAAATCCTATTTTTCTTTCTTGCTGGATCTGCTTCCCGAGATGTCTACAGAATTTCATTCTTAAGCATCTCTTCCTCATCCTGGCCTGACTTCCCCTATAGCATTTTACTCTGCAGAATTCTACTGATATTCACTTTGAATGTTTTGAAATTCGTTTTTCCTAAAATCTAGGGGACATGTCAGACTATGTCCAGATTTCTTATCCTTCTCTATCACAATCTCTAGGAGTAAATAATCCTTTGCCCTTTACCCTAAAGTTCCCATCTTTCCCCATATAACAGTCAATCCTTCCTGTTAGTGAGGATCAGATCCAGAATAGAATTTTCCCTTACTGGTTCCTCTACCTCTCGAAGCATTAAATTATCACCAAAGCATATTAAGAAGTTATTATCTGCTTGGCTTATGGCAGAGAGAAAGCTCTGCCTGAAGATGTCTAGAAAATGGAAGTCCCCTATAACTACTACCTCATGCCTGTGCCAGGCTTGTGATTTGTTTCCCAAATTCCTCATCTATCTCTTCTTTCTTGTAGCTTTAGATCTGTGATTCCATGATCCACATGGTTTGAAGTATACTCCAATAATAAAATTACTTCTGTTTTTCCTGTTGACCTTCACCCAAATTTCTATCATGCTTTGGTTCCCAGATTTCCCCACATGAGTATACTTTCTTAATGTATAAGGCTATGCCATTTCACTCCCTTTTGCCTATCCTGTTTCTTTTAAATAAGGTGTATTATACCAATCTAGAGCTATCATCCAAGAATGAGTTCCACTTGACCAATTTCCAGTGAACCCAGGTCAAATTTACTTCCTTGCCTTAGGATCTTTATTTCTTTGTATATTTTGCCTAAAATTTGGGCATTTATCTATAAACATTTCAGGCCATGGGTTCTACTACTAACTCCTTCCTTGGATTTTCTCTCCTACAAAATTCTGAGCATCCTTACTGCTCTGTTCTTCTTTCTTTATAGTTATTCTCAGTGGAATATAACTTGGGAAATATGAGCAGTCTTCTCCCTCCCTCAAGGGAAGTGACTCAACCAGGGTAACACAGTAAATGCCAGTGCCAAGATTCAAAGCCAGGTCTTCTGACTCTGAAACCTTTCCCCTATGCCATAACACCATGAGCTCCTTCCTCTCTCCCAACAAACAGATCCTCCTATATTTTCATTCTCTCTGGATTCAGACAGGCTCAATTCTGAGTCAGATGCTAATCCAAGTCTGAGTTCATGTAAATTAGGACTGGCAAGGCCAATAAGTTTCTCAATCTTGGGTTGTTGCCACTCCTTCCTAGGGTACCTAGAAAACGGTTAATTACTACCACCAAAAGTATCAGCACAGCAGCAAGGTAGAAGATTTCTGTGGAAACAGAGCCTTAATTAGCAATTTTTGAACCCAGGTCAACCAGTATAAAATGTGCCTTCAATTCAGATGAACTAAAGTGTTGGGGTTGGCAGAACCCCTGGGATGTCTTATCTGAAGGGAAGATAGCTTCCTATTTTAAGTACTATTGCTAACTAGGTACTAAGCTCAGTTGTTTTTATGCTGCAGAAGGACTCAAACATGTTGTGAGAGACTTATCTAAATTTCAGTTGTTTAGGGAAAGACCTGGTTCCCCCCTCCACTCTAGTTTTGGTTCATCATGGAAATGATCTGAAACTTTGCTTCACTCTTCTGCTGGTCAGGACATGGCAGGAATGCAAGACAGCATAGGATTAGGGATGGGTTGTTGTTGTTGTTGTTGTGTTTGTCCTTCGTTTTCAAAGAGGACCATGACATCAGGGAGATGATGACAGCTGACTTTGATTTGAGTGAGGGAGGGCTGTGCAAGGTCACCAGCCTCACTTTCTCCTCCAGAGCCATCTGGGTCCAGTGGCCAGATATTCATCAGGATGACTGGAGATGGCCCAGGATGCAATGGAAGACCCTGGCCCTTTTAGGCTAAGGCCTTTTCATGTACTCACTTAGAGTGAGGTAACACCCATTCAGTGAAAAAAAGGAAATCAGATTAGCCTGGTATGACCTATTAAGTGTCTTACCTTCCTTCTGCCTCTACCTATGCAAACAAACAAGCATTTGTGGAAAATGTTAAAGGAACTTGGTGAAAAAGCCCTGCTCCAATGCCTCATATGGTGTGGCAATGACCCTGAATGTTTGAAGGTCAGACCAATAGAACATTAGGTAGGACCTATCACACAACTAAATCCTCTGACTAAGCAGGAGAGGTGTTTAAAGTGAACCTGGAGACAGGAACACCTAAGTAGGGTGGCCACCAGGTCATAAATTTCTTGGCCACAGCAACTTATAAACCACCTTGTAAAGCACAGTGGGTTACAATCTACATGAGCAAAGATAGAGCTCGCAAAGATGAAATCACCCATCTTTTGAAATATTGAAGGAGAAAAGAGAGTAAAACTGAGTTTGTCAGCATCAGAAAATCTTTTGTATATTTTTCATAACTCTTTTTCCCAGTGCTGTGTTTCTATCCCAATAGGAGCCAATCATCAGCTTAAATACAGATTGAGAACACACGTGTCAGAAACCCCCAAAGTGACCTTTGACCTCCAGATTTTCTGTATTGACACACTGAGTTTTTCTCTTCAAACATAAAAAACCTGTTGTTTTGCTTGGTGCAAACTTTGAAGCACAGCAGAAAGAAAAATGAATTTCTAAACCAATTTTTAAGAAAGTGATATTCATCGGTTTAACTTTCCAACTGCATTCTTTTATTTTCCCCAACAAAATGCATGTTTTCTCCCCATCTGTGTCTCCAAGCCTGACCCTTTCACTGAAAAAAAAAAACAAAATTCAGTTTAGCAGTTCTCTTTCCATTGCCTCAGAAAACGGTCAGTTCAGGGCTTCATTGTTCCCGGAATGAGCCCTCAGAGAAATCTTTCAAGTCACCCTCAGAACTGAGAACTCAATCCAGCTTCCCCGGATGCTTCTCTTCAGACCAATCTCACCCACAAGAGGAAATTCATCAAAGCTGGAGATTTAAGGGACTCCTTTCAAAGGGGAGGAGAGCAAGGAAGCTAGTATTTCCGGCTTCCATGCCTGCACTAACTACAGTCAATTTGTTGATCACAGTAGATATTGACTGCTAGAAAGAGCCTGCCTAGAAATAGAACAGCCAGCCATAAACAACTTGCGATTTTCCTAACATTCATGGAATGTTTATTTTCTTTCCCAAAGTAAGAAAATATTTCAATTAAAGCATTTTCCCCAATAGTCAGTGAATTAAAGAAATTGCTCTTTTACTTTTCTTGGAGCTTTTAAAACTACCCCATTGAAAGAAAAGTATAAACACTGGTCAATCCATTACCAGCTGTGAGCAACTAAGTACAACTTTTCTTATGCTATAATATGAAAAGGGGAAATGACATGGGGAGGAGCCAAATATTTTTGACAGATCTAATTATTTTATTCTACTTGTGAATGTAATGTTATTTATACAACAAACTGAAAATGACATATTAGTGAAATTCTTTGGTACACCCAAAATTATTTAGAATTGCTCTTTTGTGAGAATTAGTAGGATCACAGATTTAGAGCTTGAAGGGACCCTAGATGCCATCAAGTTCAACTCCCTCATTTTACAGATGAAGAAACTGAGGTTGGAAGTAGTTAAGTGATTTCCTCAAGGTCATAACGACTATCAAGTGCCTAAGGTGGGATTTGAAATGAGTTCAACTGCATCTGTCACATATGAACTGTGTCGAACATCATAAGATTAAGCACTGGGAGAGACCTCAGAAATAAATGGGTCCAACCCTTTAACTTTGTTCAGCAAGTACTCAATAACTTAATATTTCTTGAGCATCTATGTGCAGAGGACTTCCTACTAGAAAATAAAGGATAGTTAATATGTGTTGTTATTTGTGGTTTCAATCGTGTCTGACTCTTCCTGACCCCATTTGCAGATTTCTTGGCAAAAATACTGGGGTGGTTTGCCATTGCCTTCTCCAGCTCATTTTACAGATGAAGGAATTGAGGCAAACAGAGTTAAGTGACTTGCCCAGGGGCACACAGCTTAGTAAGTATCTAAGGTCAAATTCAAACTCAGATCCTCCTGACCCCAGGCCCAGCACTCTCTCCACTGAGTCACCTAGCTACAGTAAATATATTCTCACATAACTATTATAGACCCTCCCTTTTCCCTCTCTAGTTTTACCCAAAAGCATGTGGGGAAAATTAAGGGTAGAAGAGGAAGACTGTCAGCACCCTTAATTATTTCTTACTTCAATATTCTTAGAATCTGTCATTCTGCTGTTGGACAAAAAACGCAGTCCTCTTTCTCCCTGCCTTACTAAACATCTTCATTTGCTGCTGTATCCAAAATAAATAAATTTATTTCCTAGTGGCCAGCCCTTTGGTGATATGCCTTCCCTAATTTAGCTCCACTACTCCTTTGACAAAAGACATAGAATCTATTCCCTGTATCTTCATTAGCTTTTAATATTCTCACAATAGTCTCGTAACTCTACCATAGAACAGTGATTCATCCAAAGTTACACAGCAGTCAGTGTCAAAGTTAATTAGAATCTAGATATCCAGCTTTTCATCTTTCCTTTGGCAATTCGTTACTGCTAAGAACAAAAGTCTGGTTTTCTGGAAGACAGAATGAAGAAGATAGAAAAGGCATTTCAAACAATCAAAAGATGCTGTTTACATTTGGAATTTCTTTAATTCAAGTTTCAAATGCAGGGCTTACACATCTTGGTCTAAGAGAAGGTGCATCAGGCAAGTAGCAGCAGCAGCCCCAACTTGTTACTTAGGCATATAGAAGCTCATTGGGGAATCCTGCATGCCTAAACCCTGAGTGCTAAGATGAGAATGGAAGATGATGAAATAGAAGACATAGGCTGGCTGTGGGATAAGAGAGAAAGAAGGAGGTACAGAAAAATAAGTGCTAACTGTTCTCTTCTCCCTCCCCAAATCATCGGTGACAAGAAGTAGGTCACAGCTTAATTTAACTCTGGCAAGAGTATTTGGACTTTAAAAACCCACTGCTTGGGGAGGCTAAGGAATACTGGCAGGAAAGAGGATGATATGGAGGATAATTCAAAGTAGTTTTTCTTTAATTATTATTTTCTACTCACTGTATTGGGAAGAGTCTTAGGAAGGAAAATTCTTAAATAAGTAATGATCATTGAAAAGAGGAAGAAAAACTCAGCCAACTTGGGCACTTGAGACCATTAAGTTGAGTAGTGGAGAAATTGTTCAATTGCCTGATGTTAATGATGTTATTCTTGCATAAAAAGTGGCATTAACTGGACCTACTCCAAAATCATTTGCTATAAAATATAAAGTCGGATCAGCTTTTCTTATTTACAAAGTGTATCAAGCAGTCTGGTCTAGTAGATAGAGTTAGGAGACCTGTATTTGAATCCTAGCTCCAACCCTCTGATATAGATAAGCCTGGGCTTTACAACTCGGTGCTTAGTTGCCTGGGACACATAAAGATTAAGCAACTTGTCCAGTGTTACACAAGTGGCGTGTGTCAGAAGCACTGCCCTTCCTGACTCAAAGGCCAGCTCTCTATCCACTAAACTATGCTGACAAAAGAAGGGAAAGAAAGAAAGAAAGAGAGAGAAAGAAAGAAAGAGAGAAAGGAAGGAAGGAAGGGAGGAAGGAAGGAAGGCAGGGAGGAAGGAAGGAAAGAAGGAAGGGAGAGAGGGAGGAAGGGAGGGAGGGAGGAAGGAAGGAAGAAAGGAAGAAAAAAGAAAGAAAAAGAAAAAGAGAGAAAGAAAGAGAGAGAGAGAGAGAGAGAGAGAAAGGAAGAGAAAGGAAAGAAGAAAGAGAAAGATAAAAAGGAGAAAAGGAAGAAAAAGAGGAAGAGTGGGATGAAGGAAGAAGGAAAAAAGAGAATGAGAGAAGAGAGAAAGGAAGGAAAAGAAACATATAAAAAGCTAATTTAATTACTCCAATTTTCTTGCATACCATAACTTTAAATAGTTCTAGCCAATGTGTATGTACTATTTTGAGTTCCGATTTTTCATTTCACATTATTTCATGTGTATATTTCCATACAGCAACAATCTAGATGTTTAACTTAGAATAGCCATTTTGCCTTTATAATTTTGTAGCATAGGATATATAGCCATTGCACTATTGTTGAAATTTAGGCTTTTTTCCTTTTCTGTCTGTTATTATAGTTAATGTTGCTATGCCAAAGTAGAGCCAAAGCATAAAGAGTGGCCTTGGAAGATAGAGTCACCACCAGCTAGAGGTCTTAAAACAAAGGAAGAAAACAAGCACTTATTAAATGCCTACTATGTGCCAGGCATTATGCTAAATGTTTTACACATGTTTTCTCATTTAATCCTTACAATAACAAAGCTGGGAGGCAAGTGCTATTATTATCCCTATTTTACAGTTGAGGAAACTGAGGCAGAAAAAGATAAAGGTCCTTGTCCAGGGTCACATAGCTATTAAAGTGTCTAAGGCTGATTTTGAAGTCAGGTCTTCCTGACTCTAGGCACAATGCTCACTGCCTACAAAGACTGTATAATTTTTTCTTGGGGACCTTGCTAAAAAAAAAAGATTCTTGTTAAAGCATATTGGATTAGGTCACCTTTATGTTCCTCCAAATTCAGAGATGCTATGATTTCTCTGTGACTTTTACTGTGCAACCACAAGCAATTCATGTAAACTTTCTGATCCTCAGTTTCTTTATCTATAAAATGGGGGTGCTGATACTTATGGTACCTACCCTACCAGGTTATTTTGAGGAAAGTGCTTTGTAAGCTTTAAAGCACAATAGAAACATGTAATTATTTTTTTAAATTAATGCATGATAGAAAATATAACTATAATGTAGAAGTAGGCAAAGAAAGATCCAGGACATTTCCGACTGCCTCTGCCCCTGTTCATTGTCAGTGCTGCTGCTAAGCTACAGTCCAGCCAGCTCAAGGAATATCTGAAACTAAGAAAACCAACTGAAGAAGCAACATATTGGTCCTATGGCCAGTGTTAACTTACAAACAAACATCCCCACATCCCTTTCACCTTGAGTTACCTGAAGTGATTCCCTTCTAGGCACGGTATTAATTTGTATGATCTTTTAAAAGTTGTTCTTGAAAAGTAGTTTCAACCAAGAAAGTTTTTTTTTTCATGCAATAAAGCAACATTCTGCGTATTGGTCATTAGACTTCACTGCCCCAGAACAGCTAAGACCTCCAGCTCTTTTGTCATACTTTTTTCATATTTTTGTTAGTTTTTTAGTGTGCCACAAAAGCATGACTAGAAATACAGTTAGGAATTTTTTTTAATTGTTTAAGCTCCTACATTCTCCAAATTTCACAAGTCCTTCTCTGCTACCTCATTGGAACATGGAGTTTACTCTGGAATTTGAATGGTCATGTTTTTTAATTCTATTTCATGTGTAAGGAGAGTGGGCCTTACATGTAGAGAGGGTTCACCTGTAGCATGGGGGTTCTCATTGAGTGCCTCAAAGGGAGGTAGAAGAGACATCCCTGGTAGGAATTACAAATATATGTGTAAATATACACATAAGTGTGTATATATACATACATATATATGTATATATTACATATATGTATACTATTATCTCTTCCACATCACAAGGGGTTAGAAGTGTGGTGCCCCTGCAGTCTGGAAAATCCATGTAAAATATTTTGGCCTTCCCTTCATACCAGAGAAAAAGTCTGAAATCTTTTTCTTTTATTTGGTGTTTACAGTACCTTGCTGTAAAATTTGGGTTAAGTGTTTGGTCATAGGCATATTTTATGCATTTCTGAGTTTCTAAACTTTTTCTATGTGATCTGCTGGTTTTTGTGTATCATCTGCAGCTCCCCCAAAATTCTCATTTACAGTAATTTCTTACGTCAACTCACTCACAACATATAGAAACCACAATGGAGAAAGTTGCAATGAGAAAGGAACAACTGTATAAGTATATATGTGCATATGTGTATGTGCATGTATATATGTGTCTGTGTGCATATGTATAATTTATTAGTAGTATTGGTCTAGGCAGTGCTTCCTAAACTTTGGGTTGCAACCCCATATGGGGTCATGACTCACAATTTAAGAAGCGCTGAAAGGGTCGCTAGTGGAAAACATTTAAGAAACCCTGGACCAGGGCATACGATCAGGTTCAATCTAACTTCTGATAGCTTTTATTAGAGGAAAAGGGTACCCTAAGCTCTACATCCAAGGCTTGACTCTTTCCCACCAAATACCACTTCCACAATGAACACCTACAGTGAATAACAAAGAAAATCCATTTATCCAAATTGGTAGCAAAAAGACTGGAAAATGGACCACAGAGATCTGGAGCTTGACAAGTCTCAAAGAAGACTGGACAAGATCCGAAGCCCTCCTGCCCCTCACACGGGGCAGAGCATCCAACTCCACCAATAAAGAGAGAGTCCCATACCAATGAGCAGGTCGCATGTGGATTATAACAAAGGACAAAGGTTACCCATGGATTATAACAGCTTCTTTATATGTATGTAGGCAGGAAGGTAACAGGCATTTATTAAGTGCTTGTGATATGCCAATACTATGCTTAACAGTTGGGGATACAAATACAAACAAGAAAAGATGTCTTCTGCCCTCAAGGAGCTTATTTTAATAAGATGAAGAGGAAGAGATAAAGACAGACAGACATAGAGAGACAGAAAGAGAACCCAAGTACAGGGGTACTAGTTAAGTCTGTAGAGTCAGAAGCATAGCCAGAAGAGCAGTAAAGAATGACCTGGGCCCTCCCCAAATGGAGAACTGGGAATAAAGAGATGTCCCAGGGTGAGAAGGCAGCTTTCCATAATTTTCTCTCAGGAGTTTTTTGTTATCATACAGTTCTCCTGCTTCTAAAATGTGATTTTTACATAGGTGCTCAATACAAGAAATCCCAGATTAAAGTAACACACACGATAGATTTCCTTTTATATTTTGGTTGTTAGGAAATCTGCGGTAGCACAAGTAAAAATCAGACCATGATTTTTAGGTCATACGACAAGCCACGTCATCATAATGAATAACTCCATTTATGATACTCCTTTCTGCAATATCAAAAAAGCAAATGTTCCAGAAAAAAACTCTAAAACCATGTAGACCAATCTCTTCTTTTACAGATTACAATTCCAAAGCCCAAAGGCATAACAGAACTTTTCCAAAGTCGCAGAATCAGTTGGTGGAAGAACCAGATGTAGAATTGTAGGCATTTAGAGCTGAAAGGGGGCTCAAAGATCATGGCATCCAGGGACAACATATATATACCTTCCCAACACTCCAAAGTGCCTGGCAACCAGATTAAAATGCAATTGAAATTGGGAATTAACAAAATAAAAATACAATAAAATGTACATGATGTTAACATGTGGCTTTCTAAGTCAGTATGCAGCCACATTTTAGTGGCCTTGGTTTCTATTTGAGTTTCATTTTGTCCACTGATCTAGTCCAGCTTCTTTACTGGTCCGAGGTTGCTCAGCTAGTCAGTGGCAGAACCAGTATTAGACTCACAAAAAGTTAGAGCTGGAAGGTGCCTCAGAAACCCTCCAGCCCAATCCCTTCATTTACCAGAGGAGAAAGTAAGATTCATAAGGCAGCAGTGGCCGACACAAGGTCACGCAATGAATCAGGGAAGGACCTGGGACTAGAACCCAGGTCTCCCAAACCCCACCTTCTGCAACAATGCAATGATGTTCAAGTTGATTCTAGAACACCATTACAGTTTTCCCTTCTGTCCCATGCAATTTGGGGCCTTTCATCTCTTGAGGCCTATAACAACACTAAGCAATATTCTGGGTCCCACCATCCTCACTGCCCTGGCAGGCCAGAACCCCCGTACATGGGGTGAGGTAAGAATGAGGCTCCAAGTTTTGTGCTCACACCACTGTTTCCCCACCCTAAGCTGCATTCAGACACCCAGGGCTATTGATACTGCAGATATTATTTTAACAATAGCTTTTGAGATAATTAAGCCAGTGAACATCTCTACCTGGGGAGCTATACGAAGGGTCTATAAGAGGGTGGGACAGGGGTGACTGAACACAGCAACACTATTAAAAGGGGTGAGAATTAGCAAAGGCACTTAGAGGGATTTCCAAGAGTTGTTAAAGGTGATCAAAGCCTTCTCTTCCTCAATAAGACCTTAATTGTGCAGAGAGTCACCACAATTAAGCAGTGGGTAGCAGATAAAGTGCCCCAGCTCTCTCCAAAGTGAAGCAAGTAAATTGTGAAACTGGGTTTCTAGCTTGCTCTTCAAGCCACTACAGGAAAGTTCTAGGAATACTAGAAACTGAGGCCAAGCAGCATAGGTAAACACACCAGATCATGCTGCAGATGAGGAAACTGAGGACAAGAGAGGTTAAGTCATTTGGCTGGAGTCAAATAAAATAAGGCAACAGAGCCAGAATTCAAACTCAAGGAGTCCTCGAACTCCAAAGGTAGTAGTACTCTTTCTATTGCACTAACATCCTCCTTCTGACTGCTATGTGACATGGGCAAGACAACCTCAGTTTCCTCATACGTGGGCTCAGATTTCTGATTCTATATTTCAGCTCCTCTGGAGACAGCAGAGACAGCAGCAGCAGCAGCTTGGAGATGTGACGGGGAGCTTGCTTTCCCTTCAGAACTACCAACTCTAACAGCATCTGCCTGCTCTTCTGATTACTAGCCCTCCGGAGTCCTGAAACTCCCAGCAGTTTCCCTTCTCCAAACTCCTTCTAGTCTATCACTAAGCTGAGCAAACAGCATCAGATCTGCTAGGTCACCATGAGAGGGGAACCTCCCAAATAGTCTGCTCCCTTACTTAATCTGTTTTTAAAATCTCTGTGTGTTTCCTCCTCCCAGACCCAAAAGATGCACAATGACCAAAAGCATATGTACACACTCCAAAAAAGACTTTTCCCTCTCCTGGATATTTACTATCGAAATGGCAGAATCCTATGCTGGTCCGTCACGTAATTCTTTGTGTGCTGTAGGTGGTTGTTGTGGTGGTGGTTGTTGTTTGTCTGTTCTCAAAGAGGACCATGACATCAGGAAGATGACGCCATGGCTAGCAAATGAATTGGATTTAAGTGAGGCAGGGCTATGCAAAGTCACCAGTTGGGGATACAAATACAAACAACAAAGACGTCTCCTGCCCTCGGGGAGCTTATTTTAATAAGAGGGAGAGGGAGAGGGAGAGACAAAGACAGACAGACATAGAGAGACAGGAGAACTGAGACAGAGAGACAGACACAAAGACTGAGACAGACAGAGAGAGGGACACAAACACACAGAGAGACAGAGACACAGAGACAGAGAGAGACCCAAGTTCTTCTCCAGAGCCATCTGGGTCCAGTGGCAAGATATAGATCAAGATGACTAGAGATGCTCCCCCCTTGGATGTTAAAGCAGAAAAGGTATCATAGATGTCTGGAGATGTCCTTTCACACCTAAGAAAACCAAAACTCAAATAGGCAACCGTTGCAGAGTGAGCACTAGAACCCCAATGTCCTCATCTTTGGATCAGTGAGGATCCCACACTAATGATGATAATTGACATTTGTAGAGCCGATTCTATGCGTGATGTCATTGGAGCCCCAGAGCCACTCCATGAGGGAGGAATGATTAACCCCATTTCACAAAGGAAGAAA
This sequence comes from Phalanger gymnotis, assembly GCA_028646595.1. Lineage (NCBI taxonomy): Eukaryota > Metazoa > Chordata > Mammalia > Diprotodontia > Phalangeridae > Phalanger > Phalanger gymnotis. The sequence goes on along the minus strand of CM053622.1, from coordinate 209,252,158 downwards.
CTGAGAATCAGAGAAGTTTCAGGTAGTAAGTATATGAATCAGGAATTGAACCCAGGTCTAGTACTTTACCCACAATATTACCTACTGCATTGCCACAAAGTAGTCAAAGTTTGTCTTTGAGCCCCATTTCTTTAGTTTTTCTGTTCCCTTGTTAAATGGGGTCACTTCACCGAGATCTCAGTGCCCTGGATGCAGAGAGCATCTTTCTTCATATGTCCTTGATAGTGAATTTGGAGATTCATAATAGTCGAAATGATTTATTCACTCAAAGTCATTCTTAAAACAATATTGCTGTTACTGTACACAATGTGTTCTTGGTTCTGCTCATTTCACTCTTCGTTATTTTGTGCAAATCTATCCATGTTTTTCTAAGATCATCAAGCTCATCGTTTCTTATGGCACAGTAGTATTCCATCACAATCATATACCATAATTTGTTCAACCATTCCCCATCTTTTTATTAAATTATTTATTTATTATTAAATTTATTATTTATTTATTATTTATTTATTTATTAAAATCACCTTTTTATTATACTATGTTAAGCAAATGCTTGTTTCATTTCATAAATTAAAAATAAAATAAATTAACATGGGAAAAAAAGATCTCAGTGTCCTGGATGGGTGACAGAAGTTCCCCAACTCAGCACCCTCGCCCTTTTTCAATAGAGTTTCAGGCTTTAGACTTCTCTTTTTCTCCTGTCTGAATCCTTACGTACTTATCCTAACTGGTATTAAAGTATAAGCTTGGGGGAGGGGAACTTGGACTTAGAGTCAGAAGGTATGGGTTTGAATCCAGCTGCAATACTCACCACCTATGTGAATAAGTCACTTGCTTTCTAGGTCTCAGTTTCCTCAAATATAAAGTGAGAATAATAATACAACTAAGTTGACAGGAACAAAGTGCTCTATAAACCATAAAGTTCTGAATAATGATGAGCTGTTATTATTCTCAGGGGACAATATGATCCCCTGCTTTATGATCTGCTTTCTGGACCATGATCTGATAAACCAATCCTTCTTTTTGAATTACTAGAATAAGGCTGATTTTAATTACCTTCTGCAGGCAGCCTTTCCCAAACTCTTTTAATGCTAGTGACTTCCTTCTGTAGATTATTTGTACAAAGTTTTTTTTCATGTTGTCCCTCTAACACACACACACACACACACACACACACACACACACACACATTCATGCACGTGCCATTGACCACAAGACCCATGAACTGAAACTGTGTTTTGCCTTTCTTTGTTATCACCAGGGCTTAGCTCTGTGTAACTGGCTGCCACATAATAAGTGCTTAGTAAATGTTTATTAACTGACTGACTAATTATTGGCTATTTATTTTAATGATTTTTTCTTAAACACAATGTCTTAACTCTGAGGTTGATAATTCCAATGGTTATGACAGGTCCGCAGAGGAGGTATTTCCAGAGGGCAAGAGACTTTTGGATACCCCTCACTCACATCATACCATGAAAATGACTCCTCATTCTGTTTATGTATGGAGTTAATCTTATTAACAAATCTAGAAATGATAATATACAGGGTGTCCCCAAAGTTTAAGCCACTAAAGCTGCACTAAGACTTTTGGGACATGCTGATTATCTACAATCTGTGTGTGTGAGAGTGTGCCTATAATATTACATGTTGGTACAGACTTGTGATTTTATCAGTGCGAGTGATGACCAATGCAGATCAGCCCCTGCTTGGCAATTTACAGTCTTAAAGAGTTACCTGGATTAAAAATATGTTAAGTGATTTGCTCTAATCAATGCAGAATTTGTCAGAGATAGAACTTGGACACAGAACATCCAGCTGAGGCCAGCTCTCTATCCATTACACCACTGAGAGAGAGAGAGAGGGAGAAAGAAAGAAAGAGAGAGAGAGAGAAAGAAAGAAAGAAGAAAGGAAGGAAAGAAAGAGAGAGAGAGAGAGAGAGAGAGAGAGAGAGAGAAAGAGAAAGAAAGAAAGAAAGAAAGAAAGAAAGAAAGAAAGAAAGAAAGAAAGAAAGAAAGAAAGAAAGAAAGAAAGAAAGAAAGAGATGGTGGGACAGGGGAAGGGAAGAAGAAAAAGAAAGAAGAAAGGGAGGAAGGAAGATATGATGAATGTATCTATATTACGTATAATGTGTTTTCTGTGTGTCTGTGTTTGTGTATTCCAATAATTCTCTAGATTAATGGGCTCCAAAAGTGGGCTCTGGCCCCTTGGAAATCTGTGGCATGATCCTATAGAGTGTTTGACTGATAAGAAGATAGGAAAATAAGTTGCATATGAATTGTGGGGCTTATCTCCAACACAACTACATCTATCCTTCACTAATTACATTTTAACGTTCCCTTCCTCTATGGATTAAGGCAAACAGAAGTTACATGGCTTGTCCAGGGCCCCACAGCTAATGAGTGTCTGAGGCCAAATTTTAACTCAGGTCTTCCTGACTTCTGACCCAGCACTCTAACCATTGAGCAATCTAGCTGCCTCCATTGTACTCTACTGTAATGACCTCCTAATTGCCTCTCCCTGCTTAAAGTTTCTTCCCACCTCAATACATCCTCCACAGAGTGGTTTTCCTAAAGCTCAAGTCTGACTTTATCATCACCCACTCACTCAATATTCTATACTGTCTCCCTATTATCTCCTGGATCATATATAAATTCCACTGTCTGGCCCATCCCAACCTTCCTATCCAGACTTAAGATACATTATCCTTCTTGCACTCTGTAGTCCAGCCCAATTGGCCTTTTTGCTGTTCCTCACATTGTTAGAAAACACAACTGAATTAGATAAACATGAATGGAAAATTAAGGCTGATATCCCATTAACTCTACTATTTACATCATATTCATCTCATCCTTTTTAATTTTCATTTTATATGTTTTATGCCTTAAATATTATCTGATTATAGTCCTTGTGAGATAGATAGATGATAGATAGATAGATAGATAGATAGATAGATAGATAGATAGATAGATAGATAGATCTTTGATTTCATTTATAAAGAGAACTTCTGGAAGAGGAAATCTGCTCTATCAGCATAGGTTGACAGCTTTTCTTAGAGTTTTAGAAAGTTGCCTAAAGAACTGAGAGAGTAAGTAAGCTCAGGATCACATAGTCAGTATGTATCAGAGGCAGGGTTTGAACCCTCCTGACTAGTATACGAATACATTATGAAGACAGCTCCTTGACACAGAGGAAGGACACTGGATCTGAAGTCAGGAAGATCTAAGTTTTAATCTGGTCTCTAATACTTAGTAGTCTTGGGTAATCCTGCTCCAGGATTGCAGAACTCCCCTTCTTACCACACCTCAAAAGTGTGATCTTGCTACGGAACTCAAAACACTCATCCCTCAAACATAATAAATATGTCAATTATTCATTTTGAGGAAAAATGTAATGGTCTGTCCAGCCTCAGTTTCCATCACAAAATCTTGTTTTGAGCTCTCGTTTATCATTCATGTTTATTTTGTGCCTGCATGAGGATCCTGCTCCCACATTTCCTGAGCTTCTCCCCTTGAAAGAGAGGTGACCCAAGAATTTCAATGGCCAGTGAAACTCACGCTCTGGGAGGCCCTTCTAAGCTGGAAGGACTTGGGGTGCTGGCCCAGTGTCAGACTGTAGCTCTCTCAACTGAGGATGAATCCTGCTAAATTCGGAAAGGCTCACTGTGGTAGAGTGTACAAAATGAGTCCTGGATTTAGAGTCAGAGGAGCTGGGTCCAAACCCCACTTCTTCTACTTATTAACTGTGTACCCTGGGCAAGATAGTCCAATTCCCTAGACTTGTTCATCTAGAACATGAGTTTTATAGAGAAAAATAAATATCATCTTTATAGATGAGTTTCCTCATCTATAAAAGGCCAGGGTTAGACTAGATGCCCTCTGAGGTCCCTTCCAGCTCCAAATCTTTTGTTGTTGTTTTCAGTTAAATCCCACCGCTCATAACCCCATTTGGGTATTTTCTTAGCAAAGACACTAAAATGATTTGCCCTTTCCTTCTCCAGCTTACTCTGCAGATGAAGAAACTGAGGCAAATAGGGTTAAGTGACTTGCCCAGGGTCACAAGTATCTGGGGCCAGATTTAAACTCAGGTCCTCCTGAGTTCCCGAAAGTTCCAGGTCAGGCATTTTATCCACTCTTTCACCTAGCTGCCCCAATCCTATGCATAGTTAATTATGAACTTGGTTTTTATTCTTTTTTTTTCTTTTGCAACTTATAAAACTGTCTCCTGAGGCAAGAAGGCGTTTCTTAGCACAGAAATGGGCACATAGTAAGAATTTAATTAAATGCTCGTCCACTGACTATTCATTTGCTTCATTGGAGACAACAAGCCCATGGATGGAATCGATAACTTTGAAAATATTAAAGGATATTTTTGGATGCTAAAAAGAAAAAAAAACATTTAAATAAAAGAATTTATCACTTGAAAAGGCTATTCTTATCACACTGATTTCTGCCAGAAAAAAATGAAATACTTCATCTCTGTCAGGTTTGTATTAAGGAGCCTCTGTCTTCTCTAACCACAATCGCAGCAATTTATCTTCTAGTCTCCAGATGGCCTCGCTCTTCCAAATGTAATACTTGCCCCATAATACCTGGGAAAACAGCAGCACCTACTTTCCTATTTGTCTTCTGAGAACACAAACCGACAATGAACAGAGAAACTTGGAATGAGCTTTAATATTATCTGATGATAGTCCTTGTGGGTTATATTACTTTTCATCATTAAGTCACCTTTGTGTTTCCACTAGAAAGAAAAAATGGCAGTAAGGATCACTTCCAAAATCATTAATCTTGGGGAAATTGTGCATTTCTTTTGTTTTTTAGGACTTTGAAGTCAGGCTTGTTACCTTCAGTGGAAAAGTACATTCATGGACTAGAAAACAGTTCCCTTATTCTTATTATTGCTGAAATAATTATCCTCCGTCCTATTCTTCAGCAAGCTGGATTTTATTTTTTTTTAATCTTTCCAACTCTGCTGTTAACATTGGAGACTAGAGAAGAAATAGATTACAAATGCAGCTGTTACCTTTTCTAAATGAAGACACAACCTGTGTTCTTTCTGAAAGACAAGGACAATTCGCAAAGCAATCAGATAGCACATCTCCCTAGGGGGCCAGAAGGACAATTAGCACGTTCTGTAAATGTGGCAGAAACAAACTTCAGTTGGTTGGCGGTACCTTGCATCACAGACAGGCATGCAGAAATATTTGATCCCTGCAGTGCCTGGAGCTATCAACAAAACCATATTCCACCCGTCCTGCTAGTTAGATTGAAAACTTCACCCCAGTAGTTGGGTTATCTTAATTACATCTCTCTCCAGAGCTGAATATTTCCTTCCTGAAGGGTGCTAAGCATATTATGGCCTTAAACCTATCACACTCAATCCTCCCTCACTACAAACTCAAAGCAAAAACTTAGGATCATAGGATTTTAGAGTTGGAAGGGACCTTCGAGGTCATCTAGACCAATTGCTTTTCATTTTGCAGATGAGGAAACAAGGGTTGAAAGGGATAAACTAGCAACAAGTAGATAGAGCTGGGATAGAAACCCAAGTGTGTGGACTTCAGATCCACTATTCTGTCTGAGGCTCCATGTGCAACATTGGCAACTCCATATGTAACGTTGTTGTCATTTGATACTCACTGACCTCCCTCTAAGCAATGGATGTTTAGCAGGACTTAGTTCCTATTGTCTGAAAATCTAACATGTCAAAAGTAGATTATGAATACTCTCTGTAAGGGGGCAGGGACTTTGTTGTAACAACAGGAATTCAGGGCTATAGATAGCAGCTCTTCTCCATCCCCTCCAGTGTTGCCAAGTGCCTTTTTGAGGCTTATTGAAACTTCAAAGTAATTTGCATGACCTTAGCACTAGCTGCCTGGGCATGACAGGATTTGAAAGGAAGTCATTCCCCTTACTCCAACTATGTGGTATGTAGAGAGGACTTCCTATTTAGGGGTGATGGTAAGTGAGGTAGAAAAGGGAAAAATCTTTACCATCTCCTGAGTGGATCATTTGTTTGAAGTTAGGCATGTCTAGCAACCCGACTATCCGAAGAGCTGAAAATACTATGACAATCCCCCACACCCCCCACACACACCCAAGGCATATTGTAAAAGGTAATCTCACAAAAGAGCAGTAAATGATACTCCCTTTGAAGAAGAAGAACCAGGAGCAGATGCCATCTCAAGCAGATGGCAAAAGCAACTGGGAGGAAAGCAGCAAAGGGCAGCTTTGGAGGTAGAGAAGAATTGCACCTGGAAGTCAGACTGAAGCAGCAGGGAAGCACAGATGGTTGCTGGAAGGCACAGCCATGAAAGATGTCACAGCTACAACACCAGCCTAGAAGTGTGAGTTGGCCAGAGAGTGTCCAGGATGTATTTCCTCTCCCACTGGCATGGGAAGTAGAGAAGAATGACCTAGAGCTGCCAGAGGGAAGAAGTTTGATGAAACAAAAGGCCCTTATCCTTTAGTATCTTCATTGTCATTACTATTCCTGATAGCAGGATCAGAGGGTCAGAGCTAGAAGAAAACTTAGGGATCATTTGATCCAATATGTGGCCTAGAGAAGTAACGTGAGTTGCTAGTTAGTGACAGAGTCAAAACTATAACCTAGGTCTCCTAAAGTCTTGCCGCTACCCTATTGCCAGCCCTTTCCCAACACACAGGTCATTCCTGTGGCTTATGCAACAAAATAAGATTACATCTAGTTAGAAATCAGCATTTCATCCAATTCACATAAACTTCTAGACTTCTTCCTTGCTGATCCAGGAAGGGGGAGGGGAGGATTTCCTATGGTCGTGATAGGAGGTCTATTTGGATATCAGATGGCTGAACACAACTGTCATACGGAGAAAAATAATAAAATAGCTCACTTTTGTAGAGCATCTACTGTAGTGCCTGGCACAGAGTTGGCACTTAATTATTGCTTAGTGATAGACTGATGGAGCATTTTACTAGCTTATTTGATACTCAAAACAACTCTGTGAGATAAGTAGTTCAAGTATCATTACCTTTTTTTGCAGCTAAGAAAACTAAGACAGAAAAGGAGACTAAGTGACTTTCGCAAGGAAGTAGAAGTGCCAGGATCTAAACTCAAATCTTCCGATATCACCTCTGGTATGCTTGTCCAACATTTTGTGCACTGCCTCAAACTAACCCATTGCTTCCTCCAGGACTTTGGAAAAGCAAACTCTCTATGTCAAAATCTCATTGGTATAATGACTCAAATGGCTATCTTTCCCCATGACGACCCATCCCAAATGAGCTCAAAGATCTCACCAGTTGTATCGTTTTCAATGAAGCTTGCCCATGTCATTTGCAGTTATGGGTTCATTGGTCAGAAGTGTTTTCCAGAGACAAGATGAAAATCATTAAAGAGCTACTCAGAGCTGCCCGCTAGCCCAAAAGCTTAATCCACTATTAGTTGTAATGACGGTAAGGCAGAGGCCAAAACCAAATACACCACATCAGGTGGCTTTAACAAGAAAGATAGCTATTGCTGTACATTCATTGGGATCTTAGTGAATGTCTTTCAGATTACCAAAACTAGCCTCAAAATCCTTCAGATAATGAAAGGATTTGAAAAGCCTACTTGAAAACTCATATAGTTCACTCTAAGTTTCATGGCATAAAGGCCCACTGCTGATTTTTATTTCCTTGGGGGGAAAGGAGGTGATGGTATTGAGACCCTTGGGTTGACTCCTAAGATAATTTCTCAGTTCCGTATCATATAGCTAGAGCACGAAGAGTGGGGTCAGGTAGGGGAATTCGTCCTTTGGAAGTGTTTCAGGAGTTTAAGACCACTCATTCTTGCAAGCTGGATCATCAAAAACAAATTAGAAGAAAAGGGAGAATTTTTCAGGGTCATTTACACCATGAGCCAGATTCCCAGTCGTCCAGCTGATGAGTTATAGCATGTCATTTATGCTGGTAACCCTGCATTGTAAAGTGCCCGATATAATACCGGCAGTACAAATTACAGACTTTGATCTCACCTGCCAGTTAAAGCTTGGACTTTAGTTTGCTCTTTCTATTTTATATCTTGAAACGTCTCAGGGTGCAGAGAGGGGAGAAAGAGTGTTGATTCCTTCTGTTTCCCTTTTATCAGCCACTAAATGGATCTTAGGAATTTCTCTGCTTACCTCGCCTTTTATCCAGTCTGCAGTGTGACTCATCTGCAAGCACAAATTACCTTGCTAAAGTATTCTTAGGAGAAATAATTAGCTACTAGCCCCTCCTCTGCAGGCTCTCACATATTCCTCAGGAGGCACTGAAGCCTGACATAAATCATTTAGTTCTGAGCCCTCGCACACACCTTTCCCACAGGATTCCATAATTGGCAAAGTAGTCGCCAACTGGGTTTAAAGTGATTTGAAATTGTTTTCCATCCAGTCTTGCTGATAGCAAAAGGTTTCCCCTTTACCTCAAGCATGAGTTACAGTAACATGATTGAATGTAACCAGTTATTCCGTTCAAGCTGTGATTCTGATACAGTATAGACAATATGAATTCCCCTGAGCTCAGTGAGACCATCTCAATGGTCCATTTAAGTCCAATTCAATTAGGCTCACTATAGTTCTTAGGATTTCTTTGGAATGTTTGCAGCAGCCCTCAGGGTTGAATGTGAGACTAGTATTCATCTAGGACTTTTAAATTAGGTCTCAGGTGTCATCATTCTAAATGAATTATTACAGTGGTGTGTTCACACCACTAGAGTTGAGGTTATGTTAGCATCTCCTCTCAGCCATTTTAATCCACTGTGGGACAAAATTTGTCATGTAAGGTCTCTGCCTGAGAGTGACTCTTTTTCTTGAAACCTGCTTTTTTAAAATAATTGGTCCTACCAAGTAAACACTATGATATGCATTTTAAAATGGAGGTGGGGGGAGCATCTTATTTACTTTCAAATTTGTTTGTTTTTTCCTTTTGACAATAAGTACTAAAAAACTCCATCAAGATATTGCATTTCCTCACACTAGACAGCATGCATCTTGAACTCAAGCCTAGCCTTTTTTGAAAAAGCAAATGCCAACAAAGAAACAATGGATCATAAGACTCCTTTCTCTCTCTTTCCTTCCTTGCTTTCTTTTCCTTCCTTCTTAATTTTTTTCCATTAACCTGTCTTTCTCATCTCTGCTTCTAAAGCCCCAACCAACATGTCTTCCTGTTGTTTAATGTCCTTGGCTTTATATCAGTCTCAGCAATGACATCAGTAAGCATGTGGTAACATTTGTCAATTTGTTGATACCTCACGTACATTCAATGGCATCCACTCATTTTCCCAGGTTGAGGTTGCTTTTCACACAGCTTGGAAAAGGCTGGAAAAAGGAGTAATAACCTACCAGAGCAATCCACCAGCTCTGGGTTTGTCATAAATGACAAAGCACACGCTGGCTAGAACATGAAATAATTACAGGACCCGATTTTCTGTATTCAGGCATCACAGTCACTATGACACTGCTCTGTCTTTCCCCCAAGCAGAAGAATGTGATAACTCTTCTCACACCGAAGAGCAATTAGAGAGTGAGGCCCAACAGCAGTGCCATGGAATGCAGAACAAAGTCAACTATAGGCAAGCAGATTAAGTGGGATGGTTAACTGAGTACTGTATAAATGAAAAACATAGAGGTTAAACATGTTCCATGTTTATAAACTATTATCATTTACATAAAAGTGAAATGTTGGTTTCTATCATGAAAGCTAAGTGGACAGAATTTTTTTTAATGTTCCCACCTTATAGGACCAACTCTCAAAGTTGGAAAGGACCTGAGGGGTGATCAAGCCCATGCAGCTATAGCTGCAGCTGGGTGGCAGAGCAGGTAGAGCCCTGGGTCTGGAATCAGGAAGACCTTAGATCTTATCTCATATGCTTGCTAGATGTGTAACCCTGGCCAAGTCATTTAACCTCCATCTGCTTCAATTTCCCCAACTATAAAATGGGGATAATAATAGCTCTACTTCCCAAGGTTGCTGTGAGGCAAATGAAGTAATATTTGTAAAGCACTTAGCATAGAGCCCGTAACATAGTATGCACTGTACACGCATTAGCTATTATAGTTATCAACAAATGAAACATAAAATATGATCGACATTCAGAAAGTATCTGACTACTTTGATCAATGTGTCAAATTTAGGTAAATCTGACCACCCAATTCTTTTTGGAAGGTCTGAGGTAGCTGAAATAACACAGCCATCGTCGCATCACCAGGACGATTAGAGACATACTTCTCACCTACATACATCTCTGTTTATATCTAGACACACCCTCTCCTTTGATAGTCAAGTTGTAACAGAATTTCTGGAGAGCAGCATGTTTTTGCTTCTAAACAGGTACATATTCTAAGAGCATTGTACCCACTGACCAAAAAAAAAATAGATTACTTTTTGTTAATTGGTTTGTCACGAGATATATATACTGCACCTCTTCTATCGAACATACATTCCCCTTGAAGTAGAGAAAGGTGCAAATGTTAGAAGCAGTAACAGACAGCAATGCTAATTAGCTTTGATGTTCAACTCAAGAAATGGAGAAATTGCTAAACATTTTTTTAAAAATTGAAGTCTGTTTAGAGGTGAAAGTAATGTTGCTTATAAACTGTACACAAATATACTTTAAAAACAGGATCATGAGTATTAAAGACAACTTCCATTTAGCTAAGCCCTCTTGCTCTGGGTTTAAATTTTGTTTTGTGGCATTTTGATCACTCCCTTAGGTGGAACAACCACAGTAAAAAGGGAGCATTCTAGCCTCTAATTATTTTGAGGTTATAAAAATATTTTCTGGATTTGAAATCTGATTCTATTTCTATTTAAGAGGTTGAATTTTGGTATAATGAATGAAAGGGTTGAGAATGTAAAAGAATACAATAGACTGGTAACAAACAAGACAGCACAAAATACATTAGCCTCATAGATGTGGCAGAGACCTCAGAAAACTCTCCTCATTTTACAGATAAGGAAACTGAAGCTGGGAGAGGGTAAGTGACTTGCTCAATAGGACACAAATAGTAAACATCAGAGATAGAACCTAGCTCCTCAAATCCCCTGGACCAGTGTACTTTCCCCTGTATTCACACCGACTCCAATTTCAGATTTCCCAAGGAAAAGAAAGGTAACCAGAGAGTTACAATGGTTTCAGCCTTGTAGAACACTCTGAGCTAAAGTGTTGTGTTGTTGTGTAAATTTGCTCAAAATCTGGGTCTCGTCTATAATTTAGATTTTGAACTCTCTAAGTAGGAAATCCACAGGTTGACTGTCCTCCTACCTGCAACAGGATGACCAGAATATTAACACCAAGGGAAAGTAAGTCAGAAGTAGAAAGGGAAGGAGCCAAAGAAAGAGGAATTTTTAGAAAAAAAAAATGAGTGTGGGAAAATGGGGAGAGTTTTATTTTATAAAAATAAAATGTTAATAGAAAGTGGTCTAAAACATTTAAGAGACGTGTTAATCTAACAGAAGAGAATAAGGAGCTTGAAAAAGAATGAAGCCTACAATTAATGTATTGAGAATAGGGGAAATAAATCTGAGGGGGATAATATAGAGGCAGGGAAATTGGGTGAAATAGAATTCTTTTTTTTTAAGAAGGGGATTAAATGGGAGCTAGAAATACCAAGCAGTTGGACAAATGTTGCTTCAATTTAACCTTTGTGACAGAAAATGGCTCTTTTATTTACTGGATTCTTTTTTTTTTTTAATGTCTGCTGGTATGTTGCCAAAGCTCTTGATTCCTCTGCAGCTAATTAGGACCCTTGTCTGGATTTAGACCCTGGAAATAAAGGTCAAGACTGCTGGTGGGTCTCTCACTATTTTCTTGGAGCATTTCATGTTCCTAAAACTTTTAACTCCTCCATTGCTGGCAGGCTAAATGGTTTCGACTCTTCCCTAGGCAAAAACACTTTGTTTAAATCTTCATTCACTTAATACCCTAGTAGTTCATTTAAACACTTTAACTCAACTTAAATGTTCACTCCTTGCAGTTTTTGGTGTTTTCCAGAGATACCACCACCTGGGAACATCATTTTCTTCTCTCCTACAGCTAGTGAACATCAGGATCCTATGTTTCCAAGCTGCCACTGCTTTCCTCCAATTTAAAGCCTGAAAGGAAGATGCTTATCAGAGCAACACCTAAAACAATTGGACTCTAGGTATGTTTAAGGTCCTGGAGGGGAAAAAGAACAGCTTGAAATATAAATGATTCCCAATCATGACAAGAGGTCATGAAAATCGGAAAAGAAAAGCAAAGGTCTAAGACAGGGAATAAAATAGTAGGCTGCATTAGTCCCCAGATCAACATGTAAATCTAATATGAAAATTGTCCATCCATCCACTACCTCCCCCCAAGAAAAAAGGGAAAGTTTCTTAACAAGATGTAATTTACAGGAAAAATGCGATCACATTCTGAAGTGTGCTGATACAACTTAAAGTTTAATTTCCAAATTAGTTATTAAGTTCCTGGGGCTTGGGGATAGGAGCAGGTGATAATAATAATAATAAGCACTTTACAGTTATTAACTCATTTTATCGTCACAGCAACCCTGAGAGGTAGGTGCTATTATCTCATTTTACAGATGAGGAAACTGAGGTAAACAGAAGCTAAATAATTTGTCCAGTCACACAACTAGTAAGGGTTGAGGCAGGATTTGAACTCAGGTCTTGCCGACTCCAGGCTGCTCTGTTCACCACACCACCTAACTGCCCAATTATCATTGCAATAATTTAAATTGAAGCACAAACAGAAATTTCAACAATAGATTTTTTTAAAGATCAGTTCATTTCATAGGATCATACTTCTAGATTTGGAAGGGACTTGAGAGATCATTTAGGTTAAGTGTTTTTAATCTTTTTGTAGCCATACATTTCTTTGGCAGCCTATAGACTCCTCAGAATAACATTTTTAAATGAATAAAATAATATACAGAATTACAAAGTGTGTGGGATAAAAGACCCTCGGCAATTAAAAGTTAATAAGGAGCCATCTCAGAATGGGAACAGAAATAAATTTTATTCAATTCTCAAGAACTGGGCATTCCCCACTAGAACAAATCCAGCAAGGGAGGTGCTTTACAAGGGGCAAGGCACCAATAATCATACCTAACACAAGAGAATTCCCGCCCACCTCTGCCCCTTCTCGCCCTTGGCTGGGAGGTGGGCTTACAATCTGAGCACGAAAGCTAGACAAAGAACCGGGAAATTGAGGCACAGAAACTCCAATTCCCATTCCCTTAGTTAATGATTACAACTGAGGTGACATCTATAAATCTAAAGAAGGAGAATAGGATAAAGGAAGGGGGAGACCCTCTCCATTCTTTACAGTAGAGAAAAACAGGCCATTATGACCCTGTTCTTACTGAGCAAATCTTTAAACCAGAACCAGAAGAAAGAACAAAAAGTTTCAGGGTAAACTTTCCCAGAGGCTGAGCCATCAGACTCTCACGGCCTCAGAATCTTCCCCTTCCCTATATCTTGATTTTTAAACACTCCTGTATATAGATATGAACGGATATGAATATTATACACATGCTCCCTTGTGAAGTTTTCACATTTCATTTATTTACCTCACACACAAAGGAAACCAATTATATTGAAATACAGTTATATAAACATATATTTCAGTTCACTGATTTCAGGTAAAGAACCCCTAATCTTGACAAACCCTCCCCCATTATACAGGAAAGGAATTTAAGGCCCAGAGGTAGGTGATTTGCCCAAGATCACATAAGTAGTAAGTGGCAAAGTAGGTTTTCAAAGCCTCTTAACTACAGGTTAGGCACCTTTTTGCACACACATACAAACACACATTTATTAAGCACCTACTCTGTGCTGGGCAATGGCCATACATAGAGGTATTTTTTTAAAAAAATAGCACAATCCTTCCCTCAAGGAATTTACATGAGGCGTGGGAAGTTGTTTAGTCTATTAGTCACATCCAACTCTTCATGACCCAATTGGAGGTCTCCTTGGCAAGGATACTGGAGTGGTTTGTCATTTCTTTCTCCATCGAATTTTACAAATGAAGAAACTGAGGCAAACAGGGTTAAGTGACTTTCCCTGGGTCACACAACTAGTAAGTATCTGAGACTGAATTTGAACTCTGGTCCTTCTGACTTCAGGGCTAGCACTCAGTTCCCTGCTAGCTCAATCCCACCTAGCTGCCCTGAGGGAGAGGGAGAGGACAGCAAAAAAATATTTGCACTGGCTATGTGACTTTAGGTAAGGCATTTAATCTCTCAATGTTCTCAACAACTCTCAAAGATTAAATGTTGAAATGACCTTTTGGTCATTATTTATTCAAGTGTTCCACTTCTTCAGACTCTGGCCCCTCCAAATAATTAGTAAAGAAAAATGTTTAATGCTCTTCCTTGAATCATCCGTCACAACATTCCTCTTTTTCTGCTTTAGAATACCAATCCTTCTTCCCTGCTCCCAGTCCCGCATCAGCACCACCACCCCTGCCTGCAAGAAACTCTAGCCAGAGAAGACAAAGAGTTAAATTAAAGCTGTGACCTCCTTCTTGTCATTGAGGATGGCTGGCCAGTGAAGAAGAGAACAGTTAGCACTTCTTTCTCTATTTCTTCTCCTTTCTCTCCAGGTACTTGATTACTCACAACAGCTTATCCTTTCCTTTCAATGGGTCAATTCTGAAAACCTGCAAGAAGATTCCAAGAGCAATTCATTTCTTTAAATCCACTGATGATGGGGGAAAGGGAGAATTACTTCCCTAATAGATTTTCTTACTATCAGTCTTTAAGGAACGAAATAAATAATTGCCGATTGCCTATTTTTATTATATTGTTATAAGGAATTCTTTTGTAAATTTTAAACTCTATAAAAACACAATATATTTTGTCCTGTCATCAGCATAAGGAACCTCTGGAAGGAAAGTACCTCTACTTGTGCTGATGAGCACCTGCTCTGCAATTTGTCCTCTTAGAGGGTTATCTGGGACACTCAAAGGTTGAATGACTTGTAGATGAATATAGTGGCGGTTACATTCCTATAGCCAGCATGTGTTAGAGACAGGTCTATCTGCTATGCATTTTGACTATTACACAAACAGATAGACAAAATACAGTGTGATGGGAAAATAAGAAAGAGGAAGTGCTCTAGGAAAACTCAGTGAGGAAAAATCACTTTCAGCTGGGGGCAGTCAATGACAGTTTCTGGGAGAAGCTGAAGCCTGAGCTGGGACCTGAAGGAAAAGCATTTTACTAGGCCGAAGTGGAATGAAGTACATTACAGCCAGGTGCAAATGCCTCCAAGGCAATATGAAATCTGGCAACAGCCCTTATTTCCCCTTAGGTAGAAGATAGAGTATATGAAGACAAGTTTGATGAAACGAGTCTGCAAAGATAATCTGAAACCAGGTTGTAGAGGGCTTCAAATGCCAGGCTAAGTTTGTATTTTATCAGTGGGAATAGGCAACAGGAAACCACTAAATAATGGCTTTTGAGCCAGGAAATGACCTGTGCTTTAGAAAGATCATTTCACCAACAATATGAAGGATGGATCTATTAGGGTGGTAGCACATTGGATAGAGCCCTGAACCTGGAATCAGGAAGAGCTGAGTTCAAATACAGTCTCAGAAATTTACTAGGTATGTGACACTTCCCCTCTGTTTGCCTCAGTTTCCTAAACTGTTAAATGGTGATAATTACAGCACCTAATCCCCAGAGTTGATATGAGGATTAAATGAGATAATATTTGTAAAAATGCTTAGCTTAGTGCCTGGCACAGAGTAGGAGATATATAAACACTTATTCCTTTCTTCTTCAACTAGGAGCTTGACTGAAGGCAGGAAGACAAGTTAGAAGACTATAACAACAGTGTACTTAAAAAGGGATAGCAAAGCAAACTGATCTCTTTTGTTGCCCCTCCCCCCTAAATCTGTTTGGGTAATAGTTATGACTGTGCTAATTAGCCTTTTCTAGAAACTTTTTCCTTGGCAGGGCATCATACTCAATTTCAGGACCATAACGTCTCTGGGTCATTTAAAGGAGTGACCCCACTTGCCCCAGCTGCAGGTTCACCCATTGCTGCCCACCATCATTCCTGGTAAATTTATATTTTTAATGTCCCATACCCTACTTCTGGAATTTCATTATTCTCCCCAAATTCCTGTGTATACCCGTGATTGGCATGAAAAAAAATATGGAATCACAGAATCTTAGAGGTGTGTAGGGCTTCAGTGTCCATCTATTCCAACCTGTACCTCAACAAAAACCTCCTTTACTACATCCCCCACTAATGGTCATCTAGCCTTTGTCTGAAGCCCACCAAGCAGAGGAAATCCATTCCATCCAGCATCAGATTGTTCCATTGGACAGAGCAGCAAGTAAGACTAATTAATATACAACTGTTACAACTACTACCTGAGCAGATTTTGGGGGAAGGGACAACAAAATAGTTTGTTTTGCTATCACTTTTTATGTATTTTTTCCAATTACAAGTAAAGACAATTTTCGACATTCAAATTTTGAAAGATGAGTTCCAAATTTTTCTTCCTCTCTCTCTTCCCTCTCTTTTTTCCCCTCCTCAAGATGATAACCCATTTGATATAGGTTATACATGTGCAATAACATAAAACATTTCCACATTAGTCATGTTGTGAAAGAAGAAATAGAAAAAAAGGAAAAAAACAATAAAATCTTAAAATATTATGCTTCGATCTGCATTTAGACTTCATAGCTCTTTCTCTGGATGTGGATAGTATTTTCCATCATGAGTCTTTTGGAACTATCTTGGATCATTGTATTGCTGAGAAGAGCTAAGTCAATCACAGTTGATCATCACACAATGTTGCTGTTACTGTGTACAATGTTCTCCTGGTTCTGCTCATTTCACTCAGCATCAATTCATGTAAGTCTTTCCAGATTTTTCTGAAATCTACCTGCTCATCATTTCTTATATTTGCTATCACTTTTAAAGCAGTTAAGTAGTAACTGATTAAGGAGTTAATAGTCTCCTACCTTGTCTTTCTGCAATTAGGACAGTTTTCATTGTCAAGAAGGTTTTTCTTCCTTACATCAACCTGAAATGTGCTTCTCTGCAAATTCTACCCCTTGCTGAGAGTTTTGTCCTCTGTGGCCAAATAGAATAAGTCTAATCCCTCTGTCACATAACCCTTCACATATTTAAAGACAGCTATCATGTAATCACACCCCTGCCATTCCCCAGGCCAAATCTCTTCCATTCCTTCAACTGGTACGTTCTCTAGTCCTCTCACCCTCCTGCTCACCTTTTATAAAGATGCTCCAAAAATGTCTCACATTGGACAAAATGATTTTAGGGGTGACTACAGGAGGCATGTATTCACTGGGATGATTGTAGTGTACCAGGAAAAAGCCTTCCCCCAAACATATCTCCTACATCCAGACTCACCATTAATAAGTCATTTATTTGAGTAACACTATTTTTCTCCTTCCCTTCAAAACTGAAGAGGATATTTATGGAATAGTGAGAATGAGTTTTCAGAATCATAAAACCATAGGATTCAGAGCTGGAAAGTGTCTTGGAGGACATCTAATCCGACCTTTTCATTTTACAGATGAGAAACTTGAGTCCCAATAGCTATAAATGACTTTCCCAAGGTCATACAGAATGCAAGTAAGACTCTGAATTTGAACTCAGATCCTATCACTCTGCATCTACCACTTGTGAAAGAAGCAACAGCCTGAGAGCCCTGAGAACTCATCAACTAACTAAAAAACTAAACATTTATTGTCTGCTAAGCACAGTGAGAGACAGAATACTAGGAAGTAGGCTCCAATGGACACCTGGAGAGCAAGGAGAACTGAAAAAGAGGAAAAGGAAGGAAGAAAAATGATGCAGCTCTGTGTAAAATTGTCAAGTAGGAAAATTAGGCTTTTGTTCCTCAAATTTTGCTTGCTTGGAAATTTCACTAAGGACTATTTTTGCTTCTCTTTAGTAGCCTCTCCCTAGTTCAGTTCTGTCTGAATTGCCAACAACTTCTGGAATTATAGGAGTGATCTGATTTGGAGTGAAAGATTCCTTCATTCGACAAACAATGCGTACTATACTTTGCTAGACACTGAGGGAGATAAAAATAAAAAGCAAACCTAAATTGGGATCCCTTTTCTTCTACTTACCACTGTGTGGCCTTGGGCAAGTGATCGAACCTCTCTGGGACCCTGTTTCTTCATCTGTAAAATGTTGGACTAGATGACTTCTAGGGCAGGTGGGTGGTGCCATAGTTCACAGAGCACCAGGCCTAGAGTCAGGAAGACTCATCTTCCAAATTCAAATCTGGCCTCAGACACTTATGATCTGTCTGACCCTAGGCAAGTCACTTAACCCTGTTTGCCTCAGTTTTCACATCTGTAAAATTAGCTGGAGAAGGAAATGACAGACTACTCCTATATCTTTGCCAAGATAACCCCAAATGAAGTCATGAAGAATCAGATTCAACTAAAAAACAACAAATGTTGCCTCTAGGTCTCCTCCAGCTCTAGGATCCTATGCTTTACACACATTATATCATTTGACATTCAAAGCAGCCCTATGAGATAGGTGTTATAAGTATTATCTCTGCTTCAGAGATGATGAAACAGGATCAGAAGAGTTAGGTGACTTTCCTATGGTCATATCACTGAAGGTGTAGGAGGTAAGGTTATGCATCAGTAAGGCAAGATTCATGACCTCAAGGATGACCATAAACATGCCTATGTGGTTCAGAATCCCAAAATATGAAAAATTCTCTAGGTAGAAGGCAGAGGAAATATAACATTTTTTTAAACACCAGAGGATCCAATCCCAAGACCAATAACTCCAATTGAATATAGCAGTAATTATATTCCAAAACAAGTAAGCCAACCTCAATGTAGCAACAAGAAAATTATAACAGTATTATAGCAAGGAACTAAGTCATCCTGTAACCTTCCCCTGCTGCTAGGGCCTTCCCATAAACAATCACTCACAAATCCTAACTGTCTGCTTGCCTACGTCTTCTCCACAGTTCTGAAAGCCCTTGCAGTTCTCAGAGTCCTTGCAGTCTCCTGGATTCTCTGGTATCTCAGCTCTCCAATTTCTCAATGCTGTTGATTCCCAGCTCGTTGATCTCACAACTCTCTGGTCTGCACTCTCTGCTCTGCAGTCTCTCTTGATGTTGGCTGCCTCAATATCTTCTTGATGTCTGCTTCTCAATTCTGCTGCTCTCACACTCTGGGATGGCATCTGATTGGCCAGAACTCTTTGCACATACAATTGACTCTAGTCTTAGCTCCTCTCCTTAGGGCCCTGAAGGTTTCACACCTCTCCTGACCTAAAAAGCAAAAGGGTGTGGGCATGGGGCCTCTCACCTAGTAAGTAAAGTGTATAAGCCTGCCTACAAATCAAGCCTCTCCCAATCAAGTTTCCTTTAATTGTCTCCACCTGAGAAACTTCCCTTAACTAGTTCCACAAGTTCCTATGCTCTTCCCAATATTTCACACTATGCCATGAAGGCCCGGTCCCGGCCTTCCAGGAGCTTATGATTTTATCAGATCAGTGATTCTTCTAAGGTGGTTTAGATTTAAATGACTTTTTCAGAAAAACATCATAGCCTGGCACAGGAAACGGCTCATGTTAGCAAAAACTCCACTAGCTATGGGTGATAATTATCCTTTACTTACTCTACATAGAGGTAAAACCCATTTTGCAAAACACTATAATACTAGAAATTTCCATATCTAAACATAAGCAAATATTTTAAGAGTAAAACTTTTGAAAAAATGTAAGGCTTTCTCTACATAACTAAGTATATCTACTTTTTGAGGTATTCTATAAAATACCCTAAATCTAGATCTGGAAGGAACCTCAGAGGCTGTCTAGTCCAAATGAGGAAATAGCAGCCCAGAGAAGGTGAGTAGTTTGCCTAATGTCACACAGAAAGTATCTCAAGATACAAGTTAACCTTAGTCCTTTGATTTCTATGGAGTCAAAGCTAGTTCTCCTACCATACCATGCCAATTCCTCTCAAACAATGAAAGTAATAAATGTATTTTAAAATAAATGGATACTAAAGAGCGTTTGTGTTTTGTATGTTGCTGCAGTGGTCAGTCATGTCTTAGCAGAGCATCCCAAACTCCAAAAAGACCTACTTTAAGTAATAGAAGCGAGGTGAGGCTAAAGGAATCCAGACTATTTCAGTCTCCTTTCCTAATACTACAGTGCAAAGAAAGAGCATACAAAGAGGACAGAAAGTACTTCCTTGAAAAGCCTTGGAACCATGGACAAAGTCAATGAGTGGATTGAGTTCCTCAGAAAAGAGGGAGGTAGCTTTCTGTCTCATTTCCCTTTTTGGCCCCAAAAGCTCAAAGCTTTATTTTTTTTTATCCTTGGGCAACGTCTGCCCTTGTGTGTATATGGAAGTACAGGAAAGAACTTGAAGTTATAATTGTTAATCCCATGAAAAGTACCTTGTCAGCCTTTTAATTTTATGGTGGCACTTTGACAAAAGCAAACAAAATTCCTGAGAAGAAAGTGGAGGCATTGTTCTAAAATGTTCTCCCCCCTTTCATGAACAAAAAAGGACAGTGTAAGCCAAGATTTCTTAGAAACAGAGACAACCAAAACTGTTGGCTTCACTTTGGGGGCTTTTTTAGAAAACATGATCTATTTCTTTCTGTGTATTCAGATATAATAAAAACCCTCGGTTTCAGAGGGGAAAAAATACATATCAATTTGCCTTTGAGGTGTTATGACCAATACTGAAGTTGTTTTTTCTGTTCCAAATGTTTTGTCTTTTCAAAAATAAATCTTAAAATTCTCTGTTGTTCAATCATGTCTAACTCTTCATGACCTTATTTGGGATTTTCTTGGCAGAGATATTAAGTGGTTCACCATTTCCTTCTCTGGCTCATTTTACAAATGAGGAACTAAAGCAAATAGGGTTAAGTGACTTATCCAGGTCATACAGCTAGCAAGTGTCTGAGCTGAGATTTAAGATCATAAAGGTGAATCTTCCTGATTCTAAGTCCGGTGTTCTATCCACTCTGCCACCTAGCTGCCCAAAATTACTGTGTTAGCTAAAATCCAAGGACATTTGATAATGGTTTATTTTATTGGGTATCTCTATATTAGCAAGGCAATAATCACAATATAGACTATAATTGTAAATGTGCCTGTGTAGTTCTGTATTGCAAAATATAAGAAACTCTCCACATAGAAGGTAGAAGTAAACCATTTATTCAGAGACCAGATCCCAAAACCAATAAGTCCAATCCATCGTAGCAGCAAAGAAATTAATACACATTATCACAGCAGAGAATGACTCCATCTCAAAACTATTTCCACCCCTTGCTGGGGCCTTGCCACCAACAAGCACTCACAGCACAGCTAGCACATGTCTGCTCTCTCCTTCACCTCTAACTGCTCCGAGCATTTCCTGATCCACCCTTTCCTGTTCCTCTGCTTCAGCAAGCTCCTCCTACCACATGTGACTTAGGCTTCCTGTGACATAAGCAGGTCACATGGGCCTACTAATGGATGGGAGAGATCTTTAAATTTAAATTACCATTATGGTATCTTAATGTTATAGATCATTTTTCAATTAAGAAAATCATTAAAAAGCTTTAAATTATATTAGCTTTTTTCACACCTTTCACTTTAGTGTGTACAGCTCTTAATGAGAATGTTAAATATATACATATTTATATACACATATATGCATACATATATACATATATATCTACAGCCATATGTGTATATGTATGTGTATTGTTTTTAAAAATTTTACTGATTTGAGTCAGCTAGATGGCTCAGTGGATAGAGAGCTGAACTTGGAGTCAGGAAGACCTGAGTTCAAATGTGGCCTCAGGCACTTACTAGCTCTCCAACCCTGGGCAAGTCACTTAATCTCTGTTTGTCTTCATCCACTGGAGAAGGAGATGGCAAAACACTCCAGTATCTTTGCCAAGAAAACCCCGGGGTCACAAAGAGTCAGACATGACTGAACAATAATACCCAGTTATCTTTTAAAAAATAATATGTGTAATTCAAAGTTTCTCTTTGAAAAAAAAAATTCCCCTTGAATGTGTAGAGCAGATACCACATTGCATGCCATCTTGCAGAAGGAGAGGGGATGGAGACAGAGTAAATTTAAAATTTACAGAAATGAATGTTGAAAACTGAAAATAAATAAATTAAATATTATTTTAAAAATTCCCCAGGCAGAAGTAATTTTAAGACTGTCTGATAACAGAGCACTTTACCTTTCTTTGTTACACATAACTTCTTCAAGAATTCTTGATTTCCTCGGCCTGGGTAATCTCTTCACAGACACAGATCACATATCCTTAATGCCTTGGCATATTTTTTTAAGTTGTTGTGGACATACATACATACGTATATACATACATACATACGTACGTACATACGTACGTACATACATATCACTCAAAGGCCAACTTCCCAGGGCTGAGATTCTCCAAACTTAGCTAGACTGGTTTTATAGTCAGTTTCAGCGCTAATCTATGAGTAGTGTACACTATTTAGGTAAAACAGTATTATCTTTTCTCTTTCATTAGGTGATACATTTGAGTGAATAACTTGGTAAATGGTTTTGGAAATTCTGAGGCTTTTTTTCCCCTCAAAACTTTCTTTCAACTGAAATCAACAAATAGTACTTATTACTCACAAGGCCACACGTGGCCCTCTAGGTCCTCAATCCATGTTGAATTCAGGCTGCAGGTTCTACACCCCTGCGCTAGACTGGTGATTCCAAAATGAAAGTCATCATCTTCAAGGAACTTACATTCTATTAGGGAAATTTCCATTTGATATATATTTCCATTTCAATACATATTTAATAAATGCCTATTGTATGTAAGATACTATGTTAGGAACTAGAGATACAAAGATGAAATAACACTGAACAGCATGATGAAAAATAATGAGCCTTGGTCTGGTCTGGGAGTTGGGAAAGAAAAAAGCACCTACTAAATTTCGGTCACCGTACTAAGCACTTTACAAATATTTTCTCATTTGATCCTTAAAACAATCCTGACTGCTAACTAACTCCATTTTACAGATGAAAAAAACTGAGGCAAAACTGGGTAAGTGACCTGCCCAGAATCACACAGTTAATAAATATCTAAGGTTAAATCTCAACTGAGGTCTCCCAGTTTCTAGCCCCAGTGCTTTATCTGCTGTACCAACTGGTGACCTAGGTTTGCATCTCAGCTCTGCCAATCACTCTTTGGGTGACCTTGAGCAAGTCATTCTGCCACCTTGGGTCTGATCTCTAAGGTCACTTAACAGCACAACCAATTCACAGGTCTATGTACTTACAACCTGCTACAACTGAATAGAAGAATTTGGATAGCAACATAATAAACATAGCAACATCAATACTGGCAAAGTTTTCATAATTGGCCTTGGAGGAAATACACAAATCATGTATTTCTCTGCACACAGATGGTGTTCCACTTGATCCTGACCTTTGGCAAAGCGAGCAAAAGAATATAATTTGCTATGATCCATGTTACACTACACACAGAGCATACACTGATTCCTGGTTATTAAATTGATAGTTGTAAAATAGATAAATTCTAAAGTCTTGTGTGCAATTAACATTTTAGATGGGGTAGATAAAAATGATAACAGAATATTCAACATTTGTCAAGGAAGATTAGGCTGAGGTGAGATGTTACTAGTGTGCCATCTGTAATTAGTAAAGTAAAAGGAAAATTGATTCCGCAAATGATTTTTTTAAACTACACAATATATGAACTTTAAACTGGTTTAAATATGTGGGTGATTTATGTGAAAGCTCAGCAGGGATGACAGGAGGTGCACTCAGGTGGAAAG
>CM053622.1:209204019-209219205 GCA_028646595.1 Phalanger gymnotis | reverse complement strand
CATGTCACACAATCAATTCCAAAGTTCTTAAGAGAGACCTTGAAAGTGTCCTTGTATTGGTTCTTCTGATCACCATGTGAATGCTTGCCCTGTGCAAGTTCTCCATAAAATAGTCTTTTTGGCAAGCGTACATTTTGCATTCAAACAACATTGTCAGCCCATCAGAGTTGTGCTCTCTGAAGCAGAGTTTGAATGCTTGGCAGTTTTGTTCGAGTAAGGACCTCAGTGTCTGGTACTTTATCCTGACAGGTAATCTTCAGAATCTTCCTAAGACAATTCAAATGGAAGCAACTCAGTTTCCTGGCATGGTGCTGGTAGACTGTCTAGGTTTCACAGGCATACAACAATGAGGTCAGCACCACAGCTCTGTAGACTTTCAGTTTGTTAATCAATCTAATACCTCTTCTCTCCCACACTTTCCTTCAGAGTCTCCCAAACACTGAGCTAGGTCTGGCAATCTGTGTATCAACCTTATTATCAATGTGTACCTCCCTGGAAAGTACGCTACAAAAGTAAGTGAACTTATCCATAGCATTCAGAACTTCTCCGTTTGCTGTAACTGATGGTTCCACATATGGATGGTGTGGTGGTGGCTGATGGAGCACCTGTGTTATCTTGGTGTTAATTGCTAGGCCAAAATTAGCACAAGCAGCAGAGAATTGATTCATACTTCATTGCAGTTCAGCTTCAGAGGCTGCATTGAGTGCACAATCATCTACAAATAGAAAATCATGTAGCAGTACTCCCTCCACTTTGGTCTTGGCTTGTAACCTTTTCAAGTTGAAGAATTTACCATCACTGTGGTAGCTGACCTTGATGCCATGTTCATCCTCATTGAAAGTGTTTGACAACATGGCTGAAAACATCATGCTAAAAACATCAGCCTTGTTTCACTCCATTAGTGACTGGGAAAGTACATTGCTCATCATCTAGAACCTGGGCAAGCATGCCATCATGAAATTAGCATACAATGCTGATGAACTTCTCTGGGAAACCAAATTTTGACATAATTTTCCATAATCCCTCATGACTAACAATATCAAAGGTCTTGGTCAGATCCACAAACATTGTATACAGACTTTTGTTCTGCTCCTGGCATTTCTCCTGGAGTTGTCAGGCAGCAAACACCATGGCAACTGTTCCTCAGCTCTTTTTGAAGCCACATTGGCTCTCAGGTAGATGACCATCTTCTAGGTTAAGGATCATCCATTTTAGGAGGACTCTGGCAAGAATCTTGCCAGCAATGACTAAGAGAGAGTCTCCCCTTTTGATCGTCACAGAACAATCTATTTCCTTTATCTTTATAGAGATGGACAATGGAGGCATCCTTGAACTCCTGGGGGATAACCTCCTCCTGGGGGAACGCCACAGGATTTACCAACAGGATAGCTCATCCATCTCTAAGAAGGCAGCATTTAATTCCACCAAAAGTAAAGTACAAACAAAGCTTAGAGAGATGCCAGATTCTTGGCTCAGTAAGAAGGCAGATGAAATTCAGTTTTACAAAGATAGTAACAACCCAAAGCACTTTTATGATGCCCTGAAGGCTATTTATGGGCCAAAGACCTATGGTGCATCTCAACTACTCAGTGCTGGTGGAGCCACATTGATTAATGATAAGGACAAGATCCTAGAGAGATGGGCTAAACACTTCCATAGTGTTCTCAACAGACTATCATCAATCAGTGCTGAAGCCATTGACTGTTTACCTCAGGTAGAAGTCAGTCCCTCCCTGGCTGAAGCTCCAACTGAAGAAGAGGTTTGAATGCCATTAGGCTCCTTTCATGTGGCAAAGCACCTGGTGCTGATTCTATTCCAGCTGAGATTTACAAGGTAGGGGGTCCATTGCTCATACAAAAGCTGACTGAAATTTTCCAGGTTATAGTTTTCCTTGATAATTTCTTCACAGATGATGTCTAGCCTCTTTTTTTGATCATGACTTTCAGGTAGTCCAATAATTCTTAAATTATCTCTCCTGGATCTATTTTCTAGGTCAGTTGTTTTTCCAATGAGATATTTCACATTTTCTCCTATTTTTTCATTCTTTTGATTTTGTTTGGTTGTTTCTTGATGTTTCAAAATATCATTAGCTTCCACTTGCCCAATTCTAACTTTTAAGGAATTATTTTCTTCAGTGAACGTTCGTACCTCCTTTTCCAAATGGCCAATTATACTTTTTAAGGAGTTCTCTTCTATGAATTTTTGTGTATCTTTTTCCATTTGTCCACTTCAGCTTTTCAAGACATTCTTTTCTTCCTTTGATTTTTTGTGCATCTTTGCCTATTCTGTTTTTAAGATACTATTCAGTATTTTTATGCCTCCTTTACCAAGCTGTGAACTCTTTTTCATGATTATTTCATATCTCTCTCATTTCTCTTCCAAATTTTTCCTCTAGTTCTGTTACTTGATTTTTAAAATCCTTTTTGAGCTCTTTCATGGCCTGAGACCAATTTATATTTTTCTTTGAGGCTTTGACTGTGTTGTCTTCTTCTGACTGTATGTTTTGATCTTCCTTGTTGCCATCGTAACTTTCTATGATCAGAATTTTTTCTGTTGTTTGTTCATTTTCCAGCCTACTTCCTGACTTTTGACACTATGCTAAAGTGGAGCTCTACTTCCCCAGTGGAGGGGGCACTGTCCTAAGCTTTAGGTTTTTGTGCGGCTGTATTCAGAGGTAATTCTGGAGACCTGTAAGTTTTTGGCTCTTCCAAGGTGGTATGATCTAGAGAGAAGTGTGTTTACTACTCTCCTATACTGTGCGCTGGTTTGTGAACAACCACAAGCATTCTTTTGCACCCTGGAACTGTGACCAGGTCCCTGTTCTTTTACTGCCACAAGGTCTGCTGAGCTAGTGCTCTTCTTCATACTGGGACTAAAACCCAGGACTGCAACCTAGATCCAAGTATAGGCAATGTAACAGAGTCCTGCCCCTGGTGCCAGCAAATGGACCCCTGTAAATCTCCTTCTGACCCATTATCCAACCCCATTACCATCTGTGGGCAGAGAGGTCTGGAAACCACCACTGCTGCCACTGATTCAGTAGCCCTGAGGCCTGCTCCTGATTTGCGGGGACAGGTCTGTGCTGGTGTGGCCTGTGTTGGACTGGGCTCCTCTTTCACCTTGGTGCAACAGACCTTTCCTGCTGACCTTCTAAGTTGTCTAGGGCTGGAAAATTGTTTCATTCCATCTTTTTGTGGGTTCTGCTGCTATAGAATTTGTTTAGAGTCATTATTTAAAGGAATTTGGAAGAGTTTAGGGGAGAGCGCAGGTGAGTCCCTGCCTTTACTCCACCATCTTGGCTCCACCTCAAGAAAATTACTTCTTGAGCAACCAAGTACAGGCTATAACTCTTTGTATACTTCAGATGAAAGAATGAGTGAGTTACAGGACCCTCTGGACACAGAGAAGCCTTCCTCTGCCCAACACTTATTCCTAGTGCCTCTGAGCTCAAGTCCAGGGAATCATATAGGCTTCCCACCTAGTGAGTATAATACTAGGGACACTACACTACACAGCATGAGAACCAGACTTTAGTATCCATTCTACCACTAAACAGCTAGGAAATTTTTAGTAAATTGCTAACTCTTCTCTCTGCCACAGTTGCTTCATCCATAAAACAAAGATAATAACACCTTTATTCCAGCATACATTGAGAATAGACAATAGGTCCCTTATGGCTCCCCAAGAGTTCTTAAATTGGGGCCTCTGAACACGTAGGAGTTTTTAATATTGTGATAACTATATTGTGATATAATGGTTTCTTTTGTAATCCTAAGTATTTTATTTTGTGTATTTAAAAACACTACTCAGAAAAAGAGTCCATAGACTTCAACAAGCTTCCAAAGGTACTCCTAAGGTTAAAAACCCTTATAAATTACAATCATGATTCTCTAATACACCCCACATGCCATCTATGATATGATAGAGGTATTCTAGCTTCTTTGTTGTTCCTCACATGGCACTCTTTTCTCCATGTCTTTTCCATGCCTGGAACACTCTCCTCCCTCACCACCACCTCTTAGTTCCCTGTATTTCTTCCAATCTCAATTCAAGTCTCACCTGCAGGAGACTTTTTCCAGACCTTCCTCCACCAGCTGTTAGTGCCTTGCACTCAGAGATCACCACCCTTTCTACTCTGAATATATCTTGTGTGTACCTACTTATTTATATGTTGTCTCCCCCATTAGGCTGTGAACTTCTTAAGATCAGGGACTGTTTTTTACCTTTCTTTGTATCCTCAGTGCTTAGCATAGTGCCTGCAACATAATAAGAACTTTATAAATATTTTTGACTGATACAAAGCATCGTTTCAATGAGAGATGTAATCAATAAATCCCTAAGGTGTGTTCGTAATCTCTGGGACGCTCCTATTTGGCTAATGGA
This sequence comes from Phalanger gymnotis, assembly GCA_028646595.1. Lineage (NCBI taxonomy): Eukaryota > Metazoa > Chordata > Mammalia > Diprotodontia > Phalangeridae > Phalanger > Phalanger gymnotis. The sequence goes on along the minus strand of CM053622.1, from coordinate 209,214,822 downwards.
GTTACTTTGTAATCATTTGTGTATTTGAGGATCAATCTATATATGGACAGGTAGAAACAGTACAGTAAGAGTGGTCAATCAGCATGGAGGGGTTAGTAGAAATTGGAAGAGAGACATGCTGAAGCAAATGAGTTGGTTAAGGAGAAAAGGATAGAAAATAGGAAAAGCTATAACATGAACTAAGTAAAGGCGTTTCCTTGAGTAGCTAGAATGACAACAGTTGGTGAAGATAATTCTAAATAGGAGCTAGGGGTGACAGAAGAGCAAGGCATTCAACAAGCCAAGACTAGAGATGGAAAAGAGGGAAGCAGATGAAACTACACTGAGGTTTGGATGGAAGGATGACATAGTAGTATTGTAATCAGAAGACACGGTTTTAGTTGAGTATGGGTATGGTGGCACACGCCTATATTCCCTGCTGCTGGGGAGATTGAGGCTAACAGGCTGCTTGAGTTCAGAAGTTCTGAGCTACCGTATGGCCAAAGACAATCCACATTGTCTGGCACCGAAATGGTGAGCCCCCAGGAGTAGAGGCCACCAGGCTGCCTAAGGAGGGGCAAACTCTCCTAGGTCTGAAAAATGGAGCACGTTAAAGTTTCTGTGGGGATCAATAGTGGGACCAGATTATGAGTGGTTGTTGAACTTCTAGACAAAATAGGAAGACCAAGTCTTTTAAAAAGTAGAGGAAAGAAAGGAGAGGAGAGGAAAGGAAGAAGAGAAAAAAGAAGAGAAAACAAAAAGATATATAAAGTTCCAACTTTCACAATCACTTGCTTTGTAACCTTGGACTAATTATTAAATCTTTCTAAATCTGATTCCTTACCTGTAAAATGGGGGAACTAATACTTGTACTCCCAGCTCACAGGATCGTTGCACGGAGAAGATTTTTGTAAACTTTAAAGAATCACATAATGATGAATTATTACAAAAGAGACTCATGTTGAAGAGCTTCTGAGTGTAGAGTACAGAAGGCAAAAGTAGTTTAGGACACAGATGATTTTAGAAAGTTCGTTTGTTCATTTTTAGCCTAGAGCCAGGAGCTGTATTGGATTTTAGCAAGAAAAGATCAAATGTCCCCAAGGATAATGGCTAGGAATTACCTGACTGTCCTACTTCATACAGATGAATGATTATAAAGTAACTCCATTAGCCAAATAAGAGTGTCCCAGAAATAACAATATGGCAAAATAGACTGCAATTATAACAGTAGTTATTAGGTATTAAGATGTATCCAGCTGAATTCAGTAACAAAAACAATTGTCCAAAAATTATCTATCTGCAAATTACTCATATCCCAAAATTTCACAGACCAAAGTATATTTTGTTCTGTAAACAGTTGGCTGAGCATAGAGAGGACAAGGTAAAAATCGGGTATCAGTACAGAAGTGAATGACAAGGCAGTGATCCCAATAATAAACTATAGCAAGGAGAATCTTCCATTATCCTACTATTCCCTTAGTTGGTGACAGCAGAATTGGCCAGAGTCCAGCATGGGGAGCTCAGAGAGGCTTTAAAATACAGGGAGCATTAAAGGCTTATTGATCTATGAAGATGACAAAATTTAAATAAGGGTTTGAAGTAAAATGATTCAATCCTATCTTCTTCATATGCCATGAATATGTGTGTATAGGAAAACCATACACACATAAACATATGCTATTTGACTTAAACATTATTTTTGGAGTTATATAATATACCACTCCCTCCTCTGGGACCTCATCATTGAGGATTCGAATACTACAGAAATAGTTGAAGAGAGAAGCAATGGAATCTCCTTTCCCGAAGCCAAACAAAAGTCAGAAATAAATTAACTGTAATCTTTTCTGGAGCCATCAAGTGGACCAAATGACTCTCAGGGTCCATAATAGTATTAAAATTCTAGAATTCCATTAACTTCTCTCTCAAAGCCCAAATCAGTTTCTTCTGAATTTCCAATCCTCTAAGTATATGAATTTGTCTTTAAGAGCTGTCCAGTTCTATGTCAAATGAAAATATATTATTGAATCTGACAAAAAAAAACCCTACAATGAAAAAATATAGTCCATGTAATTAACTTTGGCATCTCCTTTCCAATACAAAAAACACAGAAAAGTAGGCTCATAATTGGTTTTGTAGCACATGCATATATACACACATATATCACATACACGTATATGTACACGTACATGTGTAGGGGTATGTGGGGGTGGCTTTATGGCCCTTCCACCTTTTCGGTCTTCTTACATCTTACTCTGACCCCCATGAAGTCACTAGTGTACAACTCTCTATCTCTGGACATTTTTAATATAATAGCTAACATTCTATATCGTGCTCACTATGTGCCAGGTATGGTACTAAGCACTTTACAATTACTATCTCACTTAATCCTCACAACAACACTGGGAGGTAGGTGCTATTACATCTATTTTACATATGTGGAAACTGAGGCAAACGGGAGTTAAGAGACTTGCCCACGGTCACACAACTAGTAAGTGACTAAAGCATGATTTGAACTCAGATCCTCCTAACTCCAGGCCCTGCACTCTATCTACTGTGTCACCTAGCTGCCCCAATGCATTCCATGCCTAGAATGCTCTCCCTCTTCATCTGCATTCCCTAGCTTCCCTGGTGTCCTTCAAAGCTCAGGTTTCTGTAAAAAGCCTTTCCCAGTCCCCCTTACTACTAGTGACTTCCCTCTGTGATTATCTCCTACATATCCTATATACAGCTCCGTACATAATTGTTTTCATGTTGCCTCCCTCATTAGACTGTGAGTTTCATGAGAGCAGAGATTGTTTTCTGCCTTTATTTGTTTCCCTAGCACTTAACATAATGGTTGACACACAATGTTGTGTTGTTCAGTCATTTCAGTTGTGTCTGACTCTTCATGACCCCATTTGGGGTTTTCTTGGATACTGGAATCATTTGCCATTTCCTTCTCCAGCTCATTTTACAGATGAGGAAACTGAGACAAACAGGGTTAAGTGACTTGCCCATGGTCACACAGCTAAGTAAATGTCTGAGGCCGGATTTGAACTCAGGAAGATTAGTCTTCCTGACTCTGGGCTTGGCGCTCTATTCACTGAGCCACCACGCTGCCCTAACACACAATAGGCACTTGATAAATGCTCATCGACTGACCGTTGTGTGTATGTATCAAATGTAGGACTGGATGTGTATGTGTGTGCACCAGACCTATGATTTCAAATACGTAGGAAGGCAGATCGGCAAGTCACCTAATAATATATAATCTTAGAGAGAGTTGCTGGGGGCATTAAAAGGTTAAATGACTCGTTTATGATCATATAGCAAATGTTTGGTCAGAAATAGGACATAAACTCGGGTCGTCCTGACTCCAGGGACCCCTACCCAATTGCCTCTGGTTTATATAACACCTAATATTATATATTCTGGAGAGGGTGGATGGGGAGTCTGATTGGCTTGATATGGTTACCAGAAGGTGAGCCTTTATTTAGGACTTTTGACTAACTTTCTTTCTGCAGATGTCTTCTCGCCCATTAACACTTCATTAGGAAATGAGGAAGTCTCTGAGGTCTGGATACTTCACACTTCTTTGAGGATGAGTGGTCAAGTATATGGATTAGGTAGGAATTGATTCCTTGTAGCGGAGGAGAGTAGTTACCCCTTTGTGCTAGGCCTATAAAGGAAGGAAGAAGGAAGGGGGCGAAAAGTCAATCAGACGGACAGCTATTTTTCTGAAGAAGCCTAAGAGTGAGATTTTTGAGATGGAGGCTTCCAAGGTAGAACCTGACATATGAACACATAGAGCTTGAGATGCTGAACCGCAGGGTGCAATTATATAGATTTATTTTTAACATAATAAAACAAAAAAAAACAGATGAGTGCACTGCACATAGGAGTTTAATAAATATTTGTTGAACTGAATTGAATGTCTTTTTGTAACTAAATCATTTTGAGCTCAAACAATCTGCTCTCACGTTGAAGATGGCAATGCTTCCATTGCCCTGTGAAAAGTCTCACAATATGGTAGTATTTTCTTTTGGAAATACTTAAAAGAAAGTGGGCAATTATACCAGCTTTTAAATCAACTCTAGATGGCGTCTTTTATTGCCAGTATCAAAATTACCTATGACAAATTCTTTTGAGTCTAGTTCAGTTTTGGGGGGCCCCATTCTCACATACAAAATGTAGTCAAATACGAAGGCTCGTACTTTATAATAATACTGACCCTGCTATTCTTAGAATGAGTAAGTCAAGAAAGACATGATGTAATATAAAGTGCACCGAGTCTCAGTTCTTGCCCCTCTTCTGATAGTAACTTGTAATGTGACTGGGATAAGTCCTATCATCTCTGAATCTCAGGTTCCTGATTTACAAATTGAGAGTTGGACAAGATAATTTCTAAAGATGCTGCTGGCTCCAAATTTTTATGATTCAAGGTCCAAGGAAGTTTTCTTTGTTATCTGGTTTTTTTTTAAATCTGCGATTAAGAAATATATACAAACATCATCATCATCATAGCATTTTATGGTACTTTAAGAATTGCAAAATGCTTTACAAATATCTTATTTGAGCCTCACAACAGCCCTGGGAGGTAGGTGCCATTATTATTCGCATTTTACAGATAAAGAAATTGAGGCAAACAGAGGCTGAGTGACTTGCCCAGGGTCACACAGCTAGTGAAAGAGTTCAGATTTGAACTCAGTCTGCCTGACTCCAGGTTAAGTATTTTATCCACTCTACCACCTAGCTGCATATGAACATGAACTCTCCTCTTGACAGAACCTCATTTGTCTAAGGGGTTAACTCATGCCCTCCATACAACTATGGCTTAGCATTTCTTGGGGCAGGGGCTGGGGGGAACGAATGTAAATAAATTTTCAGTACAGTGATTACACTCTTAGCTTTACATGAAATATGATAATGTCAATGTTACAGCCAATAATAAATTAAAGAATATGTGCAGATTCATTTAATAGTTTTATTACAGCTACAATGCAGATGGGCTGGAGGCTAGATCAGAATGAAAATTAGTCTGATTCGAGAATCACTGAAATGATGGATTAAGAGTACAACATGATCCTTATACCCTATGAGACCTGAAGGCCTCTTGCTAGCAAAGTGTGGTTTGCACTTCATGCCATAATGTGAGATCTAACCCATCAAAAGGATGTAATGGGTCCAGCTGGACACGCCAGAACCAGTGCTGCTGTCAGATTTTCCCAAACAATTGAATGTCAAAGAACCCAATTGTCAGTGGGAAGATTATATGGTGGTCTAAGACATAAGGAAATGCCAAGGAAAGACATTATCTACATAGTGATTCCCAGCCCCTGAACACCTGCAAGGCCCTCTTGCTGTATGATTTGACAATATCCACACACCCCAACCTTGAAAAGTGTTATATAACCTATTGCTGTTTAAGTTAAAGTCAAATTTAATTCTGTTTTGAGGGCTTTCTTTGAGATTTTCACGACAGCCCTTGGAATAACTGGAGACACCTTAGATTGTCACAAAACGGCTGGGAAGCACTAGTCTTTGCATTTGTCAGATAGATTTAAAAATGGTAAAGCAGGGTACTACCACAGGTGGGAAAATTTCTCATCTGTTACAATAGCTTGAGAGGCAGAAAGAGGGTCAGCTCTGGAGACAGGAACATTCAAGCTCTGCCCTTGGCATTTACCAGTGTAAGGGCAAGCAAAGTGGGACTTTTTACTGTTTTTTCTTTTGGAGTGCTTCTCAGCACTAAGGCAATCAAGGGCCTTTGATTGAGTCTTGCCTGTGTTTGTAGGAAGGCCCACACCCTTTTGCTAATTAGGTCAGAAGAGGTAAGAAGTATGTATATACTCCGAGGTTAGCATTCTTCTTTGGGGCTTACTCACTGGAAGTTTCATGTGATTTGACCAGACAAGACTCTGGGTAGCCGTTGGAGCCCCCAGCTTTGAAAAACTCAGATGTTGGTGCTTCTCTCTCTGGTAACTATGTATGTAATGTCTTGGACAGACAGCTAGAAGCCTCTCTGGTGATTTGTGTTATTTTTCTCTGTTTATATAATTTCTGCCTGTAATTTATGTTTGTGCTTTCTCCAAAGTTCAAGGTGCTGACTTTTCCCCTGAATTAAGTGAATGAAATATGTATGTTTGATTAAAGTAAGATTGTAAACCCCTTAAAGCTGCTTTCCTTAGAAAAGCAGATCAAAGAACCTGTGCTAGCAGCCCTCCCATGTGCTGGTGTTATTGGCCTCACACATCCACAGTAGCTACAAGTGGCATTGTTGTTACAACCAGCTAAGTGACCAAGGGCAAATCACTTAATCCTTCCCTATTCAGGTCCCTCTCCAAAACTAAAAGTTACAGATGGGGTGCCAATCTGTGTTGGGGGAGAGAATAGGAGTTTCCACACCATGCTGGAAATTCTCCATATAGATTAAGTCACAACTTTAGACTGTTGTCTAGAATCTGAAGCTTACTGTGGTAAACTGACTCAGTCAAAGATCTCATAGCTAGTAAATGGCCGAGCAGGAACTCAAAGACAAGTCTGTTGACACTGAGCTCAGTGCTCACACTATTACAACACACTGCCTCTATTCACTGCACTTTTGAAAGTGCTGACAATTCTAATAACTAATGATTTTTGTTGCTATGCCTTTAGTTGGGCACAAATCTTCTTGAGATTTTAGTCTTGGTGAGGGCGAACATAAGTCCCTTAAGTGAGCTCTAACAATAAAGTCATCACCACAGAGAATTACCAAGATCATTCAAGCTTCAATACAGTTTAGCACCCTACTGAGGTTGTAAAATGGGAATGGCATTCCCCATGTAGACTGTAAGCTCCCCAAGGATAAATTGTGTTGTTGTTACAGTCATGCCTGATTCTGTGACCTCATTTGGAGCTTTCTTGGCAGAGATACTGGAGTAGTTCTCCAGCTCATTTTACAGACGAGGAAACTGAGGCAAAAAGGCTTAAATGACTTGCCCAGAGTCACACTAGCTAGTAAGTATTTGAAGCCGGATTTGAACTTAGGAAGATGAGTCTTCCTACCTCCAAGCCTGGCACTCTATCCACTGTGCCACTTAGCTGCCCAAGGACAAATGCTATTTTATTTTTTTCTTTTTATCTGCAGCCCACAAGACAGTGCCTTGCACACAATAGGCACGTCATAAATTTTGGTTAAATTAATTGAATTAGCAGGTGCTAGGGTGTCTGGGTCTAGGTTTCCTCATCTATAAAATAAAAGGCTTTGGCTCTATATTCTCTAAGCTTTCTTCTCGATCTAGTCTACAGTTATGATTGCTAGCAACAAGCTACTCAAAGGTAACAATTCAGCAAAAGCTGCCTGCTGATCAAATCTGTAAATGACACAATGCCAGGAAAGACAGCTAACTTGCTCTATGACGGACTCTGGGTTCAAATTATCTTAACAGGTTAGGACAAAGAACCCGATCTAATAAGATTAAATTTAATGAGATAAATATAGGGTCTTGCACTTAGGTTAAAAGAAAAAAAGAAATCAAATACTGGATAGGGGAGGTATGGCAGGACAAAAGATCTGTTCAATATGACCTTAGGGTTTTAAGAATAATAGTGATAATTGTAGTAACACTTCTTTCCCAGCTCTAATCCTGACTCTCTGGACTTTTTTTTTTTACCTTTACCTCAGAAGATGGCTCTATCCCTCCAATTAGTGAGTTCCTGCCTGGAACCAATACTTCAGGAAGTACCCAGGCCATTCATTCTCAATTCTCTTCCAGCTGATGTTTGAGGTCTCTTCCCAGTCCAAGATTCTTTCATTCTACCAAGTCTTTCCCCAAAAGACGAAGCCAACGTGATGCAGGTTTAATATATAATCCTATAATTCTGGCATAAGACAATTTAACTTTAACCCAAACTGAAGAATCAAAATGGGGTGGGGAAACCCCATTCCGTTGGGAAAATGAAGTACTCAAGCAGAGAAGCTCACTTTTCTACAGCCATGACAAGACACTGTTGATCGTGACTTGGTTCATGTCCTTTGCTATGCAGCGTAGAACATTGTTATATGGAGCAAACCACTTCCGCACTGCCAAGGCCGGAAGAAGAGGTGAAATGTGCCTGGCTCAGCAGAGGCAGAGTGTGGGGACCTGTCAAATGAACCTTGGTGTGCTGAATAAAAATATTTACAGCACTACTTTACGAAATGATCCATTTCCAAGGCAGCAACTGCTTTATACAATATCCCATCACACTCAAAATGTTCCCCTCTGGGCCTACGTATGTAGAAAGTTGAAAATATGTGCTTATGAATATTGACATGATTGGAGCAGCTATTCGTAACCAGACATAAAAATGTATTTAAGGAGCAAATAATTAGGCGTATTGCAAATGGAAATTGAGGGCATATTGTTCTCACTCTTTGCAGTCAGGACCTGGGCTTTTTGTAGGGGAGAAGGGGCTTCGGTGGGGTTTTTTGTTTGGCTTTTTTTCGTTGTTGTTCTCATGCCATTAGAAAAAAATGTGTGTGCTCTGCATTTCACGGGTAATGTTTATGCTTTGCTGCTTATGGATATAATAGAAAGAGTGCGCTGTTGAAAATTTGTCTCTGTGGTATATCTAGAACGTTAATACCCAAGTTATCACATAACTTACATTTATTTAGAAAAAAAATGAGACGAGCTTTTTCCATTCACTTAGCTCACTAGATGCTACATGTAAACAAAAAGAGTATAATCGTGCTGCTGAAAAAATTTTATAGGAGACACTCATAAAGGCTACTGGGCAATCAGGATGGAGCCCTGCTTTCTTTCAGACATGGACAACAGTTATTAAAAACACAGACCAGCAAACTGCTGAATGTAGATCCTTAATCCAAACTTATTAGATCCATTAAACAAGATGCTAGACTCTCTTGTCTGGATAAAATATTCAGAGATAGAAATACGAACCAAAGAAAAGCCTCCTATTCAGCTCTTTACCCAGTTTGTTGTTCATTTTCTTCCCCACCTCATCCCCACCCACTCCACAGTTTTGTTTTAATGGGAAAAGCCTGTAGGTTCAAATCCGGCCTCTGCTTCTTATTACCGTATGGCACTGAACCATTCATTTCCCTCTCTGAGGCTCTTCTTAGACATCCAAGATGATGCCCCAAATGCCTAACAAGCTCTGAATCCTGTGATTCTAATGACAGCACAGAGGCTATCGGAAGCTGTCCAGAAGCCTCCTCTGTGAGAGTTCCACTGAAGCTCTGGCATCATGGGAATTTGTTTAGCCTTCTAGGTGAGAGGAGTCTTACTTGGGTTGCAATCTTGTTTTCCCCGGAGAACCTTTCTGCTTCACCAATTCAGATACAAACATATGATTGTGATATCAGAAGAGTAGCTTTCCAGATACTAATCACCTGGCTTAATAGCAAAGAAACACACCTGATTCACCTTCCTAGATCCTATGAAATGGATTCTGGTAATAACCACACACCCTAGGGAGCAGGTAAGTTATAGCCTAGGTTGACATTCACCACCCACTATCTCCAGAAATTTATTCTCCACAAGACCTTGGGCAAGTCACTTTTAAACCCGGGCTTAAGTTTCTTCTGAATCAAGACATATAAACTCTGAAATGAAACAGCGGGCCTCCATGGAGTCCGAAGTCCCTTCTGGTTCCAGAACTATGAATCTACAATGGAGTTTGTTCTAGCAGACGTGTGTTTCCAAAAGAGGAGCGCATCGTGATGGACATTGCTACTGCTTTTCTTCACATTAATAGCCAGTTTGGCCAATAGTGTACTTAAAACCTAAGCTGGAAGTCAAGAACTATGTCAATAATGCAAAGACAAAGTATTTACCGTGCTCCATGATTAAGGCTCTTCACCCCTTCCCTGGCTCCGAACCTTGGCAGACATCTTTGTCTTTGGGCTCTGTGACATCTTTCTATATCTGTGCATCATCCCCTACAATACACCTGCCCCACCAGGGACTAAAATCATTTCGCTCAGAGATTTTGATTTATTTCACTAACTCCACAAGCCTCGGGAGAAACCATGAGACAGAGCGACGCAATGCAGTCTAACTGAAGAAATTCTCTTGTGTATACAGGTGAATGATGAAGGGCTCTCTGATATAACTCTGTTGTATCTTAAAAGAAACTTATGCTCCATGAAATGGCAAAATTAGAGCTGGAAGGTCAAATTGTTAATGGATAACCAAAGCCAAATTCATTCTGACCCTGAGACTTTTAAAGAAAAGTTATTGAATGAAAAGGTAAAACCTGGCTGATAACATCCAGGTATAGTTTTACTTATAATGAAGTTCTTAGATCTCAGAGGGTCAATATCACACATTTCATATTTCAGAGTTGGTATCTTGGAATGAGTGGTAGAAAAAAGACACTTCAAAATTTCTATCTGACTGGCATGGCAAAAAAGGAGAATATTTTACCTTGAAGAGAAAAAAAAACTTGAAGGCCTGGACTCCAAAATATGCTTGTGGTTTAAGATTTGAACATTCCACAGAGCAATTTAAAGGTTTTTGCATTGCTTCATAAGTCAACAAGCAAGCATTTATTAAGCACTTACTGGGTGCAAAGCCCTGTGCTAAACACTGGGGATTCAAATTCGAGCCAAAAAGGAGGCTCTGCTCTTAAGGAACTTGTAGTATAATGGTGAAAGATAAGACATAAAAAGAATCTTGGAGGAGAAAAGGGGAATAGAAGGGACAAAGATCCCAGAGGTCTCATGAATCATACATATCATCCTTCCCTGTAGGAATGTAAACAAAACAGTTCAACTTTAGTAAGTCCCTTGCAGTTTCTTTTTCTTTTTCTTTGTTACCTTTTCATGCTTCTCTTGATTCTTGTGTTGGAAAGTCAAAT
>CM053622.1:209182911-209203519 GCA_028646595.1 Phalanger gymnotis | reverse complement strand
AAAGAACAGATTTGGAGAATAGGTCAAGAAGAGAAAATATAAAAATAATCAGAGTAACTGAAAGTTATGATCAAAAAAAGCATCTTGTTACAATAATACAAGAAATAATTAAAGAAAATTGTCCTGAAGCATTTGAACAAGGCAGGGAAGTAGAAATAGAAAAAAATCTATCAAGCACCACTTAAAAGAGACCCTATGAGGAAAACTCATAGGAATATCACAGTCAAATTCTGAAACCCCCAGCTCAAGGATCAAATATTAAAAGCATCGAGATTAAAACAATTTAAATATGATGGTGCCACAATTAGAATTATACAAGACCTAGCAGCAGAGACATTAAAGGACCGCAGGTCTTGGAACACAATATATCGAAGAGCAAAAGACCTGGGGCTTAGGCCAAAAATATCATACCTTTCAAATTTCAATATTATCTTGAATGAAAAAAATGGACATTTGACAAACCCTCAGACTTTCAAGATTTTGTTCAAAAAAATCCTCAGCTTAATAGAAGATTCGACATACAAGAGCTAAGAGAAACATAATGTACTTACCAGAGACTGACAATAAGGGATTTACAAGAACAGACTGCTTACCTTTTATATAACATAAAATGTAAAATGTATGTCTAATATTCTTATTAATAGTTGTTGAGCTTATAAGAAAGAGGGAGATAAACCTAACTATGATAGGAATTTAAAAATTAAAACCATTTAGAAACAGCTAAAAAGAATAACTATTTTATACAAGAGAGGTGCAAGAAGAAGAAAGGAGACAGAGGATTTAAATGAGGGAGAAGGGTTGGTAGTTCTGGTAACCTACTTTCATCCGGAATGAGTTTAAGAGAGAACAATACATATGTATTTAGAAGAATATAAAAGTCTTCTAAATTTAGAAGAAATAAAATGGTAGGGTTTAGTGAGTGGGGAGAGGACAAGGGAGGGATTTTTAGAGAGGAGAATGAGGGAATAGGTAAAGGGTGTTTAGATCAATGGGAATGGGAGGCTAGGGGAGGGATCTTTGGAGGGGGAAAGGCACGTAATAAGAGGGTAGGGTGCTTGGTGGAGGAGGGGGTAGGCAAGTAATAAGACGACAATGTAATGAGTAGAAGTAAAGTAGAGTAGGCAGGAGGGATAGGAAACAAGAGATATGTACAAACATAAAAACAAATATCAGGAGTAGAGTATTGTAGGAAAGTATATGTATGCATACATATGTATAAGTGTATGTATGTATCTGTATCTGTAAGTATATATCAAGAAACATATCTAAACTATATTGTAGCTTTCTGGGGGCATGGGGGGAGGGAAAAAAGAACAAAGTTAAAAAGTGCACAGCACAGAACAAAAGAAAATGCAAGGAAGAAAAGAAAAGATGGACAATTCTCAACATAAGGTGTATTATTTATCATACAGCCTTTCTTGAAATGAAAATTAATTGTTACATATTTTGAATCCTCTCCTAATTTCTGCTATGCACATGACATGCTTTTTTTTTTCTTTCTCACTTTGTATTTAAGTTTCAATATTTAAGCTTATGATATGGTTTTGTTTCTTTTCTCTATTCTGTATTTGTGTTCTGGTAAAATAAAATAAAATTTAAATTTTAAAAAAGGACAATAGGTATGAGATGTTCTTCACCCTATTCTCACACTATTCCATTTATTCTGTAAAGCATATTTTAAAAGATTTTTCACTTCATGTAAAGCGGAGGTCATGTGCTTTGGGTATGGCTACATCCATTAAAAATGTCCTTAAATTTTTGTGGGTCAGTGATCTATCTGGCCAATTATAAGCAATAGTTTTGTCTGTGATGATGCTCCAATTCCAATAGAGTTTATTTGTTGAAGACTCATTTTGGATTTGGATCTGTAGCATGGGCGCTTATCATCTGATAGTTTATCCTAGTATTAGGGATACATATGAATCATTCATTCTGACTAGCCTTTTATGCTTACAGAGTGTGTTGCATATGTATAATCTCATTTTGAGTAACAGGATTATAAATTTAGAGCGGAAAAGACCTTAAAAGTAATCTAGACCAGCCCTCTTATTTTACTGATCAGGAAACTAAGGATCAGGGAGGCTGAACGATTTGCTCACGTCATATAGTAGGAAACAGAGTCAAAAGTTACAATCTAGGTCACCCAACTCAGAATCTCTTTTCTCTGGACCACACTACCTCACAAAAACCCAGTGATGTAGAGAGCAGAAGAATTATTGTGCTCTTTTTACCAATGAGGACATTAAGGCTTTGAGAGGTTGGTTAAGTGAGTAGCCGAGCTAGTAAATATGGAGCAAGGTAGTACAGTGTATAAAACACTGGATTTGGACTCAAGAAGCCCCGGGTTCAAATTTTGCCTCTGATATTTTTACTAGTTATGTATAATCCTAGGCAAGTCACTTAAACTCACAATGCCTCAGTTTCCTTATCTCTATAATGAAGATAATAATAGCACCTATCTCATGAGACTGTTGTGAGAACCAAGTGAAATTAATATATGTAAGGTGGTATAGAAACATTGGGGCACCTAGGTGGCACAGTGGATAGAGTATTAGAGATGGAGTCAGGAAGACCTGAGTTCAAATTCAGCTTCAGACACTAGCTATGTGACTCTGGGCAAGTCATTTAACCTTGTGTGCCTCAGTTTCCTCATTTGTAAAATGAGCTGGAGAAGGACATGGCAAAAGACTCTAGTATCTTTGCCAAGGAGCCCCCAAATGGGGTCTTGAAAAGTCAGGCACAACTCAACAACAACGAAATGGTAGATATTCGCAGGGCTATGCTGGCAAATATTAACGACCAGCTCTCAGGCGGGTGGGCAGGGGGTACTTGTATTCCCAACAAGCTTTTAAGTTCAACCTACTTTGTTAACATTTTCTCCTTCAGTCTCTTAAATCTACACAATCAATAAAATGATAAATTTAGCTCTGATTTGTAGTGCTTACTAAATTCGGAGGTGTAATGCTCACATTGAAAATTTAACAATTAATTCTCAAGAGTCCTTCCAAGCCAGCTCTGGCACACCACTGGATATTAGAAATAAGTCACAGATGTGACTGAAACCCAAATCTTTTAACTATGTCAAAAGGTCACCTTCTACTTCTCCCTTATCTTTAACTAGGGCATCTGGTAGAGTCTCCTGTATCAATGTGAATGGAAAGACTTCCAGGGTCTTCTGGTATTCTGTTGCAAAGACATGGTCATTATCTATACCATTAAGATTTACACCCCTTCCTCAAAGTAGTTTCTTTTGTTTGTTTGTTTGTTTGTTTGTTTGTTTGTTTGTTTGTATGAGAATCATACATCATCAGTTCAAAGATCTGTGATTTTGTCAGCATGGACTCTAATCCCACCATTGCAGATTCCAATCCCTCCAACACCTTAGGAAACAGTCTTCATGATTACTATAGTTTAAATAAATTCATCATTTAGTGGCCACACCTGTAGGTAGGAGTCTTTCCAGACTTAACTTTGTCCCAACCTCAGACAAGAGCATCCAGTCTGTCCACATTCAGAGTCTTACCAGCCTGATCAAGCCTGCCCGAGTTTGTGTTTCATTGACATAACCTTTAAGAGCCCATGCTCACCTTTGTGCCATGATAAGGCACTAGAGCAGGACCTTTATATTAGAATTCTGCATTTTAAATGGCATATCCAGCCCTGGTTTATTCATGGCCCAGTATCCCACTTCCCCCCACCCCCTTCGACCTCATTTGGGATTTATTATTTGCATTTGAGATGGAAAGAATTTTCTGCTCTTGCTGTAATCTTAGCATGAAACCCGAGCCAACTCTCCACTGAAAAGTCAGGAAAATTTAGCAACCAGAGATCCAATTCTCTTAAGTCTATCACTTAGGAAACATGATACTGTGTAAGCCTTGTCATCTTTCTCTCTTAAACATCCTCCAGTCCCTGCTGAATTTTTTTCTCTGTATAAAACAGACCAACTCTCCCCTTTCTCCTCCCCCTGGAAGATTTCATCATTCTTTCTTAAACATTATCCTTGCAGTTTGTTCCAGAGAGAATTGTATGAATTATAATGATATTATGGATTAATTCAGAACCCCAAAGTCAGATTATTCTCATTGTTACAGACCATCTTATGACCAAAGATTATATAAACAGACTAACTAGCTGACTTTCAGTAAGTAGATCCCTCTCACAAATTGTGAGGATTTAGCTGGAGTGAGTATGTAGTGTAATATAGTATTGGATGGGGCTTGTGAAGTACCTCTTAACACTCAAAATATCCTTTTATTGAATT
The DNA here is from genome assembly GCA_028646595.1 of Phalanger gymnotis. Classification (NCBI taxonomy): domain Eukaryota; kingdom Metazoa; phylum Chordata; class Mammalia; order Diprotodontia; family Phalangeridae; genus Phalanger; species Phalanger gymnotis. The sequence continues at coordinate 209,199,255 of CM053622.1, read as the reverse complement.
CATAGTAATGTTACGTTATGCATAAAAATGTCCTTAGGATTATGATATACAAACATCAGATAAACCAAATACCAGGCACTGACAAGTTAGCTACCACTGCCAATTTTCCTTCCAGTTCAAAATAATAGAGAAAATAATAAGTATAGGATGGTACCCCATGGTCAGTTTGAGTAATACCATCGGAAAGTAACAAATTCTCTTGCCATTTCTGTTGACGAAAACATATGGGATTAAAAAAACACACATCCCAAACCGGGAGAAATAAGGGCTACCGTACGGTGACGGCTTAGATGTAACTACTGCCCAGGTGGCCCTGCCAAGCTAGGGAGTCCTTAGGCCAGAGAACAAATAAAGGCCCAGTTCAGGAGTTTGCAATCGTCATTAAAAGTGGCCCCTAACTGCTCATTATGATACAGTGGAAAAACTGATATGGAATCATAAAATCTGGATTCCAAACCCAACTTTGACATTTATTACCTGTGAGGCTTTGGGTGAGTGACAACTTCTCTGGGCCTCACTTTCCTCATCTGTAAAAATTCAGGGTGTGACAGAGAGGTCATCTAAGGTCGCTTTCAGTGATAAATCTGTGCTTCTAATTCAAGCTGTTGCTAATTCAATAATAAAGTGTTAACAAGAAATGTAAAGGCTTCATCTATCTCTGTTACACTACATATGCATTCCAACTGAATCCCCTAAAGTTGTTAGACATATCTACTTATTGAAAAAGTCAGGTAGTTTCTCAGTCTGTTAAAAGATAAAATTACTCATGCAGTTTTGTTCCCCAGGAGAAAGTGGAAAAATCCTATTCTTTCTTTCTATGAGTACAAATAGTACCCAAATACCCTTTGCATAACTGGAGAGTCTTAAGTTTGAGGTAGGGAAGAAAATGTCTTAACCAGAGATTCTCGTTAACAACAGGTAAAGGAATCTAAGGGTCTAGCTAGGCCACTGAAATAAGGAAGAAAAAATGTCTAAGGAAAACTAAACAATTTTGCAGAAAATGGCTCATTTTCATACATTACACTTCTGACTTGTGTTACCAAACACAGGGCAAATGTCAAAGTAGTCACTTGTTGGGCCCTCCCATATGTCCACTGTCTTTTTTTTTTATGACTGCAGGGTGGGAAAAATTCTAGACTTGGAATCAGAAAAGATGTAAGTTTGCAAGCCAGCTCCATCACTTAATAGGTGCATGACTCCAAGCGGCTCACCAAGCTGACCTCTATTGCCTGATCTATAAAATGGGATTAATAAAGATGCTTCATTATCTGTATAACAGGAGATGTTGTAGGGAAAGCATGTCATAAATCCCAACATGCTATGTAAACACAAGCTCTTATTTTCCCCATTGGGCGAGGTTAACTCCATTCTTTCACTTTAAAATCACCATGTTAAAGTCTGGTTCTGTTTTCATTTCTTTTGTTTCATGTTTCAAGTATAGCCATGCAAAGCTATTTAGCCTGCTGAGTTGCCCAGGCTCCTTTCCTATTCACCTAGGCAAGCCTTGGGGATGGAGAGAAAATCTGGATGACAACAAAAAGAGAAAATTAATATGTTAGAACTTTGTATTTCAACTTTCAGCTGACATTGTGGCGAGGTTTTTTTTCCAGTTGCTTTGTATGGTCATGTCAAAAAATGACCATGATTTATTGGGCCACCTACATAATTTCAATGCTCTTGATCTCCCTCCGGAAACTGTGACAAGTAAGGTTAAGTGCTGCGTTAAGAGACAGTATGACTAATGCCTCTCCTACTGTACTCTGCTGGCACTGATAAAGAGTAAGAGGTGGAGAAAACAGGGATGTTAGACATGGCTTAAATCTATTCCAAACAAGAGCTGACTTCCATTAGGAGAGTCATATATGTGTGTATGTATAAGTATGTATATACATATATACATACATAAACATATACACATATGTACATATATGTGTGTACATGTGTGTATACATACACACACATACACTTGTATATGCAGAAAAATACCCATATCATTTTAGCTTTAGCCTCCTTGTCCTTGTGCTTTCATGTGCATAGCTAACCACGAATTTTGTGTGACCAGCCCATTGTTCATTTAATTTTCAGTTGTTCCCCATTGCTCACCCAATACAGTATCAGTTTCTGGTCTTGGCATTCGATACCTTCCACAAGCTGGTTTCAATGCAGCTGTTCATCCTTATTTCCTACCACTATAACTCCCTTTGGTCAATCTCTTTTCCAGTCATACTAGACTATTCCCCCTCCCCACTTCTTGTCCCACCCTTTTCTGGCTCTGAGTTATTGTTCATAAGGGGTATATGGGATGTCCAAGGAAGACTAGTGCCTCTGGTGTGAGGGCTTGCTGATTCCTTTTTCAGGGCTGCTCGGTGTCCCCTTGATTCACTCAACTCTCACCTATGGCTCCAAAAAGCTGTAGCCTGCATAGCAGCCACACCCCCAGGAAAACCATCTCAGCAGATGGGCTAAACCAGGTTGAAGGTCACTGACAGGCCTCAAACCCACCAGTGAGTTAGGGGAATGTCTAGCATGTGAAGACTTCCCCCAGTGGAAAAGGTGGCCGAAGGTGACTGAAGCAGGCACTATGGAATGCTTAGAGCTTGGTCAGATATCAAAGACACCAAGGTCATCCACTGCATCCCGGGTCGTTGCCAGTTGTCTTGACTTTTGTCATGCCGCTGGACTTTGATGACTCTGGAAGACAGTGAGGCTGGTGACTTTGTGCAACTCTGCCTCACTTAAATCCAATTCATACTCAGATCAAAACATCACCTATCATTCACTATTTTACCACTTTATTTATGTATTGGTCCTCTTCAAATTAAGGAGAAAAAACAATTGCTCCTACTGTCCCCTGGGCCTGAAACAAGTTCCCCTTCCTCACTCTCTTCTCCATCTGTTGATATTTCTCACTTCCTCCAAGGCTAGACTCATAAACCATATCCTCCATGAAGACTTCTCTAACTTCCCACCCCCTCAGGTTTCTCATAGAATCTGGTCCAAAAGCACTGCTTTGTATTCGTTTTACTCTCCCTAATATCTTAGTTATTTGTATTCTTGATCTTTCTGCAATTAAATTATAAATTCCTTGAGAACAGGGTCCATACATAAATATGTGTGTGTATACCTTCCCATATTTTAATATATTTCTAGTTTTAATTATAGAGAGATATATAAATATTACAAATATATGTAAAATATAATTTATATATAGTAAATATATACATACATAAATGTGCATGCCTAACATAGTTCTTTGCTTAATAAACGTTTGTTGAATAAAATTATTGAAATCCACTCACCTTACAATGTGTGGTATACATATTTTACCCAATTTATTGTATATGTAAAACAAATGAGAAAAGAACAGTCTTTAAGTTTTATAAGAAATGATGAGCAGCCAGATTTCAGAAAAGCCTGGAAAGACTTACATGAACTGACGCTGAATGAAGAGAGCAGAACCAAGAGAACACTGTACACAGTAACAGCAATACTATGTGATGACCAACTTTGATAGACTTAGGTCTTCTCAGCAATGCAATGGTCTAAGACAATTCCAAAACTCAGGATGGAAAATGCTATCCACCTCCAGAGAAAGAACTATGGAGTCTGAATGCAGATCGAAGCAGACTATTTGCTCTTTTTTTTCCTTTCTCATAGTTTTTCCCTTTTGTTCTGATTCTTCTTTCACAACATGACTAATGTGGAAATATGTCTAATAGGATCATACTTGTATAATCTTTATGAGATTTCATGCTGTCTTGGGGAGGGGAGAAGGCAGGGAGAAAAAAAACTTGGAAACAAAATCTTATAAAAGTGAATATTGAAAACTATCTTTAAAAATAAAATACCGTTAAGTGGGGGGAAGAAAGAATAGTCTTTCAATGAGACAGTACTTCATTGTAGAAAAAGCTCTGGGATAGCTAAAGTACATTCATGTAGCACTTTAAGATTTGCAAAGTGTTATACTCTTCACAGTCCTGTGAGGAACATAGTACAAATATTGTTATTCACACTTTATGGATGAAGAAACTGAGGTTCTGAAAGGTTAGATCATTTGCTCACAATCACAAAGCTATTAAGTATCTGAGGCAGAAATTTAACCCTGATAGTCTGATTGCGAATTCGCTGCTCTATTGATCAAATCATGTGCTGTTGAGTCATTTCGGTTGTGTTCAACTCTTCATGACTCCATTTGGGGTTTTCTTGGCAGAGATACTGAAGTGGTTTGCCGTCTCCTCCTCCAGCTCATTTTATAGATGAAGAAACTGAGGCAAATGTGGTTAAGTGACTTGCCCACGGTCACACAGTTACTAAGTGTCTGAAGTCGCATTTGAACTCAGGTCCTCCTGACCCTAGGTCTGGCACTCTATACCCTATACCACCTTACTGTCCATTAAATCATAGTGCACTCCAAATCACTATAACATGTTCTGATAGTCCGAAAGACCTAGAGCTCATGGGGCTCATGTACACTCCATGAAGTCAGGGACTATTTCTTTTTTTATAATAATAATAATTATTATTATTTACAATAATAATTTATATAATAATTTTGTATTCATAATGCCTAGAAAAGTGCCTGACATAGTTTTTGTCATTGAATCATTGTTGTTCAGTCACGTCCAATTCTCCATCACCCCGTTGGAGTTTTCTTGGCAAAAATCCCCTAGTGGTTTGCCATTTCCTTCTCCATCTCATTTTAGAGATGAGGAACTGAGGCAAACAGGGTTAAGTGACTCTGACATATAGTAGATACTTAATAAATGCTTGCTGAATTGATTTGAGGGCTCATTCTAAAACAGCAAGAAAGTCCCAACTCAATTGATATTACAGAGGGCCTAAGGACACAGGCGATCACAGCATCTGGCTGCTCTTCATCTCATGGTTCTTCCCCTTTGTGGGACATCCTAGGGGTTATATCTGCATCACCAGAATGAATCTAATGGCTTGGGTCCTCCATCCTACTCAGGAAAAATTCTGACTTTCTGCTGCCACTGAGTCTAGTTAAAGTCACTAAAGAGGTATACTATATTAAACTTTAACCAAAGTGGAAGCAGTAAGTCAAATCAGGGTGGCACAGTGCAAAGAGCACCTGAATCAGGAAGACCTAAGTTCAAATCTAGCCTCAGACACTACTAGCTGTGTGACCTTGGGCAAGTCACTCAACTCCTGCTTGCCTCGGCTTCATCATCTATAAAATGGAGATAATACCTCCCAGGGTTGTTATGAGGATTAAATGAGATAATAATTGTAAAGCAATTACTTAAGCAAACAAATTAATTAAATTAAATAATTATAAAGCAATTACCTAACTTAAATAAAACAAATTAAATAATTGTAAAGCAATTAACACAGTGCCTGGCACATAGTAAGTGCTATATAAATGCTGGCTATTATTATTACTATTAACAATAGCAATCAACCCAGAGCATTTCTTCCTAGCCCCAGAGCTCTACTTCAACTCACCAATGATAGCAAAACAGTCTGAATTTCAGAGCATTTGTGATAGCTGGGAGTGTCCAAGTGTTTAAAACCGGGACGTCTTACTCATAAAACTGACTGTAGAGCAGCCTACAGCTGATGCCTGAGGGAACTAGGAGAAGCTGCTTGCTCTCTCCCGAAGCTGCACACAGACAGGGCCCACTCCTAGAGGGGACAGCCTCCTGTCGTGTTCAAAACTTACTGATTGCCTTATGCAATCTCTCTCCTGGACGCACCATACCCCGTGTAAGACATGAGCCAACCTGGGGTGGGCTCAGCATAATTAATTGTTCGATTTGATCAGCTCGAAGAGGTAAGTCAGAGAAGTCTCCTAAGATGAAACGTTCGAAAGAGGCAGAGCAAGGTCATCTGCATGGCCAGCGGCTCAAGGCATTGGCTTAACATAAGGCTCTTCAAGGCTCTTTGATAAGCAGGGAGTCAGAAGCCCTGAGCAAAAGCCTAACATCACATATATGATAACACAATTAAGCTTCTCTGTAGAAAAAGATCTCCAAAGAGGCTTTTTTATCAGTAGAAATTGTAGAGGCCCAGTCAGAGAAGAAGTGGCAAAACTTTTTCACTCCTACTCTTATTCAAAATCACTTCATTCTTTCTATGATGGTTCCTGGGCTTCATTTTGATTCATTGTCAACTGAATATCCTCAAAAAGTGACATTTATTTTGTTCTTCACATTCCTGAATTTTCAAGCAGAACATTGGTGATATATTGATTTATAGATTGAAAAGGTTGCTGTATCTTAGTTCATCATTTCTATCTCAGCAACCAGTGCCTTCCTATTGGTAAAAATCAAATCCAGAATAACATTTCCCCTTGCTGGTTCCTATACCTTCTGCAGGATAAAATTATCATTAAGATAAGTCAAGGAGTTATTAGATATTCTACTTTTGTCTAAAAGATTGTGTACATATCCTATGTTCTGCTGGGCCTGGACAATAATAGAGAGGTTTTGTAGTAGAGGAATCTCTACTCTAGAGAAGTCAGGAAGGTCTGAGTTCAAATCCAGCCTCAGATACTTTCTAGCTGTGTGACCCTGGACAAGTCAGTCAATCTTGTAAAATGAGTTGGAGAAGGAAATGACAAACCACTCCAATATCTTTGCCAGGAAAACCCCAAATGAGGTCACAAAGAGTCAGGCACAACTGAATAATGGCTAAACAACAACAAAATTCGTACTAGAAACCTCTCCTTTAATTCCTGTAATGTACAGTTGTACCGTCTCAATAGCTGTGTCTTATCTTGAGTCTATATGCATCTACATGAACCTCTTCAAACAAGTTCCATTCTTTCTTTATCAGAACTGACTCTCTTTCTGCCCTCAGAATTTCTTTCTTGGGAGTTTTTCATCCCTCCTATGCTAATTTTTACCGAAGCATTTTAGTCTATGGGATTCTACCAATTCTTCCTTGGAATCTCTTCTCCCCAAGTCTAGGACATATGTCACACTAGGCTAGGCTATCCTCTCTTCTACCATGAACACTAGCAGGTCACTTTCCCCAGAATTCTCATCGTTTCTATCTGAGCAACCAGTTCCTTCCTATTAGTGAAAATCAAATGCAGAATAAAATTTCCCCTTGCTGGTTCCTATACCTGTCGAAGGATAAAATCGCCATTAAGATAAGTCAAAGAATTATTAGATATTCTGCTTTTGTCTAAAAGATTGTATAGCACACTCTTCAGTCTCTGCACTCCAAAGACCAGCCTAGGAGCCTTTTTGCCTACCAGGGGAAGAGGGGGAGGCTTAAAGAAAGGACCACTGCTCCAAATAGATAGGACAATGATAACCAGAAATAGAAAGAAGGTAAAATTACTCAATTATTATTTTCTTTCATCGTCTCTGTTAAAGGATAGGATCTTTGAACTAGAAAGAACAGAACAAAAAATATCCCATAAGGAGGCAAAACCCAAAATAAACAAGGGAAGAGTATGAGAGTACCTAGCTGTCATCCAAAAGGTCAAGTCACCAGGAGAAGACAAACAATACACCAGGATACTGAAAGAATTCGCACATGAGATTATTGAGCCACTGTCCTCGATCTATCAAATATCTTGGTGAATTGGAGACCTGCCGTAGGATTAGAGAAGTACTAATATATTCTCCTCCTTCCTCCCATCTTGAGCCCTTAGTGAACCACTTCAACCCTACGCTGTCCTCTTCTCTTGAGTTCCTTGCCCTCTTATCCCATTACTCATCTTGCTCTACCAAGCCTCAACCCTGGATCACTCCCACCACCTGCTGCCTTCACTCCTATTCACACGATGCTGAATGAAGCTGGAGAAAATCACAAAATTATGTTGACCGAGTCCACTGCAAATTTATGTTTCTTGATCTTAACTGGGCCCTCACTGATGCAAGTCAAAACTTTTATACCTCCCTAATTAACTCACCATTCCCGTCACTACAATAGCTCTTTCAAACTTTTTCATCACCCTTCGAGCCTCCCGTAGGTCTCTCTTCCCCCCCACACATACTCTCAACTGAGCAATTTGCCTCATAGTTCACTGAAAAAATTGAAATCATTCACTAAGAGCTTCCTTTTCCCCCTCCCAAACTCGCATCTCCCAGATACCTTCTACCACCATCTCTGTTTTAACCCCTGTCTCACATAATGAATTAGCCTTTCGCCTTATCAGGGCAAACGCCTCTATATTCTCAAGGAACCTCATTCCATTCCATCTTCTTTAGCATATTTCCCTTTCTGTCATTCCCATATTCACTTATCTTCATTCTCTCTCCTGGTCCACTGGCTTCTTTCCTACTGTCTACAAACATGCCCATGCATTCCTAATTGTCTAAACACTCTTACTTGATCCATCCATCCTCTATACATTCCATATCTTCCCTTGATTTTATGACTAAACTCCTTGAGAAGGCCATTTACAAGAGTTTCTACTTTCTTTGCTCTCTCTCCTTGACTCTCTCCAATCTGGCTTCTGAACCTATCGTTAAACCAAAACCTCTCTCCAAAGTGATAATGTTTATTGCCAAATCTAATAGCCTTTTCTCAATCCTCCTCCTTCTTGACCTCTCTATAACCTTTGACACCATCGATCATCCTCTTCCCCTCGATACTTTCTTAAGTTTAGGTTTTCATAACACTATTTTCTCCTACTTCTCCTCCTACCTATCTGGCTGATCCTTCTCAGTTTCCTTTGATGGATCTTCATCCAGGTCACACTTACTAACTCTAAGTGTCCCACAGGGCTCTATCTGAGACCCTCCTCTCGTCTCTAAATGTTGTTTCATTTGATCTCATCAGCTCCTATGGTTTTAATTATCATCTCTGCAGTAATGATTTTCAAATCTATTTATCCAGCCCTAACCGCTCTGCTAACTTCTAGTCTCACATCTCCAACTGTCTATTAAACTTCTCAGACTGGGCTTCCATTATACATCTTAAACTCAACAATGAAACTGGACTCATCTTTCCCACAATACCTCTTCCTTTTCCTAACTTCCCTATTACTGTTGAGATAACTTCCACTTACCCAGAATTACAACCTAGGTGTCATCCTCAATTCTTCAGTCTCCCTCACCATCCATATCCAATCTGTTGCCAAGGCCTTTTGATTTTTGATAATGGCCTAACAATTAATACCAAAAACACACAGCTGCTCCATCAGCCACCACCACACCATCCATATGTGGAACTATCAGTTACAGCAAATAGAGAAGTTTTGAATGCTGTGGATAAGTTCACTTACCTTGGTAGTGTACTTTCTAGGGATGTACACATTGATAATGAGGTTGATGCATGCATTGCCAGTTAGCTCAGTGTTTGGGAGGGCAAAGTACGGAAGAGAAGAGGTATTAGACTGACTACCAAACTGAAGGTCTACAGAGCCATTGTGCTGACTTCATTGTTGTATGCCTGTGAAACCTGGACAGTATGCCAGTGCCATGCCAGGGAATTGAATCACTTCCATTTGAATTGTCTTAGGAAGATTCTGAAGATCACATGGCAGGATAAGGTACCAGACACTAAGGTCCTTACTTGAACTAAGCTGCCAAGCATTCAAACTCTGCTTCAGAGAGCGCAACTCTGATGGGCTGGCCACATTGTTCGAATGTAAAAGGTACACTTGCCAAAAAAAATTGTTTTGTGGAGAGCTCACACAGGGCAAGCATTCACATGGTAGACAGAAGAAGCAATACAAGGATACTCTCAAGGTCTCTCTTAAGAACTTTGGAATTGATTGAGTGACACAGGAGACACTGGCATAGGACTGCTCAGCAGGCATTCCCACATCAGAGAAGGTAATGTGCTCTATAAGCAAAGCAGAATTGAAACAGCTCAAAGGAAACACAGGATGCGCAAATTTGGAGATTCTATCCCAAATGCTCACATAGACTATTTGTGCCCGACCTGTGGTAGAATATTCTGAGCTCATATTGATCTGATCAGCCACAGTTGGACACATTGAAACTTGACTCTAGCATAGTGATGCCATTTTGGTCCTCTTCAAGAATGAAGGACAACAACCAATCATAATGTGTCTTAGATGTACCTCCTTCCCTCCTCTGACACTATCACCACACTAATGCAGACCATCATCACATCATGACTATTGCAATAGCCTGCTGGCTGGTCGCCCTGCCACAAGTCTATCCCCATTCCAGGCCATCCTTCTCCCAGCTTCCAAAGGGATCTTCCTAAAGCACAGATCTGACCATGACACCCCCAATGCAATGACCTCCATTGACTCCTTTTGTCTGTCACCTCCAGGGGCAAATATAAAATCCTGGACCTCTAGTGCCTCTTCCCTCTATTGATCATCTCCACTTTATCCTGTATACAGCTTGCCTGTACATAGTTGCTTGCCTGTTGTCTCCCTTATTAAACTTCCCATAATCCCGTTTTGAGTAAGGACCATTTTTTGCCTTTCTTTTTAACCTCAGTGTTTATTTAGCACAGTATCTGACATATAGTCGACACTATATTTGTATTGACTTACTGAGAAGAACAAATTTAAAAGGTTTTTTTTTTCAAAAAATGAGAAGCAAGTAGAATGTACAAATTATGGTAAGTTTTACTTCAATTCCTGGCAAAAATGTAGAACATTTTATTGAAGAATTGACTAATAAACATCTAGAAAAGAGGTGATCATAAAGAATAAATATTACTTCTTCAAGAACAGGTCCTAAACAGACTAACATTTCTTGGTTTTTGAACATGGTTACTAGGCCCATAGATGAAAGTAAGGCTGTGGATATTGTTTACTTATATTTTAGCAAAGGAGCTCGCCAAAAAGTCTCTGATTCTATTCTAATAGGAAAGAAGAAAGATGTGAGTGAAGTGTTATAGGAATTGATATAATATAAAAGAATAAGAACCCAATGGTTAAATGGCCGAAAAGGAACAGTTTTCAAAAGAGGAAATTCAAGCTATCTAATGAAAGAATGCACCAAATCATGAAGGTAATCAATATTTTCTAGTTGGGTCTAGTTGACTCCTAGGAGTCAGCTGGAGGCAATTGATTAGTGAAGCCATAGGGAAGAAAGGAAATCTGGGAAAGCATACATTTCCCAATGACCTTGAGTTTCTATTTCCATTGTTCTTAATAAAACTTCTTTTCTTAAGTTTGGGGCAGTAGAGAAGAAGAACCATGTGCCCTGTGGTCCTTACAGAGAGCAAGCAATCATTATATTTAGACTCACATTTTCTAACCTACCTGCTGTGACCAGAGCAATCCCAGAGATGCAAACTTCCTACCAAGACCATGGGAGTGAGAACTAGTGGAACAAGTTAGATCTGAACTCATGAACAAATTGTAAGTTGTAATCTCTTGCTAATGAATTAATTATATGACAGCCAGTTTGTTTATAGGCTGCAGAAATCAGTGAGATGAGACAAGTATAGGTGAACCATAAAAGGCAACTTTAGCACCCACGTGACCTGTCATGTTAATAATGTACCCTTTAGTCTAGAAATACCATTGTTAGGTTTCTATTCAAAGAATTGTCCAAAAAAAGAAATAAGGTGAAATAGATAAAGATAGATACCAATAAAAGATATATACATACGTACATATATATGCACAAATAAATATATGTGTGTGTATGTGAATATACGTGCATGTATATATGGTGTGCATATTTGTATTGCATAGATATGTATATGTGTATGTTCATGTGCATATATTTAAATCATACTAATACTTTTTTGTAATAGCAAAGAATTGGAAGAAACATTCCATCAACTGGAGAATGGCTGAACAAAGTGTGAGATTTTAATATATTGGAATATTATTTTGCCATAGAAATGATAAATAAGAAGAATTCAGACTTGAATTTATACGAACTGATGCAAAGCAAAGTAAGCCAAACCAGTAGGACAATGTACATATGATCACAATAATGTAAAGGAAAGCTTTCCATGATTCTAAGTTATTCTCTGGCATAGGCACGTGCATACGCTGAGTAACAACATTCTGCTTTTAATAGGAATATTTTCTCAGGGAACTCTCTAAGACTTTTAGGTGAAAAACAGGTACCAATCTCCATTGGTAGGGGAAGTTTCCTCATTGGGATTTCAATGAAATCACAGGGTTAGACAAAAAAAAAGTTTCAGTGATGCTACATAGCAGAGTCACAATTGTGAATGACACAAATGACAAGGACAGACACACGAGAATGGGGGTAATTAGGCTTCCGCAAATTGCCAAGAGACTTGTACACACAAAGTAAAAATAATCACCCGAGAAATGTATAACCAGAAAAGGAGGTGGGTTGGTCATGAAGTGAGAGGATGGTTTCATAGATGGATAACCCAGGTGCTGTCAATGGAAGTATAAAAGACCTAGAGGAGGCTCTTTATGCCACTCGACAGATCCTCAAAGGAGAATGGGAGGACCTGGACAAGAAAAACTCGGGACAAGAAGGTGTGGATGGGTTGGGAGCTGAACTGCTGGAGAGAAGAACCACATCAATGAGATCCCAGGTCCATTCAAGATCAGAGATTGCTTGGTAAAAAAAAAAAATAACACTCTAACAGGAAGATACTTGCTAAAGACTAGAGAAAAACTATTGCAGAAATTCAGTTTATACACTAAACTGTAAGTTTAAACCTACTTTTCCTTTAAAGTTTGCCCTTAAAAATAAACTTTCATTGTTATAATGGATTTTACATTTGTAGCAAAAATTCTAAAGAGCATAAAAAGATCATTTGTTGGGAATAATTTGGCTAATGCCTTTAAGTTTTCTGTTTCTTGGCCAATTTTTCTAAATGTTTTCCCTAACCATTGGATTAAAGGCCATGACTATAGTCAACTTGCCTAGTTGTTCCTTTCTAACTATGTTTCAGATGAAGCGGGACTCAATAATCTTGATTTCTGAAAAATGGATATAAGCACATAATAATAATTACTAACATTTATGTAATGATTACTGTGTGCCAGTCGTTGGACTAAGTGATTTACCATTATTATCTCATTTGAAACTCACAACAACCCTGGGAAGTAGGTGCTATTATTATCATCATTTTACAGATGAAGAAACTGAGGCAGACAGAGGTTAAGTGACTTGCCCAGGGTCACACAGCTAGAAAGTATCTGAGGATACATTCGAACTCCTCAACAATTTGAACTTCCTGACTCCAGGCCAGTGCTCTATCCGTGCACTACCAACTACCCCACAGAGTTGTTTTGGGACCATATTTTGTAAACCTTAAAGCACTTTATAAATGGGAATTGTTATTATTAAGTTTCTCGAAGACAGAGAGTACCCAGCATAGGACTGTGTACACAGAAGGTGCCTAATCAATGTGGAAGCAAAGAAAGAGAGGAATTAAGATGCGGGTCAGAGTTGGAGTTCATCCAAATTGCCTAAATATCCCTGAAATCCTGGGGACAGGTTTGCCGCCATATTCTGAATTTTCCTTAGATCTCACAAGACTTGCAATTCCAGACCGTCTGGGCAATAATATTATGTTCTTTGGAGTTTATCCTCTAGAAAAAAAAACAAAATTCCACTTTCCCAACAAATACATTTTATTCGTGTGAGGTCTCTTGCCTTCCAAGTCTCTCTGAAGGCATGGTCACTGCTGTTGAACTCTTGAGACCACGCGTAGATCAGAGACTGAATTCTGGGAAGAGATGGCAGTCAAACTGTTCCCCTTTCTGGGTAATAAACATTATCTTAATCTCCTTACCCCAACCTTTTCACTTCACCAATGAGTTCTTGAAAGCTGAGGTAAATCTCCCTTCAATCTCTTTTTCTGCTTCGAGGGGGAAAAAGCAAAAACTTTTTTTCTCTAATGGAAGTATTGTGCTGTGACTGGATTTGTGATTGCAGCATGTCAAAATGCCAAAAAGGAAAAACTTCTCAAAAAATAACATTGTAAAAAACTCGAGGGAGATGTGCTGTAATCCTAAACAAGCATCTTTATTTCTCAATGCTGAAATTTGTTCTTCTCCTTCTCAAGGGTCTTAATAAACCTCAAAGAAGCACACAATACTTAATGAACGCGATTTAAGGGTCGATTCACCCCTTGGTACTCCAGCATAACTCTCATTACTGTCAAAACATCTCTCACTTGCATTTGTGAGTTCTCTTCTTTCAAGTCAGTTTCTATTCAGTTTTTTTCTCTAACCACTGCCTTTTTTTTCTCAGCTTCACTGACCTGACTCTTCCAAGTATACACATGTTGCTATGAGACTAATCAACTAAGGGGAACTAATTTCTATTCCTTTTCTTTGTCAGTTTTGAGAAAAACATCAACGAATTTTAAAATACTGTGAGATTGACTCTATGAATCCCCAGTGTCATGTGACAGACAGGAGATTGCATAATAATCAGCTATTTCTATGGATATAGCTATAAATCAGAGAACTTTATGCTCTCCAAAGAATAAAAATTACAGATGTTAAAAAGGGCAAAGGAGAGATTCATGGTGGTGATAAGAAGGCTGCATCATCAAGGGTTTGCCCACAAGGAGCTACTGTAAAAGATATCACCTTCGCTACTTGGAATGCCTACTTTCTATCAAGGTTCACCTCACAATGTCATCTCCTTCAAGAGGGCTCCATTGATTTCCCAGCTATTAGTGCACTCCCCTATCATTGCATATATTTTTGTCAATATCCTATTTATACATGTTACATCTTTCTAGTAAAGTATAACCTCCTTGAGGTTTAAGAACTAATTCACTTTTGCATTTGTATCCCTAGCAACTGGTATTTAATAAATGCTTCTGAATTAATTGATTGATTGGAATGTACAATCAGAAAAGAAAATGGACCAGTTATCATCTAAGAGGGAAGGAAATTTGAAAGTATTTAAGTGATATCATACAGCTCTTTGTCATTCACAGAGTGCTGAGTTCACATCACATCCTTTTTTAATATTTATTTTTTTGTTTATCTGAATTTCCCAAACATCAACAAATGTAACCATTTCCATGTACAAAGGACAGAAAAAGAGTATATGTGAAATGATTGAATCTCATTATGTATATGGCATTTACCAACTGCAGTATCTCATAAAAGCATCAATTGAATGTGAATGCCTCATTGCCTCACCAAGTGTGACTACATTCTGTGACTACATCACTGAGGTTGTACGCAAACCTCTTCATTTACCTCATATCTGTGTTGGTCATCTTTCTGAATATGTTGTGTCTTAACCTTTAGTCAGGGACTCCACCTTAGCAATACTAGGTGATTTTGCGGTGTTACTGAGAAGGCCTTCCTGTGACTGCGTAGGATGTATCTCCAATATAGTAACTGTCTGAAAATTTATCCTAGAAACCCCAGGGTGTGTTTGAGAGCTCCAAATGTAACAAAATAATCTATTTGGAAATGAAACCTTCCCAAAATTCTATATCCATGGGTAAAGTAAAAGATTTACTGATTTTAGTGGAATTTCAATCAGTCTCTGTTTTGCCTCGCAAAAGACAGTTTTTATAGTTTTTTTTTCATCTTTGTTCTTCTAATACCAAATGTCTATGCACTTAATGCCAATGCCCCTAACTTCATTTCTTGTTTTTTTCTTTATAGTTTTATTGTGACCTTTTCTTAAGTATCACAATCATTCCTTCCTCCATCATCCATGCTGGACCATTTTGTGTAATGAAGAAAAACAACGAAGCAAAAGCAATCAACAAAATTATTATATGTGACAGTGTATGAGACACTCGTCTTCCATAGCCACACCTTCCTGTGCATCACACACACACGCACACACACACACCTCTCTTTAACCCAAGAGGAAGCAAGCTTGTTTCATCATCTTTTCTCTGAAATAAAGACTAATCATTATAACCCATCAGAGTCTGGCTGCCTTCTTCTCGCTCTCTTTTATTTCACTGTGTAGTATTATCTCTAATTAATTTCCTCACCCTAAGGAGTTTCTGGTATATTTTCACCCTGTCTGTGAAACATCTGGGTTTAGGTCTATATGAAAGGAATTTGGAAGGCAAGTCTACCATTTCTACGACCTAATCTGTTCAATGTTGTTGGTTTTTTAATTCCTTACACATTCTCTTTTCTTTTTTTCTGTAATGTTATTTCATTTTATTTTAATTTTTTATTATTTAACATATTTAGTTTTCAGCATTGATTTTCACAGGAGTTTGAATTACAAATTTTCTCCCCATTTCTACCCTCCCCCCCACTCCAAGATGGTGTATATTCTGGTTGTCCTATTCCCCAGTCAGCCCTACCTTCTGTCACTCCCCTCCCATCCCCTTTTCCCTTTCTTTCTTGTAGGGCAAGATAAATTTCTATGCCCCATTGCCTGTGTATCTTATTTTCTAGTTGCATGCAAAAACATTTTTGTTTTTGTTTTGGAACACCTATTTTTTAAAACTTTGAGTTCCAAATTCCCTCCCCTCTTCCCTTCCCAC
>CM053622.1:209156818-209182411 GCA_028646595.1 Phalanger gymnotis | reverse complement strand
CAGTCTTATACTCTTTATATCTTTGTGTGGTCTATTATGGAATATTACTTGTGAAAACATGCCTATTACTTCTAATATTCTCACCAAGGATGCACTTGAAACATGTTTAGATTATTATTATAAAATTCAATGCAGAATAGGAAGTTGGCCTATGAGTTAAATTTTTTGCCATTTATGACTACTTTTGCCTTGACAACACCAAGAACCAAAGTGTATGCTAGTAGGGAGATCAGTAAGGTTTTATCTTAGACAATATATGGCACAAAAGTCAGGAATTTTGTTGCTGGTATACACACATACACACACGTGCACATACATATATACATACATATATTCATATGCATATACATATGCATACACATATGCACATACATATATTAAAGGCAAGAATGGTACCCTGCCTACTTCGCCTGCTTTTATTTGCATGACAAAAGTCTTAGAAATGAGTTTCACTTGTGCAGTTCAGTCTCCACACAGATCCTGTGAGGGGATTTTAAACGGTTTCCCTAAAATTTATTTTAAGGACCAAAGGCTTATGATTAAACGGGCAATTACAAGGAACCTCCCAAATCCAAGTCCAATAGTTGTAAGGAACCATGGACATCAAATCCATACCAGACAATAACAGTCAAAAAACATACTTAATCCCACTCTAAATATATATGCCTTCCTCATCTATTCACCTCTGCCCTGACCACAATGGCTTCTGACAAATGTATCTTCCAGAGGTTTTTCCTGGTCACAAAGGTTCCTGGCATGAGCTTTTCATGTATGTTCGCTGGCCATACATGTTGCCTACATGTGTGGGCTCTATGTATATTCTCTAGTCATTAATGTTTTCTGCACATCTGACCTTCCCCATTTGTGGTGTAGTAATTTATGGGAGAATGTATACTCCGCGAATAGAGAGATCTTTTTTGTCATTTTATTTGCTATTTGACACTGAATTTTGTTTTAAACTGTGTCCTCTAGCCGGCTAGTAAAGATAAACCCATCCTTAAGGCCCTTGTATTTGAGTGGGTACCAATCCAGAGAGTTTCTCAAACCTGGTATAGCTTTTGAGGGCCCATAAGTAAGGGAATGTCTCTGATGTTAACATATTGATTTTATTTGGCAGGGCTTATGAAATTCTCTGTAGAATCTCTCTATCGCCCCTCCTACTGCAATCAGCATTGGCACAGGTTATAATTTTTTAAGGTGACAGTTTTGCAACTATTTATCTTAAGCACTACCATATTAGATGACCAAGTGTTCTATGCAATGACATTTCTAGTAGCCGACCCTGGATATCATAAAACTTATTCTGCTAACTCTTTTATTGCTTCCCCAAGAAGGACTTGTAAGTCAACCTTCCATTTAGCTATTACTTGTCTTGTTTCTTTTAATGTTGAGAATATAAAATTGATATGATCAGGAGTGTAAATCAGGTGGTAAATATTTAACAAGCAGCTCTCTGAAAACACATGACATACTTTTAAGTTTAATCTGTATCATCAACATTCTCTCCAGCACTTTTTTAAATCTAGACAATCAACAAAATTAAATCAAGCCCTAATTTGTTGCTGAATCATTTCAGCCATGTCCAACTCTCCATGACTGTTGGTTTTCTTGGCATAAATTCTGGAGTGTTTTGCCATGGCCTTCTCCAGATCATTTTACAGATGATGAACTGAGACAAACTGGGTTAAGTGACTTGTCCAGGGTCATGTACTAGTAAGTGTCTGAGGCTGAATTTGAATTTGGGTGCTCCTGACTCCAGGGCCAGTACTCTACCCACCGTGCCACCAATTTGTAGTTTGCTGATTTTTGAGGTGTAAATGTCACTGGAGATTTTAACAATTGGCTCTCAAGATCCTGAATAAACACAACCCTGAATATACTTAGTTCTTCTACTAATGTGACCATTCATTGATCATTGAGCAAGTGTCTCACTTTTACAGTATCAGTAGCTAAGTTTAAATTCGTAGACAACCTAAAAATTGTGTGATATTAGTACTTTCTACCCCTTTTTCCACTAATTTTCCCCCATCACAGCAGAAACAGAAGAGGGCTCCAAATGACTTAGGGTCATTTTGTATTCATGGACTGCCATAGCCAAATAATCCATTACTGAGTGCCTCATTCTACTGGAGTTCACCTCCTCCTTACTTAATTAGACTGCTGTTTGGAAAACAGGCATGGTCTGTTTCTAGGACTGTATGCACTCAAAGATTAATCAGCACGGTAGAATAAGCCTGAACTTTAAAAATCTTCTAGTATCATTTTTGAGAACTCAGGATCACCTTCACACCCATGATGAGACATCAGAATAGGACTTTGCAAAAATTAATTAGAAAGTAGGGGAATCTTACAAGTTTGTTCATTTTTATATAGATTTATAAATATCTATTTTATATACATTGCCGCTAGGACCATAAGCACCAGACTAAGGGAGTTTTTTATTGGAGTTGGAAAAGTAAGGAACAATTTCACTCCTAGTATTCATTGCCCAAGCTAAGACTGAATAGATACTGGGTCCACCAGCAAAGTTAGTCTTACCCATTGGTGGAGGTGGTAGTTGCCTACTGGTGTGATTCTAGGATGGTTGGAAAGAACACCCTTCTCCAAAATATCTCACTGTCTGAAATTACATTTTGTTATACTACCTGAAACTACAAATTGCAGATTCATTTAGGTTAACAAGCTGTTTTCTTTTAAAATGCAAATATACTTGAGAAGATGACAAGAGGTTTTCATCATATATTATATATGACTATAGCCTGGTGAGAATTCCTTTAATCAAATTAGTCTATTTCTAAAACCTAGTGAAGACCATCTCTACTTAGCTGAAGGAATAGGAATTTTGAAAGAGGTAGGAGACAGAGGCCCAAAAATTTTGGAATATAGGGCACTGGTTAGAATGGCATGAATGAGGAATCTTGGCCAGCAAGAGGGCAGCATGAGGGCCCAAGGAGAGAGGGGAAGAAAGGAAAAACAAAGAGGTGCCACAGAGTGGGAGAAATGATCCATAAACGGGATAATTGGTATACCAAAGGCAAGTCACAACTCTAGAACTCATCTGCCTGACCCGTTAAAAGGACTAAACCAGATAATCCTGAGTATCCCTTCCAGATCTGACAGCCAATTAATCAATCAAGCTTTTATTAAGGACCTAATATGTGCCACCACTGTGCTAGGAGCTAGGGATGAAAAGACAAGAATGAAACAGTCTCTGCCTTCAAGGATCTTACATTCGACAATATGCACTTATATATAAATACACATGTAACACTGACTACCCTGGACCCTACTGCCTGAAAGTCATGTTACATGATTGGGGAGTGTCTGGGCCAATGGCGCTGACCCCCAATTACAGAATGCTCTAAATTGCAGAGGGTGGGTCCAAATATTTACATCAAAGGTATGATCACAAATATACAAACTCACTATTCCACATAGGGGGTTTAATTCCTGCCCACTACCCCTCCCCCACCATACCACCTCAGTCTCCAAGAAGGAGATTAGGTTCATAGTTTAGCTCAGTTCCTATAGAGCACAGTCCCAAATTCCAACTCCAGAACCTCCCTATGATTCATAAGTCTCAGGTACCACAGGGATTCCCTGGAGGCTGATTGGCTACAACATCCCACCTAGAATCCGAGCTCCAAGATTACCATGACTCCAACTCCTGGGTTTGGTGAAGATTCCTGTCTGTGCCTGAAACTGAGGAGGACAAATTAAACAGAACAGAAACAGAAACATCCCAGACCTATTTCTCAGAACCGTGGGATAAAAGAAGAAAAGTGGGGTGGAGTGGAGAGGAAAGGTATTTCTCCCCCACCCTTCCTTCAGATCATGATTCCCAAAATGTGGATGAACTATGTGTGGTCTTCACCCTCTGGACCCAGCAGGAGGAAAGCCAGAAGAGTATGGGCAGGAGAGAGACTGTCGCAGCCCAGCAGTTTTAAAGACTGTTCCACCTATATAGGCAATTGAAGGTGGCTACTCACCACTCCCACAAGGGGTAGGGGAAGGTAGACAATCAAAATGCTTCCTTGTTAGGAGATCTGGGCATGCTCCAGATCTCATTACACACAAACAATTAAATGCAAAAATATACAAAATAAATGCAAGGTAATTTGAGGGAAAGTGCTAGCAGATGGAATGGTCCCAGTGCACAGGACACTAGGAAAGCAGAATAGACCTAGACAAAGTTCTAGGGTAGATACACAAGGCAGTAAGTCCAAACTCAAGAAGGAATTCCTTATGTGAGTCAAGGGATACATAAAATAGCAGTGGGGAGTCAATCTCTAGAAAGAAAGTTCTTGAAATCCAAGGAGTGACCAGGTCTTTGTCTGAGCACCTTCCAAAGCAGAATCTGTGAGTCTATAGGCAGCTTTTGTTGATCCTCCCAGTTGTCAGCCTTCTGTCCCTCCATCTGTTATTGACTCAACTCTGTACCATGTTTTATACTCTCAGGAGAATATAAGCTCATGGAGGGCAAAGACTGTTTCATTTTTGTCTTCGTGTCCCCAGCACAGCACAGTACTTGGGATAGAGTAGGTGCATAGTAAATGCTTGCTGAATTAAGCCTTCTAAGCCCAATATACAGAGCTTCCAGGCTGGAGCCTGCTGAGAAGCCAAGGCAACAAGGAGAAATGGCCTGCAAGCCATTAAAATATGTCCCGATGACTTGGAAATCTTAGTAAAAAGTATACTTTAAAGCAGTGATGTCAAACTCAAAAAGAAACACCCCTGGGGGACTGCATATTGACTTAGAAAACCATAAATCAGCATTATCTACGTTGTATTGTATTTTTATTTATTTTTGTTAAATATTTCCCAATTAGCATTTAATCAGGTTTGGGTATTCTCTGGAGTTTTGCAGTCCCTAAGTTTGATACCTTTGCCTTAGAGCAATGAGAAATCCTCAAGACCTGAGGTGTCTTCGCAGAGACAATTCTTCCAACTTCATTAAGAGATTGCTAGAGACTTGCTTAAAAACAAGCAAAGGAAATAGAGAATATGTTCCTTCTTTACATAGACTCCATCCCATTTATAAATAAAGAGCTCTTTGGGGTCCAGAGGGCTTTACAATAAAGACCTTGTTTCCTTCTGCTCTGGACATACAGTATGTTCCTCAGAGCTACGTCATTGGCACCTTAAGGAACTAGCTGAATTTGGCTGCCTATAATTCTTAATTACAATTACATTACAGGCTTTATGTGCATCTCTGCTCATTTAAGCTCAATGCTGACTGACAAATTGTGCTCTTTCTGCCTGTTCGACAGTAATTTAGTCCGGCAACCTGCAGCTCGCACCAGATTGATTAGCAGCTGTTGGAGCTGTTTGGGGAGTGAATTGCTGCTTTTCCCCATGCATGCAGCTATGTGCTGTTGCTGAATGACTGTGTTGGGTGTTCTCCTGGGATGCCTATGGACACCCTAGACAGCGACTTCTGTGTCTCCAGAAACAGTCTTCTGTGATTTGGGGCTTTCTTTTTAAATAAATAATTTACTGTCACAAACATATCAACTTCATCTCTACCTGCATCCAAAGATGGGTTGGTTTATAAGACCTGAGTCATCTGTAGACCCCCTTCCACATGACCACTCTTCATATCAGCAGAAATCAAAGCTGAACCCCAAAGTGTAGCTACCTTTAATAAAAACAAAAACAAACACACTTTTTGAACAGTAACAAGACCCAGTCAATCCCTTAGTTGTCTACTGGATGTATAGGGGGTGGTCCACTGGATAGAATACTATTTCAGGAGTCAAAACAGCAGGATCCAAATACTGCCTCTAATGTTTACTATCTCTGTGATGTTGGACAAGTCACCTGTCTTCTATAGGTCTTAATGTTCTCATATGTAAAGGTCTTTTATAAAAGTTTTCTTATCTGAGGCAATTGGATTGGATAACCTCAGA
Source organism: Phalanger gymnotis (assembly GCA_028646595.1). NCBI lineage: Eukaryota > Metazoa > Chordata > Mammalia > Diprotodontia > Phalangeridae > Phalanger > Phalanger gymnotis. The sequence goes on along the minus strand of CM053622.1, from coordinate 209,176,502 downwards.
GGTCTCTCCAGTCCTAAGGTCCATGATACTTACCTCCATCACTCCCCCAAATTTGCAAAATTCTCCAAAGACAGTTTCTCATTAACCCTATCCATAATTCTCACTAAGCTAGTAATTGCCTCACTTTTGAAATAGAGAATTGAATTTAGTAAGCTTCTAATACTTTCAGGTCACTATGATAGGTGCTAAGGATATGAACAAAAAAATGAAATCATCCCTGCCTTCAACAAGCTTATGATATATTTACAACACTGACACAAATTAATAAATACAATATAATTTAAGAAAAGGTAGAGCACTGATTGGAGGTGTCAGGAAAGGCCCAAACTGAGCTTGAAGGAAGCTAAGGATGCTTCAAGTCTGAAGAAGGAAATATAAATTTGCAGGTATAACCATCATCTAATCAGTCTCTGTTTTCTCAAAGCTCTTCAGTAATCAGTACTGTCATTCATATTTCCCAAGTCTGAAATCTGCTGCATCTTCCCAGGCTCAGAGAACAACATCAGTACCAGACAGTGATGCTACCAGGTATCCAAAGACATCAGAAATCAATTTCAAGAGAAATGATTCATGCATGTAAACTACAGATTAAAGAAAAATTGAGTTTAATAAGAAAAATAATGATATTAAGCATAGTATTGTTTTTTTAATCTTTATATAATACTCTTGGACAAGGGGTGGGCTGGCTTCAAAGCCCCCTGATATTTTGTAGTTCTTCTCAGTTTGGGAAGCCAGGAAAGAAGTATGGACGATCAAAGCCGTCAGTATAATTATGCAAGTTGGTAACCAGAATATTTTCAGTTTCCCTTTTCTTGGAGCCCAAAGTAGTGACCTCTGCATGAACAAATAGAGTTGTGTGACTTGTGGAGGCTGGCCAGGGGGAAGTGGCATAAATTTGCATCATAGACACAAGGTGACATTTAGATACCATCTTTTATCCGGAGAGTCAGAGTCATTTCTCTAAGGTCTCAGAATTTCTCTTTAGTACTCCCGACATTGCCATCAAGATAGGCAAAGATCTTATCTTAGAGTTAAAAAGCAGAATAAGATGAGCCAGCAACAAGTTATTTATCCTTACTTCTGGGCTGTTTCTATGAGGGAAATACCATTTCTAAGACAGTTTCATTGAGTGACTCACCTCCTTCAAGACCCAGCTCATGTACCACCTTCTGTTATTTCTGTTCAATCATGCCTGTCTCTTTGTAACCTCATTTTGGGTTTTCTTAGCAGAGATATTGGAATAATTTGCCATTTCCTTCTCCAGCTCTTTTTGCAGATGAGGAAATTGAGTCAAACAGGGTTAAGTCACTTGCCCAGGGTCACGCAGCTAGTAAGTGTCTGAAGCTGGATTTGAACTCAGGAAGATAAGCCTTCACGACTCTAGGCTCAGTGCTCTGTCCACTCTTCCACCTAGCTGCCCCACCACCTTCTACATGAAGCCTTTCCTCATCTCCTCAATTGCTAGTGCCCTCCATCCTTAACTACCTTATATTTAAATATGCTCTGCAATGCATATACATATATGTTTATATCTTCTGTATATGCATGCATATATATGGTTTTCCTCAATAAAATGTGAACTCTCGAGGGTAGGGTTTCATTTTATTTATCTTTGTCAACAACAACAATCTGCAGCACTTAGCCCAGTACCTAACACATAGCAGATGCTTAATAGGTTCTAGCCAATTGATTAATTTTATTTGAATTGATATTGATGCTAAGACCCTCATCTCAATATGTTGAGTTTGTTTATATATTCATTTGTTTTCTTTACAATCATTCATCAACAAGCCTCATTATCCCTGTAGCTCATTCTTTGTACTTCAGCCAATTTTGCCTTATAAGTTTTCAAATCTCTTTTACCCAGAACATTTCAAATGTCCTGTTCACAGGAGCTTAGTCCTAGAGCTGAAAAGAATTTGAAGGTCATCTAGCACATTATCCTTCCAGCTATTGAATGCTTTCCTGATCCCCTCAGTGTTAGTATTCTCTCCCACCCCAAATAATCTTGTCTAGAGTCATACGTTTACGTGTTATATCCCCTCTCCCCAGCAGAAGGTCCAGTACTAGCACAGCGCCCTTCATATAACGGGTGCTTAACAAATGCTTGTTAGATTGGATTGTAATGATTCATTCCTTCGTTTCTTTAAATTACAGCTAAAGCTGTTTTCCTCTATCAAATAGTATTTGTCTGTTCCTTAACCTGGCAGCATTTTCTCTGATCTGCCACTCCCCTACTAAATGTACTGTTATAATTATCACTTTACATTCATCATGCTCTGTATACCCGCAACAGTAAGCACCCTGGCACACCAGGATGGCCTGCTAGCCCAGGTTCTTTGATATGCTTTTCTAAAGGAAAGGCAACTTTTAAAGGGGTCAACAATCTTACTTTAATTACAGATAAGGAGAAAATACAAGCAGAGAAATTAGCACAGAGATTCAACAGACAGGGTTCCAACTGTCTGAAGAAAGTAATACAACCACCTACCTATGCCACCATATCGGGGGAGCATCAACATCTGAGTGGGGGGGGGGGGCTTTTAACAAACGGCTACTCAGAGTCCTGTCCAGGGAATCAAAAAGTCCTTCTCATGAGCAAGCCCCAAAATCTCACCTCAGAATATATATACACTTTCAGCTAATAGGCTCAGAGCCAGAAGGCATCGAAATCCTCATGACTCAGTGCCTAATTAGCTTACTACCAAAAAGTATGAAAGCCTTCCTGCAAGCAAGCTTCCCCTAAGCAAGCTTCCCCTTAGGCAAGTTCTTCCCTGATGGGCTCTATGCGACACTGGATGTATCACAGCTGTGACTGAACACATGTGGTCACATAGGCCTATTAATGTATGGGGGAGATCTTCCTATTCCATTAACATTACAATACCTACCTCTGTTTCTCTGTGTAAATTCTCTGAAACTATTTCCAATTCCATTACCATACATACCTAAAACTTCTATGAACATAGATGATTATCGAAGACATATTGGCTGATGATAAAGATGGAAATGTTTTTAGTCAGGGAGCCAGAGACAAAGCTTCAACCTGTAAGACCAAGTCAGGAGGTTTATGGTGTATAAATGGGGGAAAAAATAAAATAAATCTTTTTCTTTAAAAAGAGGCTTAAAGGGACAGCTTGGTGGTTTAGTGAGTAGAGCACCCACCCTGGAGGCAGGAGGATCTGAGTTCAGATAAGACTCAGACACTTGACACACTTGGTAGCCGTGTGACCTTGAGCAAGTCATTTAACTCCAATTGCCCTGCCTGCCCCCCTCAAAAAAAGGAGGTTTATTATAGATGTCCAGTTGAGGAAGGAGTAAAGGTGAGGAGGTGATAATAATAGTGAACATTTATATAATGATTTAAGGTTTGAAAAAAAACTTTACATATATCATAGCATTTGCTCCTCACACCAACTCCTTAATGTAGGAACTATAGAAGTTACTGTCTCCATCTTAGAGATAGGGAAACGCTGAGAGAGGTCATGTGATTTGCCCAGCTAGTGTCAAAGGTGAGATTTGAGCCCAGGTCTTCTTGACTCCTAGTTTGGCTCTTTATGCCATCCTTTTTCTCAGAGTAGGAGATGATAGTATTGAGAGAAGTTACCTGTGGCTAGAGAGGCACTTGAAAAATGGTTTACAGAGCCACGGTACTCACTCCCTGGTTCCATTTCACTACTCCAATGAGAATTTACCAGCCCAACAAGAAGGAATTGTGATTTCTGGCTCCCCGTTTTTCATTCAACTCCTCAAGCATTGCAAAATCTGCTTATTTGGTAGTTGCATCTGTGCTGGAAATCCTAGCTGCGGAATGGTTCAATTTGCATACTGTTAAATGATTTTTAGTACTGATCCAACCAGGAGGTCCCCTGACTGCATTCCATCACTCCCTTCCTCCATTTCCACCACCAAACATGCCATACAGTTCAAGAGAGACAAACGCGATCGTTGTGCTGGAGAAGATAAGCAGATGGCTACCTAATGACTTTCTAGTTCTGTTTATCGAAGTCCTGCGTCATCTCCATTACATAATTCTTACAGGAAACCCATTCCTTTAATTGTGCACAACAGAGCAGGAGGACAGACTGTTCGCTTTTCTGACATCTTTTGCTTTAGTATTTTCTCTGCTGTGAGTTTAGGGATGCTAATTATGTCCAGGTGGTGTACAGGTGCTGGTATGTGTGCTAACTCCAGTGGGCCTGCTTATTTACAGAATGGCTTGGTTGGGAGTGTTCTAGCTCTGAAAATTTGCTCTCTTGGCCCTTTTTAATAACCGTTCATTTCTCTCTAAATATTCCCATTTTCCCCATGCTGACTAATGACTAATCGAAGTACAGAAGAAATGGAACCAGCTCAGAGAGCTAAGAATATATTCTCTATCACACAGCATTCCCAGGCTTCACTAATCTTTAAAAACACTCTGGGAGTCCATTTTTTACATCGCGCAGGCTTGTTCTTCTTGCATCTAATTATTCTCATTACGTATATTACCGAGATAATTTAGTTTCACCTTAGAGTTTAGAAGGGCAAATTAAACCTAGTTAAGAAGTTATGTTTACAGCCATCAAAACCAACTGGTACTATTTCTCATTTCCTGAGAGGGTGTCATCAGGGAGTTTGAGTGATATGTCTGAATTAGACCAATAGCTCATTCAGCAGTCCCTAAATTCACTTGTTTATGCCTGCTGTCTCACCAGTCAGAGTGAATTGTTTATGAGGGTTGTGAAAAACACCAAAATATCTCTAGTTATTCTAAACTGTGGCAAGGATTTGGGTGCCAATATTAAGACCTGCTTCTCATGCCCCATTCTGATGCCTTTTCATGGTATAAAAGTGAAGACTACGCTGGTAAAATACAAGGCCTGGCAGGTAAGGACTGGCAGGACCCATCAAGTTTAAACACAGGATGACACTGTACGAGTATGCGTCACCCAAACGCCAGCCTCGGTAAGTTCTGAGAGGTTCATTGCCAGAAGGCCACCCATCAGATGATGATTTTTTTTTCTGACCATAGCAACATACGAAACTCTTCTACCAAGGTAGGGGGAAGAGGTGTTCTTTGTTATTAGATGTTATTACGTTATATATTAGATGTTATTAGATTATTAGATTAGATATACATGTATTATTATTTTATATTATATATTAGATTAGACATACATACATTAAATTAGATTATTGCTTATTAGATTAGATATACACATATTAGATTATTGTATATTAGATTAGACATACATATATTATGTTAAACTATATATTAGATTATTATATATTAAATATATACATATTAGATTGTTAGATTAGATATACATATTTTAGATTAGATATATAAGTATTAAATATTAGACATCATTAGATTATTAGATTATTACTATGCATTATATTATTAGATATTAATTAGATATAAATATATTAGATATTATTAGATTATACATGTTACATAGTATATTATTAGATATACGCAGATTATATATTAGATGTTATTAATTAGATATGCATTGATAAAAAAAATCATAGATCTTTGAAGTATGAGGAGTCAAGCCAATCATTTAAAACTGAGTGATATCTCTCTCCTACTCATTCTAGGTTTTCCAAATCATATTACTAAGGAAATCAAAGAACGGTCCTACTGAAGAAATTATTTTATCTTGGACAGTGGATTGGGGACATGATAGACAATAGGATCATAGATCTAGAGCCAGAAAAGATGTTTGAGACCATCAAATTCACTCCCCTTATTTTACATAGGAGGATACTGAAGTCCAGAGAGCCAGTGATTTGCTGACTATGGCACACGCAGTCAGTAGTAGAGTCAGGATTGGAACCCAAGGTCTTTAACTCCCAATCCAGAGCTCTTTCCAGTGAAGCACACATCCTTTGGTATGTATAAAATGCTTATAAAGAAGCATTTTCCAGTTCTACCTATGAGACTGTCAACTAAGCCCTCATATTTTTGTAAAATCTTTAATCTAGAAAGTCCAGGGGTTTTCAATATTTTTCCTAGGATTTGTAGTCAATAATAACCCTCATTCTAAGTGTATAGAATTTCAAGTTAACCCTATTTGATAATATGCTGTTCTGAATCACTTCATACTATTGGAAGCTTCAAATTTAAGGATCATGTTCAGTCTGAAATAAATACAGTAATTGATGGCATCCCCTACTATGAAATGAAATGCTGCAATGTAACACTAGTAGCTATTTTAAAGATTCAGCCAAAAAAAAAGAAAGGAACAAAATTCTAGGGGCTGGGAATTTGGAATTAGGGGAACCCCAAACATAGGAGAAACACATTAATATTTTATTTTATTTTTTATTTTAATGTAATTTTTAATGTAGGTAATGTATTTTAATGTAATACTGTATAGGGGGCAGCTGAGCAGCACAGTTGATAAAGTGCAGGGTCTGATGTCAGAAAGACTCATCTTCTTGAGTTCAAGTCTCTCCTCAGGCACTTACTAGCTGTGTGATCCTGGGCAAGTCACTTCACCCTGTTTGCCTCAGTTCCTCATCTGTAAAATGAGCCAGAAAAGAAAATGGCAAACCAACTCTGGTATCTCTGCCAAGAAAACCCCAGATGGGGTCAGGAAGAGTCTGATAAGACTGAAACAACTCAACAACACATCCTTAGAGCATATTAGGGAGGAGTGAGGAGGATGGATGGATGCAAGGTTCATCTCACAGGGCACGAATGGAACTAAGCTGAGCTCCTCTAGCCATTGCTATGTATTCTGGCTCAGCACTGAATAACTGGAACTTTAGGTAACAGTAATAATTAGCGTTGTTATAATAATAATGAACATATATATAGTGCTTTAGGGTTTGCAAATTGCTTTATCTATGTTACTTAATCTGATGAAGCAACCCCCTGATTGGTCCCTGTGATAGAGGTTGGGGCAGGAGTGGTTCACAAAGCACTGAGCAGTAAGAGCTGCCCATTCAGTAGAATTTAAAAGAAGAGACAACTCCTGCTATTGTGCTCTCTCTTTGCTTCTATAGAGGAAGGCAAGACTCTTTGGGCTTCCAATGGAAAAAAAGATCTCTCCTCCAGCAGCAATGTTCAAGGCCCAGAAAAGGTAGCAAGCTCACGTGCTGGCCTAGATGAAGCTGAAACAGATCTCAAGTCTCTGGCTGCCTTTTCTGCTTTGTGTTTCTTTCCCTGAGTACAGGCAACTGAACAGCAATCCTGAGACTGGTGTTTCTAGACTTGGCAACAATATTATTAATTCAACTGTATCAGAGTTCCTGGGTCCAGATCCTGGATGGCCTGTGTGTAGTTGTCCCTAAAGCTCCATATTCTTTGAAGAGAAAGTAACCACTGACAGGAAATGAATCATCCATTCCTACCTTCCTATGGGATACGAACCATGAGTGAGAAGGCAATGCAGGGCTGAGGAAAAATCATCTGTTTAAAAGTTCAACACAATGTTTCCCTTTTTTAAGTATCAATATCCCAAGGAATATATTGGGAGTTAAGAATTAGTATTTCCTGCTTTAAGTATTTGTCAATGTACAATTATGAATCTTTGGTGTTAGAAGCATTTATTTTGTGGTGGAAGAAACAAATAGATGTCTTATACCTGATCTATTTCACACATTAAGTACCTCTCTGGAAGGAAGTTTTAATCCCTTTGGGGGAGACCTTAGACATGACCCAAACCTAAGCTTTAAGAGATTTTTTTCCTAGCGCTCAGGAGTAGGGGCAAAATAAAAGCGGGAGTAATGAAGAGTCTGATTATCCTTGGTGTGTCCAGAATGAACTTGAGTCCAAAGCTGAGGTCCATTGATAGAAGAGGGGCACCCCTGCTTCCCAAGCCATGGGTCTTCATACTATTATGATTTAAGGAAGTATAATTAGGGAAGGAGGTATAGGGAGTGTGTATGTTTTGGGGTGGACAGAGATGGAGAACATAGGAGGAAGAGTGAGAAGTAAGGGAAAGAAAGGAAAGTAGAAAAAAGGAGGGAAAGAGAGACAGAGACACAGAGACAAAGAGAGACAGAGAGACAGGGAAACAGTCTCAAAGTTCTGCAAAAGAAATAGAATTGCCAGATGATTATTTCAGCTGTCAAGAGCCATGCCATTACTGGCTTATAGGTTTACTGCTTTTTAGCATTAAATAAACCAATTTAGCATTAAATAAACCGTTACTGGTTTATTGCTAAGTCCAACATGCCACATATCTGCCTATCATATGGGCTCAGGAAAGGGGGATTGGAGTGGGGGTGGAGCACTGGCATGAATATCTAGTATTATGAGTACAAATCTGTGAGGGGAGAAAAGATTTGCTTTGACAATTTTACTTCATAACCAGAAGAAATCAATTTCATAAAATAAGGGAAACCTACCTATATTTAATTTATTTTCACACGTGAGGAATTTGAGAGGTAAAGAGAGGATGTACTTTGTATAGCCCTCCCTTCTCTCCCATTGGTTACTACCCACTAAAAGTAGGAGAATAAAATCTCAGAATCTGGATTCCTGGTACGTTCTTCTACTCCATGCATGGCAGCTTCACACCCACATACAAGGATAAATTGAATATTCTTTTCCCTCTTAAGAAATCATTTTCTTCCTGCATAAATGCCCACAGTTCTCAACTACACAAGCATGATTTTATATATAAATATATACTACAATAGAGTAGCAGGAAGGTACTCTCAGGCTTCTCTTCTGAATTCAACAAACGCCTATATTCTCTATAGAACCTGGGGCATCTCTACTTCAGATCTTTTCTTCCCTTTCCCTCTTACTCCTCCTCATCCTCTCTCAGGTTAAGCAACAGCTTTCAAAATCACTTCATGACCACTTGCCAATGTTCAGATTTCACCTTTCTAATGCAAAAGCCAAATTGAAAGCTAAATGGCCCTGCCTGCCCACAAAGCCCCCATGATTTCTGCTGCCAAGCAGGAGGGGGACGTTTTAAAATGCAGCACTTCAGCTCGAGGTTAGCTTACCCAGCTGTAGCCCTCATCAGAGCTTCTCAGGTGGCTGGGCCTCTTTGAAGATTTACTTTCAATTAAAAAAAATAAGAAAAAAGCCAAATCAGCAGCTGTCATGGATGCAGGGAAGATTTATTCAGGGTGGTCAAAGGGGACAGTGGCCAGGAGTAAAGGCCTGAAGGTAGACAGGAAGGAGATGCAAGCTAAAGAGAAAAAATTCCTCCTGGCAAGGTCAGCCAGACGCTAGGCTTATCCCTCTGGACGACGGTTGCAGCTTTTGTTACTAGTCTTAGTCAAGAGGGAAAACTGGATTTCATTTCAAGACACTTGGAGGGTGGAACTAAGAGACGAGAAGCCTCAGGGGCAGCATCCTGGTAGGTCCCTTCCAGCCTAAAACAGCCTATTAATCAGAAGAAAACAGGCCAGCAGGATGAAAACATGGCTGATTTTTAAACTCCTTCCTGATCTGAAAGCTAGTGACGCCCAACTGAAATCATGAGGAGCGGTGAAGAGGTCAGGTCTTTGGGGAGCTCTCTTTGCACAGAGCTCCCTTGAAGTCAGCGGGTATGGAGAAGAGACACAGTCTTCAGGGGAGAGTGAGAGTCAGGGTTTTTAATCGCCTTTCATTACCTGACCATGTTCTTACAGGATTTTGGACATTTGGCATGATTCTTTGAACACTGATTGTGTTATATAGGAGAAGTGACCCCAGTCCTGGATGAGCCCAAAGCAGTACCCAATAACTCTTATAAATAACCAGCTCTGAACCAGGAGAACATTGTACACAGTAATAGCAATATCATACAATGATCGACTGTGAATGACTTAGCTTTTCTCAGCAATATAATGACCTAAGACAATTCTGAAGGACTTATGATGAAAAATGCTGTCCACCTCCAGAGAAAGAACCAATGAGTCTCAACGCAGATTGAAGCATGTTTTTTTTTTACTTTATTTTCCTTGGGTTAGTTTTTTTTTGGTCTGTGTTTTCTTTCACAACATGGTCAATATGGAAATGTTTTGCGTGAGTGCATGTGTATAATCTATGTCAAATTGCTTGCCTTCTCAAGGAGGGGAGAGGGCAGAGAGGAAAGGAGAGAATATGGAACTAAAAAGTTTTAAGAAACAAATTTAATATTAATATATTATATTTTATTTATTTTAAATTTTATTACATATAATTGGGAAAATAAAATATAATTTTTTAAAATAACCTGTTCTCTCCCTGCCACTCATCCCACCCCTATGACCTTTCTTCCACTTTGACCATAGTTGGGTAGTAGGATGATATCTCCAAGAACCTCATTTCTCTTTCTGCTTCATATTCTACATCCCTTCCCTAACAATCTGCAAGGCTAATTTCCATATTCTAATATAAGATCTCAATATAGAAACAGTCAATCAATCTATTATTTATTAATTTTTTATTATATATATAATCTTATATATATAATTATATATAATTAATATATAAATATATATTTATTTATATATATAAAAATAAATATATAAATTATATATAATATATATAAATATATAATTATATATATTAATTAATAAGAATTTATTAAGCACCCATTACATACCAGTGACTTTCATTGTTCTAGGACCTGGAGAAACAAAGACAAGAATGAAACATACCCTAACCTCCAAAGAGCTTCCATTCAGTCGAGAGAGAGAGGGGGTGGGGGGTGGCAGAGAGACAGAGACAGAAAGAGAGAGAGATTGAGAAAGAGACAGAGACATAGAGAAAGACACAGAGAGACAGAGACAAAGAGAAAGAGAGAGAGAGAGCATATAAAAAGAAAAATATATGTATGTATTTATAATGTACACACTTTATACACACAATGGTAATTTTTTAAAGGGAGATATCAACAACTCAGGGTATCAAGAGAGGGTATCCATATAGAAAGTGGAGTTAGAACTTTAAAAGAATACAGAGGGGCAGCTAGGTGGCTCAGTGAGTAGAGCACCGGCCCTGGAGTCAGGAGGACCTGAGTTCAAATTCGGGCTCAGATACTTGACATAGTAGCTGTGTGATCTTGGGCATGTCACTTAACCCCAATTGCCCTGCCTTCCCCCCTCCAAAAAAGGAAAGAAAAGAAAAGAATATAAAGATTCCAATAGGAGTTGGTGACAAGGGAGGATGTTCTAGGTAGTGGGAAACAGGTAGTGTAAAGGCACAGAGTCAACAGCTAGAGGGTCAGGCCATGAGGAACGGCAAGGAGGTCAATCTGAATGCTCCAAAGGTTACCTGAAGGGGAAAAAAAGAAATTAAGGAAAGGTAAGATAAATTGCAGGCTGGTTGTAAAGAGTTTTAAATACCAAAATAGAGGAGTTTGTATATGACCCTAGAGGTCATGAGAAACCACTGGAGTTTATGGAGTGGGAGAATGACATGGTCAGATCTGCACTTTGGGAAAATGACTTTGGCAGCTGTGTAGGGGATAGGTTAGAGAAAAGAGAGACTTGAGGCAGAGAGACCTCATAGGAGACTATTGCCGTATTCTAGGGGAATGATGACAAGGGCCCAAACAAATGAAACTAGAGAGAAGGGGACAGATGTGAAAGATGCTATGGAAGCAGAACTGACAAAACTTGGCAACTGGTTGGGTATGTGACTGAGAGATGGCAAGGAATAAAGGGTCACTCCAAGATTGCCATCATGGATGACTGGCAGCTAGGTAGAGCAGGGGAGAGAGTGCTGGACCTGGGGTCAGGAAGACGAGTTGAAAGCCAGCCTCAGACACTTACTTAGACACTGTATGACCCTTAGGAAGTCAGTTCACTTCTATCTGCCTCAGTTCCCTCATCTGTAAAATAGGATAATAATAGTACCTACCTATCAGGGTTGTTGTGAGGATTAAAATTAGAGATAATATTTGTAAAGCACTTACAGCAGTGCCTGGTACATAGTAGGTGTTTAATAAATATTTATTTCCTTCCTACTAGAAGGATGATGTAGCTCTCAACAGGAATAGATAAGTTCAGAAAAAGGTTGGGTTTGGGTGGAAGCATTATGAGTTCTGTTTTAGACGTGTTGAATTTGAGATGTCTCGAGAACATCCAGTTCAAAATGGGAAATAGGCAGTTGATGATACAGAACTGGGGAAGAAAATGGCAAACCACTCTAGCATGTTTGCCAAGGAAACCACAAAATCGGGTCATGAAGAGTCAGACATGATGGAAATGAACGAACAACCAAAGATACAAGACTGTAGCTTAAGACAGAGCCAAGGGCTATTGAATCGTACAAATTGAATAGCTATGGAACAAACATTCTCTGATTTACACTCCCAGAGCCAGACCAGCTACATCACCTCCTCAGGGATCCAGGGGTACTCTGAGACATTTGAGGTGTCTTTCTCTAATGCCATCAGCTTAAGCCCACTCACTAGTTGTTTTCCCCATACTGTTCTTCAGTGACTCACACCCCAGTTTTATTTAGCCATTTAACATCAATCAGCTTTTGCAAAGGAATATTTACTTCAACGATATAAGCAAGAAAAAGATACAAAGTTTCGTCCCCCCCCAAGACCTGAGGGGGCACACTTTTCCCTATCCCACCTCAGTCTCTGGGAAGAGTGTGCTCAAACTTAGCTTAGTTTCTATATAGCATTAGTTCCACCAACTTCATAACCATATATGGTATGACTACCTGATGAGTCCTTATCTCAGCTCCCACTGGACTGCATCCCAAAGAACACTCCTTGATTCTTGCAATATCAGTACTGTATGGTCTGCAAACCCACTGGGACATTGGGATGCCTGGATGCTGGACTGGCAGGACATCAGAATTCTGAGATGCCAGGACTTGCTATCCAGACATTTCCAAATTCACAAGGTTGGAGTCTCTCATACCTTCACCTGGAAGGGAAAAGAATAAATAAAGAAGCCAAGAACCAAGCCCATTTCATTGGACTAAATGCTGACTTCAGTGGGAAAGGCTCAAGGACACTCCTCTTACACACTGTCTCTTACCAGATGACATCAGTGAAGGAATCAGACCAAAAAAGGAGTAGTTAAGAGAAAATCACCAAGGCTCTGGATGTACACCTACTTTTTTAAATTATCCACAACCAATTAAAAAGCCTCCTATTCGCCACGTGGTTTGCCAACCAGAATCAGTTTTAGAATGTCTATGCATGATCCAACATCTCTCCAAGGCACTTCTATTACGCACCATCATGATTCTCCCAGAAAAGAGGTCCTCAGACCTTCTAATAGGGAATTCACATAAGCTGAGTACATTGATGCTATGCATGTGTCCACCCTATGATGAAGAATAATTAGCCCCAGGGAAGATGATGAGATCACTGAAAGAATACAAAGAAAAGAAAAAGTCCAGGATGGAACTACAGGGTATATCTAGTACAATCAGGGGGGTGGAATGTGGATGATAATCTAGCAAAAAAAAAAAAACAAAACTAAGCTTCAACCACAAAAACCCAGAGTAAAAAAAGTATCCAGAAGGATCTAGAAAGTGGTCAACAATGTTAAGTGCTGCGGAGATGTCAAAAGGAATGAAGATTGAGCAAAGGTCATCAGATTTAATAATTAAGAGATCACCAGTAAATTTGATGGGAACCTTTTCAATCCAATAAAATGAAATTATAATTTATTATTATAATTGATAATTAATTAATATACAATTATATATTTATATATAATTATAGATAATATAATTAATAAATAAGATAATTATAATTGATAATTAAGAGATCACTAGTAAATTTGGTAGAAGCCTTTTCAGTCCAATAATGAAGTCAAAAGCCAGACTGCAATAGGATGAAAATGGGTTGAGATGAAAGCAAGCAGACAGTAAGAGTATACAGCTTTTCTAATCTCGGTACTGTTCAACTGAGGCCACAAGGGCTGAAGACACCCCATCTCTGTCTTTTATGTGCCCTCAAGGTTTTCCATGTTATCATTTCTCAGGGTATCTTGCTTAATAAGGGCACTGGGCTCTCCAGTGATTCATTCCATCCCTACCTCAGGTTTCTGAGAAATAAATCCATCCTTAGTTCTAATCTAAGGGCATTTCCCATCTTCCCCACCTCCAAGGCAGAAGTAAAGGAAGTCTCCAATATACAAGTCAGTTATGAAATAGGTAGTCTTATTCCTACACAGAAAAAGGGAATGTTAAGCAATAAAGAATCATAGGATGATTAGAATGGAATCCATAAACTCATCATATTACTAGACAATTCAAGATTTATGGGGGATTTTTTTTCCAACATCTGAGGATTTTCCAACTCCAGACATGATCTCTAGAACTTTGTTTTTTACTTCCTTTTTTGGCTGAGCAATGCCATGTCTAATAAAACTAGGCTGCAGCACCCCGCTTTGTTTAAATGTACTGCCCACTAAGATGATATGCTCCAACTTGAATATTCCTGAAAATTCCAGGCTTCATTTTGAAAGATTAGTTCACTTAAAATATGAGTAGCTTAATTGCTTGCTGAGACCTCTGAGAAGTTGATACATGGGCTTTGCTTTGGTAATAAGGCAGATATTTTGCAATGATTAGAAAGAAATTTATGGAAAGATAGATTCAGGAAGGGTAGGGTTTATATACAAGGTATGTTTAGGGAACCCTAATTGTTGGATAGGAATAGAGGAGCTGTTTTAGGTGAACCCTGGAATGATATAAACAAAACAGGAATGTATTACATTTGAATATTATACTGACTATTAAGAAATTGTTGTAAAAAATCTAATTGACCCTTAGATCACATTAACAGAAGCATGTCAAGTATAAGAGAAAGAAGAATTTGACCGTACTCTTACCAAGTAAGCCTACATTTGTAGTATGGTGCCTAGTTCTGGGCATCTGACAATGTCAGTCAATTAATGCTTATAATAGCAATGCAGACAAAGTGCTAATTATCCATCAGAGAGCACCAGGATGGCAAGGTAACTGGACCTATGTGTTGATTGGTTGGACTGGATGCATATGTTTCTCCTAGAGAATAAATCTGTTGGATGTCTTTAAATATTTTAGGGTCATAAAATTTCGGGTTGGAAAGAATCTGGGACATCATTTAGTTCAATCTTCTCAGTTTACGGATAAGGAAACTAAAGTATAGAAAGACTAATTGGCATGCTCAAGGTCACACAGGCAATAATCTCCGCAGAAAAACTAGGTCTTCTGGCACCAAATCCACTGCTCTTTCCACTGTGCCATGTAGGAAAAAAAAACTTCATAGTAATTAGCTAGAGACTGTTGTTTTCCAGCTGTTTTTTAGTCTGACTCTCCAGGACCCCATTTTGGCTTTTCTTGGCAAAGATGCTAAAATGGCTTGCCATTTCCTTCTCCAGCCTATTTTACAGATGAGGAAACTGAGGCAAACAGGGTTAAGTGACTTGTCCAGAGTGACACAGCTAGTAAGTATCTGAGGTCATATTTGAACTCAGGTCCTCCTAACTCCCAGCAACAGGAACTTCTGTATGAGGACACTCCCTTTACACATGTGAATTGTCACCTTCTCTACAATTTATAATCCTATACAATTGCCAAGAGCACTGAGAAATTGTGTCGCCCAAGATCAGGAAACTAGTGTGTTTGAAGCAGACTTGAACCCCGGTCTACTTGGGTCTAAGATCAGTGCTACATCTACCACTCCATGCTGCTTGTCATGACAACTGTCTAAAAAGAGAATTCATTGCTTTTGCAGACATGTCACTGGAGGCCTTAAAGCAGAAGCTGGATTATAAAGAGGATTCATGCCTCTTAACCCTAAGATCATATGATTTTGTGAATAAAGATCTTGGAGTGATACAATGTATATAGCGATTTTCTTATACTATTTTCATTCTTAATGGCTTTTTCATGTTGGTGAATCATCTTGTAAATGATAACAATGAAAACTTCATGGTCATTTTTTTGTTTGCCTTGTCCTTTTCAGTTTTCTTTGTTGATAGACTTGTGTCTCTAAAGGTTCCAGACTTCCCTGTGGTACCTTTGCTAACTAGCAGTATTCATGATTTTTCAGGTATATAGGTATGTGCCCATATGCATTTGCACAGAATAACAAAATGACTTTTAAAAGCATTTTTCCTATTCCCTGTGTATGTGTTGGATTCACTTTCTGAACTGAATCAACAGAAAGTAACTGAAATGAGATATATATATTTTTTAGAATTGGAACAAAAGAAATGATACTATATTAAATAAGACAAAACCAAAGATATTGGAACTATAGGAATGAGAAATGGGGAAAGAACTAAATTTTCTTCATTTGATATTATTTTATTAAAATGTACATTGTAATATTTTGGGAGGTTTTTCTCCCTATGTGATTTAGATTTAAATGTTTCATATTCGAAGTTTTGTTCAGAGATTTGTCCTGTTCTTGATTTGGTTGTTGGTTTAATTGTTGCATGTTATATATGTTTCATTTCATTATAATAATATCTTTTAAATGATATGATACACATTCATTTACTGATTGACCATGCAAAGGAATAGAGAGGGGAAAGAAAACATGTGGCATTACTGACATCTACTGGAGAGTCTGGGAAACACTGGTGAAAGAAGAAAAGAAACGTCTTGGCGTCAGATTTCTCCTTAAAAAAAAAAAAAGAAAAAAAAAAGGTCACATCTCATTGACCTGATTGCCTCTCCCATATGGAGGAGAAGTAGCTTGATATTTCACATATACTTATGCTGAAAGGAGATCTAGGACCCACCTACGATCACAGAATTAAAGAATTTGAGAGTTGGAAGGAAGCCTGAGCAGCTTTCTTACCAATGTCCTTTTCAAGAAGGATGCCTTGGTATCTAAAACTGAATACAGTACTCCAGATGAGGCTTGATGAGGAAAGGATACTGTGGCACAACAGTATCACCTTCCTATTCTGGAAGTCCTGCCTCTCCTAGTGCAGCCCAAACATTGGCGTTCTTGTCTTCCATATCACACTATGGGTTCATATTTGGCTTGTCTTCCACTAAAATTCCCAGATCTTTTCAGCACAAATACTGACCAACCGCACATTTTTCAGTTAATAATGAGATGGTAAAGAATATCACTTGGAAAAGCCTGCTGTTTTCCTACTTATTGCCCTCATTTCACTAATGGATGACTCTCATAGAAGTTTCATGTAGATGGGAGAGTAAGTATATAAGGCAGTAGTTATTGATGTTGTCTCTGTCCCACGAATAAAATCCAAGATTTTTCCATCCCTCTAAAGTGATCCCCTGTGCCCACAGTGGTGTGAATATATGATGAAACAATTGGCACAAAAAGACAAAGACGTGGGGCTAGGTGAGTCATATAGTCAGGCTATAGACTGATTTTAATGGAGTAACTGACAGTATTTTATACAGGTTAATTGCTAGTCATTGTGACTTCAAAGAAAAGTACAATAAAGCATTGGTTAAGTTTTTTATCTCCTTTTTCCTGGGAGCAAGACACTATTTTTCCTCAAGGCTAACCAAACTGAAACATTTATGTTCTCTCCTATATAGATAACCAGACTGAAACATTTCTATCATCTCTCATGTGGGTAATCAGCTACGAAGGCAGGTTTTCTTTGCCAAGTCTTCTTATCCTAAAACTGGCCTTGCCGTGCATAGACCCATTCTCAATTGACTCTGCCTTGCAGAGGTCTAAGAGGCCTAAACAGGATATGGCTGGCTCCCCACAATCCCCCTCTTCAAATATTTTATACATGATTTCTTCAGGGTCCTTACAACATGTCGCCTCCAACACAGATTACACTTAGTACAATCTAATTGCTTTTCCCCTCTTTGTCTTCCTTTGTGCCATTTCTAACTTTTCTACAAGCACCGTGGAGAAAATGCCTTAATCTGTGAGTGTCTGACTTACTTGCCAAACAGAGAGAGAGAGAGATGGCTAACAAAGGCAACAGCAGGTCAGAATATAGAGCTCATCTGTAGAATCTTAACAAAGAAAGAGAATGGCTAATCATGGGTAATATCACTCTATAAAGCAGAGAGACGTGGTGGAAAGTGAAACCAGTTTAAAGAAAGCTTGGCAGAATATCCAACTATGCAAAGTCAGCCCAGGGGCATTCAAGGATAAAGGATAAAAAGATGGACTTCAAATAGAAGAGAAATATAAGTTATTTGCAAAACCATTTTAATAAATTTTTCTCCATCAAGGATAGTAGAACCACTACATTTGAGTCCCTAATATAACAGTCCCTCAGAGCGTAAAAATGCTAAATTGAAATCATTCTCTCTCTTCTCAATAAATTTATGTTCTACTAGAAAGCACCAACACAGGCCAGTACCTTGACTCTTTTATTCCTCTGTCTTGATTTTAGACTTCAAGATTGTCTAATGGCCCAGGTCTCCCACAAAACTCAACACAGACAGGGTCTGAGCCTTGTGTTTGACCCCTAGATGGTTATTTTTGCTCTTTGTATCATTGTCCTCACTAAGAGCCACTACAAGAGTGTATACAAAATAAAACCTAGATATAGCTTCAGCCAGATGTGAATAAAAGAGCTCACTAGCTCTAAAGGGGCAACTAGATGGCACAGTAGATAGAGCACTGGGCTTGGAATCAGGAAGATTTATCATGAGTTCAAATCCAGCCTCAGATGCTTACCACCTATGTGACCCTGAGCAAGTCACTTAATCCTCGTCGCTTTAGTCCCTCGTTTGTAGTCCAGCATCTTTGCCAGGAAAATCCAAAAATGGCATTACAATGAGTCAGACACGACTAAACAACAACTCCCACACAGTCACATAAAATAGAAAATGTAGATATCAGGTAGTATAGCCTTAATTTTACCACAATAAATACAGAAGAGAAGGACCCCCAGAAGCCCATAAACAGAAATCTCAGAAAGTATTCAAATACCTTATAAACTCTCCTCAGAAGAGAATGGAATTTCAAGTGGCTATCAGGACAAGCCTAAGAATTCTGGTCAATCTCTCTTTCCTCTAAAACTTGTAATATCATCTTGTAGCGGAGACTGTCCCTGAAAAGTCGACAATCTGGAAGCTTCTAAATAAATGATTCTCTTCTCATTCATCCTGACGTGTCCAAATCTCTTTATTTATAGTAAGGACTGACAAAATCCAGATTTCTTGTGCTCCCAAGTCACAGGTCTCTTTCACTGCTCCTTCGACTTTTAATGTCACCTAGATGATCACCTTCTTTCTTCAAGAGGCAAAACTGTTCAGAAACTGTGTAGAAGATGTTCTTATTTCTCTAGCAGGTCCTATGCGTGAATTCTACACCTAAAGCAACTCTTGTGTCTATAGTCACTCATTAAGCAATCTCCAGGAAATCTAGAAGATTATGTAAACTAGAAGGCTATATGCTGGGATCTCATTGCCTAGGAAATGGCTCCACTCATAAGAGTCCATCCTGCAGAGGCCCAGACAACTAATTATCTTAGAGGCAAAACCAACCACCAACATCCAAATGGAAATTATCTTTCAAACAAAGCACCAGTATCCCTAGCCATACTGTCCGTGGGGAAGCACTTTCCTGACTCCAGACAATGGCATATACCCTGTAGCCTCATCATATTGATTAAGGAGCTCATCAAACCTCTGGTCTCTCACAAATAAAAATTAGTTTCAGTAAAATTTTTCCTCAGAATTATTTTTGATGATACAGGCAAAATTTGCTCTTATAAACAACTCTTTCTTAATGACTGTGGTAAAAGAAGGGACTAGGGTAGCACAGATAATCTAAAGACCTCATTTTGAGAGAGGTCAGGGGGTGGAACCAACAGAGCAGCTGGAAAGCAGGGATTT
>CM053622.1:209135656-209156318 GCA_028646595.1 Phalanger gymnotis | reverse complement strand
AAAAAAAAACCTGCATTACAAATAACGTATTTATCTAACCACGTTCAATGTCCACTTTCTGCTCTGTATTAAGACATGTTGTTTGGCTGGGGTTCCATATTGGGGAACCTGTCCTCTAATGAGAAGAGAGATAGGCTCTTTGTATTTACAATCTCATTCAACACCCACTCCAGGACTGTATTAGAAAATAAAGTAGTTTGCAAGACTGATAATCAGGCATTTTACACATCACCTTGGCTCTGCACTGTCCAAACCATTTGGAGCACACCTACTGGTAATACCTGAGATAATCTCCTTGTCAGTGGATGTTATCTCTAGGTATTCCTCCCCTGCTGCTCCTCCCTCAACTCAATGGGACCTATGGACCTCTCAAGTCATAAGGTTGCCTCCAAAGCTTTCATGATAAATATTCATTCACCTATGATCAGGAAAGGACAAACACAAAAGAGGGAACCCAAAACATATCATATGATCCTGTCCCCTTATCATTTTACAGATGAGAAATCCAGAGCCAAATAAGTTGTACCCCACCCAAGGTCATATCCCAGGATTTCAGTTTATTCCCATTTTTATAACTATACACCCCATTTTTATTGAAAATTATGCCCAGCCCTGTGGACATTACAAAAGTCCTTCAGGTATGCATCACCTTATTGTGAAAAGTGAATTTTTAGGCACCTCTATAATTAAAAAAAACGGCATTTCTTGTTCAACATCCTCATCTTTCAGAATATTATCTTCGTTTCATCCATTTCTGGCCTCTCTAAACATGTCACCTTAATCTTAGTAACCCATCTACTTCTTACATTACCCTGTGCCTTTCTCCCCTATAGAACCAAATAAATATCAGGTGTTATTAGGAAGGAAAGAGAGAAGAAGGAGATTGACAATAAGGCAAGCATATTTTTATCCAATTTGCCATCCTTTCTCATGAATCATTGTCTTCTCCTGTGGTCACTTGGTTCTCATTAAGAAGATTTTGACAAGGCTCTTGAAGAATTTAAACTGTCCCTTCCTCTCAATGTTTTCCTTCTAAAACCGAGGCCAATATAATCCTTATTTTTCTAGGAAGACTTGGATTCAAGATCTACCTCTCACTTACTCTAATTGTGTGACCTGTTCAAACAACTCTGAGGTACCACATCACACCTACCAGACTGGCTAACATGACAAAACAGGAAAGTGATAAATGCTGGAGAAGATGTGGGAAAGTTGGAACACTAATTCATTGTTGGTGGAGCTGTGAGCTGATCCAACCATTCTGGAGAGCAATTTGGAACTATGCCCAAAGGGCTATAAAAATGGGCATACCCTTTGACCCAGCAATAACTTGTCTAGGGCTGTATTCCAAAGAGACCATAAAAATGGGAACAGGACCCACATGTACAAAAATATTTATAGCAGCTCTTTTTGTGGTGGCCAAGAACTGGAAATCGAGGGAATGCCCATCAATTGGGGAATGTCTAAACAAGTCGTAGCATATGAATATAATGGAATACTATTGTGCTATAAGAAATGATAAGCAGGCTGACTTTGGGAAAACCTGGAAAGACTTATATGAACCGATGCTGACTGAAGTGAGTAGAACCAGGAGAACATTGAACACAGTAACAGTCGCAGTGTGAGATGACTGATTTTGATAGACTTGGCCCTTCTCAGCAATTCAATGACCTAAAACTTTTCCAAAAGACTCATGATAGAAAATGCCATCCACATCCAGTGAAAACTATAGAGTAGGAATGCAGAGCGAAGCAGACTATTCTCTCTTTTGTTTTTTTTTCTTTCTCATGGTTTCTCCCATTCATTATAATTCTTTTATGCAACATTACTAATGTGAAAATGTGTTTAATAGGAATGTATGTGTAGAGCCCATATTGGATTGCATGCTATTTTGGGGAGGGGGGAAAAATTAAAACTTATGGAAATGAATGTTGAAAACTGAAAATAAATAAATTAAATATTTAAAAAAAAGAAAAACTTTGCCTGACATGATCTATGTAATATCACAACCTAGAGATACAACAACTAAAATAAATATAGTATGGTTTTGATTACATATTTTTAAAACATTATGACTGATCTACAAGGCAGCCTGTAGTAGAAAGACCAATGCATCTGGCATCAGAAGATACTTTTCATGGATACATTTTCTCTGCCACTTAGTAGCTATTTGACTTTGGACTTATTACCCCTCTGGGCCTTAGTTTCCTCACGTCTTAAATGAGGATTGAACTAGGTGACTTCTAAGATAGTTTCCGTCTCTAAATTGACATAATATATTTTAATTTGTTAAAAAAAATTAGGGTACAAAACTTTAGAAGGAACATCAGAGATCATTTGGTCCATTCCCTTCATTTTACGTAAAGAACCCAGGACCCAAAGAAATCCAGTGCCTTGCCCAAGGTTGCAAAGCAAATTACTAGAAGAGACGGAACTAGAACCCAGATCTCATGACTATTACGTCTCTCATATCTCCCTTATTTCTAGAATTATCCAGAGTTATTTGAGGTAACTATCCAGCATTATCCAGAAGCCATGATGATTTCCCCTCCTTGGGATAAGGGGGAGGGAAGAGGCAGAGAGAGCACCATGATATATACAGTAGGTGAGATTCTGATTTTCCTACACTGTACTTAAGTAGAAAGTGATACCTGTGATGAAGCAGTTAGCTTTTTCTTACAAAATATTTTCATGAAAGTATTCCGGAATTGTTTGTGGCACAAAGGATACAGAAAAGGGTTGAGAAAGGAATTAAACCATTGAAGCCAAAATGTAAAAGTATACCAGGGATTGTCTTTCTTATCCCCATGAATTGAACGAATAATTGTAAACAAAGTATAGGGAGCCCAGCAAAAGACAAAAGCCCCCAAAATAATGGCAAGCGACCTGGCTACTTTCCTGTCTCTGAGAAATTTTCGATGCTGAGCTGTTAAGCCAACGGACATAGAATTTGAGTGGGATAAAGAGGGCAATCCAACAGAAGCTGTTTTGTCCTCTACTTGGCTTTTTAAAAAAGCAAAGAGGCTTTTCTTTCTCGACTTTTTCACAGAAGCGGAAGGAACTTCTTCATCCAGTTCAGGAAGACACATCTTTGAAAAGAATGCACAGGTCATTGAGTTGCCTCGGACTGGAGAAGGGATATTAGGGGTGGGAACAGGTCTGCCTCCGACACTACTGCGACTGTGTAGACTCCAATAGATGCAACAGTTGAAATAGGTCACCAAGATGGTCGGGACCAAGAACTCCAAGATGGAAGTAATGATGATGATGAAAGGGGTAGTAAAAAGTAGTTGGTTGGTGCATTCTGTAACCTCGCTCCCTTCTCTATTCCCATGTAGGATCACCGGACCATGTACTAGGAATGCCAGCACCCACGCTGCTACCATGTAAACGACTGTCCTTGAGGTCGATGTTTGTCTAGTTCGATACAATATCTAAAAGAAATCAAACAAATTACTATCAGGAGGAAAAGATCTATCATTCAGCTCTACTTATAAAGAAGAGATGCACTGTCTAAGAAAACATGTGATTCCTATAAAGGCAGAGACACAGATAACAAAATTCAATAGATATTATATCAATCATGAAGTCTTGACCTACTTCATAAGGATATCATCTTTTCAAAATCTGAAGGCTCTATGTACCAAAAGCCTTTATTGGTGGAGAATAAAATCTCATTAGACTCAACTTCATCTCTCAGAGAAGAAGAGGGACATGGACAAAAAAACAGCTAAAATGACTGATGAGTCCATTAAGTGTAACCCCTGGAACAAAGAAACTCTAGCAACCCCTGGGCTTATCTTTAGGTGGCAGCTCATGACTGGTGTATTTAAAAGTGGTTAGGGTCTGCTTACCCTAAATTGGTACATTTGTAAAAGTCTTCAGCTCCTTCTCTCTACCACAGCATAAAACTCACATAGACCCTAACCCCTCCCCAACCTATCTCCTCAAGCCATCAATAACCAGACTGTAAATGTAGTTCTGGGCAAAGCTGCCTGGATATAAGGGGTAGAAAGGAAGAAGAAAGGAATAGGTATTTTTAAACACTTACTATGTGCTAGAAACGGTGCTAAGCATTTTACAAATATTCTCATTCAATCCTTACAACAACTCTGAGTAGATACCATTATTACCCCCATTTTACAGTTGAGGAAACTGAGGCAAACAGTAGTGAAATGATTTTCCCAGGGTGACGCAGCTAAGTAAGTGTCAGAGGCTGGCAGGCCTTCCTGACTCAGTCCCAGGGCTCTGCGTTGTGCTGCCCAGCTGCCCTTACTTGGACAGCTTACTTGAGAAACTTGTACATGTTGCAATTGTCTCTCTGAGCCAGATACAGTATCAAGAGTCCAAAATGGCAGGGACACTTAGGGCAAATGCACCCTCCATATCCTTTATCCACTCCATCAGTTCGTATGCTATTAATAAATCCAATAGTTAGATCAACAGAGTGTGAGGCTCTGCCTCTCTACCTTGAAATTCAGTCCAGCTGATCATGTGTAAATATACTTTGCAAACCAAGGAAGTCCTTAGTGTTTTTCATTCCTAAGAAAGGAGATAGTCCAAACGTAAAATCTCAAGCATCTTTATTTCTGTCAAGGGCACAACCATGCTTGAGTTACCAAGGTGCACAACCTCAGAGCCACTCTCAGCTTTTCACTGTCCTCACCCCCCACCCATGTCTAATCAGTACCAAATCCTGATCATTCCACCTCAGTAAAATGTTTTCTCTTTGTCCCCTTCTCTCTACTCACCTGGATACCTCCTTAGTTAAGCATTCATCACCTCTCGCATGGACTATTATAATAGCCTCTAATTGGGCTCCCTGTTTCTATTCTTTCCACTTTACAATCCATCATCCACACACCTGCCAATGATATTCCCAAAATCCAGGTCTGACCATATGAATGTCCTGCTCAAGAAGCTTCAGGGACTTCTAATTGCCTCTGGGATAAAATACTGGTTGGCTAACCCTTCACAAGCTAGCACCAACCTATGTATACAGACCCATCTCAGATTATTCCCCCTTATGCACTTTATGTTCCTTCAAAATTAAGCTATTTACTGGCCTCCATGCATAACTTTCCACCCCCTCCATCCATACCTAGGCACAGGTTACTGTTTCCTGCTCACTTTTGTCTCAGAGAATCTCTAATTTCCTTCAAAGCATAATTTAGGCATCACCTTCTACAATAATCCTTTTCTGATCCCCCTAACTCCCACCCAATTGTGAGTACTCTCCTTCTTTCTCTGAAATTAATTTACTTTGTGTGTATAGTGTGTATATATGTGTGTATAGTGTATATCCATACATATATACACACACATATACACATAACTTAATCGTGTGTAACTTGTTTTCTCCCAGTAGAACAAAAACTTCCTAAGCGCAGGGACTATATTCTAACCCCTATCAAAGTGCCTGGCACATAGTAGGTACTCCAAAAATACTCTCACTGAACTGAACTGAATTGGGGAACTACTTTACATCATGATTTCCTCCATAATGAGAGTGGTTAGTGAGAGGAAACTAGTGAAAACTATAGGCTAAATAAAATTTTCTAGGAAGAACTTTCGGGGAAACTATTAGTAATTCCAAGACTAAACTAAAATGTATATGGTGCTGACCACAAGTTCCTATTTCAATTTGCTTTTTTTGCCTTCTGCTTCCTGCACCACTAATTAATATATCTCTTGAATTAAATCTAACGATTATGAAGATGGTAACAATACCCAGATGGTCACACTAAACTGTGTTTAGTTTTTTAATTGCTCTGCTCAGCCCTTGTAATGATATGATGCAACATGCTGGAAAGAGATCTCCTTTCCATTATGCATAAGGTCAAATAGGATAATGGACAACTAAGGGAATTGAGAAGAGGATGCTTATCTCTTCATCTCTAGGCAGCACTTTTGACTGTGGGACAGATCACTGAATCAAGTTTCTATTTCTGTGTAAGAAACACTTTAGCTCTCAGCTCACTTGCAGAACAATGCTGACCAGATGTGTGTAACCTTTATCTTAATCTCTCTTCCTGTACACACCCACTGGTGCAGATTATCTAGGCAGATTTGATAATCTGCACACTTCCCTTGGTTCCTTTTTGAACCTGTTATCCCTCAGAAAGTGGCCCACCCACCAGCACCATACCACACCATTTGTATCAGAAAGCTTTAAAACACACCCATCAAAGTAACAGCTGTAATTCTTACCAAGGGAAGATGGAAATTTTGTCACAGACCACAAAAGGAAAGGGCTTTTCGCTACTGTTTCCCGAGTAACCAAAAGTGAGGATTCCTCGCTAGGTTTTTTTTTTCTTGCTTTAGGGTTCTAAACTCAAATTTACATTTTAAGTTAAAGGCTGGGGCGGGGCAGGAGGAGGGGGAGGGGGGGGGGTGGGGGGGTGGGAATACTCAAATGCACATGTTCTACTTACAGCATTGCAAACTAATTGGTACCGGTCATAGCTGATGAGGACAATGTTATACACTGATGTCGTACACAAGAGATAGTCAATAACTAGCCAGAATATACAGAGCTCTCTTCCAAAGCTCCATTTATTTGTACGTTCATAAGGGATGTATAAAGGAATGCAGATCGCACCTGTGAAAGGAAAGATTAAAAAACATAGATAAATTCATACGAAAAGGACATAACTTGGTCTGAGTCCACAGTATATGAATGTTTATGATAATAATAAAAATGAATAAAATAAATAAATAAAAAGGTATTGATCAGTCAGTCAATAAGTATTTATTAAGGAAGGAAACAAGCATTAAGTAAGCACATACTATGTGCTAGCATTGTATTAAGAACTTTGTAAATATCATCTCATCTGATCCTCCCAAAAATCCTGGGAGGTGGGTGCTATCATGATTCCCATTTTACAGATGAGGAAACTGAGGCAGACACAGATTACATGGTTTGTACAGGTTACACACCTAGTAAACATCTGAGGCTTTGGCACTTACCATGCTGCTTACCATGAGCCAGCAACTGTGTGAGGTACTAGGGATACAAATTTGAAGACAGTGCCTGCCCTTAAGTAGTTTATACTCTATTAGGAAAACCATGTGCAAGTATAATTCTCTACGAAATAGGGGAAAGGTGATTTGGGGTGAAGATACTAGCAGCTGGAGGATCAGAAAAGGTCTTGAGTAGGAAGTAGCACTTGAGCCTTGGAAAATCACTTAACTGGATCTCATGTTCCTCATCTGTAAATCAGGGAATTGGACACTGTCTCTATTGTGACATTGAAATAAAGAAACTGAGTAGTGTCCAGATAAAAGATTTTTTAGTAGTGTATTTATGTGCAAAACAAACTGGGTTCAAGTCTCAAGTCTCCCCATAGCCAAGAACCCAGAACTTTGGTCTTTATCCAGTTAATATGCAGTTTGGAGGCAATGAAAAAAAGGATGAAGCAATTCTGACACCAGCTTTTTTTTATTGGGAGAGCAGCTCAGCTCTGCCAAGCTCAAGCATCCTACCAGACTCAGCCTACCTAGTAGCAGGGATTTCAGGAGTGTGCCACCATGCCCAGCCAGTCCTTTTGGTTCTCATTGAAAAAAAGCTATCTCATTTCTTTTTATGGCCATAAGCAGCTGCTACCCATCAACTACATATGTGTATATGTGCATTGTGTGTGCATTGCATGTGCATATACATGTGTGTACATGTGTGTTTATGTGTGTGTATGCGGATACACTACTTTATATATGTGTATATGCCAGTAGAAATATTATGCCAAAATTATAATTATTCCTTATGTATATGCTTACGTGATATACATGTATACAAACATATATATGCATATATACATATGCTTATGCATAGACATGCATATGCAAATATATTCATATGCATTACATATACATGTGTTGCATATAAAATACACACATAGGTGTATATATACACATGTGCTTGTGCATGCACAAATACATATATGCATATACAGCTACATATATTTACATATATACATGCATATACATATATACATTGTTTATATGCTTATATATGTGCACATGTATATACAGCTATACATGCATATGTAAGCATATGTAATTATATACATATATTTGTATATGTGTATATTCACACATAATGAATAATTAAGAAGGAGACAGTTTGGCATAATGGGTAGACAGCCAGCCTGGAAGCCAGAAAGACCTCCTGTTCAGGTACTGCCTCTGATATGCACTGTCTGTGTGACCTTGGCCAGGTCACTTAAGCCTCTACATGATCTAAGCACTCTCTAAAACTAAGTCAAATAGAAAGTGATGACCTGAACTTGTAAAAGAGTTTCCTCTGCCAATGAAATTACCACTGCAGTCCCTCACCCTAATTAAAGCATCACCTTCAAGGATATAAAATAGAAAGCAACCCATTACATGCATACAGAGAAAAATAGTAGAATAAAGAAAAATCCTACCCTCTGTACATGTACATGAGATTCAATTAGAGTAACATTCTCTCTAAGACATCATTCCAACCACACAAATGTATTAACAGTTGCACACTTCTACAATTTGTGAGGCAGCTAGGTGACAGCAGATACAGCACCAGACCTAGAGTCAGGAAAACCTGAGTTCAAATCTAGCCTCCGATCTTACTAGATGTGTGACTCTGGGCAAGTCACTTAACCCTCTTTGCCTCAGTTTCCTCATCTATAAAATGAGCTGGAAAAGGAAATGGCAAACCACTCCAGTATCTTTGCCAAGAAAACCCCATGGACAGTATGGTCCATGGGGTAACAAAGATTCAGACATGACTGAAAAACAACAATAATTATTGTTATAATTTACATTACAAAAAATACTATAACATTCATGATGATGATGACCCAAAGGTACTTCAATCAATCAACAAGCACTTACTTAGTGTCCTCTATCTACTACCACTGTGCCAGATGCTGGGGATGCAAAGACATAAATGAAGCAACCACTACCTTCTAAGGGCTTTGTGATACCAAGAGAATTGATGTGTCCACATATAAGTATGAGCAAAATACGTACAAACAAACATGGTTATTTTAGAGGGGATTAGAAATGGTCTCATTTAGGAAGTAGTCTTTAAAGGAGCAGAACATTGACAGAAAAAGGTAATAGGAGAAGGGCAGTGCAGTGGATTATCACTAAGGTCACTTCCAGTGCCAAATCCCCTAGAAACTGCTGAACTCAAATGTTTTCAAAGCTCTTGCTACTACTGCTCTACGTATAGAAAATACTTAATTAATATTTTTTCATTCATATGTTGCAAATTTTATCACCTTTTTAAAAAAAGTATATGTTGATCCCTGTGTAATAGGTAATGTGAGTTTGATTATATTCATTTTTATGTTATGAAACTGAAGTTCTGATAGGCTAACGATACTGAAATTCCTTCCCAAACTGTCAAAGCAAGATTAATAAGCTATGTGACTTTGATCAAGTTACTTAAGCATTCCAGAAATCAGCTCCTCATCCATAAACAAAATGTGAGCTCTGAGGTTCCTTTATGACAATGATGATGATGACAACAAGGCAAACAAGTCACATTTTTATTTTTCCTAAAGGCCCTATGAGGTAGGTGCTACAAGTGATATTATCTCCATTTTTACAGATGAAGAAACTGAGGCATCCTTTAATGATGTTCCTACAGTCACACAGGTAAATAAGTATCTGAGGTGGGATTCAAAGCTAGATTTCCTAACCCCAAAGCCAGCATTCTTTCCACTATGCTTCACTACCTATCAAAAAGAGGAGTTTAAACTCTGGTGAGATCGGCTTTATTATTATCTACATTCCATTCAATTCGAAAAATACTTATCAAGTACACACTCTATGGGAAGCATCAAGGATACAAATATGAAAAATAGTCTTTACCCTCAAGAACTTTACAAACTACTAGGGTGAATATAATGCCTAAATCAATAAGAGTATTATAAGGTAGAGTATGAAGGGAGCAAAGGAGAGTGCTAGACAGTGTCCTATGAAAACTTGTGTATGTGTATATACACACATAATGAATAATTAAGAAGGAGACAGTTTAGCATAATGGGTAGAATATATATATTTTGGGAGGATTTAAAAAAGAGTTTACAGAGGCAGTAGCACTTTGAGCACAGCCTTAAAGAGAAAGACATGTAGTGCTTTAATGATGTGTGTGTGTGTATGTGTGTAGAATATAGATAGATGATTGACTATTAACCAAAACATTCAATATCTTGATTATTTTGGTTAGCTTTAACTAACTCCTAATATTGTTATTTTACAAAGTTAAAGTAAAAAATTTTTCATTTTTAAAAAAGGAATGTATATAAATCCAAATATGGGAGGAAAAACTCCAAGAACATGTAACCACTAAGTTAGAATCATCTGGAAAAAACATTCAGCAAGTTATTTTTATTCTGCACAAGCAAAAATAAAAACTTCTCTTACAAAAAAAATTCTCCCTTATGTTACTTTTAAGAAACATTATCGGCAAAAAAAAAGAAACATTATTGTCCCCAGAATTCTACTTGGCATTTCTTAAACCTTAACACAATTCCACTGTTTATTTTAACCCTTCCCTATTCCTTAAATAACATGATGCATCTTTGAGAAATAAATCATTATCAATATAGAGATCTTCTCAAATAAGTATATATAATAACTTACCCACAAAAAAGTCAGCAATGGCCAGATTAAGGAAAAAATAATTATTCCGAAGTCTAAGATTTTTGTCCACCACAAATGCCATAATAATCAAGCCATTTCCTATCACTATAGAAAAGGCCAGAAGAATCTTCAGAATTAACAGACTTATGCCAGTTGCTGAGTTAAATGTCTCAGTACTGTTGAACATAGCTGCTCCTCAGATAATATCAAATTATTCCAATAAGTCAGTTCCAACAGTTAGTTTTCCAACAGTGCGCTTAAAAAATACAGTCCCTGAAACTAAGCAAAAAAAAATCTAGTGCTTATTTCACAATGTTTCCTGGTTCTTAGTACAGCAAACTTGTGGTAACAATTTCCTTTCAGATGAATTTGAAAAAGTGCTGTTTAGAAATAGTCAGCTATTTTCATCTGTATATTTTAAAATATACTGTCCACTGCTTCCCTTGTAGTTACTCCCAATGTGATGTTTTCACTGGTAGCAATAAACTTTTGACTTAAGACTTGGGTCTCTTTCCCTAAAGATTTTTTATGAATTATTTAGCCATATTGGCCTTCTTGTTGTTCTTCACACATGACATTACATCCCTTCTCTCTGCCTTTGCATAGACCATCCTCCTGAAACACAATCTCTCTTCACCTTCCAACCCACCATTTATCTTGTATTTTGTAAATACTTCTATTTGTACAAGTTGCCTCCTCTGATAGAATGTAAGCTCCCTAAGGGCAGAGCCTATCTTCAAAATAGGTGTTTAGGCTTTTTAATTGACTACCCACAAATTATATATAAATTATATAATTTCAAATTGCCTTGAAGAAGAGGAAAAAAGGACACATTTTCCTAATGTAAACCATGTGCTTTGTTCAAGGGACTCAGCATAATTTGATTGGCATAAGACCTAGTACTTCTTGGGAACATATTTAGAACCAGTTGAGATAACCTAGCAATGTAGGCATGGGGATACAGTCTAGGAGCAGAATAAATCATCTTTTTCTCAGGAGAATTGAAAGAACCACTGAGCTTTATTGAGACATAGGTCATGGAGTCACAATTTATAAGCCCATTTCCCCACTCAGTTGTTGAATAAAGGAAAGGAGTGAGAGACAGAATATAGAGATGTATCTTTCATTAGGAAAGAACACGATCCTGCCCCCTGGTACCTTCTGTGTCCTGAGTATGGTAATGAAATAAAAATCACAGACATCATCAAGTATCAGCAAAAATAAAATAAAGCAACAAGGATATGGTTCCAGAAGTTTGTATATCCCACGAGTGACACAAAAACATCCTTCTTAGATGAATGGTACTACCAGAGACTCTGGGGAATATTTCTCTTAGGATCTTCTGAACTTGGAGTTACTGTGAATTATTTGTGGATTTTTCTTTTTTTTCTAAATGAAACCTCTCTTTGATGTACTTCAATGGGAAGCATGTTGGAAATTAGGGAGTTTTTTGTTAAATGGAATTGAATTGGTGGTCACTCTTCTAGGCTATTCAATAGAGAGATTTTCAAACAAAGAAGAGTGAAACTCCCAAAATATAATAATCTAATTCCTTTCTGCTCTAGATAGGCTGGACGTGATGATGATGTTAGTGGTGGTGGTAGTAGTGGTAGTGATGATGATGATGATGATGATGATGTTGATATAGCTAATATTTACATAGCATCTACTATGTGCCAGGCACTGTGCTAAGCCCTTGATAAATATTACCTCATTTGATCACTGCACTTAGAGGACTAAGAATGCTGGGAGGCTTGGGGAACCATAACAAGCCCAGGAACAGAGACAGCACAAATGATTAGATTATAATCTACAAGATTATAAAACAGGTTTGCTTAGCTAATGAAAATACAGGTTTTGAACACAGAGCAAGGATCCATGTTGGTAATTCTGGCACTGGTTCAGTTCTGCTTTAGTTGAGTGATGAGCTCCCTTCTTGTATAATTTCAATTATAAGCTTAAACATAATTTCAATTTCTCCCCGTGGAATCATTGATGATATGGCTAGACCCATCAAGTCTGAAGAAGCAACAGCACCTTGCACTGGGCAGCAACCCTGGTACCACAACAAAGTCTTCTATTATGCTTGAAACAAACAAAAAATCTTTATGCTCCAGCCCCCTACCTGAAAGAGGGGCTATCACTACCCCAGCACCCCCTAACACCCAGTGGCTCGTAATCGACCCTCTCTGCTCTACAAGGCAGAACTTCTTCTTTGAACATCGATCCCCTCTGCTGCTTTAGGAACTTCCCCTATGAAATCCTAGCTGCTCTCTCAGCTTTCCTTCCTTGTAATCTGTCCAACAAAGAACATAGCTTACCACATAAAGGGTGTACTCCTATATATAATTTCAGAGGGAAAAAAAAACATTCTTTTTTTTTTGTTTTCACTATCCAACATCTGACAAAATCATAAGTAATTTTCCTAAAGCACAGCTATGAGCACATCTTACCCTTACTTAATAAAGTCCCATGGCTCCCTATTATCTCCAGGATCAAATATAAACTCCAGTGCCATTTCAAGCCCTTCACAACTTGTTCCCTAGTCGTTCTCCAGTCTCATACATTATTTCCCTACAACCCAGACCTACTGGGCTACTTGCTATTCCTTACATATGATCCTCCCTCTCTCATCCCCTGGCCTTTACACTAGTTATCCCTCTGTCAACCTAGAGAAAAACTCATACCAAATAGGTCAGGGGTAGGTAACTTGTGGCCTCGAGGATACATGTGGCCCTCTAGGTCCTCAAGTGCAGCCCTTTGACTGAGTCCAAACTTCACAGAACAAATCTCCTTAATAAAAGGATTTGTTCTGTAAAACTTGGAATCAGTCAAAAGGCCCACCCAAGGACCCAGAAGGCCACATGTGGCTTTGAGGCTACAGG
Source organism: Phalanger gymnotis (assembly GCA_028646595.1). Taxonomy (NCBI): domain Eukaryota; kingdom Metazoa; phylum Chordata; class Mammalia; order Diprotodontia; family Phalangeridae; genus Phalanger; species Phalanger gymnotis. The sequence goes on along the minus strand of CM053622.1, from coordinate 209,142,801 downwards.
TTCTCCACCCCTGCTTTAGCCAAAAGACATAGGATGCTTACCAGGCCCCAAGCCATGGTTTAAGCTACCTCTGGCCAGTAGAGGTAGGTTGCTTATCAGGCCCTAAGATGGGGTCACCCGCAGGGTCAACAGAGCAGCCGAACAACAGGAAGGGAGTGTTATTGAGAGATTAAAAGGACAAGATTGCTCACCAGAAATGGGCTCACCAGAAAAGCTATGTCAGATTCAAGGTATTTTGAGTCAGCACATTCTTAAATCCTAGCTCATAAACCCCTGCTGAAGCGTCTACTTTACTAGTTAGGCAGGGGATGCAATGAGTTTGAAGCAAAGACATTTAGTATGAAAAAGTTTAGCAAGAAAAGAAGCAATAGAACATTCTCCCAATAAAAGTAGAGCTCACCCCACTTTTTCTAACCTTCAATCTTGCCATGTCCTACACTTAGAATGCTACTTCATTTCTGCCTGGAGTGTTAAGGTTTACAAAGTACTTCCTTCACAGCTCAGAAGGTATACGTAATGCAAGCATTAACCCTAAATTACAGATGGAGAAACAGAGGCTTAGAGAAGTTAGACGATTTGCTTGTGTTTGACACAGCTAATAAACAAGTCTCACATTCTGCTTTTTTGGAAACACTTTGCCTCTACCTTAATCTTCGTTTCTTCTCCATCAGTTGAAATCCTCTTTTTTAAGGCCCAGCTCAGGTGCTACCTTTTCCACAAAACCTCAGAAAGAACCTTTCAATTGTCAACCATTGTCTCAAATTTATTTTGAGAACGATCTGGACAAAGATCTGGAGGTGGGGGTGGAATTGGAAAGGATTCTTAAATACACTGCCCTCTGAACATAAAGCAAGTGTATGCTAAAAATTCTAGGATATCTTTCGAGAAATTACTCCTGTAAATAAATGCCCCATTGTTCTGGGGTGCACATTTAACAAACAGAAACTAGTTGCAGCCATTGAGACAATGAGGCTTACTGAGCAAAAAGTGACTCCGACAAGAATGATTAAATGTGTATTTATTATGCCTGTACTGAGAAAGCCTGGGCCAGCAGGCTGTCTCCTCACACAAAACTGGGATGCTAACAAAAAACTGCCGTTTGTTGTAACACTCAGACTCTCCCCGACCTTTTCTTCCTGGCAATCTAGAGATTTGATTCTTCTTCTTCTTCATCATCATCATGATTATCATCACTAGCATCTATACAGTATTTTTAGGGTTAGCAAGCATTTATATATCACTTTAAGGTTTGCAAAACACTTTACATATAGTAACCCATTTGATCAGAACATCAAGACCTGAGTGACATTACTTCCAGACGCGAGTAATCTCCTGCTCAGCACTTAAAATATTCTAGTATGTGAGGCATTGAGGTGGTGCCCTATTGACCTGGAATTAAGAAAACTTTAGTTCAAATCCTTCCTCAGACACTTATTAGCTATCTGAGAGAAGGTATGACTCTTAACCTTTCTGGAACTTGACCTCATCATCTGTAAAACTGGGATAATACTTGTGGTGTGTACTTCACAGAGTTGTGAAAATAAAAGGAGATAACGTACACAAATTCCTTGTCAAATCTTAAGTAGCTGTCATTAACAATGTCAGCCCTTATTGCTACTGCTGTTATTGTAAGATGACATTCCTTTCAGACAGACAGTTTAATTAATTGAAAAGGGCCAGAAACAAAGAGGCAGTTGTAAAACCCTGAAAAGAGAACCCACAGAGGAAATAAACTTAGGGTAAAGACTGGCTGTGTCCTGTTTCCTAATGATTAGTTTGTATATGACGGATATGAGGACACAGTTCCTAGAAATGTATGATGATTGAGACACATACATATATGTGTATGTGTGTGTGCGTATATATGTATGTGTGTATGTGTATATATATATAATATACATATAGATAGTAAAGTTAATGGTATAGATGGCAGAAATTTGTATTTTGATGTGGGGAGGGGTTTGGGGGGTATCAAGGCACTCAGGGTTAAGTGACTTACCTAGGGTCACACAGCTAGTAAATGTCAAGTGTCTGAGGCCACATTTGAACTCAGTTCCTCCTGACTCCCAGGCCAGTGCTCTGTCCATTGTGCTACTTAGCTGACCCTTAGATTTTGATTTCGCTATGGAGAAATAACTCCTGTTCATGTGGTAGGTGACTGCTGACAAACTAATTGACCACAACACACAAATTATAGAGGTAAAAATGTAGATTTTGTTATGCATAAGCACGGGTTCAGGATTTTTTTAAAAAATAGCCCTGAACCCAGATCGGAGTTTCTTAAAATTTTGTCAAAGAGATAAAGAAATAAACTATTTTATATATTCTAATCTCATGCATTCTTTCAGGCCATAAAAGTTTTTTTAAGACAGATTCATGACCCCATGCTTCCTTCAATGTCATAAAAGTTGAAAAAACCTAAAGAGAATCATAATCTCATATATACCCTAAGGAAATAAACTTAAACAGACCCTATAGGTAAACTAAGTCAGGTTATAAATTAAACTGCACTTACAGAGTTCACGATGGACTGATAAGAGGGGAGATGTACATGCCTACAGAGTCAATTTCAATAGAATCTCTTCCTCATATAAGGTAAGTCAAATTATTTGGGGAAGCTTTGACTTTTTTTTTTTTGGCTTTTTATCTAAAGACTGTTCGAGGCCTTAAGCAAATGTTCACATCCCATGGGGCAGGTTTCAGTTAATTTATAACCTCCTAACTAGGAGAAATAGTCCTGATATTCCCCATAATAAAAATAAATATAAGAAAATCAAGAATCAAAAATTCTTATAATCACTTATTACCATGAAATAGATGTGAATCATCTCACTGAAGAGATCCATCTTTGGACCACTAGAACAGTTGAGCTGAGCTTAATTTTCAGAGAAGAATTCAGATCTGAGATTAGATCTATGAGATCTGGGATGAGATTTCAAAGCTATGCTTTTCACCTGATGCTTAGAACAGTTGACTAAAGAAAGAATGGGATCTTGCCTTTGCTGACTGGAATGACCAAGAAAGGTTTTACCTTTACCTTTACCTTTCCCTGTACTGCTACCCACTATTTAAGAGGTGAAAACCCCTCAGAACTCAGCCAAGAATGAAGACCTGGAAAAGCTCTGCATATCCTAGGTTCAGGAGTCCTCCTTTCAAATTTCTTAAGTCTTTCAAAGTTGTTGAGGTTTTTTCTAAATGCCGTTACTCTATAAATAGCTCTTCTGGTTGTTTATTCGACTCTCCATCAGTTGGCATGAGTATTCCCTGATTTCTCTGAAGCCATCTTTTTTGTTGTTTTTTTATGGTGTAAAAATATTACATTACATTCATATAATATAATTTATTCAGTCATTCGCCAATTGATAGGTCCTCTCTTACTTTTCAGTTCCTTGTTATATAGAGCTACAATAAATATGTATATGTATTTACATATTTTTCCCTCTTTCTTTGACCTTTGTGGAGACAAAGGCCAGTGGTGATATGCTTGGGTCAAAATATATACATAGTTTTATTGTAAAAAGTTTCTTATAATGTAGATATTGTTATTCATATATCCATTTTTAACTATTAAGATCAACATTTTGTCTTTATAACAGCTCCATCTGAAAACCCCATTTCACCAAAAAAAAAGGTGGTATAAATGGTAATAAAATTGGTACTATTTCAATAACTTGATAAACCAAAGAACTCTTTATTTTTGCCCAAGCATAAGATTTTTTTTGTTTCAAACACTAGTTTCTACATAGAATTATAAAATAAGTCTATTACTCATTCTTGTTCAGATGGAATTAGGCCAACTGTATTATATTTTCCATATGGGTTCCTTATCCATTCATATGTAAAAATATCAAAGTCTTTAAATGAAAATTAGAATTGTTTCTGGAAAGTAGTAGAATGACTAAGCTCTCTTTTTTCCATTTTATTTGCAGAAAAGGTATTTATTAAACTGAGATACATAAAAATAACATTTTGTAAATTTTTTGTACACAGCCCCAAGTTTTTCATAAATGCATTCACTATCTTTCTGAGTCAGAGATGGAATTTAAGGAACTTGCATTGATTTACTGAGTGTGCCAAATTTTTCCCATAAATCCACCAAATGTTCAACTTTCAGTACAAAATTATTGTTATAAAATGAGTTTGCTTCATCTTTATTATTATCATTCAGATAAATGAAAATTTCTTATCTTTTAATTTCTGATATCTTTTGTTTTTAAATTTTATTTCTAAATATCTTCCTATTCCATCTCCTACTCTTAGAACCATCCTTTGTAACAAAGAATAAAAAAGAAAGAGAAAAAAAAAACAGTTTTTCAAAACCAGCCAACATATCAGTTGAATCTGATGGGATAAACAATGTTCCACACCATAGTCTCACATGGCTCTGCAAAGAAGTGAGGGAACTGCAATTTCTCATCTCTTCTTCCAAGACAAGCTTGCTCATCATATTTCTAGAAAGTTCTGTTTCAGTTGTTAGGTTTGGGGTTTACTTTGTTGTAGTTGTTCTATTCTCATGCACTGTTATAGTCATTGCATTTATTGTTTTCCTGGTTCTGCTTACTTAATTCTTCATCAATTTGATTTCCCATGCTGTTGTGAATTTTTCATATTTATCATTTCTTATGGTACAACCATACTCCATTACATCAATGTGCCACAGTTTCTTTACCTGTTCCCCAGTTGATGGACATCTACTTTGTATTCAGTCCTTTGCTTTCACAAAAAGCTCTGCTATGAATATTTTCATACACGTACACAAGGCCCTTCCGTCTTTGAATTCCTTGGGGTAAAGACCTAGAAATGGCATCTCTGACTGAAAGGATATGTACATTTTAGTAACTTGTGAAAGCATAATTCCACATTTCCTCCCCAAATGATTGGACCAATTTTCATAACTTCACCAACAATGTATCAACACTTCTGCCTCTCTGAAGCCCATTCAACAAGCAATTTTTCTTTTAACTCAATTAACCTTCAAAAGTACCTTGGCACAAAAAAGTCAGCACATTTCAAAATAATATAGAAATGACCTATGCTCTGCCCCTATATCATTACACAGTTTTGCAAAGAGTTTTCCTTTTAACTGGACTATTATTTTTACACTTGATTACTCTTACAATAACTTGAAAACCTGAATACAGTTCTGCCCTCCTATTTCTTGATACAAATGATTGACTGAAGCATACAGTGTATCCAAATTAAGAGATCACTGGTGATTATATATCTGCATTTTGTTGTTGACTGAGTGCCACCAAGGCAAATTCAATACAAATCTCCAATATTATAACATTTTCATTAAAAAAGATCAACTATATTGAAATTTTCTCTTGATGTGGAATTGCTATCAACATGCTTACAGAGTAACAAATCTCCCCTAACATCAGTTTAAATCGAAGCAGATGTGTAATCAAATAAGCATCTTTGACTACATCTATTGCTTTGTGCAAAATAAGGAGGTTTTAGTTTCTCAAGTATTTAATTGCAAAGGTCTTCAGACATACAGGAAATTCTCCTTCCCATTATATGTTCTCCTGTCTCACTTGCCTCTATAAGTAGAACAATTTGAAGCCGCTTTACATATATTCGCCAAGCATTATTTTGACCATATCGAGGACTGCAAATAGTACCATTTGTTCTAATAAATGAGGCTTTTATATTTAGCAATTCTGTAAACAACCTTATGTGTGCTAACAATTCTTCTGATGCTACATAGTTTCTAGAGAAATTTAATTAAAATAATTTAGCTTTTTCAGGAAAATTTCTCTTAGATTGACAACATATTTTACATGTATACTTTCAAGATGTAATTTCAATTTATGTGTCATGCTATCTGCTTCTAATCCATTCATATAAGGCAAAGTTGTCTTTCCTCTCCATTGATAACAGTACTTGTAAATCACAAAGATAAACATATTGAATCATATTTTTATATTTGGGCTCTTTACTTTGAATTTCTGTATTTCTGCTAAAATATCCCATTGACTTTGCTTGTACTAGTTTCAGCTACTACAATGGATTTTTTCTTCAATCCAATCAGGTTTTATCGATTAGAAATACTATTTCATTTTTAAAGACAATAAAAATGTAAGACAACTATGTTTTAGTGCCATTGTTAAAAATGTCCAATGATTAAAACTATTCTCAAGGTTTTTTTTTCAATTTTTTTAAGTAGCAAGGAAGAAACCAGGTTTTTATGTATTGTGCTTATCAAAATGAATGACATTGAGAAACAGTATGGTACTTTTCATTTCCACATATAGATTACCTGAATTCAAGTTTATATAGTTTACATTCAAAGTTCAAATACAGCAAGCAGCACAGTGACATCACTCATTTGAGTCACCAACATATGCCTCCTAGCAGTGGCAGTGGTATGTCTTTCCCGTGTCAAGATTTGACAGCACCAATCCTAATTTGACCCGGTTTGCACATAGCATATTTAATAATCACTCTATTCGTTATCAGTTGGTGTGGATGCACATTCATTGACTTTGATTTCGATTTTGTTTTCTTCAGAAAAGAGCATAAAATGTCCAATCATTTTGGCAATTGTTTCATACATCTACACTCTGGAGGATCTAAAGATCTTCCCTAAGAGATTGCACCCCAAAGTTTGGAAAACTCTGACCTACAGTACCTGCTACTTCTGTCCCAACTAGGTATCCTGCGAATAATGCTTAATGCACTCCCGGGTAAAAATCACTCCTTGACTCTTGTTCCACTGTATTGCCCCTAGAATATAACTCACTAGCTGCCAAAGATAAATTTTATGCTTCCTTTTATCTACTCCCTAAAAATATTCTTTTTATCTCTTCCAAGTTGCTTCTGAGCTTTTCAACAATGAGCCACAGGATAAATCTATTTCTGGTTATAAAGCCAGAAATTGGTCTTTCTTAAACCAACTAATCAAATTCTTATTTCTGTCTGCTGGCTTTATCTGCTTCCTACTTTTGAAATGGTTCTCTGTCCAGCATTTACAAATAGCAAATGACTCCCTTCAAGTCTACACACAGTAACTCAGTTCACACACAGATGTCTGTACAAAACTTCCCAGAGCTGCTGGAACCAGAACAAAATGTAACTAGGAAATGCTTAACAAAATAAATAAAAAGATAATAAAACATAGATAATATTAATTTGTGGTT
>CM053622.1:209104984-209135156 GCA_028646595.1 Phalanger gymnotis | reverse complement strand
GGGAGGGTGAGTGGGGTGACAGAAGGGAGGGTTGACTGGGGAATGGGGCAATCAAAACATATGCCATTTTGGAGTTGGTGGCGGAGGGGAGAAATGGGGAGAAAATTTGTAACTCAATATCTTGTGGAAATCAATGCTGAAAAATAAAAAATATTAAATAATAAAATATGGAATTCAAAAAAAAAAAGAAGTGCTGAAGGAGTCACGAGCGGAAAAAGTTTAAGAAGCCCTGATTTAGACATGAATGGCAATACCATAAACAAATTAGGAGAACATGGAATAGTTTGCCTGTCAGATCTATGGAGAAGGAACAATGTGAACAAACAAGAGATTAAAAACATTATGAAATGCAAAATGGATAATTTTGATTACACCCAATTAAAAAGGGGTTGCACAAACGAAATCAATGCAACCAAGATTAGAAGGAAAGCAGAAAGCTGAGAAACAATTTTTAGAGCTAGTGTCTCTGATAAAGGCCTCATTTCTCAAATATATACAGAAGTGTATCAGATTTATAACACAAGTCATTCTCCAATTGATAAATGGTGAAAAGATATGAACAGGCAGTTTTTAGATGAAGAAATTAAAGTTATCTGTAGTTATATGAAAAATATACTCTAGATCACTACTGATTAGAGAAGTGCAATTAAAACAACTCTGAGGTACCACCTTACACCTAGCAGATTTGCTAATATGACAGAAAAGGTAAACGATAAATGTTGGAGATACAACAATGTTGCTAGTAGTTTCTGTAGAAGTGCAAGGCCGATAACACCAGCACACAGAAGGGCTGCTAGCATAGGTCCTTTGATTTGCTTTTCTAAGGAAAGTAACTTTGAGAGGTTAACAATCTTACTTTAATTAAACATACATATATCATTTACTTAGTTCAGGGGGAAAAGTCAGCACCCTAAACTTCAGAGCAAATACAAACAGAAACTGTATAAACTGAGCAAAATAACACAAATCAGTAGACAGGCATCTACCTGTCCATAGCAGTATGTACACAGTTACCAGAGAGAGAAGCTCCAACATCTGGGTTTTCAAAACCGGGGACTGAGAGGGGGGAGGGAGGGAGCACGCTCCTTCAGCTACCCATTCTGGTTACCAACACTCTTCCAATGAGGGTGCCTCCAAAACAAAATGCCAACCTCAGATCTTATATGCAAGTCTCAAGGCCCTGGGGCACTTGGGGCACTTGATTACCTCTGTGCTGAGCACTCAAATAAAAAAAAACAGCAAAATGTCCCAATTTGCTTGCCATTACGTTTGAAAGGCAAGACTCAACAAAGGTACTTGATTGCTTTAGCATTCCAAAAGAGAAAACAGTAAAAAAAAAAGTCCCACCCTAATTACCATAACAAATGTATGCCCAAACCGCTATAAAACTTTGATCCAGCAATACCACTACTAGGTCTGTATCCCAAAGAGATCATAAAAAGGGAAAAGGACCCATATGTACAAAAACATTTATAGCAGCAATTTCTGTGGTGGCAAGGAACTGGAAATTGAGGGGATGCCCATCAATTGGGGAATGGGTAAACAAGCTGTAGTGTGTGAATGTAATGGAATACTACTGTGCTATAAGAAATGATGAATCAGCAGATTTCAGAAAAATCTGGACTTACATGAAATGATGCTGAGTGAAGTGAGCAGAAACAGAACACTACAGTATCAGCAGCACTGTGCAATGATAACTACAATAGACCAGCTTTTCTCTATATGTCTCTATAGGTGCAATACAATGCTCCAAGACAATTCCAAAAGATTCAAGATATATGCTAACTACATGCAGGGAAAGAACTATGGGGTCTGAATGCAGATCAAAACAGACTAATTACTCTTTTGTTTTTTCTTTCTCAAGGTTTTTCCCTTTTGTTCTGATTCTTCTTTCACAATGTGACTAATGTGGAAATATAATTAACATGATTGTACATGTATAACCTATATCAGATTGCTTGCTGTCATGAGGCGGAGGAGGGAAAGAAAGGAAGGAGAAAAATTTGCAATTCAAAATCTTACAAAAATGAATATTGAAAACTATCTTTACATGTAACTAGAAAAAAATACTATTAAGGAAAAAATAGGCTACAATAAATAGGTAGACAAATTAAATTCTAAATTAAACAACCTTTGTGAATTTCTCTTCCTACCATTCTCCCCAAATGGGTTTTCAACAAAGATTTTTTAATTTCCTTTTTTTCTATGGCATCAATCTTCATTGCCTACTGACTCCACCTGTCTCTGAAATATTTTACTGTTTTTCTATCTCTCCAAGCTACTACCTAAATTATTCCCACAATAGATATAGATGATAAAGTGATGATAACTTCCTCTTCTTCCAAATCCCTCTTTGATATTCTTTCCAGGATTTTAACAACCTAATAGTGGAATAAGGTAGCCAACACTTTCCTCACCTATAGAGACATAGAGATATATGTAAGATATGTATATCATACATAAGATTTATCTTTCTCTATATCTCTCTATATTGCATTCTATACAACCTCATTACTGTTCACTGATAAAAGGAACTAAAGTGAACCTCTCCAAGAACAGGGCAGAAGACGGTGCCAGAATTCACTTCTTCCATCTCTGGGATTTTTTTCAGAATTGCCTCCCAATCTCTCTTCTCTGCCTCACTTACTGCTTCTGCTTCAAGGAAAATTCAGAGTAGATTTTTTACTATTTCTAACAACGCTCTTTCTCACTAACATAAGTGATTAAGAGTTATTTGTTATCATATCACAAAGGCTTTAAGTTACTGTCCAAAAGATATGATAAACTAACAGCTTGTAAACCAGGGAAGAAATTTTAAAGTTAAACAATAAGTAATAATAAGAGTGATATTTACGGGGCAGCTAGGCGGCACAGTGAATAGAGCACCGGCCCTGGAGTCAGGAGGACCTGAGTTCAAATCCGACCTCACACTTGAAACATGCACTAGCTGTGTGACCTTGGGCAAGTCACTTAACCCCAATTGCTCTGACAAAAAAAAAAGACTGATATTTATTCCTTTTATTCTGATGAGAAAAAAAAATAAATGAAGCACTCATGTTCCCAGATGAATGGGCAACTGATTATGTATTTCTTAGACAAGCACTGAAGATAGACAATTAGCTGGGCCCAGAAGTAAAATGGAAGAGGAAAGTGGGGTGGACTAAATTTGAGAAAATACAAAGTATTTTCAATGATATCTAGATGCTCTCTGACACACACAAAAAAATCAGTTTCAACATCTGTATTTACCCAGTAATGATGTTTCTGAATTTAAATTGCAAGTGATTCAAAGGACAAAGTACACAGTTTCTCCTTTGGCTAAAGTGTGTTATCAAAAATGACTTGCATGTAGGAAGTGGTGCAAAAGACATCATCAAACACACTAATAACTAGAAAAGGATCATGTACCACAAGCAAGAGATAACAGCCCAAATGTTGCACTTGTTTAGTTGTTCAATCATTTCAATCCTGTTCGACTCTTCGTGACCCCATTTGGGGTTTTCTTGGCAAAGATACTTAAATTGTTTACCATTTCCTTCTCTAGTTCATTTTACAAATGAGAAAATGAGGCAAATATAGTTAAGTGACTTGCCCAGGGTCACACAGCTAGTGTCTGAGGCCAAATTTGAACTCAGGTCTTCCTAACTCTAGGCCCAGCACTCCAACCACTGACACACCTAGATGTCCTACGATGAGGAACTAGCAACCATAAAAATATTAAAAAATCAAGAGCAACCTTTTGTGTCATGAAACCCTTTGACAGTCTGGTGAAGCCTGTAGATCCTTTCTCAAAATAATGTTTTTAAATATATAAAATGCCTAGAATTGATTACCAAGGTAACTAGTTATACTGAAATAAAGATGTAACTTTTTCCTCTCCAAATTTTAGTGGATACCCAGAAATCTAAGAACCCCTATTATAGAGAAAGTGGTCAGAGTATTAAGCTAGGAATTTACTGAATGAAATAAACAAGAATGGCACAGATGAAAAAGGCATGAATGGGTTGCCATCTGCCACAGAGAAAGACCACCTATACTTATGGGATCACAAATCCAACAAAGCAGTGACTTTTCCAGTCAAAAAGATTTGTTTTTTTTCTACCCAAGACCTTGTCTAACCTCAATGTATGGAAGCTTAGTAAATTCTTAACTAACCATTGTATTTTGTATCCAGGCAGAGAAGAGGACAGTAAACTGAATGCCACTGATGGTAACTACAGATTACTTATGGGTACCACAACCATTTCACCACTGTGGTTTTCTTCAGACTATCATTCATTAGGGGCTATCTTCTGGGATACTCTAAATTCCATAATGAAAATCATAGCGAAGATAATTTTAGATTTTAAAAAGAAATAGAATGCTGTACTTTCATGTCCCATTGGGGAAGAAAAAAAAAGGCCTGCTGATACTGCATTTTTATTGCTTTACATTACTGGTACAAAAACCAAGACGTAGGTCTGAAAATGTCTTCTACGAATTTCAATAACACTGATTCTTTATCAAGTCACAGTTACGACATCCACATAATTCATTTTAAGTTAAACAAATGATTACCTCTAGTACTTTTGATAAATACTAACTGGATTTTCACTAAATGTACATGTACACTACTCAGAAATGCACACTCGAACTAAAGTGAACTTTCTGAACTACAATTAAAAAACAAAAAGCAGCTCTCCAGGAGCTCATTCAAACTTTCTGTAAAGTATTGTAAAATACAATATTCATTTAACTCAACAAGAATCCAGGTGACAAAACATCAAGTATTTAAACCCTCCAAAGATAGTTTCCACCACACAGGAAAGGCACTTGACATGTAATTCAAAAGGACAGGTAATTCACTTGATACTTAGAGCAACTTCATCTTCCCAAAATTAGATGCAGTGATGATTAGGTCTGATTAATTCTTCTGAATCATCCTCAGATACATATGAGTACACAAGTTGGGACAATCAAGAAATAAGTGAAAACCCTGGCTGGCATCCATGTCACGGTTCCTTAAACTCCTGGATTGAGTAGTCACAAAGCATGTCTTTCAAGGATCTTCTCTATAGAAAGTATTCCTGGATGATTAATTATATAATCAGAAGAAAAGCATCTAAAAGCTAAATTTTCAAGTATAATGTTCACTTTTCTTCTTGTCTTTTCTTACTCTTTTGTTCTTTCCCAGCTGCTTGGATGATTCCTCCTGAAAAAGGCAAAAATCAATATAGTTTTCAACAAAGAAGACAGATCAAGGGCATAGTAAATATATTTTTTTCAGAATGCAAACATGCTTAATTTTCTTCTGTAATAAAAGAAAGATTCACAGGTAAAGTACATATAGGAAAAAAAATTAACTGGATCAAACGTTTTGATTACTAAAGAGATAAAATGAAATAACCAAATTTCCTCCAGAATACACGGTTTTACAAAAAAAAATAATATTTAAGGATCACAGAAGTAATTATGGTTACGTTAAAACCAAAAAATTTTAATGAAAATCAATTATGAAGATGGTGGTGATGGTGACAACAGAGATAAAAATATAAAAACCCCACAAACTCCTCACACCTCCCTTTCAAGGAGAATGGCCACGAAAAGAATTATCACTTATTATCTACCACTGATAATCTTTCACAAGCATCTATAAGATCACATTTTTGCATTCTTTAAAATATTTAAAATACTCTAGTTATACTTCTGAGAAGGTATTTTCTAGATTCCATAACATTTTCCGAGAAACAATACAACTTTTTGTTGATTAGCCTAATACATAACAAGTTGTATTAGGAATAGTAAGGTTTTCAGAACCATAGGAAAAAATATAGTAATAAGTGGTTTTAGTTAACTCGTTCAGCATGTACTGGTTAGGTTGTAAAATGGCATAGCTCCTATAAATAAGTCACATTGGTATGTTCAGATTAATAAGTTATTGCCAGGAGACATGAATTCTACAATGAAGTAGCTCATATTTGTGTAATGTCAGAAGGGTGTTGCATTCTGTTTTGAGGATAATCAGATAAACTTTAATTATGGGTTAGAGGTGTTCCTACTTCCCCTTCTCTGTTCTGGGTCAAAAACAAGTTAAATGAGTAATTTATTAATTTGACTATATGACAATATGACTACAGCATCAAAAGTTCCCCAGCAATCAAGGGGCTTTCTGTTTGGCTGAGAGTCAGCCTTGGATTGTAGAAGGGACCAAAAAGCTTGGGCCAGAGAAACAAGTAGGTCAAACCAAATTCAGCAAAGGGTGTTCTGGAAACAAAATTTTACTATTGCATGGAAACCACAAGATGAATCTTTCTAACCTAAAAATGATGATGAAGGCAAAGTTAAGCCTGAGGAATTTTAGTTAGAGATCAAAAAACTTAGATACTGTCTGGTGTGGATATTAGTAGTTTTCTTTTACTTCTAAAAGTAATTTTTATATACTTTTAATTATCTTATCCTGCTGAATTATTTCTGAATCTGTACATTCTCTTTTCTCTTGTACATCACCTAAGAAAATGCAAGCTAGTGGTTTGGAATGTGTTGTAACAGGAAATAAAGGATCAGTAGGGAGTAGTATATCCAGCTGTAATTACAGCAGAAAAAGGTAGCTACAGATCACAGATCTCTGGACCCACGGATTAAGAAGATTCAAGAGTCTGTGTTCCTTGGCCTTGAGGTAGGGGTCAGTAATCATTAAAGGTTTAGCAAGCAGTGAACGATGAAAGCCCTAGAGGTAGAGCCCTAAAGGTAAAGTCTTCTAGACCAATTCCAAGATGGGGAACAGGGATACACCAGAAGTTGGCTGAAATCATCAAGGCCTGAGAACCACAGTTTCATCTTTTATATGTGGCAGGATCCCATTTGCTAGACCAGTGAGACCAGAAGGAAGGTAAACTTGTGCATGCAGGAAGGGATTATTTGTAGGAATACACCTAAGAAGTATTTTGGGCAGATGTAGTGCTATCACATCCCTCCACACTAAAAGGCAAGTTGCTATAGGAAAAACAAAAAGAGCTTGTTCCAGAAAAAAGGTAGCTCCAAGTGACATAATTAAATCCAGATTCTGAAGCTGGGAGAAACTTTAGCTATTACGTGGTCCATTCCCTCAATGACCAATAAAAAAACTGAGACTCAAAGGGGCAGTGAATTGGTCCAGGTCACTCTTCTAGTTAATAGTAAAAGTATAACACAGTAAGCTTTGCTCCTAGCCAAGGGCACTTTGCACTATACCACACCACTTTTGACTCTAGAACTTAAAGAAATTGTAACCACAAGGGGTCTCTCTGAGAACCATACAAAATGTGAAATACATGACTTAAAGGTTTCAATTTTCCGACTGTGCTTTTTTCAATTCTCACAGGACATGATAAGGTATCTTTAGATAGAATCAACAACAACTTACTGGTGAGCTTGTATAGTTCTCTTCCACTAGTATGTTTCTGGCACAGTTGTTGATGTGTTTAAAGCGATCTGGTCCAAGTAAAATACCACCATACCAGCGTGATACCACCACCAAAACATTCCGTACGTTCAAAATCTGTATTTTTCAAAATATTTAATGATTTATTGTTAGGATAGATCTGTGATTTCATCAGTGCAAGGCACTCCCAAGTGTAGAAACTACCTTTAACAATGCAAATTGAAAACTGTCCTTCAATCTACAGTTTTAAGAGAGCTGACTAAAGGCCCTGATCTAGTAAATGACTTGCCAAGGGTCATACTGCTAGTGTATGTCCAAAATGCACTTTAAATTCATTCTTCTTGACTCTGGAGTTCCAGCTCACTATCTGCTATGGCATGCTGCTTCTCAAAAATACATACATTTACATATGCTGTTCATATAAAATGCACCAAGTTAACTTCTGCAGACATAGCTGGGAGTGGAGAGATGATAAGATTAGCAATCAAAGAGACCTGCAGTCAGGATAAAGAGTCATGTGTTTTTTGAGCTAGAAGGGATATTATTATCGGAGAGCATCTGGTCCAACCTCCTCACTTTACAGACAATGAAAGTGAGGCCCAGAAAGGTTAATTCAATTCAGTTCAAATTGACAAACACTTATTAAATTTATTAAATTCAAAAATTTTGTTCTATAAAACTATTTAAAAGGAAAAAGAACAGCTTATCAGTCTTAAAAGGACAAAGGACAGCTACATCAAAAACGCTTTTAAAATGCTGAGTCTATATCTTTCTTCACAGTATATTCAGAAAACATATTAATATTCATTTTTTAACCATATAAATTTTTATAGCACATAAGAACTTTGATTTTTTCCAAGCTGATTATAAGACACATTTTCAAATAGTTAGAAAATGCCAACTTTTTTAGTTCACTTAAGGTTCTGAACATAGAGTTCTATAACTTTTATATCTGAAACTGAGGAAATGAAAAACTTTAGGTTTTAAAGAGAGGAAGGAAGAGGATAAATTGCCCACAGAGCATCAGTTCCAGCTGTATGCATGGATTTCAAAGCAATTCTGAGGATAACTTTTTGTCCTCTGCCCCTTAGAGTGGTAATCTATTTTTCCTCTTTTTATCTAGTCAAAGAGAACAAAATTATAACTCAATCTAGGTAAAAAAAAAAAACAACCAGGTTGTTTTTACTCTAAGGTTAGACTAGAGATGGAGTAGACTGATTTGCTTTTATCTAAATACACTTGTTCTAGTACTGAGAAAACTGAAAGTATAGTGCTTAGAAAGGTTTTCTCTCATTTCTACCTGCATAAGGTGAAGAAGACGTCCACCTGCTGCTGTTTCCCCATCATCTTCACAGTCCTGCAAGAAAGTCTGCCTATCTTCACAATATATTCTGCAAACATACATACGACTGTTAAACTCTAGAGCCCCCAAATATCATTTTCAACAAGATGAAATAATTACTCTGCAATATTGGCTGAAGTCTCCAAGATTTCCAAATTAGTATGTTTGTAAATAATTCTACCAGGAGCCCATAAGTTGGATCGCTTACTCCACACTGTTTCTTATAATTTAGCATATTTTTAGGGACAACTCCTCTGCTAAAGTACAACTATGATGCCTCACTGTGGCATGGAGAAATTCTTAGATTTCCAAGGTTATGCCCATGGAACACAAGCTGTGAGGTCCTGCTAAGATAGAAAGGTTTTGAGTACAAGATCATTCAAGGTCCAGATCCAATTTAAGGTCCAATTCAGAGAGGATCATCAGCTAAAAGTTGGCTTCACAAATTTTCTTGGACAGACAGCTCTTAAGGACTATCTGCTATAGCATCAAGGAGCTATGATACGCAGACACAGAAGGAATACCCACAATGATGAAGCAATCAGAAAGTAGATGCTAAAAGGTACCTCCTTTAGGCTAATGAAGCTACTGTTACCTTCAAAGACATCAGATACCACTCCTGCCCCTTCCCTGCTTCTCTCAACCAGGAGAGAATTGGGTATACTGATAGCAGCAAGAAGCGATAGCTGACAGTTCTACAATCGATCTAAAAAAGCAGCCACAACAACTTAAAAGCATACAGTGCCAGCCTAACACTGCTATGTAAAACTAGTTCTTGAAGTAGCATGGCACAGTGGATAGAGTGCTGGACATGCCGAAGATTGGAGTTCAAACCTTGCCTCTGATACTTACTAGGTACATGACTGTTTAAAATCCGTGCGCCTCGGGAAAATGTCTAAAGACTACACAGTATAGATGGATTCTGATACGGTAGCAGCTCCCACACAGATGAAATCACAGGTTTTTAATATACCGATATTTACAGCTCATAATCATAATGAAGATATTAAATCATCAAAAAGAGGGTAAGCGGTATTTGATAAGTTCAGCTTAAGGAGTCAAGGAAGTATGCAATGTATTTAGAAAGATTTCCAACAAAAATTGTGTAAAACAAGCAAACCAGATAGATGAGAGTAAACCTTCAATAATATGGTAATCAACTCTTCCAAGTGCCTCATTCCTTAAGAGCTTCAGACAGATAAGATTTTACTGCACTGAGTTTGTTCATTTGGGTTTTGATGACTGAAATTATGATTTGTTTGCAATTTCACTTGCTTCAAATACAGATAATTCTTTTTCAGGTCTGTGGTAGTTTGTCTGGCTTTAAAAAAAAAATGTCCTTAATGATCGACCCCCTTTCACCAATTATATGTGTTATATTTTGGTCATGACTCACCTGTACGCGTAGATATTGTGGGTGGCATTGGCTATTTTCTTATTTTCATATAATTTGGCAAGAACCATTTTTACCTTGAAAATAAAAACAATTATTTTTTTCCTCATACAAGAACAGTTATAAGTGCTACATAAACAAATGAGGAAACAAATTCATCTTGAAGCATTTTACTACAGTCTGTCATACTAATAAAAGTATTCAAAGAGCCTCCAGGACTCATTAATTTTTAGTGGTAGTCTTTCATCATTTTGCCATTATTTTCCTACTAACTTAGATACTTGAGATTTCAACCAGGTAGGATCTCACAGGACTTTAGATTGAAATATTCTCTATTCCATTTTTATTGAGTATGGAAAGAAATTTAGTACTGTTGTCTGGAACAGAGCACTTGGAGTTGGGATCTTTGATTCCATCTATGAAATCAAACCAAAAGAAATCAATATATTTATTAGATACAAGCGGAAAACACCACAGAGCACAAATTTTATTTGTAATAATATTACAATGGCTAGTATTTATATAGTACTTCACATAACAACCTTGGGAGTTATTATTATCATTACTATCATTCCCCACTTTACAGATGAGGAAACCAAACAGATAGGTTAAATGACTTGCCCAGGGTCACCTAAGCTAAAAAGTATCTCTGGCCAGTTTTTAATTCAGGCCTTCCTAGATATGGCAATGAACCACATTCTACTAAGGCTTGAATGGGATTGTGATTTGCCTAAGTAGAAGCAATAGCTCAAGAGCAAAACATAGATTGCTTTGAAATATTAAACTCTATAGCCTACTATGTTATATGGCTTTTTAACAATACATAAAGTGTTTTCCAAATTAGAAGACATTTAAGAGCGATGTTTAGATCAGGAGCCAAACAAATCTAAATGTTTAAGTTATCTTTGAGAAGTAAATAAATATAAAAACATATGTGTATATGTATGTGTGTGTAGGTATATATACACACACACACACACACACACATATATGTACATATATATATACACACACACACACATATATAGCATGAGTGAAAATAATCTTAGAGTAGGAAAAACGGATTAAAAATGTGCCACGTAAAAGGAAAGCTATTAAATAAAAAGTAAAAATAAAGATAACGGTTAAATTTCATTCCAATTACTTTGGCATAAAAAAGGAAATATCAATTTTAATACTGTATCCTTACCTGCTTAAGGAAAACTACAGGAGCTAAATGTGCTTGAAAAGTGCTTCTTCGGTCAGTGATTGGAACTCCATGCCTGATTGGTGGTAGTTCTTCTACATCTATATGTTGAAAACATGGCTTCTTTTATCTTCTTTAACAAGTAAGTACTTAGTTATGCTTTCTAAGAATACTAGAGGGCTATGGGGACCTTAATTAACAGTAAATTATTTTCAACCTCACTTTCCAAACTCTTTCCTTTTTCTTCAAGTCCCCATACAACACTTATCCTCCATACTGACGAAAGACTGACCTTTGGCTACCTCACTGAGAATGAGGCCATATGAAAATTCATATAAACTTGTCCATTTGTTAGTGGTTCTACTAATTTCTCCCAAATTATTCCTATCTATATTTTGAAATAAAAGCTTTTTCAGCTTTTTTTTTCTGTAATAAGCCTTCTTCAGGCTTATTATAGAAACTATAGATTTTCAAACAAATTTTAAAATGTAACTTTGGAAACAGAGGCAAAAATAGTAAATCACCATTAAAAGAGTTGTTAAATTGAAATAAGAACTTAAGACAAAAATGGATGAGAGTGAAAAAATATTACTTGTAATGAATAATGTAAAACCAGCCTGCCAAGTTAAGAATAATGCAGTTTCTAAAAATGCTTAACTCTGAGATTCTCAAACTTCTGGAGTTTTGATAGTATCCTGCCCCACTTTTTTTTTTTACTTCATAATCCTTCTCACTCCTTCAAATGCTACTGAGCTTCAGTTTCCTAATCTGTAAAAATGGAAATAACAGCAGAACCTACTTTTCAAAATTGCTATAAAGTTCAAATGAAATAATATATATTAAGTATTTTATAAAATATTAAATCACTATATAAATCATTATATATAATCAGTTATGATGATAGTGATAATGATGTAATGGATCTACTTTCCAAATAAACTAAATATTCAGTGATAATATACCTGATTGGCTTTCAGTGATAACAAAATCCAGGGCTTCGATTGTATTTTTTGACTGATAATCAATAACATAATTATCTTCACAGTCAACATCCTCTTCTTCAGTTGTCTTATTTACGTCTGGACCTACATGGATATATATAAGACATTAAAATTCTTAATTTCCTATAGTCATTAAATGTGCATTACAGGCTTAGCCTAAACTATACTAAGTGGGTGGCCTAATACATGAAAATCAGCAAGAGCTATCCAGGCTGCTCTACTCATAAATTATTCCTCTTATCCTACAAAATAATCTCTGTATTTTCCAACGAAATCTCCAAAATAAGCTTATTAGAGAAAATAATCTTTTTCCAAATGAAATCCAAAAAAATTTTTAAAATATCATTATGGAAACACGGACAGATAACAGTAAACTTTTACTTAAAGAACTGTGCTAATGAAGAAGAATTTAGATGAAAGCTTTATGGAACTGTAAAAATATTTTAAGACAACTAATATCAGATTAGGGAAACTCCAAAAGGATGCTATTTCTGCAATTTTTAGATTTTATTGCTGTGTTTTTATAACTATCCCCCACTGCTTTAAAAAAAATTGTGATATAGAACAATCTTAATGATTAAATTTAAATTAATCTTTTTTATGTTTAGAGCTTTCAGTCACTCGCTAAGCTAACAAGAGACGTTTTAGAAAATTAGAGGTGGAAATTTTGAAAGAGTATGAAAAAAAGTCAAAAGTAATATTCACATCAACAGAACATTCTTAAGTTAATCACACTTTTTTAAAGAAAAATACTAAAAATATGTGTACCTATAGCTATGATGTGAACACTTATTAGCACAAATGGCTGAAATACTTAAAATAATTACCTCATCTTTTTTTTCTTTTTGTAGCACATAAACATCATGCTAAGGCTGGCTCTCTGTTACTGATTTTCTGTGGAATTTACATTTGAACTGTTACTTACATAATTACTCATTACAACTAAACACAATTCTACCAACTGCTATAAGATTGTGAATTTCATTACAAAATCATATTAAATAATTTTCTAGTTTACCTGAGGCTACTCTGATCAGCAGAAAAAAGAGTGGAAAAGTGGTTCTAGTGATGGCATTAAAAATTGCCAGTGTTAACACATATTAAAGACTCAAATACAGTATTCCATAAAATATATTTGTAATGTCTATTATATTACTTGAAATTAATCACCATAGTTTTCCAAAGTTCCTTTTCTAGAAATGGGAAACTGATTTGAGCTGATATAACATCATAGATCTAGAGATGAAAGGGATCTCAAAGGCCACCTAGTTTAACCCCTTTACACTACTGATGAGGAAACTGTAGTTAAATGATTTGCCTAAAGTCAGGTAGTTTGTGACAAAGGTGGGATTTGAACCCACGGCCTCTGAACCCACGGCCTCTGACCCCACGGCTAGCATATTCTTTTCACTGTACCAGGATGAGTTCAGTATTTCCAAAAGCATGGTCCTTGGAGTTCTATAGTTCCTGGAGAGCTAAACAGTGCTTTTCTTAAAATAAAAAAAATCTAATGGTACTTTTATGGGATTCCAATAAATACAATGTGATGATTACTTTTATGGCAGCTTTATTCCTGATCAAGAGCAAGCTATAGAGAAAGCTGACCAATGCGAAGAGGGTGAGGTGAGAAAGAGAAGCACTGAGAATAACATTATTTATATAGTACTTTCAAGTCTATAAGCACTGGGAATGCTTTCAGTTTACAAAATGCTTCACGTACATAATTTTATTTAAGCTTTCCAAGAACCTTCTGAGGTAGATATCATGTGATTTGCCCAGTGTCACAAAGCTAGTAGGTACCTAAGGCAGAATTGGAAGTCACATCTCCCTGACTTCAAGGGCAGGGCTTCATCCATTATGCTATTCTGCAGCTCATCAGCTGAAACAGTGGCAAGGCTATAGGCAGTTTAGTACAGTCACAAGCAAGGTGGGGGCTTGGGGATTCTGAAGATCCCACCTTGCCTTGCCCTGAGATCTTGGACTGTGAAGACCTTCCCCTCTGCCCCGCCCCCACTCCCCTTTCAGTAATTACTATTTTTAGCTTCCATCAATATTTTTCAACCCCCAAGTTTTCCAAACCCAAATTATTTTAAGCAACCCTGCTAGAGAGTCTGTTCTTTCATGTAATAGATGAGTCCAAAAAATCACGTTCAAGCATTCTGCCAGACTGAGGAAAATCTAACAGGCTCAAATTACCAATCAACGGAGATACGGTATATAAAGGAAAGCTTAAAAAGCTACACAAATGTCAGTTTTGCTGTTTTTATTAGTAGTCAAAATATACACATTTTGTATCTTGTTATAAACTTTACGCGTTCTGTAAAGTGCCTTTTAAATCGATGAAACTGTATAAGGCTAGAAATAATCATGGGACACACACGCAACTGTGTGCATGAATGCGCGAGTGTGTGCGTGTGCGTGTGTGCGTGCGTGTGTGTGTGAAGTAGCAAAGGACATGGCATAAGCAGATGAGCTTCCCAAAAGAAACATCTCTCATAAATCCTTAAGTTGGGAATTCAGACACTCATCCGTCTGTGTTTGGAGGCCTATCTGAATTTTTAGTCGCTATTACATTAAAAACAAACTGAAGTCAGATTTTAAATCCTACCTGATTCTGATAGCTGAGATTTTTCTACTAGAATTTCTCGAATTTTCTCCACCCACAAATAAAGAATACTTTCACCAATGTTCTGTCTGAAAGAAAAAATCCAAAACAAAAAAATAAGCCAATTATTTCAAAATATTTCCTTCCCATATTCAAGAAAATTATTTGAGCACATCTAATTGTAACAGTCTGTAAGTATTTTGCAATCTATAATAACAAGACTTACGTATAATGGCTTATGTGGGTGTTATGTAATCTCTGCTTTAGAAATAAACATGTAGGGAGGGGAGGGAGGTGGAGAAAATTTAAAACTTATGGAAGTGACTGCTGAAAATTAAAAATATTACAGAACTGGATAAAATAATAACAAAACTCATCTGAAAGTACAAAAAGTCCAGAATATCAAGGGAATTAATGAAAAGAAATGCTAGGGAAGGAGGCCTAGCCACATCAGATATCAAACTGTACTATAAAGCAGAAGTCATCAAAACTATCTGGTACTGGCTGAGAAACAGAGTGGTGGATCAGTGGAATAGGTTAGGCACGCAACATGCAGTAGTCAATGACTATAGCAATCTACCTTTGATAAACCCAAAGAATCCAGCTTCTGGGCTAAGAATTTATTATTTCACAAAAATTGCTGGGAAAATTAGAAAATGGTAAGGCAGAAACTGGGCACAGACCAATATCTTACACCATATACCAAAATAAAGTCAAAATGGGTTCATGATTTAGGAATAAAGGCTGATACTATAAGCAATTTGGGAGAGCAGGGAATAGTTTACCTATCAGATCTATGGGAAAGGGAAGAATTCATGACCCAACAAGTGATAGAGAGCATTACAAAATGCAAAATGGATAACTTTGATTATGTTAAACTGAAAAGTTTTTGTATAAACAAAGCCAATGCAACAAAGATTAGGAGGAAAGCAGAAAATTGGGAGAAAAGCTTTACAACCAGTATCTCTGATAAAGGCCTCATATCTAAAATATATAGGGAACTGAGCCAAATTTATAGGAATAAAAGCCATTCCCCAATTGAGAAATGGTCAAAGGATATGAACAGGCAGTTTTCAGAGGAAGAAATTAAAGATATCTATAGGCATATGAAAAAATGCTCTAAATCACTACTGATTAAAGAAATGTAAATCAAAACAACTCTTAGATACCACATCTCTCCTGTCAGATTGAATAACATGACAGAAGAGGACAATGATAAATGCTGGAGAGGATATAGGAAAATTGGAACACTGTTACATTGTTGGTGGAGTTGTGAACAGATCCAGCCATTCTGGAGAGCAATTTGGAATTATGCCCAAAGGGCTATAAAACTCTGTATATTCTTTGACCCAGCAATACCACTTCTAAGGCTGCATCCCAAGGAGATCATACAAGGGGGAAAGGGACCAGTATGTACAAAAATATTCATAACAGCTCTTTTTATGGTGGCAAAGAATTGGAAATTAAGGGGATGCCCATCAACTGGGGAATAGCTGAACAAGTTGTGGTATATGATTGTAATGGAATACTATTGTGCTATAACAAATGGGGAAGATACGGACTCCATAATAACCTGGAAATACATAATAACCTCCATACATGATATAATGCTGAGTGAGTGGAGCAGAAACAGGAGAACATTATACACAACCACAGACATATTGATTCCGTGATGACTAACTTTGATAGACTTGGCTCTCCTTAGCAATACAAGGCTCAAAGACAGCTCCAAAGAACTCATAATAGAAAAAGCTGGCTACATCTTGAGAAAGAACTGCGGAGTCTGAATGCAGACTGAGGCAAACTATTTGCTCTCTTTTTATCCTCTTCTTTTTTGGTTTTGTTTCTTCTTTCTCATGATTCATTCCATTGGTCATAATTTTTCTTTGCAACTTGACTATTGTGTAAATAAGTTTAATGGGAAGGTTTATATAAAATCTATTTCAGACTGCATGCTGTCTGGGGCGAGGGGACAGGGAGGGGAGGGAAGGGAAGAAAATGTGAAACTCAAGAACATTTAGAAGTAAGTGTTGTAAACTAAAAATAAAAAATCTAAAATTTAAAAAAAAGAAAATTAAAAATAAATTTTTTAAAAAAGAAATAAACTACCAAAATGTATTATTTTGGAATTCTGACATTTAGATGTTATAGCCTTTTTACAAAGTAGACAGAGATGTAGTTAAGTGAAGAGATCTCTCTGAGTTTGTGACTTGATGATTCACAAATGTGAAGAACTATGCCAAGGGCAGAGTAATTAATTACTACCATCTACCTATTAGAAGTTTTAAAGTAACACTATTAAATTAAAATTACTGCAGATTTTTCAACCTTTTTGAAAGACTTTCAACATATTTCAAAGAGGCAATTAAATAAAGCACC
Organism: Phalanger gymnotis; assembly: GCA_028646595.1. NCBI lineage: Eukaryota > Metazoa > Chordata > Mammalia > Diprotodontia > Phalangeridae > Phalanger > Phalanger gymnotis. The sequence continues at coordinate 209,117,851 of CM053622.1, read as the reverse complement.
AGGACTGGAGTCAGAAGACTCAAATCCAACCTCAGATGCATACTAGCTGTGTGACCTTGGGCAAGTTATTAAGCTCAATTTCCTTAACTGTAAAATGAGGAAAATAACAACACCTATTTTCCGGTGTTGCTGTGAAAATTAAATGAGAAATATTTGTAAAGCACTTGACACACAGTAGGTTCTTAATAAATGCCGGCTATTATTATCTTAAATTTGATAGTGTATCTTTTCTGAAAAACTAGACACTTGCTTTAGCATACTGATTTATGAATTTGCTTTTATTTTATGTACCTGGAAAAATGGAAAAAGTAGGGGTTGGAGACTTTACAAATGGATATTATCCATACTTGGCTCCTGCCCTGATTAAAAGGGAAAGGGAAAAAAAAATCCACAGTGGCAGAGATGTGTTCATTTACTTATATTACCACTTCAAGGGCACTAGGGCTAGGGGATCCTGGGCAATAATGCTGCCCTTGCTTAGAACGTTTTGGTAATGCCTCTTTCGGAATTGTCTTCGGTAGTCAGTAAGTCAGACAAAAAGCATTCTATAATCACACCTCATTTTTGACCCTAAGTGGTATTTGAACAACTTGACCTTATTCATAAAATTTGGCTTTGAATGGCTCCGGACTATTTCGAAAAGATAAATCTTCCTTCCAAAGGAAAGTTTCACCACAACTAACGATACAAGTCCTAGAGGAATTCCCAAAGAAGAGTTCTAAGAATGTTCAAAAAGGAGCACACACATGTTAAAAAAAATGAGTCATTGTTTCATAGTAAACATTACAATGCCTTTTCTCCAGAAGCCTCTGGAGACCTACCATTATCACTTCACCCACCAGCAATTACTTAAACAGTCATCTATACATAAACAGTAATACAAATGATAATCAGTCTATGTAGTCCATCAATAACCATTTATTAAGTATATGCTCCAGGTGTTCTATTAAGCACTGGAGATACAAAGAAAGGCAGACAACCCCTGCCCTCAAGGCTCTTTACAACCTGTGCAGCAGCAAGTAGAGATGAAGCTGGGGAGAGGAGAGGTATAAAAAGAAAGGTGAAGGCTGAGGGGGGAGGGGAAATAGTGAAGGACCAAGTTCTAAACAGAGGATTTTACATTTGATTCTAGAGATTTTAAGGTATCACTGGAGTTTACTGAATAGGGAGTGACAAAGTCAGACCTGTGCTTTAGGAAGATCACTTTGACAGGATGGACTTGACAAGGGAGAAAAATGATGTGTTGCTCATTATGTATGCTTCTGTTATTATCTACGTTATCTTCAACAGGCTTTCCATCAATGCTTATCATAACCACGAATGGGAAAATGGGAAATGCTTTAAATTTAAACATTATTTTAATAATTTTCTTCCCATTATTAACATGAAATAAAATTTGGTTTGAGATTTAATCATGGTAACTCTGTAATTAAGTACTCTTTGTACCACTAAATATTTTTAAAATGTAAAGAAATAAAATGCCAAATAATATTTATCTGATGATGGTAAGAATTTATGTAATTTATATTCCCATAATTTAAGATGTAATCCGTCTTATCAAATTCTTTACAGAGATTACAAAAGATTCAAAAAGATTCTTTTTAAATAAATTGTTTTTACATGCATTATATTTATAAATTAATTTATGCTCTTTTATCTTCACTAGCTATGATTCCCTTGCATAAAGCTCCCATTGAGGGTATTTCTCAGTCAAAGAATATAAAAGAGGCTTTTGGCAATTCTTCTTGTAAAGATTTAGCAACTATAAATATTATTAATATCACCTAAATGATATTCACATCTAGTTTTTGAAATTCAGTGATATTCTCTGTGAGGTGTTCCTTGTGGAAGTTTTCAACAAACACTTAGGCCATTTCTCCGGCATGTTATACAGAGAATTCTTATTCAAGTATAAGTTAGCTTAAATGGTTTCAGATCTCTTTAGCTCCTATGTTATTTTTAATATAAATAAAATGTACCAAAGTTATAAAATGTGTTACATACAACCAAATTAAATTATAAAATAACACATTTTAACTTATTTTTCCATCCATATTATTTTTATTTTTTTATGATACTCTATTTTCACTGAGACTAAAAATTCATGTGTTTCCTTTACATTTCTTAGGAAAATTATAATAAGACGGTTCCCTTTATTTTATGAGAACCTATTTCAAGAACCTTATTTGTAACTGCTATCAAATAACCAGCAGGGGGAGTTCAATTGCTTTTCAAGATTCTTACTAAAAGGTTGAACAAGACTAGATTCCATTCTTAAAGAAAATAAATGATTCACAAGTCATCTTACATGCTACCAGAAGTCAGCAAGGGAAGACTTCACATCTTAAGTGAAGTTTTATAACAAGGAAAGAGAAAAGTGAATGAAGTAAAATTTATTCAAAGAATGAAGTCTGTCTGAATGAAGAGTGATATGCTTTAACTAGTTCTGTGAATATTTCATATGGTAGCTCTTTGACTCAATACAATCTGTAAACACAACAAAAAGATGAGTTGAGTTACCCGCAACAGTATTTTTATACTTAAGGAATCAAAGACAGATATAAAAACAGACGCTGAAAGGAATATGGTATTTCAACAATTGATAAAATGGACCGTTCTTGCTCTAACTTGGTCTTTCAACTTTTAATCTTCATTTTATATTAAACAATTTCAGAATCAAATTATAAGTGGTTTTGCGCCCAACTTCCGAAATATTGCTTCTGTTTTCAAGACTGTAGGGTTAATGGAATATGAAGATCTTCCCCGTCCATTAATAGGCCTATGTGACCATATACGTTCCCTGTTTCTCCTTGGAACAGGGGCCATGTTCCCAGTTTTAGAGGTGCACAGGTATTTCACCTCACCAATCACCAAGGTTTTGCTCCTCTGAACTCTGGCCCAGTTCACAGCTGTGATACATCCCGTGTCGAGTCACATAGAAAGAGCTAGGCAAGCAGGCTCTCGTGCTTTTTGGTTCTACACGCACATTGGCTCAAGCCTTTCAGATGCAGACTCTTTGTTTGAAAATTACATATACATCCTCGAAGATTGATATTGGAGGCAAGAACTTGCGTGGGGGCAGAAACTCACTAAGCTCGTAGCTGTTACCAAGGAGCCTCCAGGCTGTGAACTAAGATGGTGGTCCTCCCTAGTCTGGCGATGTGTGTAAATATTCTCGTTGCTCTGTTGAACTTGGTTTTCCTACATTTCTATAGTGATGTTTTGTCCGGTCTTGGTGTACAGAATAAATTTTATACTGGTTTAATTTTGAGTGAAGAGTGCTTATTATACCTTGTGATTGATTCGATCCTTAAAATATATATACATATTCATAGCAGTTGCTCATATTGCATTGGTGATACAAACACACTGTCAACTTCTTTGAATTAGTTAAATATTTGCATGAAACATAATAAATGATAGGAAAAAAATAAATTCTAGTAAAAAACTAAATGCTGTTGATTCTGGTTTTCCTTCTTTTACACTAGGACATCAATCAATCAATAAACATTTATTAAGCCCCTACTATGTTTCAAGCACTGTGCTAAGACATCATAAAGAACAAACCTAGCAATCTCACACCCTACAAATTAGCAAAGGTGACAAAAAATAGCAAGTCAATATTGGAGGGTTGTGGAATGATAGGCACAGTGATATACTGTGGTGGAACTATGAAACGGCATAATCATTTCAGAAAACAACTTGGAATTATACAAATAGAGTGACTAAAAGGTCAATACCATTTAAACCTGAAACTCCATTACTGGGCTTATCTCTCGAGGAAGTCACTGGTAAGAATAAAGTCTCCATATGTACACCAAATATTTACAGCAGCGCTTTTTTGGGATAGTAAAGAATTGGAAACAAAGAAGATGCTCATCAAATGGGGAGTGGCTAAACAAATTATGGCACAGGAATGTAACTGGAATATCGCTGTGCTGTAAGAAATGATGAATGTGTTGAATATAGAGAATCATGAAAAGATGTACATGAACTGATGCAGAGTGAAGACAGCCAAGAAACAATACCCAGTGACAATAATAATGTAAACGGAAAAAACTACCAAAAAATCAAAAGTGAATATAACAAAAATTACGAAGCTCAAGTATGATTCAAATGAAGAGATATGAGAGGACACTCCCAATTCACTACTTCATAGAGATGGGTTACATGTTGCACATGTATTTGGACTTTTCCAATGTGTTAATCAGTTGTGCTGATCTTTTCTTCCTTTTTAAAAAACACTATTTTTTATATGAGCTGGCTCTCTGGCACAGAGTAAGGGAGCAATACTAGACATGGAGCGATACAATTGCCCTGCCAAAACAAACAAAAAAAAAAACAACAAAAATCAGTTTGGGTCAATGTACTCTAATCCCAATGAAAAAAAAATGAATGGGGAAAAAATTGTCCACTGACAGAATTTAGGAAATTGCCATGATATAAAAGTCCTTTTTAAAATTCAGAATCAAGATAAAGGAAAAAGGTTTAAAAAGCATGGGTTATTTACAGCTTATCTACTCACCTAAAGAAAAGGCTTACATATGCAAATAGGGCAAGTATGGGGTTACTCACAGATGAATATTCTTTGACATAACAAATCATGAAACAATGAAAGATTTAAGTTGGTAGCAAACAATGGTTCTCAGGCAGTCAGACCTCCAGGCTTATTGTCCAGGGTTCCATGAGGGTTTCTCCAACTCTTCTCAGTGGAGGAGGAAGCTTCAAGCCTCTCTGTGACCTTCCAGATGCCAAGCCACTAAGAGCCAATAACAAAGTGCCCCCCTGTGGGTAGGGGCTGGGCTATTATGGCACACCTATTGAAACTCTGCACATCTTTGGGGGAGACATTTGTTCAGTAATCCATTCTTCTTAGCATTAAATTTACTCTAATTAAGCATTCTAAGAAACTCTTACAATGATCCACACTGAAAAAATATGTACCTGTCCTGATAACAACTATACTTGTACCCAGGTGATGTTCAAGCTTGGCTGAGGGACAAGTCATGGAAGCGTGTATTAGACCCAAGCTGGACACCCTCCCAAAAGACTGACCTCCCAGACTCTGTGAGAGACTACCTTATGAAAGATGCTCTATTGAGTGACAGGATACATGTGTCTGTGGGACTGAAAGAGACTGAGGTAGCTATAAATCAGCCAATTTCTAGGAGGACATCATGAACATTACCCTGCAAGTACCTTTGCTCACATTAACCTTTATTGGTAATCAAAGAGGAAAGAGTATTTATATAGTGTCTACTCTGTTCCAGGCACTGAGCTAAGCATTTTTTATAAATATTTTCTCATATGATCCTCATAACAAGTCTGAAAGATAGATGCTATTATTACCCTCATTTTATAGTTGAAGAAACTAAGGTAAACAGAGGTTAAGTGACTCGTCCAGGACCACAGAGCTAGTAAGATGACAGAGTTTGGGAGGAAAATTAAAGAGAAGACGGATCCCCAAACTCCAGGATAGCTAGATATGAGCCCGTTATACAGAAGTCCTTTGAGTTCTTTGTGATTCAGCAACACTGGTCCCAAGGAAATCCCTATGTTCTATAACTTAGTTAGCTAAATTTAAAGAGATACTGCAGCAACCCCTGTTAAAACAGACACCCAGGAAAGGAAATTGGGTCTCTAAGAATGTCCCACATACCCCATACAGGACTTTAGCAATGGACAACAGAGCTTGGAAGACAGAAATCACAAGAAACAAGCCAAAGTTACTCAAAAAAGAGCTTGGAGAAAAAAAAATTCCCCTTCTCTGTCTGTTCAAAACAGCTTAACTGTTTTCAAGATTGGAACAGCTCTAACAATCCTCAGCTTAGTATGGAAAGCCAATGCTCTATCCAGTTTGGCCAAAAGGAATACTCAAAAAACCCATAAGATAAAACCATCTCTCTTTCTTATCTCTAAGGAGCAAACTTCCAAGACTTGGCATGGATCTCAGAAAAGTGATCTGTTGTATGTCTGTCTGTTTATATGTGATATAACCTGTTCAGTGAGAAAGAAATATGAGTTGTTGCAGGACTGACACTTCCCTGAACTATCTGAATGGAACTGGAATTTGACTTGGGAGTTTCAGTCTGTTTTTCCGCAGACTAGTGAACAAAGAAAAAGGAGAAAACAATAAAAGGCTTTCTCTCATCTCTGAGATTTGCTGCACTTAACAAGAGGGTAAATTCGCGACTCTAGGATCTTTTTAAGTTTCATGTATTTTAGTACAAATTATAGTGAGAACAAGATTGCACTTTGACATTATATTTTGAATTTCATGGTGAGATTTCCCTTGACATCCTTTCCTGTGTATGGTTAAAGTAGAAACTGAGAGTTCAAAGAATCTAGATGTCTTGGTAATCAGAATGAATTTTCCTGAGCAAACATGTTCTTCTTTTGCCTCCCAACACGCTAAGTATCCACTGTCACAAGATTGGAGATAGTAGAATACAGACTTTGTACTGACTTTATTTCAACCCTACATAATAGACGTAACACCTGTGTTTTCTTGGAAGAGAACTGTATAGTATGCATAACTTATCAAAAGCTAAACTAATACCTTCATGTGAGTAGCTGTTTGATCAAGATAATTCTCATTTTGCTGAACAATGATTTGTATGTTCTATACATTTACAATGGGGTTTTTTTAACACCTGTAAGAATATAAACTGCTGAGTACAATCCACCAAGTATCCTCATCGAAGCTAAATGATCCCAAATTTATGAGGTTTTTGCAATGCAAAATAAGTATGTGTCCATGTGAGCTTCCTCTGAACAACTGAGGCACTACCATGCCTACATGCACTAAGTACTCTACCTGGCTATATGACCTAGAAAATGAATTTTAATGTTATGATTCAGAATACTTAAAAGTTTTGATAATGAAAAGTAATCAATTTTTACATAAAAATCAGTTTGGGTCTGGGGCAGCTAGGTGGCGCAGTGAGTAGAGCACCGGCTCTGGAGTCAGGAGGACCTGAGTTCAAATCCGGTCTCAGACACTTGACACAAGTTCTAGCTGTGTGACCATGGGCAAGTCACTTAACCCCAAATGACCTGCCAAAAAAAACAAACAAAAAAAAAGTCAGTTTGGGTCAATGTACTCTAATCCCAATGAAAAAAATGAATGGGGAAAAAATTGTCCACTGACAGAATTTAGGATTATTGCCATTATATAAAAGTTCTTTTTAAAATTTAGAATCAAGATGAAGGAAAAAGGTTTAAAGCAAAACTAAAGTTGGTCCCAACATTTCCGGCTTTAAAAAGATAATGGTTCTGAACCCTGAGAATTTGGTTTCCCCAACTGTTAACAATGTAATTCTGAAGGGTCTGGTTTTTTTTGGGGGGGGGGGGGGGTGGCACTTGAGGAGAGGTTTTTTTTGCTTTAACTAAACCAAGGAATTCATCACTGTAGGAAGTACCAAACTACCTCTACTGATGCAGCTTCACAATTTCTGCGCAATTTATAGCTTTAGAAAGTTGCCTGGGGCACTGAGAAGTTAAGGGATTTGCCTGGGGAAGGCCAATCAGAGTCAATGGCAGAACAGGAACCTAGATCTTCCTATAAGGCTAATACTCATTTCCTTACCCCAGTAGCCTCTGGAATCCACAAAAATGGAGGAAGGAATGACCCCTCTGGGCTCACCACCTCCACCCTCCACTCCAGGCTTTTGATCAAAAGAAAGGTCATTTGACCACTAGGTCCTGAGCTTCCACTTAGGTAGTAATACTTAACTAACTGACAAGGTTGTGGTGAGGACCCAGCCCAGGGTGGGGGCTGAGTCATTTTTCAGTTTTCCCTATTTTTATCATTACTATTCTACCAGGAGCTATGTCTTTAACCCCAGGAAGAGTTGGCCTCCTCTAGAAGTAATCCCTGCCACTCACCCTGAGACCAGAATCAGAGAATTTAGGACACTTCTAATGATTTTTATGCCTAATCTCACAAATGCTATAATCTTCAATCATTATAGGACAGAGTAAAATCTGTCTGAGGCAAAGATTGGCTTTCAAAAACAAGTAGAAGAGATATTAGAGAGTCTGAGTATAAAGGGTGTGAGAAAAGCAATTAAAAAGTGTTTGTTTTTCTGCTAAAAACAAGTAAAAAGAAGATCACAAAGGGGACAGGGCCATCCCTTACAGTTTATGTAACAACAAATGACAACAGGGAGAAGGCAGAGCTGCTCAACTTTTATTTTGCTTGTTTTCTTTGCCAAAGGAAATGATATTTACATTTGAAAGCACAGAACAAAAGTCACTAAGTAGAAACATGAAAAGTAAGGAGATAGGAAAAGAGCACATAACTGACCTTGATGAATTTAAACCATGAAGCCCAGATAAAGTACATCTTCAGGTGCTGAAAGAATTGTCAGATGATCATAAGTCAATGTCAATGATCTCTGAAATATTATGGAGAATGCGAAAGGTGTTTCAAGACTTGAGAAGGGAAAATAGTGTCTTGATTCTCACAAAGAGATAAATAGTGGAGGTCAGTCAACTTGACTTTGATTCCTGAAAAAATTCTACAATATATTATAAGGACGGTCAATGAACATCTAGAAAAAAAAGCACAGTGATTACAAAGAGGCAACACAGCTTCATCAAGAACAGGTCATGCCCAGCTTAATCTGGAAGTCATCTGCAGAGAGATCAGTCAATAGTCAATAAACATTTATTAAGTGTCTACTACAGTGAATTCTGGATCCAACCAAAGGGCCACACTTGAGGACCTAGAGGGCCACATGTGGCCTCAAGGTCATAGGTTCCCCATCCCTGGTCTATGTGCCAGGCACTATGCTAAGCATTGGTGATTCAAAGAAAGGTAAAAGATAGTTCTTGCCCTCTAAGAGTTCAGAGTCTAATGGAAGAAAAAGCATGCACAAAACTATTATATATGAACAAGATATATAAAGGATAAGTTGGAAATAATCAAGAGAGAAAAGGCATTAGAGAAATCTAGAAAGATTTTCTATACAAGGTGAGACTTTATGTGGAACTTGAAGGAAGACAGGGAAGCTAGGAGGCAGAAATGAGAAGGGAGAGAATTCCAGGTGTAGGGGATAGCCAGCGAAAACAGCAAGTCAGGAGATGGATTGTATTATTCAAAGAAACCAGTGTCATTGGATCAGCGTAGATGGGGGGGAGGGAGGAATCCTGTAAGAATACTACAAAGAGGACTTGGAAGGAGGACAGGTTATTAAGGGCTCTGAATGTGAAAGAGAATTTTATATTTGATCCTAGAGGTGACTGGTAGAAACTGGAATTTATTTAGTAAAGGGGTGACACGGTAAGAGCTGAACTTTAGGAAGATCTCTTTGACAGCTAAGTGGAGGATGGACTGGAGGGGAAACTTGTAGAAGGCAGACCAACCAGCATGCCACTGAAATTGTCCAAGTGTGAGGTGATGAGGACTTGCACCAGGGCGTTGACAGTGTCAGAGGAGAGAAAGGGACATGCACATATTAGAAATGTTGCGAGAAGGCGGCATGGGGAGGACTTAGCAACAGATTAGACATTGTGGGGTGAGAGGAGTCAAGAACGACACCTGAGTTTCAAACAATAGTAACAGGGATGTCAGGAAGAGGGGAGAGCTTGGGGAGAGAGGTAATGAATTCAGTTCTAGACGTGCTGAATTTAATATGTTTACGAGACACGTAGTACAAAATATCTAACAGGTAATTAGACAGGTGAGCCAAAGGGCAGCAAGCGGAAAGGTGGGGGCTGGGTAAGGAGATGTGAGAATCATCAGAATCCAGGGGAGCTGATGAGATCACCAAGTGAAACAGTATATAAGGAAAAGAGAAGAAGGTCCAACCTGGATGAAAATGCAGCAAAGGAGATTAAGGAGCAGTCAGATAGGAAGGAAGAGATCTAAGAGAGTGGTGTTACAAAAACCTAAAGAGAACACTGTCAAAAGCTGCAGAAAGGTCAAGAAGGATGAGAAGTAAGAAAAGACCATTAGATTTGGCAATTAAGAAATCATTAGTAACTCTGGAGAGAGTAGTTTCAGTTGAATGATAAAGTCAGAAGCCAGACAAGAGAGTTAAGAAGAGAGAGAGAAAAAGAAGTGGCTGTACTTATTACAGATGGACTTCTCAAGGACTTTAGACACAAAACGGAAGAGATATAGAGAATGAGCGTTAGCAGGGATCAGAAGGATCAAGTGAAGGTTTTTTGAGCATGGGGATCAATGTGGGCATGTTTGTAGAGACAGTGACAAAATGAACTACATTTCTGGACCTAATTTTGAAAGCCAAGGTTAGAATGCAACAGAAGGAAGGAAAAAAAAAAGCTGGACTGTCTAACAAACATGTTAGATCTTAGGAGAGCAGATTTTTTTAAAAGGTTTAGAAAAAGAAGAGGTAAGCTCTCACTGCTAAAAACCCTAAGGGAAAACAGTGTAAAAGGCATAAAAAGCTTTCAACAATAAAATTCTAAAAATGAAAACAAAAACAATCACAATAATGAAAAGGCAGCTATTAAAAGAGACCAAAATGATATCCACTGGCCAACTCAGATTTTTTAAAGATGTGTAAAACAATGAAAGAAAAGGCACATAGTTGAAGATGAATACAAAAAAAATTAGCATTCTTCTTTAAGAATGTTCTCAGAGGCTCTAAAATCAGAAAGAGCTGAGGCTGTATGTACATAAATCCTAAGGACAATGAAAACAGCTTATTAGGACCTCTGCTTACAGCGGATGAACAAGGATAGTACACGACAGAAAAATGACAAAACTGCTCAACTCATCACACTTCTGTTTTCTCTCTCAAGAAAAACCGTCCTTGGAATGGGTGGTGTTGGTTTCTAGAAAAGATCTAAAGACTTCATAAAATACCATCCCACTCAGAAGACTCTTTAAACAAATGGGGATCAAGGGTTGCCACCACACAAGATTTTTGTACAACACCCAGTGAAATTTTTGTTGTTGTTTAAGAGATTTCATTGAAGTGATGTTTGGATCATAGCTCTGAAAATTAGGAGAGAGGCCACTTCTTTTTCTTCATCTATGAAATGAAAAAGTTATACTCCATGGTCTCTCCCAACTCTATCATTCTATGTTATACTCTTCATGGAGCTTTTTTACAGAAGCTGTTGAGTCTTCCTGTTTTTCCCTAATATCACCAAAACTGGTAACTCAGGGAAGGTGTAATAACTATACACCATATTTAAGTACAAATGCCTGAATGAGTGTCAGTATATGAATATTTGGGTGTATAGATATGAATGTGAAGATTAATGAACCCCAATAATTAATAAAGCCAATAGACCTTTAAAAATTGAAATTCAGTCCTTGCAGCTCTGTCCTGTTCTTCTGTCTTTGCCAATTTACAAGTAGTGCCATAATTGCTAATTTGATATCAACAATACTGGAAGAACAACAGAACTTTAATCTGATGGTCCAATATAAAAGTATTAAAAGGAAAATTATTTTTCATTTTATCATGAAAACATTTATTAAGTGCCTATTATTTTCAAGGCACTAAGCCTAGATATTCTTATATATTACATATATATTACTTAAAACTATTCTTTTATGTTTCAGTGCTACCAACTTTTATGCAACCCATAAAAGTATCAAAATGAAAGAAAATATAACTGCACTGCTACTGACTATCTATAGTATGTTCTTGTAGATTTTAAATATTTACACTCTGACAAACATATAGTACTGCAAAATAAGATTTTTTCCAACAAAGTTTTTATCAGAGATTAAGACTATATTTATCATTCTCACTGGGAAAGTAGTTTTACAACAGTTTTAAAAATTACTTTCACATACCACAGTTCATAAAAGAATGCATCATAAATAATAAGCATTAATAAGGAATTCTTAAAACAAACAAAAAAATGATGCTTTGCTTACACATATATTTCCTCAAGGCTGTTTGCTAATTCCACACGATCTTGTCCTGTAAGCCATGGAGCACTGTAATTAAACAGATATAATGAGGAGCACATCACTGAATTACTTTGTGTTCATTTTATTTTTAGGAACAAAGATCAATTTAGTCAAAGGCTTTTCACTTTATTTTTCAGATGCATTTATCTAACGGACATCTTTTACATATTGCCTATGACAATAGCTCAAAATCACAGAATCTGATCAGAGCTGGAAGGGATTTTGGTAGCTATTTAATCCAACTCATATCTGACCAAGAATTCCTTCTATACAAGCCTCTGCCTAAAAACCTCCATGGAAGCTGTAATCACTTGAAAGATGTTTCCTTTGACAAGGCTCAAGCCTGTCTTTACTCTCATTCTTACTCTCTGACCTCTGGAATTAAGCAGAAGAATTCTAGTTCTTCTTCCACACCACAGCCCTTCACATAACTAAAAAGAACGAACAATCACGTCCTCTCAAGTCGTCTCTTTTTCAGGCTCAATGTACTCGATTCCTTCCTCATCCAGCATCGTCTCCAATCCTTTCAACAACTGTTCATCCTCCTCTAGACATGTTCCAGCTTGTCAATATTCATCTTAAAACATGGAGTCATGAAGTGAACACAATGCTCCATGTGTGGTCAGACCCCTGCAAAGCAGAGCAGGACAAGGGTTCTCCTTTCTATGTATTCAATGCAGATTAGACCAGATTTTTCTTTCTTGGCTGCCATTCTCTATACATTCCAGACTTCCGAAATAACTCAAATTTTAGATTGTTTTCCAGACTCTGGGTCCATCTTTGTAGCCCCCAGGCTGACTACGATGTAATGGGACCTTTCTCCTACGGTTGTTTCAGGGTTCAAATGAGAGAAGAGGATTCTTTGCCAGCCTCAAAGCTCGTTCTCTATAGATGCTAAAGTTGCTCTTTGACCCAGTGGGCCCCTTGCTGGTATTTTGCCAAGCTAAGGATAAGTTGGTGAGGAA
>CM053622.1:209087902-209104484 GCA_028646595.1 Phalanger gymnotis | reverse complement strand
GGGTCCATCTTTGTAGCCCCCAGGCTGACTACGATGTAATGGGACCTTTCTCCTACGGTTGTTTCAGGGTTCAAATGAGAGAAGAGGATTCTTTGCCAGCCTCAAAGCTCGTTCTCTATAGATGCTAAAGTTGCTCTTTGACCCAGTGGGCCCCTTGCTGGTATTTTGCCAAGCTAAGGATAAGTTGGTGAGGAAGGCACAAGACAGCCCTTGCTCTGGAGGAGCTCAGTCTGCTGGAGACACCTGCCAAGCACTTCATACGAATAAAACATCTACTGGATGTACTGGGGGCTGTGTCACAAGGGAGGGACTAAGATGGAGGAGGACTGAGAAAGGCTTCTTGCAGAAAGGGAGATTTTAGCTGAGACCTGAAGGCAGCCACGAGGCAGAGATGGGGACATGAGGAACAGCCAGCAAAAATACAGAGTCTGGAAAGAGAGTGGCTCGAGAAAGAGCAGAGAGGCCAAGTGGCACTGTGTCTCAAGAGTAGCTGGAAATTTAAGGAAACTAGAAAGAAGGGACCTGGCTCACATGCTTACTAGCTACATGAGCCTGGGCAAGTTATCTAACCTCCCCAGGACTCAGTTTCTGGCTATGAAATGACCAGATTAGATTACATGGCCTCTGAGGTAACTTCCAGCCTCAGCTCCATGATCATATCATGATCAAAGTACTTCTGCAGATGTGTCTAAGTGATCTCCCAACAACCCTGTCAGATGCTAATATTACCCCCATTTTATAAATGAGGAAACTGAGTCTAGTAAGTGAACTTGTCTCCCTGACTTATGACTGTACTCTGCCAGCTATCTGCCTCCGTGAGGTTACCAACTTCACTGAAGAGGTCTCCAAGTGAGAGAGTACAAAAAGAACAGAACCTTGGTAACACCCACAATTAGTGAGCACGGCATGAATGAAGAACCAGCAAAGGAGTGTGAGAAGGAGCAGTAGGAAAAGTTAGAGGAGAAACAGGAAAGAATAGTGTCAAAAAAAATCAAAACCAACAACCCTAGAGAGGAGACAGTATCCAGGAGGAGAGGGTGATCAATAGTATCAAATGCTATATGGAAGTCAAGAAGGACGAGGAATGAGAAAAGGCCGTTAAATTTGGCAATTATAAGATCATGGGTAACTGGAGGGTGCGGCTTCTGTTGAACGATTAAATGAGTAGCCAGATTGCAGTGAACATAGGCAAAAATGACAGGAGAGGAATTAGATAGCATTGTCAAAATATTTAGCTAAGAAGGGGAAAAGAGATTTGAGATGATAGCCCATGGATGTATAAGGTCACATGAGGGTTTTTTAAGGTTGACAGAAACATGGGTGTGTTTGCAGTACAATGGAAGAGCTTAAACTTGAAAGAGAGGTTGGGGATGACGGTGGGCACAGTCTATTGGAAGGAAGGAACTGAGACCAAGGGTACATATTCAGCATTGGCAACGACTAAAACTACTTACCTCTTCATGTGAGATGGGAGTGAAAGAAGAGATAGTGGGAAGCAGGGGAAGGGAAGGATAATTTTGTAACTTCTTACTTCTAAGGAAGTTGGATCTGGATAGCACAACCCTGATGGTGAAAAACACCCCAGAGACCACTGAAAAAAAAGTCACCTCTGGACTCCCTTTGGTACGAAATCATAGATCAACTAGGGCTCCAGGAAAATAAACCTAGAATCAAAAATAGCTGCCAATGATCATCTGAGTTTTGCCAAATTACAAAATTTTACCTCAGATGGCATTATAGATTATTACTTTATTTTGTTCACCCCCTTTGGGGTTGTTATATTATCTCAGAAATGTAGCGCCTAACAAAACATCTATTCTACCACTTCAAAGTTTTGCAGTCCCCTTTATAGAGAGTATCATCTTTCTGTGTATCAGCGCTTTTGTTCTAACTTTTGGTCTGAAAATTTCCTTGCATATGAAAACAATTTCTATGAATTTAGAGCTCTCTTTATCAAAAGGTTGCATATATCTGGAAATCAAACTAAAGCTGAATTCAGTGTCTTTTGTAGAATCATTTCACACTGTGACAATAATAAAGAAAATTTAGCTTTTTTAAGAGAAATATTTCATACATTCTTCCTATCACAATATTTTTGAGTCATTTTTCAGTCCCGTTCAACTCTTCATGACTCCATATGGGGTTTTCTTGGCAAAGATATTGGAATGGTTTGCCATTTCCTTCTCTCACTTATTCTACAGATGAGGAAACTGAGGCAAACAAAGTTAAGTGACTTGCCTAGGGTCACACAGCTAGTAATTCTTCTTCCTACCACACCTGTAGACTAAAGGAGTGATGATTTTCAACAGTACAAGTGTAAAAATGGAGTTGAAACCACCCCATACTGTTTTAGCCTTGATACCTTAACTGAGTAAAAACATGCTTCAATCACTTGATACACCACAGACTTTTCTGTGAAAAGTCTTTCAAAGCTGCTGGACTTAGAGGGCATGACAGAAATCCTTCAGTCACTTGAAACTGTCTATTTCAATCATAACAGGTCTTACAATTGCCAACATTCTATTCCAAGTGATTGAGGGATTTCTGTCATGCCCTCCAGGCTCTGTATAAAAAGCTTCATTATCTGGAATTGGGAAATTCTTGAAGGTTGATTGAGTATGGCATTCTAACTAAACCCCCTAAGGAAGAAACCACCTAGGGGAAGATGGAGAAAGGAGAGGCCTCACCTTTAACTTTGATCTTGTGAACTTTGAAAGATCTGAACCAGGTGTGGTATACAAGTGGGATGGAATACTATTGTGCTGTAAGAAATGAGGAAATAGAACTTCTGTGTTGCGAGCAACATGTTACATAAGCAAAGAGATGGAAGATGAGTCTTACATATTCTACTGCCTATCAAGCATTTGGTAGGCATTATAACTCATGTCCAAATCTGAATTATTTATCATTCTCCTCAAATCCTCTCTTCTTATGGGATGTAGCAATTCCTAAGAGAACATTCTTCATCAACAAAAGAGAGAAAGAACAATGAACAAATTGAACATGCAACTAAAAACACCTCAAACAACAGCAAATTACAACCCCCAAGTAAACAACAAAGTAGAAATTCTGAAAATTTAAGAGATTAATAAACTGAAAAAAATTTAAGAATTAAATTAGTGAATAAAACCAGCTGTTTTTAAAAAACTAACAAAATTGTTGAACAGTTAGCTAGTCTGATTCGAAAAGAGATAGAGGATAAAGTTTAATTGCTCATGTCTAAAATGAGAAAGAAGAATTCACAACAATTAAAAAGAAAATTCACAGGGCGGCTAGGTGGCGCAGTGAGTAGGGTACTGGCCCTGGAGTCAGGATGACCTGAGTTCAAATCCGACCTCAGATACTTGACACACTTACTAGCTGTGTGACCTTTGGAAAGTCACTTAACTCCAATTTCCCTGCCTTCCCCCCTGCAAAAAGAAAAAAAAGGAAATTAAAATAAGTTATTTTGACTAATTACATGCTAAAAAATTGATAACTTAGAGGAAATAGATGCTAAGATAACCAGATTAACAAAAGAAGAAATATACTATTTAAATGGCCCAATATGAACAAAAGAAGTTAAGTCAAAAAATGAGCATCCAATGTAAAAATCTCCAGAGACAGATTAATTTACAACTTAACTAATTGACAAATGATAGAATTAAAAAACAATTCTAATATTACATAAACTGCAATAATAGGAAAAAAAGGGACACTTCTAATCTTTTTCTAAAATGCAAATATGGTCTTGATTCCTAAGTCAAGGACAGGCACAGTAGAGAAAGAAAACTATTGGCTAATATCCTTAATGAACATTGACAAAAACCTGTTAAAATATTAGCAAATAGGTTATAACAAAATAATAAAGATATATATACTCTATGACCAGGTGGGAATTATACTAGGAATAGAGGGTTGGTTCAATAAAAGGAAGACTGTAAATATAATAAATCAAGTAAATAATATAAATACGATAGCGTAATAATCCAAACCTCTGCTGACCTCTAGATTCACATCTCCAGCTGCCTATTGGACATCTAGAACTGGCTATTCTGTAAATATCGTAACTCGACATATCCAAAATTGAACTCACTATATTCTCACCCAAACCCATCACTTCTTCCTGACTTACTGTTACTGTTGTGGGTACCACCATCTAGTCACTCAGGCTTGCAACCTAGGAGTCATCCTCAACTCCTCACTCTTTTCTTACCCCACCATATCCAATCTGTTGCTAAGCCTTCTCAATTTCACCTCCATAATACAGGCCCTCATCACCTCACATATGTACTATTACAATTGTCTGCAGGTTGGTCTCCCTACCTCAATTCTCTCCCTACTCCAGTCCCATTCTCCATTCAGCTTTCAAAGTGATTTTCTTACAGTGCAGATCTGAAAATGTATACACAGACACAGACACAGACACACACATACACACACGCACATAATCTTAATAAACTCCAGTGGTTCCCTATTACTTCCAGGATCAAATACAAAATCCTCTGTTTGACTTCTAAAGCCCTCTATAACCTATTTTTTGATTGTTTTTATAATTTGTTCTTTGATTAGTTCATTACAATTATGTTATTTAGTCTCCAATTACTTATTAATTCTTTTTTCAAAGTTCCTTTCTTGAATATCACTTTTATTGCATTGTGATCAGGGAATGATGAGGTTAATATTTCTTGTTTCTACATTTTTGACAAGGTCTTTTTTGCTCCAAAACATGACTGATTTTAAGGTATTTTTTTGTTGTTGACTTGGGACTCTGAATTTTGACTATGCCATTCCTAGGAGTTTTAATTTGGAGGTTTCTTAAGTGACCAGTGGATTCTTTGTATTTTCACTTTGCCCTCTGGTTCTCAGAGTTTGGAGGCAGTTTCTATTTATAATTCCTTGAAATGTGGTATCCAAGTTTGGTTTTTTTGCCACAATTTTCATATAATCCAATAATTCTTGAATATCTCACTTTGATCTGTTTTCTAAACCAGTTATTTTTGATATTATATTTCTTACATTGTCTTTTGTTTTTTCAATCTTTTAACATTGTTGTGATATTTCTTGTTTCATTTAGTGATTATTTTCTATTGGCCCATCCTAATTTTCAGGGCCTTCCGTTTTGGGGCAATATTTCTTACTGTGTGTTCTAAGGTATCCATTCCTCTTGCCATTCTTCCTTCTGCTCCCTCTCCCAATTATTTTATTTTGAATCTCTTATTTCATTTCTGCAAGGTAATATGCTTACAATTCTTATGGCTAAGATTTTTTTTTCCTGAGGTTCTCCTTGGACCTGTTGCTCTCTTCTTCAGGATTTATCCCTTGGGAATTTCTGAATTCATAGTATTCGGTATTGTCTTTGTTTGGCTAACATCTGTAGCCTCAGCGTCTAGGTTGAGGAGCCTCTGCTTGAGTCAATATCCCAGCATACACTCCTAAATGGTAGTAGAGGCAGGCCCACCTTGGTCCTGAGTGGAGTGGCTAACACCAGATCTCTCCTTTTGTAGGAATTATTTGGCCTTCTTCTCGTACTGTGGTTCAGGCCTAGACTTCCTGGATGCTAAATTGAGCCACGAATGCCTGGACAGTGTTCATAGCCTTTCTTCTACTGTGGCCAGGACTTCAAATGACCCTTACCACTAGGGCCTTTTATTCCTAGTGGTGTGGAACTCCTGGGCTAACCACTGGGCTCTAAGTGGAGATTTTCTCTTATTTCCTTGAATGTTGGGGCCACCTCCTACCTTGCTGAGTTCCATAGGATCCTTTTACGTTTCCATTTCTATTAGATTTGGCTCTTGCCTTAGGACTCTTGCCATAGGACCATCCCCTGAACTGGTCTCCATCTAGGGCCCTTGTTGGGTTCTTGTCAAGGAACTCAGAACTGCTCCTCTGCTGAGGGCCTCCCTCTTCTTTAGAGTTCTGTATCTAGGCCACCCTCCTAGACAGGCTCTGCCTGTGAATGTTCCCCACATGGGAGCTCCTGGACTCCTTTCTGCCGTAGGACTCCAGAGTCACCTTGGTCTGTTCTCTGCCTTAAGACTTTCTCCTGGCATTGAATTCCCAAGCTACCAACCCCTCCCCCCAAAAACCCTCCCCCACATTGAGTTCTGCTTGGCTTACTTACTCCTGGCCATTCTAATTACTGGCAGCCCCTCTCTGGTTCCTATGGGGTTGTTTTGCCTACCCTGGAGTGTCAACTTTAGGGTATCTGCATGATCTACAGGGTCTTCACTGTTGGGGGTCCCCGACCAGCAACGACCCCAATCTCGGGATGCAATGGATGAGGTGGGAGTCAAGGTGGAAGCAACTCTGATTTATTGGGAGAAATCCTCCATTTTTATAGGGTTTGCACTACATGAGCAGAAGCAAGTAGCCAACGGGTAAAAGGATGACAGCATGGGAAGGAACAGAAATGTTGCAGAGGGACAGGATAGAAATGTTGCAGAACGGGTATACTGTTGCACTTTGTTCCGGTATGGGTATCAATATAGGTATGGGAAGGATCTAGATTGTTGCAGTGTATGGTACACTATGGTGTCTGCAAGCGTACGGGAAAGATTACGACTGTCCCAAGATAGTCTCTGTAGGGGTATGGGAACAAGGGGGGATGTTGCCGTACAGTATCTACGGAGGCATGGGAATGCTCAGGCATGTTGCAAGATGGTATCAGAGCTGTATGAGTTCCGTGAGACACGAGGCAGAATGTCCTGGTAAAGTATCAAAGATGTTCCAGTAAGTAAAGTAACAAAGCATTGTGTCAGGCATTGTGTTAGGCACTGTTTCAAGAGCATTAGGTAACAGCCAGCTGGGTGCCTCCTTCTGGACTCTGAGTCCCTTGTGGACAGACTCTGCCTGCATGTGTAGGACGACTACAGGGGCTGCTTAAGGGCGGAGGCCTTCCCTCCAGGCACCTGCCCGCAGTTCCAGCTCCTACTAAGCCTGTCTGGTTTTACCCAGGAAACAGGCCAAGTGCTAGAGTCCTGACAGCCCCAGGGTCGGCACCAACCCCTTACACTTCACCATCATTCTGTGAAGCCCTGGGCCAGGAATCTACAGCAGATTATCCTCATTTCTTTTTAAACTGGTAACTTTTTAAAGCATTATTGGGGGTGTTTGTAGGGGATTTGATTTTTTCTAGGTCCTAATATGCCATTATAATCACCAAAACAAAAAATGCTTGTGTATTAACCAATGGTCTTTGGCAGATGTTGAATAAAACATAGAATATAGAGGTTTTCTTTCACATTTGGTAGATACTGAAGGTACATATATATAAACATAAACATATGTATATATACACACATGTATATATGAGTATATGTGTGTGTGTACATATACATACATGCATGTATTTACATCTCTGTGTGACAGGAACATATTCGTGTACATGTATGTATACATCTCTGTATGACAGGAATATATTTCACTGTAAAACTCCTATGAAGTTTGACTTTGCATTTACTATATCAGTGTAAGTCACATAGATGAAAATCATTCAGTCAATCAATAAATATGCATTAAAAGCCTACTGTGTGCCAGGCATTGTGCTAAGTGCTGGGAGTATAAATAAAGGTAAAGATAGTCTGTGCTCTCAAGGAGCTCACTTGCTAATGGAGGAGACAACATGTAAACTCATCATGTGCAAACAAAATATATAGAGGTTGAACTGGAAATAATCAGACAGAAGGAAGGTACTAGAATTAAGAGGGATCAAGACAGACATCCTATAGAAGGAGGGATGTTAGTTGGGACTTGAAGGAGGCCGAGGAAGCTGGGAGGCAGAGACGAGGAAGGAGAAAATTCGAGACTTAAGGAACAGCCAGAGAAAATGCCTGTAGTTGAGAGATGGAGGAACTGTAAGGAGGCCGGTGTCCCTGGCTTGCAGAATACGTAAAGGGGAGAATGGTTTAAGGTGTAATAAGACTAAAAAAATAGGAAGGGGGCAAATTTTACAGGACTTTGAGTGCCAGAAATTCTTTTATTTGATCCTGGAAGTGATAGGGAGCCATTGGAATTTATTGAGTAATGCGCGTAGTCTCCTTGCCAACTTATCTAAAATATTTTGAGTTCTGTTCTATTTGTGTGTTCCGTCTCACTGCATATATATTTCTTCCATCGTGTTTTTTTCTCCCTCACCATGGCGATATTTAAGTGTAAAATCCATTTTTCTAGATTCTCAAGCCCAGGGATCATGTGTCCTCTCACTCTATCCAATCATCATCCGCGTTCTTTGTTCCCAAGTACCTTGTAAAGTTGTCTTACCAACTCAATCAGCGGGTCTCTCTGTATACCTGCTCTCTCTGCTACATACATTTTTATGTCAGCCAATCACTCTTTTTTCTATTTCATCAAGTCACCCTGGTGTGGAAGTAACTATAAACTTGCACATTACATCCATTTACTGAGAAGTGAGAAGAACTTGGCACAGGCTGGGTATGCCCAGTGGGAGTGGCCTCTCACAAGATCATAGCTAAAATCCTTTCCTTTCTTGCTCTAGCCTTGTATGAATAAGATACTATCCTTTGACCTGAACTGTCCTGTCCCCACACCCCTGCCTCATGTTATGCCCTGATGATTTCTTTGTATGAGTTTAAATATACTGCAACAAAGGTTTATTGCTATAAGAATTTGCTGCCTCTTTGATTCTTTTCTGAAACTTCTACATCCAGAAAAGGCTGAAACTGAATGGATAACATCTCATTCTTTTTTAATTTACTTAACCTGTAGAATTTTAAGCTATGGAATCCTAATATATTCTTTCTCTGAAAACTTTGAAATCTGCTTTCCTAATATGGAGAGCATGGATCATACTATGCTCAGCTTTCCTTTCTGTTCTGGTCTAGGCCTGACTGAAATCAGTTCAGTGATGTGAGACTCAGAATTGCTATGAAATGGAACCTTATGACATGTGTAATCAATAGACCAATAAACATTTATTAAGTACCTATTATGTAGCACTGGAAATACAAAAAGTAACAAAAGCCAGTCCCTGATCTCAAGGAGCTTACATGGCGGGGAGACTACCTGCAAATAACATATGCAAAGCAAGCTACGGACAAGATAAATAGGAAATAAAAGAGAGAAGGCACTGGAATTAAGAGGGGCTGGGGAAGGCTTCCTGTAGAAGGTGGGATTTAAGCTGGGACTTAAAGAAAGCAGGGAGGTCAGTAGTCAGAGTGGAGGAAGGAGAGTGTTCCAGACATGGGAGATGGCCATAGAAAATTCCCAGAGCCAAAAAAATGGTGTGCCTTATTTACTAAAAAGCAAGGAGGCCAAGGGGTCACTAGATGGAAGAATACATGTTGGAGAATAAAACATAAGACCGGAAGGAAGGAGGGAACTAGGTTTGGAAGGCTTTGACCCACAAGCAGAGGGCTTTGTATTTGATAGGGGGCCACCAGAGTTTATTGAATAAGGGTTGACATGACCCAACCTGAGCTTTAGAAAAATCACTTTAGTGGCTGAACGGGGAAAGGATTGGAGTGGGGAGAGACTTAAGGCAGGCAGACCTACCAGCAGGCTGTTACAATAATGAAGGCATGAGGGGGAAAAAAATCAAGGCATAAGGTAATGAAGGCCGGCACTAGATTTGTTGAAAAGACTAATAAAATTGTGTAAATTGGTTTATGTGGGACCTTTTTTCTTTGGAATATATGTTTAACAGTGAGATCTTTGGATCCAAGAATATGGTCATTTTAATTTCTGTCTCTCTTCTCTTTCTTTATCATTCTTTCTGTCTCTGTCTCTCTCGATTTCAAGTGGTTTTCCAGAAAGGCTGTACCAGTTCACAGCTCTAGTGTGCCTGTCTTCTGGAAGCCTAATATTATTTCTTTTTTCATTAAAATTCAACTTTATTTTCAGTTCCAAATTTACTCATTCCCCCAGTGAAAAGGCAAGAAAATAAAACTCATTACAAATATTTTTAATCATGCAAAACAAATTTCACCATTAGATATAACATACATTATTTCTATTTTTCATCAATACTGCCAGTTTTCTGTGTGTGAAGTGAAAGATCAGGTGTTTTGATTTGATTAGTCTTATTACTGGTGATTTAGAACAATCTTCCACATGGTTGTTAATTATTTGTAATTCTTCTTTTGAGAACTGTTATTCATGTTGTTGTACAAATTTTCTTTGGGTCCTGACTAACTATTGCCAATAAATAAACCAGTGCAGGATAAAGACACCGGAAAACTGGCTTATTCACTTGAGTGGGACTCACTTCATCAGTGGGTAATGAGTGAGTGAGTGAGTGAGTGTGTGTGTGTGTGTGTGTGGTCAGAGCAGGTACAACATTAGGCAAGAAAAGGCATTTGTTACAACAAAAGAGAAGACTTATGCTTTATAAAGGAAAGAATGTGTCTTTGTTACATAGTCATTTACACCACACCAAAGGAAGCAGTATCTTCTTTATCAGCGTTTAATAAACCTACTATGTGCTTTATCTGATAGGATAAAAAGAAAGGGACAACTTCCTTGACCTATCAGCCTCTGAGTTTTCCTTTGTAGTCATAAAACTTGAACTGGCTGAAGGGAGATATCGAAAGATAAGTTTGCTTTACGCTTTCCCTGCAGTAAATGTCTGAGGTATCACATGGTTAAAATAATGATAAATATAGGACAAAATGGATTTAGTTACTTTACCTACTGTGTGCAGGCACTATGCTTAGTACTTTGGACACTGAGAGGGGCAAAAAACATCCCCTGCCTTCAAGAAGCTCAGAACTAATGAGGAAGACAATAGGCAAACATGTGAGTGTATGTGTGTGTGTATATATATATATATATGTATATATATATGTGTATATATATGTGTATATATATAATATGTATATGTGTACAGATACATATATACACATATACATGTATACACACACACGCAAGATAAACAGGAAATAATTAAAAGAAGGAAGGCACTA
Source organism: Phalanger gymnotis (assembly GCA_028646595.1). NCBI lineage: Eukaryota > Metazoa > Chordata > Mammalia > Diprotodontia > Phalangeridae > Phalanger > Phalanger gymnotis. The sequence goes on along the minus strand of CM053622.1, from coordinate 209,093,583 downwards.
GTAATAAGAGGGGTTGGTAAAGGCAGGGTGTAGAAGATGGGATTTTTAGTTGCAACTTGAAGGAAACTAGGGAAGCCACTGGCTTTCCTCCAAACATGGAGGATAACCAGAGAAAATGCCCAGAGCTGAGAGATGGAATGTCTTGTTCAGTGAACAGCCAGGAGGCCAGTGTCACTGGATCAAAGATGTCGTCAGCAGTGAGGTGTAAGAAGATTGGAAAGTTTGGGAGGAAGGGGTGAGGAGTGTTGATTTTTAATTACTTTAAACACTAAACAGAGGATTTTGTATTTGATTCTAGAAGTGATAAGAAGTCACTGGAGTTTATTGAGTAGGGGTATAACATGGTTGGATCTACTCTTCAGGAAAATCACTTTGGCAGCTGAGTGGAAGATGGGTTGAAGATGGGGGGAAATGAGACAGGCAGACCCCACCAGCAGGCTATTGCATTAGTCCATTGGATGGGGTTGGGGAAGGGGAGTTGAGAGATAATGAGGAGTTGAATATGACACTTAGGTTGGGTTTATGAGGAACTAGGAGGATGCTGTTGCCTTGGAAAGTAATATTGGGGGGTACGGATTTTTCCTGGGGAAAAATGAGTTCAATTTCTGAGTTAAAAGGAACCTTAGAGGTCTTCAAGTCCAACACTCCCATTTTGTAGATGAAGAAACTGAGGCCCAGAGGACTTCATTGACTTTTACAAAGTCATACATCAGTTAGCTGAGATAAGAATTGAATCCTAATTATCTGACTTCCAAATCTAGTACATTTTCCACATTGCTGGTCTAATTTCTTTTCTTTTCTTTCTTTCCTTCTCTCCTCCTTCCTTCCTTCCTTCCTTCCTTCCTTTCTTTCTTTCTTTCTTTCTTTCTTTCTTTCTTTCTTTCTTTCTTTCTTTCTTTCTTTCTTTCTTTCTTTCTTTCTTTCCTTTCTTTCCTTCCTTCTTTCTATCCCTTTTAAACATACTGCATCATAGTTTTCCAGTATTCTCGTTTACATAGAGAATTCCCCCCAAAGTCATTTATGCTCTTAGGTTTATTGAACATAGGTGTTATTGAGTTTGATTGTTTCTGATTCTTATTTGTCTAGTCTATTCCACTGAGCTACATTTTAATTTTTTAACTTGTACCAAAGAGTTGTGGTGATTATTGATATATAATATAATTCAAAATCTGGAAGTGCTATCCCTCCTTTATTCTTACTTAAGGAATATTATTTCTTTTGAGATACTTTACCTTTTGTTCCTCCAAAGAAATTTTGTTATTAGTTTTTGGGGCTCCATTTAGTACTCTGATTGGTATAGCATGAAATCTGTAAAGTAATTAGGTAGAATTATAATTTTTCTAGTAATTTTGGTGTGGTCTAATTATGATTAATAAACATTCCTTCAATAATTTAAGTAAGGTCATTCTTTATGTCTCTAAAGCAAAGGGTTGACAAACTAAACTATGCTCAAGGACAAAATCCTGCCTTTGGCCTCTTTTTGTAAGGTCCAAGAGCTAAGAATGTTCTTTTTATTTTGAGTAAAATAAAAACTTTATTTAAAAATGTGAAAGACCATTTTTAGTTCACCATTCAAAATGGCTGATGTGCTAAATTTGGTGTAGGACTCTAGTTTGCAGGCCTCTGCTTTAAAGAGTGTTATTGTTTTTATCTGTTTTAAGAATGTCCTGGTAGATTGACTCTGAGATATCTCATGTATTTCATAGTTATTTTGGGTGAGAGATCCCATTCTATTATTTCTTCTTAGTTTTTGTTAAGGTTAGTTAGAAATTCTTATGGTTATTGTAGATTTATTTTCTATCTTGCTTCTTTACTAAGACTATTGTTCAAATTGATTTCTTTACCGATCTGCTGGCATTCTCTAGGTATGCCATTATTATCCTTTAGAAAGAAGGATAATCTTGTCTCTTCTTTGCTAACATTCTTGCCTTTAATTTCTTTTGTCTATTGCTAGTGTTGGTATTTCTATGTCAAAGAATAGTGGAGGGGGCACATCTTTACGTTACCTTTGTATTATTGGAAAAACATACTATTTTCCCATTTTAAATAATGCTAGCTTTTAGTTTTAGAGACATACTCTTATCATATTAAAACAGGCCTTCCCATGCCTCCCCCAAAATAAGTGTTGTATTTATGTTAAAGGCTTTTTAGTAATCTTACCACTATTATGTGGATTTGTTTGTTTTTGTTTTGAATATAATTCTTTATATTAGTTGATTTCTTCTTCTATAGATTGTGTTCTTCAATCCATTTTGTACACCTCTCCCAACAAATTGTACTTCTTCAAATAAAGTTTAAATTCCTTAACCTGACATTTAAAACTCTCTAAAATCTGACCCAATTTTCATTTTTAGTCTTACTTCCCAGCTGTTCTCTTACATATACACCCTTTGCCCCCAAGGCAAACTTTTTTTTTTCATTTTCCTCTCTTGGAATTTCCTATCTCTTCTCTGGCTTACTCATCTTCCTTGCTCAAGTAAAGTTGCACCATCTCCATAAAGTGTTTCCTCACTAAAGTGATCATTGCTAGTTCTGTCTTTGGAATTAATATTACATTTATTGTCTCTGCCATCCATAGAATCCTAGAATCTTAGAGTTTGATGAGACCTTAGAATTTGATAAGACCTTCTATTCCGACTATACGTCCCTGACAAAGTTTTTTAAAAATAAACTTTTCTTTTATTCAGTTAGCCAAAGTCTCCCATCTCTTTCTCCCCTCTCCCAACTGAAAAAGGAAGAGAAACAAAAGCTCTTGTAATAAATATGTAGAGCCAAACAAAACAAATTCTCACACTGGCCATGTTAAAAAAAAATCTCAATCTTTGCTGAATTCATCATTTCTCTATCAGAAGGCGGGTAACATGTTTCATCATAAATCCTAAGGATTTGTGTTTGGCAATTGCATTTATAAGAGTTCTCAAGTCTTTCAGAGTTGTTTTTACAATATTGTTATATAAATTGTTCTTTTGGTTCTGCTCATTTCACTCTGCATCAGTTAATAGAAGTTTTCCTAAGTCTCTCTGAAATTATCCCCTTCATCATTTCTTATGGCACCACAAAAGAGCTGCTATAAATATTAGTCCTATTCCTCCTTCTTTAATCTCTTTGGGGTACCCAAAGGCATAACCTTGAGATATGGTTGTCTTGTCTCTGTTTGGACACTAAAAAGGGCTTACTCTATTTTCAAATAGCTGTAATCAAATGTTTTGCTATACTTATAACATTTCTCTAATCTATGAGTCTAGTAGTCCTTTTAAAAGTGAAATGGTTTTAGTTTGGCAGGCCTTTTTTTAAATTAGTGAACCAATGATGACTCTTAGTGATCACTGCTTCCTCATTTAAGTACTCACCAACCAACTATTCATTTATTTTTAATTTTTCTTGGATACATGTCAAGCTCATTGGTCTTCCATTTCTAGGCTCTTTGACTTTGTTGACTTCTTCTGCCTGTATGTTTTGGTCTTCTTTGTCATCAAAGAAAGATTCCAAAGTCTGAGTCTGAACCTAAGTCCATTTTCACTGCCTGGCCATGTTCCCAGCCAACTACTAGACTCAAGTTTTTCTTGGGGGTATGACTGCTTGTAGAGTAGAGAGTACTTTGTCCCAAGCTTGAGGGGTTGCGCTGTTGTTTTCAGAGCTATTTCTACACAGCAAGCTCTGCAGCACTAGTGCTCCTCCCCCAAGAACCGTCAACCTGGACTGGACTCAGATTTTAAGCAGGTTCTACACTCCTGCTCCGATCAGCCACTTAATTCCTCCCACCAGGTGGGCCTGGGGTCAGAAGCAACTGCAGCTGTAGGTTCTGTTCTCAGAGCTGCACCACCTCTGCTCCCCCAGAGGTGGTGGCCTAACCATAGACTCCTTTCACTCTGTCCCTAGCAGCTTTTCTCACTGACCTTCTCTGTTGTCTTTGGTGTTTGTGGGTTGAGAAGTCTGGTAATTGCCACAGCTCACTGATTCAGGGTGCTAGGGCCTGTTCCACCCAGCTCCCAGTCTGGTTGGTCCAGGCACAGCCCACTCTGGGCTCTGCTCCCAGCTCCGTGGGATAGACCTTACCCAGAGACTATCCAGGCTGTCCTGGGCTGGAGCCCTGCTTCCCTCTGCTATTTTGTGGGTTCTGCAGTTCTAGAATTTGTTCAGAGCCATTTTTACAGGTGTTTGGAAGGACCTGGGTGGAGAGCTCACACAAGTCCCTACTTTCTAGCTGCCATCTTGGCTCCGCCTCCAGTCTTCCATTTCTAGTACCCATCTTTCTCCACTCTCTTAAAATAGGGAAAATGTTTGCTTTCCTTCAGTTTTTTGGTACTTTTCCTATTTTCTACAATTTCTCAAAGCTTGCATGTATCCAGATGTTATAGTAATCACCAAGCTCAATACATGCAGGCACATGGAACATCTAATTTCCCTTTACCTCAACAATTTATGTGGATTTGCTTGGTGACACTTGACCTACTTTTCAGCCAGTTTTCTAGCCAGTCATTATTTTCAACCCTCCCCAAAGTCCCATCCTATAAAATCCTCCTTTCAATACGACTTAACAAGTCTGAAGTATATTTTTACTGGTACTTCAAAGCTACACCAACACCTATGGAGTGTTAAAAAAAACTGGGGAAGCATTGTAGGTTGTTTTAGGCTTAGGGACAACATTGAAGGGGATACAAACAACAGATGTAGAGTTTTGCAAGGAATTGATGGGAATTATGGGAAAATGGGAATGGCCATGTTCAGAGTATTTCTGAATCAAAGTTATCCTAGCAAGCAAACATAGGTCTTAAGATTTAGTCATCTCATCTCTGAAAATTTTATGGAAGGCTTCCTGTATTTAACTAAATATAATTTTTCGAATTCTGCTGGGGGCAAGGTTAGTTGTTCCCCAAGTACTTGTATAGTATTTCCTTTAAAAATTCTTATATTTTGGAAAAAATGGTTCAAAACTTTTTTTTGATTTTTTAAAAAATTTATTTAATATATTTAGTTTTCAGCATTGATTTTCACAAGAGTTTGAATTACAAATTTTTTCCCCATTTCTACCCTCCTGCCCACTCCAAGAAGGTGTATATTCTGGTTGCCCTATTCCCTAGTCAGCCCTCCCATCTGTCACCCCACTCCCCTCTCATCTCCCTTTCCCTTCTTCTCTTGTAGGGCACGATAAATTTCTATGCCCTATTGCCTGTGTATCTTATTTCCTAGTTGCATGCAAAAAATTTTTTTGTTGTTTTTGAATGTCTGTTTTTAAAAGTTTGAGTTCCAAATACTCTCCTCTCTTCCCTCCCCACCCACCTTCCCTAAGAAGGCAAGCAATTAGACATAGGCCACACGAGTATCATTATGTAAAACCCTTCCATAATACTCATGTTGTGAAAGATTAACTAAGTTTTGCTCCTTCCTAGCCTATCCTCCTTTATTGAATTTTCTTCCTCGACCCTGTCCCTTTTTGAAAGTGTTTGTTTTTGATTACCTCCTCCCTGTCTGCCTTCCCTTCTATCGTCCCCCCTTTTTTATCTTCTTCCTCCTTTCCTGTGGGGTAAGATACCCAAATGAGTGTGTATGGTATTCCCTCCTCAGGTCAAATCTGATGAGAGCAAGATTTACTCATTCCTTCTCACCTGCCCCCTCTTCCCTTCCTAGAGAACTGCTTTTTCTTGCCACTTTTATGTGAGATCATTTATCCCATTCTCTCT
>CM053622.1:209066936-209087402 GCA_028646595.1 Phalanger gymnotis | reverse complement strand
ATAGACACACATATGTATATATATGCATACACACACACACACATATATATATTATATATATGCATATTCCTTTCAGCTACTATGATACTGAGGTCTCATGAATCATACACATCATCTTTCCATGTAGGAATGTAAACAAAACAGTTCAACTTTAGTAAGTCCCTTATGATTTCTCTTTCTTGTTTACCTTTTTATGCTTCTCTTGATTCTTGTGTTTGAAAGGCAAATTTTCTATTCAGCTCTGGACTTTTCATTGAGAAAGGTTGAAAGTCCTCTATTTTATTGAAAGTCTATATTTTGCCTTGGAGCATGATACTCAGTTTTGCTGGGTAGGTGATTCTTGGTTTTAATCCTAGCTCCTTTGACCTCTGGAATATCATATTCTAAGCCAGTTCAAAACTTTTGAAAGCACCAAAAGCATTACTTTTATTAATTTACTAATTGTTCCTGGGCTATTTCAATAGCTGACAGCTTTACAATGTCAATGTTTACAAAGCAATTCACATATGTTACTTTAAGTAATATTCAGAAAATGACCATCAGAAGTAATTATTATCTTCAATTTATGAATGAGGAAACCAAGGCTCAGAAAGGTTAAATGAATTGTTTATGGTTACACAGCTAGTAAGTGTTAGAAGCAAGATTTGAATGTAGGTCTCTCCTGGACTGAAAGTCAAGTTATAGTTGTCATCTAAAGGTACATTTGAGCATATGTGACTTGAGGATCGATAGAGTGTTATCATTGCTTCGTTATTTTGAGATAAGTTCTTGTTGCATTTCAAATAACTCAGTGTTAAGTAGAATACAGCAGTTTGAGACTAAAGGGGAATATTTAGCAGAAGATAGAAAGTGATAAGGAAAAAGTTTAGGGACATGCTTAAAGGGATCTATGTGGATGAATATCTGCAGAGTAAAATTTTAAAAAGACACAAAAGATGGTAATGAGGGTGTTAAATTGTAGACATATAGGAAAGGTAAGCAAGGTGCTATAAGTATAATCAGGAAAGCTCAAACTAGCATGAACTGAGGCATATGATAACTGCAGAAAAACATTTTTTTAGAAAGGCTGGTCAGGGTAAGAGAAAGATTTACAAAAGGATAGGACCTCTGCTTGGAGTGTACGTGAAGATAATAACAGATGACAAGATCTAGCAGAAGTCTTTGACTATTATTTTTTTTTCCCCAAAGTGAGTCTCATCTTCTGGATGGGAATCTTAGGACAAAAAAAAAGTTAACGAGGAATTGATTTTGCAAATTTCATTGACAATTGTCAAACACAATACACTTTGAATGGAAGAAATTGGGTAAAAAGTGAGAGTTGCATTATCTTTCTTCTCAATTTTATTTCTGGCTTCTCAGACAAGCTAAGGCATGGGGTCTGAGGTTTCTTTTTCTCCAATCAGTTAAATGTTCTCTCAATATTAATTTAGTTAAAGTTATGTCAGCTTAATATCAAATTAATAGACGCAAGGCACTCTGACAAGTGTTAGAGACACAAAGATAAAAGTGAAACAGTACCTGCTCTCAAGGAGTTTAAATTGTACTTAAATGTATATATGTGTGTATATATTATACATATATGCATGTATATGTATCATTTATCATAGTTCTAAATGGACAATGTAATTAGCGATATATGTCTATCAGTCAACCACACATTTTGTTGTTATGCTTGACCTAAAGCCTATTTTAGATGAAGGAGCTGGCCTTGACTATAGGCATTCTGACTATTCCTCAGAAGTGTAAATTTAAGAAATTTGTATCAAAATTTAACTGTTACCGATTTCATAATGTAGAAAGTAAAGAACATGTCAACTGGATTTGTTTTTAACTCAGTGTGCCTAACTATACTTAATATAAAATATTATTTACTAAGGTAAAGAGGAAAAGAAGGTATTTCTCTTATCTTTTTCTCTTTATGTTTTTCAATCCTATTTCTAAACTAACTGATACTTCTGTGTCATTTTTTGATGACAGGTAGAATAGGCCACGATCAGTTGATCAATTAAAACATAATTTGCACATAGTATTCACAATAAATACTCACTGAATTAAACGTGACTAGTCAAATCTTTACAACCAAAGCAAAACCATAAACTGAGTATAGAAAATATAGGAGAGACAACTATCCTCTTAATTGTCTCAGTTGTCTGTTTTTCTTTGGCTTCAGAAATGTGTTTACAAAGAAGTTAGGCTCAGCTTTGTAACCAACAAATCTCCTTAGAAAAAAATGATAATTTAGTCTTCATTGTCTAACTTTACATTTTGTTTTTCCTTTGCTGAGGAAAGCTAAGGAAAACCTAATGGATCACTAGTTTTCTTATTTAACACAACAATGGTAGAGTATTGTGTTCCGGGGGAAATGTAGTTTCCACCCTCAAACCAGCAAGGTTAGAATTAGAAGATCCGCGATGTGGGCCTGGAAAGCCGTCTTCTGCTCCAACTCCCTCGTTGACAGATGAAGAAAATGTGGCGGAAGCAGGGGAAATAATTTGCCCAAGTTGATAAGTGTTTGAAGCCATCTAATTTTTGTTAAACGATGGCAACACTCTTCTTAAAAATATTAAATAATTTTCTTTTAGTTTTCAACATTCACTTCCATAAAATTTCGAAATCCAAATTTTCTCCGCTTCCTCCACCCCAAGACCGCAACCCTCTTTTTAAGGCAGCGTTAGGGACCACGCGCCGAGCTGAACTCCACTTGGATGCAACTCTCCACCCTCTTGGGTTTGTGCAGTCGTCCTAGGTTCCTCACAGTTGACAGTCGCCCTGGGGTCAGTGTATCCTCCCGTACGGTGCGGTCCAGCGGCGCCCCAACCCTTGGTCTTCTTTCCGTAGCCTACGGGAGCGTCTAAAGCTGCTAGCGCATGCAGGACCCGACCGAGCGGAACTGGGGGTTGTTGAGCACGCGCTCCCTGTGCCCGCCTCTCACGTGCCCCGAGGTGCTAGTGGGGGGACAATAAAGGGGGCACGGGGAAGCGTGAGCGGGGCTGCTGTGCGCGCGCAAGGAGCGAGCGGCGGAAGCGAGCCTGTGGTGCGCGCGCAGTGGAGAGTCGCGTCCGCGAAGGCTGAGGGAGGGACTGACGGACAGATGGACTGACCCCGCAGGGGCCGGAGCCGCCATCCCTAGCCACGTGAGCTCTCGCGTCCCGGTCTTGAGGAGACCACCCTTTGAGTGTGCGGGGAGCTAGAGCAGCCTGGCCGCCTTCCAGAGGGGGCGGGCGAGGCGGGGGGAGGGATTGGGGAGGAGGCAAGGGTCGCCGCGGCGAGGGAGGCGTCCGTCTGTCCGTCCGTGCCCAGTGACGCCCCCTTCCCCTCCCCTAGCCCCGCTCTTTGTTCAGCCTCCGGTCTCCGCCCAGCTCTCTGCGTCCGCCTCCAGTCGGCGCCTCCAGTTCCAGGCGATCGCTCCCCGGGCGGCCCCTCGGCGTTGAACTTGGCCAGCCTGCGCCCAGCCGCGCCGCAGGAAGTTAGTTGCCCAAAGTGGCCAGCGGTTAGTATCTGTTGCAGCTCCCAGCGAGATCTGGCGCCCCGGGGGCGGCCCATGAGGGCTTTTAAGGACCGGCGTGTGTTTGTTGATGTGTGTAAGGGGGCCGAGTCGGGGAGGGGGTGAGGGGAGGAGGGGCCAATGCCCGCACTTAGTTTCTTCCCAGTCTGAAGACCGATGCTTCGCTCTGCGGAGTCAGGAGCTATTCACGTGACCAGTTTCATTCCGGACCCGCGGGTTCGTCCAGCTGGGAGCAGAATTTTCGTACCGAGTCAAGTGGGGCGGGGAAAACTGGGGGACCGGGAGGATCGGCGGCGGCGCAGCCCAAGTTCAATAGCCTTCAGGAGTCGTTTCTGTACCTGGGGACTAGAGGTAACACGTTTAAAACACTTTGACGTGATGGATTGGAAGGAGCCTTTGAAAGTGTTCTAACTAGCTGCAGTATTTGCCTGCAACTGGCTTTTTTTTTTTTTTTGAATGGGACTTAATGTGATTTTGAGCGGTTAGCCATACAACTTGTAAATTCAAACCTGTATTTTTCAATGGATTTACTAGGCTTTTGCAATAGTTTCAAACCTGTCTCACTTAAAGTGTCACTTAGAGCAACCATGAATTTGTAATTTTTTTCAGTGTATCTTCCATCCTCTAGCTTCTGCAATATTGTTAATTAGTGAGTTCTGCTAGAGAGAAAAAAGCTTTATTGGCCTTATTCAGGATGTAGAAAAAACTTTTTGATTAAGAAGCATTTTATAATAAATAGAATGCTGCGCCCAGTAATGAAGATCTGGATTCAAATCCCGCCTTTGACACTAATCATGTCGCCCTGAGCATTTTATTTCGTCTCTTTGAATTTGTTTCCTCATCTATGAAATGGAACTGGTAACTCCTGTAGTACCTACCATCGCATGGGCTGATTTGATGCTCGGATGAGAAAATCTAGGTAAAGTGCCTTGTAGATGCCAGCTCCTTTGGATGGGTGATGCTTACTTTCTAATCCTGCTGTAGGAGGTTATTACAACCAGTAGAAATTCCTGGTTCTTATGTCAAAACTTGGGAAAGCTTTCCTCTTTGCTAATTAAAAAGTTAAAAGATACACAGTTTCCTCCCTGTAGTAACTATTTAAGTAGTAATTAAATCTATAGAAAGAAGGGAGGAAGTTGGTAGTAGCTTTCTCTAGTTTTTTTACTTTTCCTGTTGCAGACCAGAATTGTCAAAGTAATGGAGGTCTCAATTTCAGCAACTAATTTTCTTCTTGTTTTCTGGTAACTCCTACAAGTTCAGTGGATTTAGTTAAAGTAACTGTTGGATGTGAATGCAATTTTTGTGTAGTCTTGAGGTCTCTGATAACACTATAAATAACCCTTGTTGAATTAGCAAAGCCTTGTAGCAGTATGGGAAGCTCTAATGCCTTTTGGCTGATATGGTGACTCTTTCAGCCCACATCTTCCTCTTTCTTCCTCTTTCTTTTCCCTCAGCTTGGACATCTCTGATGAAATTGCAGCTTGAAAGTTTGTAAAATGAAACAACAAGAAATACCCAGAACGAATGAACTATATTACTTTAGGGTGACTGACTGCTTTAAAAAATAAAGTCAGTCCCTATTTTAATTAGTTAATGCTACTTAAATCTTCTACTGTTTTAGTTCATTTTTCTTCTCTCAAATATATTTATTTTGAGGTGCCCACAAACAAAACTAGCATGCTTTTTATGATTTCACATGTTGAAACTCTGCTGTGGCTGAGAATTCTGATCTATCAGAACCTGTGCTCTTCCAGGTGTATTTTGAAAGAAATTTAGTTTATAGAAATTTAATTATATGGAAATCAGTGATAGTTCATTTCTGTTTTACTGTATAATTCACATAAAAGAGTGAGCAAAAATACACTTGCTTGAGGAGGTCATATCAGGAGAAGTACTCTAAAATATCTGAGAAGGAAAAGATCTCATTTATCTAAGGGAACCAGGAAAAGTTTTGCGGAGAAGATAACTTATCTGAGCCTTGAAAAACAGGGTCAGTAACTAATCTATCAGAACAGAGAGAAAAAGAAAGAAGTTGCAGTTGTATCCATTCCTTTATTTATTATTGACTTATAAAAGCTGTTAGTCTTCCTTGATAATCAGATAGCAGCTTGATAAAATTAATATTCATGATAAACTATGATTCATTGTACATTTTGCACAATTTTATAAGAATTAAATATCCATTGTTTTTATAAGACTACTTTCAATAAAGTTGTAGTGATAAGTACCTAAAGAACAAGTCTGTATTTTGAAGATACTCTGGATGGCACTCCGTACACTATTACAACCATATAGAATTATTCAGTCATATAAAGAATAATATAAATGGATTACATCTTTTTGAGTGGTTTATAAACTGTATTTATAATTATGGCTTATATTCCCTTACTATCTCCTCTCTAAAAGACAGATATGTATGTGTGTTTGTGTGTGTTTAAAAGGGTACAAAGGAGTATTAAAGGAAGAATAAAGTTTAATTGAATTCAAAAGTGATTAGCATTTTGGATTTTCCTTTTCTTATTTTGTTAAAGAAGCTAACTTTTTTTTTAAAATTTTAAGATTCCGTCTATTACTTGTTAGGTGATGACCTTTCTTAGAGATAATGGATAGGATTGGGGAGGAAGACGTGTTAAATCATGATTAGCCTTTCAGCCCTAAATGTACATGTGTACCTTACATATACCATAACCGCTGTTACTTTTAGGGACTGATTTCTGCTTCATAGAATTTGAAACATCAATATTCCTTCATTTTTAGGTATGTGTGTTTTTGCCAGGTTTTGTAACTTGTCGTCTGTAGGCCAGGATAGGCCCCAAATCGCATATTTTAATTGTTTTGTGTAAAACAGATGTCACTTTTTTCTGCTTCAGTCCCTCGCTCCGTTGTGTTACTGCCATTCACATCTTACCAATCCTCAACCCTGAGTCAATCCTACCATCTGCCTTCTCTTCCATGCTGTGAACACTACTGGAGGATGTCACATAATGATATTGACTGGATCTACTACAAATACATGTGCTTTAATTTCAACTGGGCCCTCACTCTTGCATGGTTATCCTGTATTTTTCCTTGATTGTCATATTCAAAGTTCCTTTGTCAAATGTTTTTCTCCTTGAGTCTCCAATGCTTCACTATCACCTTCTTTCTCATCACCTCACCTACTTTACTGAGATAATTGAGAACCATCTGTTATAAACTGGCTCATCTCCCTTATGTCACGCCTCAAAACACCTGTACAACTTGTCCGTTCTATCCTGCTTTATTCCACTTACCTTTTCATAGTAAACACATCTACTTGTACCACTGATCTAATCTCTGATTCAGGAGCTTGTACTACTGATCATTCCTTTCCACTAGTTTCTTCTTTACAAACATAAGAAGACCTTCCTCATTCTTCAAAAACCTTACTTTACTATGTGCTCAAGATACCAACCTACATAACTTTTGTTTTTCTCTTCAAAACTCCTAGAGTTGTTTGATTTTGCTACATCTACTTCTGTGCCAACCACGTCCCAGTCTCTTAAAATCAAACTCTAACTCCATTGCTTTGTTGAAATAAGTTTCACTAAAGTTATCAGTGATTTCTTAACTGCTAAATTGAGGACTCTTTTCTTAGTATTTGTTCCCTTGACCCATGGATAGCTTTTAATATTTTTGACCCACCACTTCCATCCAGAATTCTCTCTTCCCTCTTGGCTTCCTTGACATAGTTCTCTCATGTTCTTCTACCCATTTGACAGTGCTTCAGTTTCTTTTATTGACAAATCATCCCCTTGACAGTGGGTGTTTCTTAAGGTTCTGTTCTAGACCTTCTTATCTTCTAATTCTACCCCCTTGGTTGGTGATCCTTTTAGGTCATATGTTCAGTTATTTCTACACAGATGATTCCCAAATCTATATATCTAGTTTTATCTCTCTTCTGAACTCTATACATCATTAGATATATGTCTATCATCTCTGCCTTGCTGTCCCATTGGCATTTCAAAATATGTCCAAAATGGTACTTATATCTTTCCCTCTAGATCGTCCTTAGTATTTCAAGGGCACCACTACTATCTTTCTAGTTACTTATTCTGTAACCTGAGTTATCCTTAAATTTTCCCATCTTGTGCCAAGTTAAGTCAATTCTGTCTCTTTGTACCATCTCTAGTATCTGTCACCTTCTCTCTAGCTTTCTATCCTTTAAAATAGTCAACACCTTCATTTAGGCACCTTTTACCTCTTGTCTCCTATGGTAATAGCATACAAATTCTTACCTTTGCTTCCCCTTTCTCTCTACTCCAGTGGTTTTTGCATGCAGCTTCTTCTGTATAGCTGCAGAGATAATTGTTAAGCTTTAGTTTGGCTATGTCACTTCCCTGGTTAAAAATTTTCAATGGCTTTCATTAGGTTTTCAGCCTAGTATTTTAAGAGCAACAGGGACAAAGTTAATGTGGCAGAATGAGAGCATTTTTGCCTAGCCATACCAACACACCTCATCTATTTGCCAAACCAAATTCTGATCAGGAAAGCTAAGAAAAACTCACAGTGAGTCATTTTTTTGTAGTCCAGGTCAACTTAGGAAGACAAATATATGTCTTTGGCCACCGAGGTAGGAGCTGACCAGGAGCACAGTATGGCAGTAGCAAGCAGCAGCTGAACCAGGAGCATCCCAGTGCCCAGGTATGGTAAGGGAACAAGGAGAACACCAGTGCAGGAAGCACCAAGACAGAGAGAACCCCTGAACTAGCACTGGGAGCAGGAACAGATGCCATGTGCCAACTCTGTCACCTGTTACTCAGTTCTCGGTCAGAGATCCAGGGCAAAGAGGAGAGGCTGCAACCAAACTCAAGGCCCTAGCAGAGTACTGATTCTAAAACAAATTTCAGAAACTTAACTGTGTGGCTTTGGGCCTAGGAGCTGAGAGGTGATTCAGTTCAAATCCTTGATCCAGCACAGAAATCTAGTGGAAAAACTAAGGTAGGAAACAAGACCAAAGGGGGAGCCAACAGTTCATTCGCTCTGAACCTGCAGAACCTGTTCTGAACCTCCCAGAGGGCAAATAGTGAGTCTAACATTCTACTGAAATTCAACCACATACAAGCCAACAAATCCAAACCTGGTCAGGAGTTTGCCAAACTCAGATCAGGAGGGCAGTGAAGGGACCTGTCCCTGGATCACACCACTTTGGAAGTACTGAAAACTTGCAGGGCCCCAGACTGACTTGTGAAAGCAGCAGAAGCTCAGGCTGGACACCCTGACAGGACAGGGTAGATCCCTAGACCACTCCCCCTCTCCCCCCGAAGGAGCAGAGCATCAAGTTCAAAGCCAAGAAGTAGTCTGGAAGAATGAGCAAACAGAAGAGGAACTTGACCATAAAGAACTACTATAGTGATGAACAGAAGACAATGACTTGAAAATTCGTACAAGCAAAACTTCAAAGAAAAAAAGCGCATATTGGCCATGAGCTAAACAAAAATTTTTAGAAGAGTTAAAGCAAGAGGGAAAGAAAAGTTCTAAAAAGAGAAAGAAATAATTTTAAAAACTAAAAAAGAATGGTAGAGGAAAAAAGTAGGAAAGGAAACGAGAGTTAATCAAGAAAGCTATGAAGAGAATCTATAGCTTGGTAAAAGAGGTATAAAACCTAACTGAAGAAAATAACTCCTGAAAAATAGAATTGTCCAATCAGCATTTTTTAAAGTGCCTAATATGTGCCAGGCACTGTGCTAAATGTTGGGGTACAAAAGAGGCAAAAGACAGTACTTGCCCTCAAGGAGTTCACAATCTAAATAGAATCTAATAATTTCAAGAGACCTCAAGAAGTAATTAAAAAGACTGAAAAAACTAGAATAAAATTTGATCTATTTGACAAGAAAAGCTACTGACCTGGAAAATAGATGGAGGGGAGATGATTTAAGAATCACTAGTCTACCTGAAAGTCATGGGAGAAAAAAGGGCCTAGATATCATATTTCCAGAAACTATAAAAACAGCTTTTCAGATGATTTAGAACCAGTGGGCAAAGTAGAAATTTCAAGGATTGACTGGTTATCTCTTGAAAGAAACCACAAAATGAAAACTCCCAGTAATTTTGTAGCTAAAATTCAGAATGCCCACACCAAGGAGATAATATGGCAACCAACAATAATAAAAAGAATTCCAGTATCATGGTGCCACAGTGAAGATCACATAATATGTGGCAGTCATAACTGTAGAGAGACTGAAGGCTTGGAATAGGTATTCTGGAAGGCAAAAGATTTAGAATTACAACCAAGAATAACCCACCCTGCAAAACTGAACATAATCCCACAGGTGAAAAATGTTCGTTTAATTAAATGGAGAATTTTCAGGCTTTTTGGAAGAAAAGAACAGCTGAAAAGAAAATTTGATCTTCAAACACAAGGGTCAAGTATGAAAAGGTAAATAAGAGTGAGAAATCATCAGGGACTAGAAAAGGTTAAATTGTTTATATTTTGCATGGGGAGATACCTGTAATTCCCCACAGGTTTATCCTCACCAAGTGTCTTAGAATCTAATTAGACAGCCTAGGCATGAATCTGTTGTTTGGATGATCTCAAAAGACAAATGGAAAGGTGAGGAAGATGGAATACACTGGGAGTGGGGAAAGGGAGATGAAGAATGGGGAAAATTATCTCAAATAAATGAGACATGAAAGAGTTTATACAATGGAAGGGGGGGTGAGAATTAGGCAATTTAAACCTCATTATCATCAGAACAGGTTTAAGAAGAGAAGAATGCACAGTTGGGTATAGAAATTCATCTTATCCAATAGGAAAATAGGAGAGAAAAAGGTTAAGAGGATGGAGGAGGAGATTAAGTGACAGTGCCAAGAAATAAAATGGATTCTTAAAGAGGGAATGGGGCAAAAAAAGAAAAGGATGAATAGAATATAATGGAGGTAAACAGCAATCATAACTGAATGTAAATAGGATGAACTCATCCATAAAATGGAAGAGAATATCAAAATGGATTAGAAACAGTGCAACAAAATAGTTATTTATAAGAAACACTTAGAACAGGAGGGCACACATAGAGTTAAAGTTAGGGACTAGAGCAGAACCTCGTTTACTTCATCTGAAGTAAAAAAGGCAGGTGCAGTAATTATGATTTCAGACAAAGCAAAAGTCAAAATAGACCTAATTAAAACAAATAAGGAAGGAAATTACATTTTACTAAAAGGTAGCAAAAAATAAATTGGTTTCAGTACTAAACATGATGTACCAAATGGATAGCACCTAAATTCTCAAAGAAAAAGTTAAATGAATTACAGGAGGAAATAGGCCGTAAAACTATAATATTTGGGAACCTCCATTTACTCCTCTCAGACCTAGATAAATCTAGCCATAAAATAAACAAGTTAAGGAGATGAATAGAATTTTAGAAAAATTAGATGTGATGAATCTCTGGAGTATACTGAATTAGAATAGAAAGGAATATACCTATATTTGCTGTGCTTAGAAACATCACAAAATGGCTATTTATTAGGACATAAAAATCTCAGGACTATGTAGAAAAGCAGAAATGTTAAATGCATTTTATGACCATTATGCAATAAAAATTTTATTCAATAAAGGGCCTTTGAACCATAGATTAAAATTAATTGGAAATCTAACTTAATTCTAAAGAATTCAAAGAACAAATCATAGAAATAATTTTATTAAAGATAATGACAACAGTGAGCCAACACACCAAAATTTGTAGGATATAGCCAAAGCAGTACATAGGGGGGAAAAAATCTAAACTCTTAAATGCAAATCAAAACAATGCTTAGGTACCACATCTCCCTTGTCAGATTAGCTAACATGACAAAACAGGAAAATGACAAATACTGGAGAGGATGTGGGAAAATTGGAACGCTGTTATATTGTTGGTGGAGGTGTGAACTGATCCAGGCATTCTGGAGAGCAATTTGGAACTATGCCCAAAGGGCTATAAAAATGTGCATACCCTTTGACCCAGCAATACCACTTCTAGGGCTGTATCCCAAAGAGATCATACAAGTGGGAAAGGGACCAGTATGTACAAAAATATTTATAGCAGCTCCTTTTGTGGTAGCAAAGAATTGGAAGTCAAGGGGATGCCCATCAATTGGGGAATGGAATGGCTAAACAAGTTGTGGTATATGAATCTAATGGAATACTATTGTGCTATAAGAAATGGGGAAGATACAGACTTTATAATAACCTGGAAAGGCCTACATCATATGATGCTGAGTGAGTGGAGCAGAACCAGGAAAACATTGTACACAGCCACGGACATATTGGTTCTGTGATGACTAACTTTGATAGACTTGGCTCTTCTCAGCAATACAAGGTTCAAAGATGGTTCCAAAGGACTCATGATGGAAAAAGCTGACTACATCTAGAGAAAGAACTATGGAGTCTGAATACAGATTGAGGCAAACTATTTGCTCTCTCTCTTTTTTCTTTTTTTCTTCTTTTTTTGGTTTTGTTTCTTCTTTCTCGTGATTCCTTCCATTGGTCATAATTTTTTACAACTTGATTATTGTGTAAATAAATTTAATGTGAAAGTATATGTAGAAGATATATCAGATTCCATGTCAGCTTGGGGTGGAGGGAGGAGGAAGGGGAGGGGAAGAAAATCTGGAACTCAAAAACATGCAGAACTGAGTGTTGCAAACTAAAAATAAAAAAATCTTAATAAAAATCTAAACTAATCTAAACTATATTGCATCAGTAAAAAAGAAATAACAGAGTAATAATTGAATTAGGCATAAAACTAAAAAAAATTAAAAACAGAGAACTTAAAACCCCCCAATTAAATACCAAAATAGAAATCCCAAAAACCAAAGGGGAGATGAACAAAATTGAAAGTAAAACAAAATCATTGGACTAATAAGAAAACCAGGAGCTGTTTGAAAAAACAAGCTAGTAGATATACTATTGTATAATTTGTTTAAAAGAGAAAACTAAATTACCAGTATCAAAAGTGAAGAAAATGTGAATTCATAACCAGTGAAGAAGACATAGAAGCAATTATTAGGAACTGTTTTGCCCAACTATATGGCAATTAAACTGACAGTCTTAATGAATAGATGAATATTTGCAAAAAAACAAATTGCCCATATTATCAGGACAGAAAAGAGAATACTTAAATACTTAACCTCTATCTTAGCAAAAGAAAGTGAACAAGCCATAATTGAACTCCCTGAATAAATAAATAAAACCAATACAGCTAGAATTATAAGAAAAGCAGCAAACTGGGAAGAAATCTTTGCATCATGTTTCTTTAATAAAGGAATAAATAAAACATGTCAGGAACTGAGTCAAATTTATAAGAAAAAGAGCCATTTCCCAAATGACCAATGGTCAAAGGATATGAATAGGCAGTTTTCAGAGGAAGAAATGGCTATCAATAGCCATGTGACAATGCTCTAAATCACCCACCAATAATTAGAGAAATGCAAATGAAAATAACTGATGTACAACCTCATATCCATCAAATTAAGATGACAAAATAGGTAGGAAAATAGGTACGCTAATGCATAACTGGTGGAGCCGTGAACTAGCCCAACCAACCATTCTGGAAAGCAGTTTAGAACTACTCCCAAAAAGCTATTAAATCAAACATTCTCTTTGACCCAGCGGTACTGTTATTAGGGCTATGCCCCAAAGAGATCAAAGAGGGCCCATATTTATATGCATAGACATATTTATAGCAGCCCTTTTTTGTAATGACAAAGAATTGGAAACTGGAGAGATGCTCATCAATTATGGAATTGCTGAGCAAGTTAAGTCATATGAATGTGTTGGAATACTGTTGTGCTGTGAGAGATGATGAAGGGAATGATTTCAGAAAATCCTAGTAAGACATGTATGAATTGAGCCAAAACAAAGTCAGCAGAACCAGGAGAACAGTTTATATAGTAAGAGGAATATTAGAAAGATAATCAGATCTGAAAGATAGAGTATTCAACCCAGTTACCCACCAAAATTTCAAAGGACCAGTATGAAACATGCTATCCACCTCCAGAAAGAGAACTGATAAGAGTACAGATTGAAGCATATTTTCTGCAGTGTCTTGCTTTTTTCTCACCAGGACATGACTTATGTGCAAATTTGGGTTTGGTATGGTTTTTAATTTTTCTTCTCAATGGGTAAGGAAGGGAGGAGGGGGAGAATTTAGAACTAAAAATGAAAATGAATACAGAAAATACATAAAAATATAAACTTTATCAGGGTGCAGCTGTACGTTGCTCCCCTCTCCCCAGCCAAACAAATATACATCTTTAAGGGTCACAAACATATGGCTTCAGCCTACCTTTTCAGTCTGATCTCAGCATACTCCTCTATTTGCACTCTAAATTCCAGTCAAATTGGTCTGCTGTATTTGCAAAAACTGTCTTCCATTACTGAAATGCAGTTCCTTATTATCTGTTCAGATTCATTTAAAGCTCAGCTCAGGTACCTCTGCCTGCATGGAGGCTACTTTTAATTCTCCCTGTCTTAGTTGTTAAGGTTCTCTTCCTACTCCAAGTACCTTGTATTTTACCCCAACCTACATACTGTGTAACCGCTGTTGAATGTAATCTGTGAAACAGGAATTACTTAATTTTTAACTATATCCCCAGTGCCTAGCACTGTGCCTTATACATAACTGGGTACTTAATAAATTTTTAAAAATTGAATAATACCTAAACATTAAAAAAATTGTTAAATAATTATCTGAGGTTCTCCTGTGAACATTAGTTTTTTATGCAATTCCCAAAACACCGTACTTTTGTATGTTATTTAAAACATCTAATACCAAGTATGAAGTCAACATGTTGAATGAGCAGTATTTTATTGTTGTATCTATTTCTAGTAATGATATATCCTTTGGTTATGATAATACAACATGAGCTCTTTGGTAATTCCAAAAGCTATCTATTTGAAATCTTTTCCTAGTTTTTGATTTATGATATATAATTAAAATGGTGCCATAGAAACATGTATAGCTCTTAAGTTTTTAAGCTTTAAATTTTTCAAGGATGGTGATTTACATTTCAGGTAAATTTGTAAGAGTATACAGTCTTAATCTTCTGGTTCTTTGTTATCTTCATTGGAGGAAAAGGACTGATTACATTATTCTACAGGGTGTCCCTAAAGTCTGGACACATAGGAAATCTCATTAACATCTCATTAACCATTTCAGTGAAGACTCAGTATTGTTCAGCGACTTCTTTTTCTGGAGTATGCTAAAGAAGAAGGTGTACTCAATGAAAATGAAAATCACAGATGCATCACACTTGATCGAATGCATAAAGAGTGAATGTGTTAAAATCAACGGCAATGTGGAGTTATGTGAATCTTGCAAAGAGCATCAACCTTTGCATCACAAGTGATGGAAATCATTTCAAAGATGTTATTTGTTAATATTCCAATTAAAGAAAATGTTGAAAATTTCATTCATTTCATTTCTTGAAAATACACATTTTTGTCTATGTGTCCAGACTTTAGGAATACCCTGTAGACGGCCCCTTTATAAAAATTCCCTACTCTGAGTCTTCGAAAATTGAACTAGGTTTAAGAGATGAAAGCAGCTATTAAAATTGTATTGCACAATCTTCAAAATGAAAGTTAGTTCTGATTCATTTCAGCCTGGTCTTTGTCACAAAACAAAAGCAGCATGAGTATAGGACCTTGCATTTGGTAGGTGTTGAGTAAATGTTTGATGAAAGGTAAAACTTTAATTCACAAGTTTCCCTGTTTCAGCTGGGATTTCAGGAAGGCTGGAGGCAGAGTCAATTATTTATTCACTAAGACTTGCTGGTAAAAGAGGATTTACAAGATCTGCATACTTAGTAAGTTCAATTCTCAATTCAAGTTGGTATCTCGATTAGTATTTAATAAAATTTAATAAAAATGTAAACATTTCTTTTTCTGATAAGAATTATATTCAATTAGAAGTTAATCATGAAGGTCTGGAGAATCAAGGAGAAAGTCTCCATTTCACACATTTCTATTTCAAACTTTTTGAGAACAAATTATTCTCAATATTCGTTGTTAATTTACAGTCTTGAATGTAACTTCTTTTTTATTTTCTGAGATAAGCTCGAAGAGGGTAGCTTTTGTTAGAAGGGTTATAATTTAAAATCATGCATGAAAATGACCCTAAAGAGAAGGGGGTAGATAGAAGCCACACTGGAAGTGGCCTTGAGAGATATAACATGTTTTTTTTAGAGGCAATATGGTTAGTTATTACTGGGAACTTGTGGCATGTAGGGAGTTGCTTGTTTGTTTTTATGATGTGACTTGGATATTGTGGAGGCAGAACCTTCTGTGTGACACTACCTAGAATTCTTTTTTTTTTCCTTTAATATATATTTTTAATATTGCCAAACATAAATGTTGTACAGTTTACTTTTAGGTGAGTTGTGTTAAAGTACAAATACAGAACTAGTTTTGGCTCTAAATATTAAGGTTAGAGTGTGGATTAAAATTTCCTGCTTCCCTTTCATTGGCAGATAAAAACAAAGCTTTATTCTTTGTTTTTTATTATCAGATAAATATTTCAAAGTGTTTCCTTAAGGTAATATTCTTTTTAAATTTTGTTTTAAATTGATTTTTTATTTTACCACCATCATATTGCATGTATCCCTTCTCCCCACTCAGAGCCATCCCATCTGACAAATAGTGTTTTTTTAGAGACAGAAAAAAAGCGTAACTGATCCATACATTGAAAAAGTCCAGAAGTATGTGCAAAGTATAATACTTGTGGACTTCGCCTACACAAAGGGGTTGGTTGGGGGTGTCTTCTTCATTTATGTCCCACTTGATCTTTATAATTTTGTTGTGTTTATTTTGATTTTTTGGTGTGTAGTTGCTCTTTCCATTTACATTGTTGTAGTTACTGTGTACGTTGTTTTCTTGGCTCTGTTTACTTTACTCTACATCAGTTCATATAGATCTTTCCATGATCCTCTGTATTCATTACACACATCATTTCTTATACCACAGTAGTATTCCACTACATTCACGTGTCACAAATTATTTGGCCATTCCCCAATCAATAGGCATCTTTGTATCTAATTTTTTGCTATCACAGAAAGTGTTGCTATAAATATTTTGGAGTATATAGGGACTTTTTTCTTATTAATGGCTTCCTTGGAGTAGAAGCCCAGTAATAAAATCTCTGGTTCAAAGTATATAAACAGTTTAATAGTCATTTTATTTGCATAATGCCAAACTGGTTTCCTCGATGGTTCTACTACTTCACAGCTCCACCAGCAACATATTAGTGTGCCTATTTTCTCACAACCCCTGTGGCATTGACTGTTGCCAGTTTTTGTCAGTTTCGCCAATTTTCAGGGTGTGAAATGAAATCTCAACTTGATTTTGATTTACGTTTCTCTTGTTAGTGTTTTTGAGCATTTTTTCACGTGGTTGTGAATTCTTTGCAATTCTTTTGAGAATTGTTTGCTTATAACCTTTGTCCATTTATTTGTTGGGAAATACCTATTATGTATATGCCAATAGATAAATATAGATATAAATGTGTATATGTGGCATATGTGCATGCGTATGTTGTTTATCCAGTTTGGACTAGGTAAACCCTGTGTATTATCAGAGAAATTTGCTGATAAATAAAATATATATAGAATAATTTTACATATATCCATCCTTATATATTTTATATATATACATACATATATATATACACACACACACACATATATGTATACACACACACACATACCTACACACATAACTTATTTGGGTCTAATGGTAGCCATCTCTGGGGGGGGGAAGAAAAAAAAGAAATTTACATAATTTTGTTGTATATTTGAAAGGAATAGCAAGTTGTGCATAGTAGATATGCATTTTCATCTTTTTATTGTACTGTTATGGAAATGCTTGTTTTATTCCATACATTAAAAATAAAATAACTGTTGTTTCTAAATTTCCCTCGTCTCTTCTGTTCCATTGATATATCTCTATTCTTTAACCGTTACCAGATGATTTTGATGACTGATACTTTATCTTTCATTTTGAGGTCTGGAACTGTACTATTCCTCCTTAATTCTTACTTCTCTTCATCATTTCACTTAATAGCATAGATCTTTTGTTTTACCAAATAATTTAAAAATTATTTTATCAAGCTCGCTAAAGTATCCTTTTGGTAATTCGAGGCACACAGCATTAAAAGTCTAAGTTAAATTTGGCAATACTACCAGAATTTTTACTGAACTCGTCTTACCATAAGCACTTAATATTGTTCCAGCCATTTATGTTCTTTATTTGTTTGAGGATCACTTTGTAATTGAATGTATCCAAGTGTTTTGTATATCTTGGGAAGCTGATCTCCAGATATTTTATGCATTTTGTAATTATTTGGAATGAGATTTCCCTTTCTGCCTGGAGGAGGACACGGCCCCCAACCTGGTTCTTGAGCCTCATAAGGCGCTTGGCACCCTCGCGTTTGTCCTTTGCCAGCTCACGGAAAAAACGCGACACTTTAGGCAGGGCGACATCGTCCCGATCGAAATAGAAACCCAGGGATAGGTAGGAGTAGGAGGCCTGCAGGTACAGGTTGGCCAGGAGGTTGATGGCGGCCTCGGCCTCAGAGGAGAAGTTTTGGCGGATCTGGGAGCTAGAGCTCATGGCACCGTCGGCGAAGGGAGGAGGCGGCTGGGCCAGGAGGCGGGGGTTGGCTGGTCCCGGGGGCGGGGGGGGGGGGGCAGCTGGTCCCCGGGGCTGACGGACTGCAGAAAGGTAAAGTTCAAAACCGAGGGGAGCTGGGGGACCTCAGATCTGTTCCGTCCAAACACTGTTGAAGCAAGAACTAGAACTGGGAGACGTGGTGCCGTCTTCTGTCTTATTAAGTGTTGGGTTATTTTCCTTCATTTTGCAGTACTTATGTCTGAACTTGTTGACTGCATTATCTGGAGGCCTTATTTCTTTCTATAACTGTTTTTCCTGTATTTATCTCTTTATTTTTAAGGTCTTTGAGAGTCCTTCTTCCAAAAATCTTTGATACTTTCAGTCTTCCCCCTCCCATTATTTGCTTTTTCATTTATTTACTGAGTCCCTCTCCTCTGATTGTGATTTTTTTTAGGGAGTGGACCTCAAAGTGTTTCAGCCACTTCCCACTCTGGGCCGTTCACAGTTTTACTACCATCAGTCTCCACCCCAGATGGATGCTGTGTTCTTTCCCTTGGGCTTGGGATAGTTAGTACTGCACAGTTTCCCTCATGCAGGGTACCCTGTCCTGGTGACCTATGCCACTCTCTTTATTCCTTAGTTCTCTGGCCTGGTACCAGCAGTTCAGAGCCTGCTTATGCTGGCACCAGTGGTTTAGAGCTTTTCGGTGCTTGGTGATTCCCATTGCAGTTCCCAGCAGGCTTTTTCCTCCCGAAGGCTCTGTGGCCAAGCAGGTTATCAAGGCCCAAGCAAACTTAGGTAGGCTGGAGCCTTAGGGTCACAATGACGCTGGATAGGGAACGGAATATGGGATACAGAGTTTTGATGTAAGCCTGTGTTGTGTCCTTGAGTCTCCTTGCAGCCTCCCTGCCAGTACCGTGGAAGATAAGGGAGGAGTGCTGAGTGAACTCGGGGCATTGAACCTCAGATCTTGGATTTTGTGGAGGCTGAGAGGGGCTACCTTCTTTTGGATTCTGAGTATTATAGACCATGAAAACAGCTGAAATTGCTTTGTCTTTGACACATAATTTTCTGTTTTGAAGAGGTTTAAGAGGTTGTAGGGGGTTGGCAAAAATGTTTAGTTTGCCATCTTATTGCTCACGTGACCTGGAAGTCCCTCAACATAATGTCTTTAAGGTCACACTGGGTTTCTTTGTGTATTGTGGGTGTTGTGAATACACATAAAATAGATGACACAGTTCTGACTCACAAGGAGTTACATTCTAATGGGGAGAAAACAAATATGTGTCAAGTGTTTACAGAATGGATACAAAGAAACATACATGCAGCATTATTAAATGTAAGGTAGTTTGAGGGGGCACTAACAGTTGAAGGGATCAGGAAAGGCTTCATGTAGAAGATAGTGCTTGTGGTATATAAATGCATTAAAACTAAGCCAATTTTGTACAGTTAAGCAAAGACTAGATTGATAATTTTGTAAGCTTCCTGGATGATACCAGTTTATGGTAAGTATGATATAGGGAGAAGTCAAGACGCTCCTAGTACGTAGTAGAGCTTAATAAACATATTCTTTGTGTTTCTTCAGACTGCGGGCTGTTGTATGAAGAGAGACCTAGCCTTTTCATGTGGTAGAAACTGCAGGATTGGCCCTCCATTTACACAGTCACTGTTTTATCATTGACTGTTATGCAAGGGAGAATATGGCAGATTTGGGAAAGAGCTTTATTAGGGTGCCTCAATACAACATATACCTAGATAATTTGATTTTAGGATCCATAATTTGCTGGCTCTATGGCTATGGAATTCAATTTGACAGGTTATTTTAAAGTTGTTTTTTTAAAAATTTATTTAATTTATTTATTATTTTTAGTTTTCAGCATTAATTTTCACAAGAGTTTGAATTGCGAATTTTCTCCCCATTTCTACCCTCCCGCCCACTCCAAGATGGCATATATTCTGGTTGCCCCATTCCCTAGTCAACCCTTTTGTCACCCCACTCCCCCCCCCATCTCCTTTTCCCTTATTTTCTTGTAGGGCCAGATAAATTTCTGTGCCCCATTGCCTGTATATCTTAATTCCTAGTTGCATGCAAAAAGTGATTTTTTTTGAACATCTGTTTTTAAAACATTGAGTTCCAAATTCTCTCCCCTCTTCCCTCCCCACCCACCTTCCCTAAGAAGGCAAGCAATTCAACGTAGGTCACATGTGTATCATTATGTAAAACCCTTCTACAATACTCATGTTGTGAAAGACTAACTATATTTTGCTGCCTCCTATCCTATCCCCCTTTATCCAGTTTTCTCCCTTGACCCTGTCCCTTTTTGAAAGTGTTGTTTTTGATTGCCTCCTCCCCCTGTCT
>CM053622.1:209045075-209066436 GCA_028646595.1 Phalanger gymnotis | reverse complement strand
TCCTTTAGCCAGTCATCAACTTGTTTTTCATGGTTTTCTCTCATCTCTCTCATTTCTCTTCCCAATTTTTCCTCTACTTCTCTAACTTGCTTTTCCAACTCCTTTTTGAGCTCTTCCATGGCCTGAGACCAGTTCATGTTTTTCTTGGAGGCTTTTGATATAGGCTCTTTGACTTTGTCGACTTCTTCTGGCTGTATGTTTTGGTCTTCTTTGTCACCAAAGAAAGATTCCAAAGTCTGAGTCTGAATCTGAGTCCATTTTGCTGCCTGGCCATATTCCCAGCCAACTTACTTGACCCTTGACTTTTTCGTGGTGTTGTGACTGCTTGTAGAGTAGAGAGTACTTTGTCCCAAGCTTGAGGGGCTTCGCTGTTGTTTTCAGAGCTATTTCTGCACAGCAAGCTCTGCCACACCAGGGCTGCTCCTCCCCCAAGAACTGTCAACCCAGACGGGACCCAGATCTTAAGCAGGTTCTGCAATCCCTCTCTGATCCTCCACTTAATTCCTCCCACCAGGTGGGCCTGGGCCCAGAAGCAGCTGCAGCTTGGTAAGCAGCCTCAGACCTGTACCACCTCCACTGCCCCTGAGCTGTGGCCCAGCTGCAAATTCCTTTCACTCTGTCCCAGCAGCTTTTCCCACTAACCTTCTCTGTTGTCTTTGGTGTTTGTGGGTTGAGAAGTCTGGTAATTGCCACAGCTCACTGATTCAGGGTGCTAGGGCCTGTTCTGCCTGGCTCCTGGTCTGGTTGGTCCAGGTGTGGCTCACACTGGGCTCTGGTCTGCTCCGCTCCCGGGTCTGTGCGATAGACCTTACCCAGGCACCATCCAGGCTGTCCTGGGCTGGAGCCCTGCTTCGCTCTGCTATTTTGTGGGTTCTGCAGTTCTAGAATTTGTTGAGAGCCATTTTTATAGGTGTTTGGAGGGACCTGGGTGGGGGGGCTCGAGCCGCCATCTTGGCTCCTCCCCCTGATACCTAAAGTTGTTCATAGGGAAATGTTGGGTGAGTTTGGATAGGTTATTGCCTCTTCTGTGCCATCTTGGCCCTGCCCCCTTTTATACATGACTAATCATGTTCATCAGTTATATCTATCAGTATCCTTAGTACCCCAGGATGTAGCTCATCTGGGCCAAGTGACCTGGATTCCTCAAGAGCAACTACATACTTTTTTATTCTCTTCTTATTTTGGGTATCAGCTCTCTATTCCTATTTTTGTTCTATTGTTTCCAGTGCAAGCATCATTCTCCTGCATAGAGAAAATATTAACAAAATAAGAATTAAGTGATTCTGTCTTTTTTTTCCATCATGAGTTACTGTCCCATCCACTCGAAGTACAAGCACACTCTTTGATCTCTAACTCAGTCATTTCTATGGTTCTACTATGTTGTCTTTGGGAGAATAAGCGGTTTCTTTGGCCTTAGTGTATCCAGTTCCCTCTTCGTCAGGAAGGAGCTCAAATCTGTGTTTGAGCTCCAAGTTTACAACTGTTTGTTCCCTTCCCTTTCCCCTCCCTGTAGCAATCTTCTGCTCTTCAAATTCTGACTAAGCTCAAGTCTTTCTTTTTCCACCTCAGATCTTTTTTTCCTCTAAAGCCTCAGTTTTGTTTTCTATAATAACCTGAAATGAAGAGAGGCATCCTTTGCATCCTGTTACCTTCTTTAGGAGATAGGCCAGCCCACATGGGTAAGAGTCACTCAGCTGTAGCAGAAATATAAATACTGTGTACTTGATGCTGGTCACTACAGAATTTCTCCTACTTTCCATACCGATTGGGATTTTCAGCCTTTTAAAACAATGTTATTTGTACATCAACTCTAAGCACCTGTTTCGGTCATCTAACCTCATCCAGCCTTTACTTGGAAGGTCTCTAATGTGGGAGATTCCACTCACTGTTAAGGTAGCGCATTCTACTTTTAGATAGCTCCTATAGTTAGGACGTTTTTCCTTACATTGTACTGAAATCAGCTTCAGGTAATACTATATCTAGTTTTTCTGTCTGAGACCAAGCAGAAATCCCTCTTCTACATGTTAGTCCTTGAAAGACTTGAATGTAGCTATTATTTTTCTCCCAAGTTTTTTCCTCTCAAGGCTAAATATATTTAGTTACTTCAGTCTGCCATCTCATAACAGGGTCTCTTATCATTGCGGTTACCCTTCTCTGGATATCTTCTTGTATAATGTGATGCCCAGAACTGAGCACAGTTTTACTGAAGTGGTCTGATGAAGGCAGAATCAGTGGCACTAGTGGGACTTTCTTATCAGTGATACTAGATACTATGCCTCTTTTAATTCAGTCTGAGAGCGTAGATTTTTTTGACTGTTATGTTGGTATTGAGTAGTTCACAGATTGCAGTCTACTAAAACCTTCAGAAATTTTTTCCATAAGTTGGTGTCTGGCCATGTTGTCCCATTTTGTGTTTTTGAAGGTGATTTCTAAAAGTTTAAGACTTTACATTTATCTCTATAAATTTCATCTTATTATATTTGGCTTTTCATTAGGCGTTCTTTTCTTATTCATGCCGGTTCCTTCATGTGTTCACAGAGATAGCTACCAGTAGACTGTTAATGCTGATAGTCACAAGGAGATGTATTAAGCACCTGAGATGAGCCAGGCACTGTGCTATATGCTTGGGCTACAAAGACAAAAGAATTCTGAAATAACCGCTAATTTTAAGGAGCTGACATTATTTTGGGGGAAATAATATGTACAGATGTAAGTATAAATAGAATAAATAAGTGAATGAATTCCAGATGGGATATTGAGTATTGAATGTGAGAAGCAGAGAGAAGTACAGTTTAGATGGATGAAGTGCAGAAAGGGGAGTACTGTATAATGTCTAGAAGTACAGATTGGGCCTAGGTTATGAAGGGCTTTAGATTGGAACCCAAAGGCAAGAGAGAGTGACTAGTTTAAGTAAGATAGTGATCTGGTCAGATTTGCTTAAGAAAAATCACTGGCAGCTGTGGAGAGGATAGATTGGAATGGAGAGAGACTTGAGTCTGGGGAATCGAATAGGAAGCTTTTGGAATAGTCTAAGTGAGAGGTGATGACGGTATCAACTAAGGTGTGGTTGTGTAAAATAGAGAAGGGGTTGGAAGTGAAGGAGGTTGTGGAGGTAGAAATGGCAAGATTTGGTGTGGGTGAGGGAGGGGGAGAGAAAGAGAAAGACAGAGACAGAGACAGAAAATGAAGGATAGCGCTGAAATAATGAACCTAGTAGACTGGTAGGAATGGTAGTGCCCTTGACAGAAATAGGGTAGTTTGGAAGAAGGGTAGAGTTTTAGGAGGAAGATAAGGAGTTCTCCTTTGGACATACTGAATTTGCAGTGTCTCTAGGGCATCCAATTTAAAATGTACTGTAGGCAGTTAGTGATGTCAGGTATGAGTCTGGGACACCATTATGCAGCACTGAGAAAAGAACATCAGATTAATCACTAAGAGTTTATTGGAATTTTGGAGAGAGCAGTTTCAATTGAAGGACTGCAGAAGCCAGATTTCCAAAGGTCGAGGAGGGAGAGTGAAAGGTGAGTAAAGGCAATAAATATTGACAGCATCTTTTAAGAGTTTGAGAAAGAGAGGAGAGGAGGAAGAGAGGGGAGTGTGTGTGTGTCTGTAAGAGAGAAGGAAAAGGGAAAAAGAGCGTGTGCACTGCCAGGAAGTATTTCAGGGGACAGTAGAGTTTAGTGAAGGGCTTTTTTTTTTTTTTGAAAAAGAAGGAGACTTAAATATTTGAATGCAATGAGCCAGTAGATCAGAGACAGAAGGGAGCATAATTGAGGGGGCAATCTTCTGGCAGAGACTGAAGGGAATGAGATCAAGTGCACACATAGAGAGAAATTTTGGCCGTGGCTGGGGGGGACCATTTTGTTGGAGTCTTATGGAGAGCATTTAACTCTTTATTATCTAGCCAGGCCTCCCATATTTTTAGGTTGTGCAGTTAATATTTTTGAATCCATAGGTAAGAGTTCACATTTATACTCCTTAAATTTCATTTTAGTAGATTTGGCCCTTAATTCTAGTCTGTCAAGCTCTCTCTCTTTGTTCTTTTGTTTTAGATTCTAATTCTGGCATTTAGTCAACGCATCAACAATTGACAAGCACGCATTAAACATCTGCTGTGTGCCAGACATTGTGCTAGGTACTGGGGATACAAAAACAAAGATTGTTAACAGTTATTCTTCTCAAGGAGCTTATGATCCATTGTGGGAAATAATAGGTACATATATAAGCATATGGAAGGAAGAAATATAAAAAGAACAAATACATTCAAGGTAGTTAAATATATGCTTGTTTGGATTTTTGAGAAAGGGCACATGAGCAGTTGGGAGGATCACAGAAGAAAGTGCTTGTGCTGTGTTTTCTGTGTCTTGAAGAAAATGATTTTTTGAGGTAGAGATGAGGTGGGAGTGCATTCCTGGCATAGCAGACACAGTGCAAAGGGACAAGCTATGTGTGAAGGTGCAAGGAAAGATCAATTTGTTTGGATTTCAGGGTGTGAGAGGGGGAGAATTATCTATTGGGCCTGGAAAGATATGTTAGGGCCATATTATGAAAGAGTGTAAAAGTTTAAACAGAGGAGTTTAGATTTTATCATAGAGGCAGTAGAGGGTCACTCGAGTTTTTGTAGGGGAATGGCATAGTCATATGTGTGCTAACAGACAGTCATTTTGTCAACAAAATGTGAGATGGACTTGAGCAGTGAGAGACTTAAGGCAGGGTGATCATTTAAGAGTTTTAGGTGGGAGATAACGTGGACTTGAACTAAGGTGTGAGGAGAAGAAGAGGGGTGGTAGGAGGCAGGAGTTGCTGTGAAGGTATATTTGGCAACTGCTTGTAGAGATGGGGTGAGGGAGAGTGAGAAGTTGAGGGTAATGGTGAGGTTACAAACCTAGGAGATTGAAAAGATGGTGGTGCCTTTGACAGAAAATTTGGAAGAGAGGTGATTTGGGGGAGAAAGATCATGAGTTCTGTTTTAGGCATGTTGAATCTGAGACATCTTTAGGACACCCATTTTGAAATGTTTGTTAGGCAGTTGTGATGATAAAGTATTGAAGCTTAGAGAAACTAGGGCTGGATATATAGATCTCTCTATATAAAATTTCCATGTAGAGATGATAATTAAACCCATGGAAGTTGATGAAGTCAGAGAGTATATAAAGAGAAGAGGCCCAGTTAGTTGAGGAATACCCATAATTAGGGGGAGTGATATGTATGATTATTTAGCAAAGGCTCGATAATGTGTGAATTAACCCCTCCCTATTCATGTTATGCAAAACCTGATTCATGGATAAATATGTTGAACAGAATTTTGGATTCTTTTGTTTTTTGTAGAAAAATCTGTTAAACAAATGAAAAAGCATTTATTAAGCTCTTATGTGTGTTAACCATTGTACAAAGTGCTGGGGACATAAGTAGAAAAGCAGGATGGGAGAGAGATTTCATATGGGAGGGTTCAGCTGCAAAGCAGTGGAAGGCCCCTATGAATGTTAGGATTTTGTAGAGGAGCAAATAGCAATGCTGGGGATTCTGGAAGGTGTTGTGGGCAATGTGCCCAATGGACAGCCAAGTCCAAAGCATGATGGACCTTAGAGTGCTGGGGGAAGGCATATGGTAAAGCTCTCCATCTTACTAGGCAGATTGGTAGTCGATGACTCCCTAAGCTCAGAAAGCTGTGTCTGCCCCACAACTGGGCACTAGAAGGGTTCAGGGTGCTACTCTAGGAGCTATTTTGTTTGTTTTTAAATACTTATGTCCTTGATCTATTTTGTTATAGCATAAGATGTGAATTAAATTAATGGTTGAAAAAGCATTTTAAGTACTTACTAGTCTGTAAGTGGGGCTTGAAGGGCTCAGAACCCCATAACAGTTGTATTAGTGGGGAGTGGGCCCATGGGTCAGATTAGAAGAGAGATGTTCTTCTAGGGCCTCTGTGTTAGGGTTGGATATTGGCAAGTAGGTGTCCATTCAGTTACAGTGAGAGAGGCAAAAGGGAAAACAGGATTGACAGGCAGGAGTGGGGAGAGGGAAGATCTTGGCAGGATCTGGGTGAGGGCACATCTGCCAGAGGAGAGAGGGAAGAGCAGGAGGGGGAGGGGCAGAGCTCCCCTCAGCCTGGCCTGCTCAGACCTGCCTGATTGTTGCTCTTGAGCAGATGATGTCTTTCTTTTTCCTGGCATGTTACATAATTTGTTCTTTTTTATGCTGTAGTTTAGAGGTTTCATAATCTGCTGGGTAGAGTTGAATTTTTAGGTTTCTCTATGTTGCAGTTCTGAGGATTTCTTCATTTGAGTCATTTATTTTTGAAAAATGAGACATTATCTTAAATCATTTATTGAAATCTAGTAAGATTATTTTCTTTTTAAATGTGCTCTGGATGCTTGTAATTCTTAATTACCTTTTCCTGGATCTGTCCTTCAAATTGTAGCTTTGTCTTACATTGTTTCCAAATAGTTTTCCAGTTGAGTTATCTTCTAGCTTGCTTTTCCACTTCAACAGCAGTTTATGACATTCTTTGTTCTCCTGTGTTAATTCTGCTTTTTGTGGCATCTAATGAAAATTTTAGATCCTCTGTGTTGCTTATTAATTGCAGTGGCCAAAAATCATTAGAGCGGAACCTTCAGAGTTTGGTATCAAATCCAGCCAGGTTAGATTATTCTGAGACTTTTTGCAGATGGAATCAGTTTCTTTTCATTTGGAAAGAACAATTTGTCCCCAGTAAAATAACATTTTTTTTCTTAATCCGATATATGTTTCTTCTGATTTTGTTTGTTTTAAAATACTTATGCCATTGATTATAGCATAAGGTGTGAAGTGAATGAATGGGTGAAAAGCATTTTAAGCACTTACTGGTCAGTAAATATTTACTAAGCACCTGCAGCCTGCTAGGCATTGTGCAAAGTATTGGGGATATAAAGAAAAGTAAAACACAGCCCCTACCCACAAGAAGCTCACAATCTGATAGGAGAGATAACATGCAAATAACTATTTACAAACAAGCTATAGACTGGATAAATTGGAGGTGATCAGCAGAGAGAGGGAAGGCATTGGAATTAAGAGAGATCAGGAAAGGCTTACTTTAGAATGAGATTGTAACTGGGACTTGAAGGAAGCCAGGGAGGGGCCAGGAGGCAGAGCATTTCAGGGATGGGATCAACCAACGAAAATGCCCAGAGTCAGGAGACATTGTCTTGTTTGAGAAATAGAAAAAGGCCAGCATCACTGGTGCACAAAGTATGTGGTAAAATGTAAGGTGTAAGAAAGACTGAACAGGTTTGGGGACAGTAGGTTATGAAGGCCTTTGTGAATGCTAGACAATTTTATATTTGATCAAGAGGTGATAGGAGGCCACTGGATTTTATTGGGATGGGAATTCAGACCTGAACTTAAGGAATGTCACTGATAGCCCAGTGGAGGATGGACTGGAACGGAGACCCTTGTGGCAGACAGGCCAAAAAATAGGTTATTGCAATAGTCCCGATGTCAGGTGATGAGAATTTTTATCAGGGTGGTAGCAGTATCAGAGAAGAGAAAGGATCATGTTTGAGAGACACTAGACCAAGATACTGATGATAAAATGCAAAATCAAGACAGTTCTTGCCCTCAATGATTTCTTTCTTTAATGTTTAATTATCTATAGGTTTATCAGGTACTATCTTTTTATCTACATTTTGGTTCAGTTTTTTGCATCTCAATTATGTTCCATTAATCCATTTTCCATTTTTTTTGTCTACCATGAGATTGCTATGATGATTTCTGGTTTATTATAAATGGGTGCACGTCTCAGTTATTTTTTTCTACCAGTAGTAGATACTCTTGCCCATTTATTTTCTTCATAAATTTTGTTATTTTATTCATTTATAAAATAACCCATTAGTATTTTTCTTGATTTTGCATTATACCTATAAATTGATTTACAGACTTTTGACACTTTCATTACTTCCTTCCATCCTATCTGTATACAAAGGATATCCTTCCAATTTTTGTTTGGTTAATAATTTTAAAGAAGTATGTGGTTTAGTAAGTTAATACCCCACATATTTGTGATTTTTTGTCACTATTATAAATGATATTTAAAAATTAATTTCTTTTAGCCTATATTGATAGTGCATAAGAATGTGCTTCCTTCGTTTGTGACTCTTTTATCTTGCTATTTTGCGGAGTTTACCTCAGTTTTGTTGTTGAAGCTGCTTCTTTGTATGCAATGTGTTCATCTGTATAGGTAGAGCTATGTCAGGCTCATGGTAGGAAAGATTGCCCCCTATATCACTTTTTGTTTCGAATTCATTAAATTATAATTTTGAATGAGAAAATACTTTAGAGGTCACCTAGTTCACCTAGTTTTACCTAATTTCACAGGGGAGGTGTTGAGGTTTAGAGTTCAACTTGTCCAAAGTTTTGCAGTTAGTAAGTGGCAGAGATATGATTCAAATCCACGTCTTTTGAACTTCAAATTCAGCAGTTTCTATGCCCAGTTCTATGCTATTTGGCTTTTTATTGATAAATTCTTTGAAGGATTGTTGGCATACTGTCTTTAAAAAAGAGGCTCTAATTTGTTATAAAATGGATTCTGGACCTAAGTATGTGTATATATACATACATATATACATATATATATATATATGCATGTATATTTTCACTTTTTGTAAATTTTGCCTTTTTTTCTTCTGGATATTAAAAAAATTAATTTATTTTCAGTTTTCAACGTTCATTTCCATAAGATATTGAGTTCTAAATTTTCTCCCCCTCCCCAAGATGGTGTGCAGTCTGATATAGGCTCTACATACACATTCATATTAAACGTGTTTTCACATTAGTCGTGTTGTAAAGAAGAACCAGAAACAGTGGGAGGAGCCATGAGAAAGAAGAAACAAAACAAAACAAAACAAAGAGAGCAAATAGTATGTTTCGATCTACACTCAGACTCCACAGTTCTTTCTCTGGATGTGGATAGCACCCTCTATTAGGAATCCCTTGCAGTTGTCTTAGATCCTTGCATTGCTGAGAAGAGGTAAGTCTATCAGTCATCGCACAGTGTTGCTGTTATTGTGTACAGTGTTCTCCTGGTTCTGCTCATTATACTCAGCATTAGTTTATATGTCTTTCCACGTTTTTCTGAAGTCCTTCCTGTTCATCATTTCTTAGAGCACAATAGTATTTCATTACATTCATATACCACAACTTGTTCAGCCATTCTCCAATTGATGGGCATCCCCTCAAATTCCAGTTCTTGGTCACCACAAAAAGAGCTACTATAAATATGTTTGTACATGTGAGTCCTTTTCTCATTTTATGATCTCTTTGGTCTACAGACCTAGAAGTGAAATAGTCCTTGGTTAAAGAGTATGCCTGGGTATAGTTCCAAATTGCTCTCCAGAATTGTTCACAACTCCACTAACAATGCATCAGTGTTCCAATTTTCCCACATCTTTCCAATATTTCTCATTTTCCTGTTTTGTCATGTTAGCCAATCTGATAGGTGTGATGTGGTACCTCAGAGTTGTTTGGATTTGCATTTCTCTAATACTGATTTAAAGCATTTTTTCATATGACTATAGATAGCTTTAATTTCTTCATCTGAAACTTGCATGTTCATATTCTAGATATTTTTTTAAAGCCAAGTTCCAATATTTTAATTTTCTTTAACATACTTATTGTCCATCTGAGTTGTTGCTGGGCTTTTCTCAAGTTATTCTTTATGCTGCCTTAGCATGTATTTCTCCTGTAGTTCTTCCCTTACTTATTGTTGCAGCAGAATTTTAAAATTTTCTCAGAATTTTTCTCTTGTTGCTAATTGCTTTAAACTGAGCTTTGTTTTTCATCTATTAAAAGGTTTTGGTTTGTTTGGAGGTTTTGTAGGGTCTAGTGGGAACTATTTCTTTACCTTCTGCTTATGCCACCATCTTCCTGCAAGCCAAATAACCACATATTTTAACTTCTCAAAAATTTCAAGTCTATATATTTTAACTTCTCAAAAATTTCAAGTTGCTGATATAGAAAATAAAACAAAGCACAAAGAGACTTAAATCAGCTTCTCAACTTTCATTTAATCAGCTGTCTATTTTCTTATCTATAAAATTAAAATAATCATTTTTCTTTGTAATTTCTTACATTTAGATAACATACGTTCAAACATGTTTAACTCTTTGGGGGAAAAGACATTTTTTAATATTCTTGTAATATCAACGTGCATTGTTCTTGTAATAGGAACATTCTTTATTATTTTATTTAGAAATGAATACAGAAGCGGAACAACAACTTCTCCATAATGCCAGAAATGGCAACACTGAGGAAGTTAGAAAGCTCTTAGAAACCATGGAGCGACAAGAAGTGGTTGCCAATATTAATTGCAAAGGTAAGTTTGATTAGATTCTTATTTTCCACATTAGCCTTCTATTGCTAACCATTTTTATCTAGACATAATAATATTAATCTCCCTAAAACGATGAATAGTTTGTAGTAGCATTATAATCTGGATTTGCCTCCCCTTATAAGCTATAAGGACCCTTTCTGAAATATCTGAACTGTTTCTCTTTCATCTACTCTGTTAAAAATGAACATTTTCTTTTTTAAAAAAACATTTTATTTTTTCCACATGCATGTATAAAAATTTTTAACATTCATTTTTAAAAAATTTGAGTTCCAAATTCTCTCCCTCATCTCTTTTCTCTCCCATCATTGAGAAGGCAAGTAATTTGATACAGGTTCTACAGGTGTAGTCATGCAAAACATATTTCCATATTGGTCATGTTGTGAAAGAAAATACAGGCCAAAAAAACTCCAAGAAAAATAAAGTTTAAAAAAGTATGCTTTGATCTGTATTTGGACTCCATCAGTTTTTTCTCTGGATGTCGATAGCATTTTTCATCAAGAGTCTTTTGGAATTGTCTTGGATTATTGTATTGCTGAGAATAGCTAAGTCATTCACAATTGATCATTGTATAGTATTGCTGTTAAATGTGTATGCTATTCTCCTGGCTCTGTTTGCTTCACTTTGTATTAGTTCGTGTAAGTCTTTCTAGGTTTTTCTGAAACATTCTTGCTTGTCATTTCTTTTTTTTAATTAAGATTTTTTATTTTTTAGTTTACAACACTCAGTTCTGCATGTTTTTGAGTTCCAGGTTTTCTTTCCCTCTCTCCCCTCCCCCCTTCTCCCCAAGACAGCATGCAGTCTGATATAGATTCTATATAAACCTTCCCATTAAACTTATTTACACAATGGTCAAGTTGTAAAGAAGAATTATGACCAATGAAATGAATCAGAAGAAAGAAGAAACAAAGCCAAAATAAAAGAGAAAAAAAAGGAGAGCAAATCGTTTGCCTCAATCTGCATTCAGACGCCACAGTTCTTTCTCTGGATGTAGATAGCTTTTTCCATCATGAGTCCTTTGGAGCTGTCTTTGAGCCTTGTATTGCTGAGGAGTCATCACAGAATCAGTATGTCTGTGGTTGTGTATAATGTTCTCCTGTTTCTGCTCCTCTCACTCAGCACTATAGCATGTAGGTCTTTCCAGGTTATTATGAAGTCTGTATCTTCCCCATTTCTTATAGCACAATAGTATTCCATTACATTCGTATACCACAACTTGTTCAGCTATTCCCCAATTGATGGGCATTCCCTTGATTTCCAATTCTTTGCCACCACAAGAAGAGCTGCTATAAATATTTTTGTACATACTGGTCCCTTTCCCCCTTGTATGATCTCCTTGGGATACCGCCCTAGAAGTGGTATTGCTGGGTGAAAGGGTATGCACATTTTTATAGCCTTTTGGGCATAATTCCAAATTGCTCCCCAGAATGGCTGGATCTGTTCACAACTCCACTCTGTTTCTTAGCCAGTACCAAGTAGTTTTGATGAGTGCTGCTTTATAGTACAGTTTGTTATCTGGTATGGCTAGGCCCCCTTCCTTAGCATTTCTTTTCATTAATTCCCTTCATATTCTGGACCTCTTGTTCTTCTAGATGAATGCTTGGCATTTCTTATAACATAATAATATCCCAGTACAGTCATGTGCAATTTGTTCAGCCATTTCTCAATTGATGGGCATCCCCTCAATTTCCAATTCTTTGCCCCCACTAAAAGAGCTACTGTAAATATTTTTGTACATATAGGTCCTTTTCATTTTCTTCCTTTTATCTCTTCAAGATACAGACATAGTAGTGGTATTGCTGGGTCAAAGGGCATGCATTATTTTATAGCCCTTTGGGCATAGTTCCAAATTGTCATTCAGATTGGTTGGATCAAATCCAACAACAGTTCTTTTAGTGTCTCAATTTTCCTAAATTCCCTTCAACATTTGTCATTTCCCTTTTCTGGCATATTAGCCAATCTGATAGAGTTGAAGTGGTAGCTCAGAGTTGTTTCAATTTGCATTTCTCTAATCAATAGTGATTTAGAAATTTTTTTCATATGACTATATAGATAGCTTTGATTTCTTCATTCGAAAACTGCCTATTCTTATTCTTTGATAATTTATCAGTTTGGGGATTACTTATATTCTTATACATTTGGCTCATTCTGTAGATATTTGAGAAATGAAGCCTTTATCAGAGAAACTTGCTATAAATTTTTTTCAGTTTTGAATACTGTGTATTTCTCTCCATCCTATTTTTCACCATTTATCCTTCTCTCTCACTCCTTCCACCCTGTCCCTCCTCAAAAGTGTTTCACTTCTGACCAATGCCTCCCTGAATCTGTCTTTCCTTCTGTCAGTCATTCCACCCCCTGCCTCTCTTACTCCCTTCCCCTCCTACATCCCTGTAAGATGGGATAGATTTTTATACCCAACTGAGTGAGTATGTTATCCTTTCTTTGAGTCAGTTCTGCTGAGAGTAAGGTTCAGGTGTTGTCTACCACTCTCACCCTCCCATCCTCCCCTCCTCTGTAAAAAACTCTTCATGCCTCTTTTATGCGAGATAATTTACCCCATTCTACATCTCCCTTCCCCCTTCTCCCAGTGCATTCCTCACACTTGTGCTTTCCATCTATGTATACTCCTTCTGACTGCCCTAGTAATGATAGTGTTCTTAGGAGTTACAAGTATCATGTTCTCATGCAGGAATGTAAATAGTTTAATTTTATTGACTCCTTTATGATTTCTCTTTCCCATTTACCTTATTTTGAGTCTGGTTTTTGTCTTGCATTTTAAAATCAGATTTTCTATTAAGCTTTGGTCTTTTCATCAGGAATGCTTGAAAGTCCTCTGTTTCATTAAATGTCCATTTTTCCTCTGAAGGATTATACTCAGTTTTTCTAAGTAGG
This sequence comes from Phalanger gymnotis, assembly GCA_028646595.1. Taxonomy (NCBI): domain Eukaryota; kingdom Metazoa; phylum Chordata; class Mammalia; order Diprotodontia; family Phalangeridae; genus Phalanger; species Phalanger gymnotis. The sequence goes on along the minus strand of CM053622.1, from coordinate 209,053,181 downwards.
TGAGTCTTGGTTGTAATCATAGCCCCTTTGCTTTCCAGAATATCACATTCTAAGCCCTCTGATCTTTAATGTAGAAATTGTTAAGTCTTGTGTTATCCTGACTGTGGCTCCGTGATATTTGAATTGTTTCTTTCTGGTTACTTGCAATATTTTCTTCTTGACCTGGGAACTCTAGAACTTGGCTGTAATATTCCTGGGAGTTTTCATTTTGGAATCTCTTTCGGGAGGTGATTCGTAGATTCTTTAATTTTCCAACTTAACCTCTGGTTGTAGGATATCAGGGCAGTTTTCCTTGATAACCTCTTGAAAGATGATATCTAGACTTTTTTTTTTAAATCATGGCTTTCAAGTAGTCCAATAATTCTTAAATTATCTCGCTTGGATGTATTTTCCAGGTCAGTTGGTTTTCTAGTGAGATATTTCATATTTTATTCTATTTTTTCCATTCCTTTGATTTCTTTTTGTTTCTTGATGTCTTATGAAGTCATTAACTTCCATGTGTCCTATTCTAATTTTTAAGGAATTATTTTCTTCAGTGAGCTTTTGCACCTCTTTTTCCATTTGGCCAATTCTGCTTTTTTAAGGTGTTCTTCTTTTCAGTGGACTTTTTTTTGCCTCTTTTACATGTGGCCTATTCTATTTTTTAAGGGTTATATTTTTCAGGATATTTTTACACCTTTACTAAGCTGTTGTTTCTTTTTTCATGATTTGCTTGCATTACTCTCATTTGTTTTCTAATTTTTTCTCTACCTTTCTGATTTTAAAAATACTTTTTGGGCTTTTCCAATTTACAGTTTTCCTTTGTTGCTTTGCTTATAGCTATTTTAACATTGTTGTTTCCTGTCTTTGTGTCTTGATCTTTCCTATCACCCTAATAGCTTTTTGTGATCAGGTTTTTTTATGTTGTTGCTTGTTCATTTTCCCAGTCTATTTTTTATTTTTAATTTTATGTTAAAGTTGGGCTCTGCTACTAGAGTATAGGGGGCTTTGTTCCAAGCTTCAGCTTTTTTTGTGCTGCTGTTTTCAGAACTTGTTCGGGGTTCTATAAGTTTTCGGTTCTTCCAAGGTCATATGATCAAACAAGAGGTGTGGTCAGTGTTCTCCAGGCCTGTGCTTCAATCTGTGAACAACCACAAACACTCTTTACCAAGTTCAAAAGCGCTCTTTTCCACCCTGGAATGGTTATTCCCCTGTGGCATTAGTGAACTAGGGTACTTCTTTGTCCTGGGACTGTGACCTGGAATCTAGTATGGGTAATGCAGTAGAGTCCTGCACCCAGTGCCAGCAAAGGATCCCCTCTAATCTCCTTCTCACCAATTGCCCACCCCCCTTAGAATCTTTGAGCTGAGAGCTCTGGAAGCCACTGCTGCTGATTCAGTTGCCCCCAAGGCCTGCTGCTGCTGGCTTTTTCCAGGACTCAACCTGTACTGGACTGTACTCCATTCTCACCTCAGTGAGACCTTTCCTGCCCACCTTCTAAGTTGTCTTAGACCAGAAAATTGTTTCACTCTAACCTTTTGCTGGTTCTTACACTCCAGAATTCATTTTGAGGCATTAATGTTGTACGGAGAATTTGGGAGAGCTCAGGCAAATCCCTATCTTTACTCTACCATCTTGACTCCATCTTCCCCTAATATGCATTTTCAAAACTTTATGGAATGTACTTTTTATATACTTTGAAAATACATAAGGCTCTTGACAAGAAAGCTTTTTATTTTAAAGGGCAGCAGAATTGCTCTGATTCGATATCTGAAAGTGCGTGTGAGCTTTCTGTTGCCTCTCTCCTGGCCTTTATATCTTGAAGTTTTGGTTAAATCAACTTTTATTCTGCCAGGGAGGAATGGACCATGCCTTTTTTTGGTTCCTGCTCAACCTACTACTAAGAACTGAATTGTCATTGTGGGGACTTTTTCCCTCTCTTCTTCCTGTAATTCTGATTCAGCTTTGTACTTCTTTCCATGTCATGGTTTATTCATCTGGCATCTTATCAGTTTCTGTGGGAAACCTTCTATGCCAAATAAATACATTCTCCCAGAGCAACAAATAAACAACATTTTAAAAACACATGAAAGTGTATTACGAATATTTAACCTGGCATAAGTATTCAAATAGGGTTTTTATACATTGATACTATGCGAAAATCACTAAATAAACTGAATACCTGAGGACATAGAATCATAGAATTTCAGAAATGGAAGCAACTAAGATCATTTAGTCTAGTCGTCTCATTTTGTAAGCAAAGAAATTGATTTTCATGAACATTAAGTAACTTGTTCAAGGTTACTCAGATGATTAGTGGAAGGTCAGTGATTAGAAGCCAGATCTTTTGATTTCTGGTCCAGTAGTCTTCACATTGTCCGTTATAGATATTTTTTTTGCCTTTCCTTTCCTATAATTCCTATAATTTCCAGACCTGTAATTTCATTGGTATAGAGAATTACCTGAGAAGAAATTCCCTCTACCAGTTAAGATGAGTTCCCCAGGGTCACACAACCAGGATGTGTCACATGTACTTAATAAATTTCATTGCAATGAGGCTAAGCAATGTTGGGGTAGATTGTGCATAAGGATTTGAAAAAAACCACATTATGATTATAACTTTGTTACATAGAAACAACTGTTATAGTTATCATGAATATGAGATTCTTCATTTGCTTACCATCTGTGTTCTGATAACATTCCTAGGGAGAAGTAAATCTAATTTGGGCTGGACTCCTCTTCATTTGGCATGCTATTTTGGACATGGACAAGTAGTGCAGGATTTGTTGAAGGTATATTTATGGCTTTTAATTTTAAAGACTTATGCTTAGAAGTTTATAATAAATATTGTTTTATTATTATTTTTTATAGTATTTTGGTGTAGTACTTCACTTTTCCCAATTACATGTAAAGACAATTTTTAGCATTCATTTAAAAATAATTTGAGTTCCAGATTTTCTCCCTACCTCCCCTTCCCTAAGATGGTGAGCAATGATATAGGTATAACAAATATTGCTGAAATGCCCTTATAGAAGGAGAGTAAAAGTGGATTTTAGTCAATAATAATACTAGTAGTTGCTTTTTTTATTTAACCAGATCACAAGATGCCTTATGGTTCTGTAATAATAATTTAAGATTATCTAAGTCTAGTTAATTTATATTTATTCTATTCTTGAGTTTTAAATTAATGACTTTACTATATGAAACTAATTTAAAACTTCTAAGTATTTTTGAATACCAACAGCTTTTCATAACTTCCACAAATATCTCCGTAGTAATTAAAGAAGAAATAGTTTTTTTAATACTGCAAGCTTAGTATTTAAAACAGATACTAGAGGTGATTTTTTTGAAAATGTAAAAGATTCGTGCAACAATCTAAATTATTGATCATCCAGTAGTATGTGAAGCACTGTTTTATCAATTTTTTTCATGTAAGTAAGAATTTTACTTCCTTTCTCTGCTTTAGAGCTAAAGAACCTCAAGTTGTACCTTCTGTTTCTTCCCATCTCAGTGTAAATTTTACACTCTTAGTTTGTCATTTGTTTTCATTCAGTGGGTTAACTGCTCCTTAAGAAGTGTTAAACTAATAAATAGTGTCAATATAGAATTTCTTTAGTTTGTGAAGTATTTGATCCGTAAAAGTCCTACTGTAGTGTCACTTCCTGGTATGGATACAGCCCTGGTTTCTCAAATGCTATGATAGAAGAGTGTAATCTCTGGCAAGATCTAACATGCTCTAGGCTGTGTGTGTATGTGTGTGTGTGTGGGGGGGCAGCTAGGTGGCACAGTGAGTAGAGCATCGGCCTGGGAGTCAGGAGGAACTGAGTTCAAATTCTGCCTCAGACACTTGACACATTAGCTGTGTGACCTTGGGTAAGTCATTTAACGCCAATTGCCCTAGCTTCCCACCTCCAAAAAGAAAAATTGAAAAGGCTTTGTGTGGTACTAGCAGCAGATGATTTCTGAGGACCAGCCTAGCTTAGTATGAAGAGGCTTGCCACTAAGAGGCTGGCCACTTAGTGATGAATTCAAAGAGAATTCAACCTGTGAAATAAAGTAAAAATGCAAAATTATTCTCATTCCTGTGAACCCTCCTTCTTTATCTGTAGTGACAATAGCAGAGTGATGGACGAGGGAAACAGTGCTAAGAATCATACAGTTTTTAGGCCAGTAGTAAGTGCTAACTCTTGGTTCTCTCAGTGTAAGCTCCCTGTGTAGCTAGTGAAGAGTCTGCATGCTAGCAGTTGGGAGTGAGGGGATTGGGAAAGGCCTCCTGCAGAAGATGAGATTTGAGTTGGGGTTGGAGAGCTTGTAGAAGACAGGCACACTAATGCATTGGTGGTAGAGCTGTGAAATGGCATAACTATTTGGAAAGCAATTTGGAATTATACAAATAAAGTGAGCAAACTTTTTTTAATTCATCCTTTTAGACCCAAATTCTCTCTGTCCCTCCAGTAAAAAAAAAGGTGAGATTTGAACTGAGTCTCAAAGTAATCCAGGAAAGCTAGGACTCAGAGGTGAGCAATAACAAATGCTTATTAGAAACACCATAAAAGTTATGTATGTACAGAAAAGAATGTGGCTTGTCATGTAGCATGCTGCATTGTTAACCACGTGTTAGGAAACCAGAAAAATGGCTTCTGTTACTTCAAAGCTTTGCACATTTTCTTTCTTTTTTCCATTTTGTATTAAATTCAGTACAGTTTGTCTAAGTGCCTGTAGTTTTCGAGGCACTGGGAATACAATGATCAGAAACAATTTAATTGCCGTTTTCAAGGATATTAGACCCTGTTGGGATTGGCAGGATCAGAAGTTCATACAAATAAGTAGACTATGGACAGAGGAGAGAACATGAGTAAAATGTTTCATTAAGGAAGTGGCACCTCAATTGTATCTTAAAGTAAGATGATGTAAAAAGTCACAGATGAGAGGGGAACAGTATTCTAGGCAGGGGAGGTAGCATGTTGGGAATGCATAGAAGTGAGACTACAGGACAGGATTAGGAAGAGTTAGTAGTCCTATCTATTTTGGCTGCAGCATAAAATACATGAAGAGAAGTAGAGTAAAATAAACCTCTAAAGGATTTAAAGAGTCTTAAATTCTGGACCAATGAAGGTTCTGTATTTTATTCTATAGGAAATGAGGCCTACTATACTTATTGTTTATTAGGATATTTGTTAACTTAATTTTTAAAAAATTTTAAATAGTATTTCATTTTTCCCGAATTACACATTAAGAAAATTTTTTAGCATTCATTTTTATAAGATTTTGAGTTCCAAATTTTCCTCCCCCTTGCCTGTTCTGAAAATGGTAGGCACTTCTTTATACATGTATATGCTATCATGTAAAACATATTTCCATATTTGTCACAATTGTGGAAGAACAAACAGATCAAAAGGAAATAAAACCATGAGAAAGAATAAAGTAAGTGAAAAAAGTATGCTTCAATCTGCATTCTGAGTCCATCAGTTCTCTCTCTGGATATTCATCATACAGTGTTTTCCTGGTTCTGCTCATTTCACTTTGCATCAGTTTGTACAAGTCTTTCCAGGTTTTTTATTTGTTAACTTAAAAAAAAGAAACCACATTTTATTTAATAAACCAAAATGTTATCTTAGAAGTTTTCCTGAAACAGGGTTTCTTCCTTGAGAATGTTGCAATTATATAAGGTTCTTTGCAACACAGGTGATCTTTTTTGACAACTCTCTGATCATTTAGCAGCTAGCTTGCTCAATAAACAGAACACTGGACCTGGAGTCAGGAAACTTTGAGTTCAGACTGCCTCAGTTTCCTCATCTGTAACATGGAGATAATAATAACATCTACCTCTCAGGGTTGATATGAGGATAAAATGAGATAAGATTTGTAAAGTGTTTCATATCCTAAAGTACTTTATAAATGCTGCCTGTTGTTATTATCATCACCAGGTAAGACATTAAGCAGAGATATGCTCAACAAGGGTTTTTGTTAACTGTCAGGAAGGAGATCCAGCTTAGAGTCTAAGTCAAAGAAGGATGATGCCTTCTTAGGTGGTGAAGTCTTCCAGATGCTCCTGTTTGCAGATGACATTATACTTTGTGACTCAAGCTTTGGAACATTGCAGAACCTCTTTGATGGAAGTCATGATTACTCAAAAGAAATTGGCCTAACTAGCTATATTAGTGAAGGAAGAAACCAAGTGAATAAAGAAAGCCTGTTTTCCAGATGATGATATGAAATTTATCACTTGAGCTTGTCCAGTTGTGTATGTGTACATAGATAGTTAAAGAGAGCTATAGATACCTTTATGGAAAGATAAATCTCTGGGAAAGGTACTGCAAATGGGTGATGATTTGAGCCTAGAATATAGCAGGAATAGGAGAAAAGTAGATTGACATTGTCTTTGGGAAAAGGCAAAATTCTTTTAATGACTCCTAACCTCATCCTTCGAACAAAGGACTGTCTTTTAAATACCATCACTTTCCATTGTTGTCATATGGCCATGAGTCATGGAATATTACAGTCTCTTAGGATTTGAAATTGAGGATCACCCTAAGGATAATGGAAATGTGCATGGTAGGTGCAAGCAGGCTGTAGCACTTAGTAACAATGAATTGCAAAGGTCCATTGGAGTGTTTGAGAAGAAATAGGATGTCAGTGAATGATTTTGAGCAAGAGAGTCATGTGATCAAATCCATGTATTAGGAAGATTAATTTGGCAGCTGTGTGAATAACACATTGAATTTCTGCTTTCTAGCTTATTTCTTGTGTGACCATGAAAAAGGCACTTTATCTTTCTGAACCTCAATAGGGGTTGGACTAGATTATTCCTTAAGGCCATATCCCTATGAGACACTAAAGGAAAGGAGACTGCTTGTATGTCTAGTAGAATAGTTCAGGCACAAGGGTCTGAATTAGAATGATAGTAGAGTGAATAGAGAAGAGGTCAAAGGTATGAAAATTGATAATTATATTTCAATATAATTGTTTTCTTTTGCATATCTACATATTTTTGTAAGCTTATGTATTTTATTTTATGTGTTCCACAATATTTTTCAGAGAAGGGTCCATAAGCTTCACCAGACTGCCAATGGGTCCATGACACAGACAAGGTCAAAAAGCCCTGGTCTAGTAGGACATATCACTTATGCAGAATAATTGAATGCATTTATGTTCTCTTTGCTTTAACCCTGTGGATTACTTTTTGTCCATTGTGTATGTTCTTTGATTTCTTGTCACCAAGCCTTTAGTCACGTCCTATGTTGGGAATGTTATTTCTTTCCATCTCTACATCTGTTGAAATTCTGCAGTCCTTTAAGATTCTCTAAAAAAGTCATCTCATTCTTAAAGATTTTCCTGGTTTCAATAGGAATGAATAATCTTTCTGTCCTCATGGTCAAGTAGCTCTTCATATTTATTTTTTATACTTGTAGTGTTCAATTTTTTGTTATAGTTATTTGTGTGTTAATATCCCCTTATTAGATTTGAAGCTTCATGACGGCACAGAATTATCTTTATTTTTATATAGCCCGTAATGCTCTGTAATAGAATCACATATTTAGATCTTTAAGAGAACCTAGAGATCGTCTAGTCCAACCCTCGAATTGTACAGGCCCAGAGGAAGTAAGTGGCTTCAAATCTGGGTCTTGTGATATGTAGTGTTCTTTCCATCCTAGCTGCACTGCGTTGTGGAGGTTTAGTAAATGACTTAAGTAAATTTTAGTAAATGACTTTAGTAAATGAATTATTTTGACTTATTTATTTATTGAAACATTAAAGTTTTATTTTTTATTTTCTAGGCTGGTGCAGAAGTAAATGTGTTAAATGATTTGGGAGACACTCCACTTCATCGTGCAGCATTTACAGGACGAAAGGTAAAAATACGCTATGTACACCATAACTTCATCTATATACATGTATTTGTATTTATATCGTGTGTATAATGGAAATATGAACCTTACAAATATGAAAACATTTGAAGAGAGGACATGATTTTGATATTATACCTAAAGACTAAAAATGAGAGTTAATATCTTGTGTCAGTAAGGCAAGTGTCACAATATCAATGGTGACCATGAATATGCCTATATAGTTCTGTATCGCAGAAAACAGAAGAAGTAAAACATTTATTCAGATACCAGAGGATCA
>CM053622.1:209019945-209044575 GCA_028646595.1 Phalanger gymnotis | reverse complement strand
TGATCCTCTGGTATCTGAATAAATGTTTTACTTCTTCTGTTTTCTGCGATACAGAACTATATAGGCATATTCATGGTCACCATTGATATTGTGACACTTGCCTTACTGACACAAGATATTAACTCTCATTTTTAGTCTTTAGGTATAATATCAAAATCATGTCCTCTCTTCAGATGTTTTCATATTTGTAAGGTTTATACATGTGTGTATTTATACATATATGTGTGTATATATACAATACTAGTACTTTGTGAAAACATTAACTGTGTGAGTCCTTACTGGAAAATGTGCATAATATTTATATACATAATATCTTTTAGATTACTACTCTCTTACATAATGTACATAATATTGAATATGTTGAATAATTAAGACATATATGCAGAAATGATAATTTGACAGCTACTTAACTCTAATGAATCTAAAAGAGATGTGTTAAAGTCCCTTAGTGGATAGAGCACTGGACCTGGAGTCAGGAAGATGAGTTCACATTCTGAGTTAAACACTTACTAAGTATGTGGCACCCTGGCCAAATCATTTAACCCCTCTTACCCTCTATTTCCTCATTTGTAAAATAGGGATAATCATAGCTTCTCCATTCTAGGGTGTTGTGAGGATAAAATGAACTAAAATCTGTAAAGTGCTTTGCAGACCTTAAAGTACTATATAAATGTTGGCTATTATTATTATAGCAGATGTTAGTGACCCAAGAAGTTCTAGTAACCTTATTCTTCCTTGTTAGTCTTAGTATGTGAGTAGGGTTCAACAACAATAAGTGTCTACTATTTGTCCCAGATGCTAATAGTCAACATTCAAGATGAATAAAACTATATGAAAACTGTCTTTTGATATGTGAATAGTTTATAAGATTGATCAAGAAAGAAAGAATCACAAAAGTCAGATCACCCCTCTTGTGAATATTTCTGATATTTACATTTAGACAACCTTTGAAGCAAAATTGAGTATTGAAAATAAGTTGTGACATACGCTTTTAAAAAATTGTATTTTTATTTATTTTGTTAAATGTTTCCCAATTATATTTGAATTTGGTTCTGCCGCTCCAAGAAGTATTGCATATGGCCATATTGTTGGATCTTTTGGTGTAAGGTGCCTACATTCTTTTTTTTTTTTAAATTAAGAAAAAAATCTATTTTCAGTTGCAAGTTCCTTCCCTCTCTTCCTTCTCCTCCTTCAAAAAGGCAAGGAAAATAAAAAACCATTATAAGATATGTAGATATGCAAAACAAATTTCTCCATTAGCTATGTTCCAAGCAGGAAAAAAGGAAGAAAAAGAAATAGAAGAAAGTATGCTTCAATCTGCACCCTACAACCATCAGTTATCTTTCTGGACGCGGATTGCATGTTTCCTTATGGATGTGACGTATCTGCTTTATGCCAATAATCTCGTCAGTCTGGGTTAGACCATAACCCTGCTCTGTTTCCTCATCTTGTGTGTTTCTTATCCATGCCTGTTCCTAAACTCTACACAGAGAATTCACTGAGTGCTCTATAGGCTTATTTTTGGCTCTTTTTAACATTTTGTGGATATACACGTAGGACTTAGCTTACTTACCTCTTAATCTCTTACTCTTTTGACGTAAATGGCTCACCTTCTTTTCTATTTTGCATGTTTTCAGGGGTGTCTTTTGTGTTACTACTCTCTTACATAATATACTGCAGCCTTGAACAAGATTCTACATCTCTTTGCTCTCAATATGTTTTCCAACTGTCCCCCGTGCCTGGAAGATGTCTGTCTCTCTGTCTCCTCCTTCTGGTTCCTCAGTTTCCTTCAAGTTCCAGCTAAAATTCTTCCTTCTCCAGGAAGCTTTTCCTGAGTCCTCTTAATTCTAGTTCTTTCCCTCTGTTGATTATTTCCTATTTGTCTTGTTGGTATATTCTGTTGTTTGCCCCATTAGATTGTGAGCTCCCTGAGAGCAGAGACTTTTTTTTGTGGCCTTTCTTTGTATCCCCAGAGCATAGTACAGTGCGTGGTGTGTAGTAGGCAGTTAATAAATGTTTACTGATTGACTGACTACTTAGACTACTTCCAGCCACTTAGACCAACTGTGGTTTGGTTTGGTTTGGTTTTGCTTTTGCCCAGTGTCACTTTTAATTCTGATTCCTTTAAGATTATGCTGTTACATGGCCTGTAGTCATATGTAATCCGTGGAAGAATATTGGTATTATAAAGATGAGCTTTTGCAGCAGGAAGTTGCTTAGAGTCAATGATATCGCTACATGATTTCCTTAATGTGGTCTTGACCAATATATTCATCTTTGAGCTTCACTCATTGTCCATCTTCAGTGACTATCCAAGACACCCATGCTGAAGGGTGTCTTGGACAGTCAATGGACTCTTCCTCTATTCACATGTTTTCATCTGGGTAATATAATTTTTGTCAGCATACATAGTAGATAGAGGAATGTTCTTGGAATCAGGAAGGTCTGGGTTCAAATCCTGCCTCTCATACTAGTCTTGGCCTCTTAGTGTACCAGGAAATTCTCAAAGACTTTAATCTACAGGGGCATTGCCTATCTGCATCATTGCAGGGAGTTTCTACTATGGGAGTTACCTGAACCAGTGAATTGCAAGACTGTACTTTTATCTCTCTGGGTTGGTAGTTGCTTCTTTGTTAGTCTTGTATTATTCTAACGATTTATTTTTTAAAATAATTTTTAGCAATTTGTTATTTTGTTCTTAACAAATAGTAATTAACATGAGCATTTCTTCATACAAAGATGAGCAGTAAAAGGAGATTGCATATTAAACTTTGAATCTCTATTGTGGACAGCTTGCCTCTTTTAAAGCGCAGACTGAATTCAGTATTTGTTTCGGAGCTGTTCTGCTTGTTTGTGTCCTGCTTTGAAACGTCCTCTGTTGTCTTGTTTTTTTTTTTGATGCATCATCACTATCACTTGTCCTCCATAGAACCCATTTTGAAATTTAAAAATACAAAAAAAACTAAAAACAGCAAGCTCCCCAAACAGGTGAACTAAAAAACATTCCCCCAAATCTTTGTGTCAGATAAAGCTCTGTCATGCCAAACATAGCTGTACATTTTTCATATCCAGAGATGTAGCTCTAGGAGCAGCTAGGTGGTGCATTGGATAGAGCACCAGCTCTGGAGTCAGGAGGACCTGGATTCAAATGTGGCCTTAGATGCTTACTAGCTGTGTGACCCTGAGCAAGTCACTTAACTCCAGTTACTTCCCAAAACAAAAAAAAATGCCTCTCTCATTTTATATCTTTCCTCTATCTCCTTTCTTCTAGTAAGCTTTTTTTCCCCTTGGGCCTTTGGAATCTTTGTTGGTTATTGCATTAATCAGAGTCTTTTAAAGTTGTTTTTCTCTTCAAAGTTATAGTTACTGTCTAAACTTTCCTGTTGTGCTTATTTCAATATGCATTAGATTATTAAAGTCTTCTCATGTTTATCTGAATTTCATTACATTAATATACCATAATTTGTTCAACCATTCCCCAATTGATGGGCACTTTATTTTCTCAGTTTGTTGCCATCACAAAAAGGGTTATGAATATTTCTATGCTTATATATCCTTTTCTTTTCCCTTTGATGTCTTTGGGGGATATAGGCCAAGTAATGATATTACTAAGTTAGAAAATGTACAAGGTTTGTGACTTTTTGAGTGTAGTTCCAAATTGCCTTCTGGAATGGTTGGATCATTTCAGAGCTCTACAAGCAGTGCATTAGTGTGTTTGGATTTCCTGTTCCTCTCCAGCAATTGTCATTTTCCTTTTTTTCATCTTTTCCAGTCTGAGAGATGTCAGGTAGAACTGTAGAGTTGTTTTAATGTAATTTAATTTGATTTAGCTAATCTCTTTTTATTCGGGGCTTGAAGCATTTTTTCACAAGTTTATTGATATGCCTTCTTTTTTTTTTATTAAAATAGTATTTTATTTTTTCTAATTACATGGAAAGACTATTTTTAACCTTTTTTTAAATAAAATTTTGAGTTCCAAATTTTCTCCTTCCTTCCCTCCTCTTCCTCCTCCCTAAGATGGTATGCAATTTGATATAGGTTATATATGTGCAATCATGTAAAACATTTCCATATTAGTCATGTTGTTAAAAACAGAACAAAAGAGAAAAAAAAACTGAAAAAAGTAAAGTGAAAATAGTGTGCTTTGATCTGCATTCAGAGTTCATCAGTTCTTTCTCTGGATGTGGATAGCATTTTCCATCATGAGTCTTTTGGAATTGTCTTGGATCATTGTATTGCTGAGAAGAGCTAAGCCAATCATAGTTGATCATCATACAATGTTCCTGTTACTATAACGTTCTCCTGGTCCTGCTCACTTCACTCAGCATCTGTTCATGTTAAGTCTTTTCAGGTTTTTCTGAACTCTGCCTGTTCATCATTTCTTATAGCATAGTAGTATTCCATTATATTCATATACCATAACTTATTCAGTCATTCTGCATTTGATGGGCATTCTCTCAATTTCCAATTCTTTGCCACCACAAAAAGACGTGCTATAAATATTTTTGCACATGTAGGTCTTTTTCCTTTTTTATGATCTCTTTGGGTTGCAGACCTAGTAGTGGTATTGCTGGATCATAGTTCCAAATTACTCTGCAGAATGGTTGGATCAGTTCACAATTTCTTTTTTTTTTGCCAAGGAAAATGACAAAGTTTATTAAAAGTTTGCCATATTGGGTTTCTTCAGAAATTCTACCCTTTGTGACGCCTGTTTTCACAAGCGGGCCAGATTCAAAGATTGAATCTGAGCGCCTTTGTGTAGGCAAGATGAAACAAATACATAAAGGTTGTAGGAGGGATTGAGGGGTAGTCTGGGGTGACTAGAGGAGGGGTTTAGGGAGGGACTTGAGGAGGAGTCTAAGGAGGAGCTTGATGGGACTGGGATGAGGTCAGACTCCAGGAACCAAGAGACTGGGATCTAGGGTAGGAATAGGTGAGGGCATGGATATTGATAGCATCCAGTGTGGGAAGTAACTGGACAATAAAGGGCAAGGCTAGGTAAAGATTTGGGCCTAATGATAATGTAAGGCTTATGGCCTTAGGGGAAGGCCAGATCTTGTGGGAATATTCAAGGAGAGTTCAAGGGGGCTTCCCAGAGACTGTACCCTCATCATTCCCCCCTCAAACAAATAGGACTCAAATTCTTTTGGGGTCCAAGGGGGTTCCCACAGTCTAAACTCCATCATTCCCCCCTCAAACAAATGGGACCCAAATTCTTTTGGGGTCAGGGACAAAAGTGTCAGCTTCTGAAATTTCTTCCTGCTGCCAAGGGGTGTAGAGCTGTCCCTGCCTCGATGGGTCCAGTTCAAGGGGTACATAGTCAGAGCAGTCATCTGGAAGTTGATGTCTTGGAGCCTGGAGGAGACAAACCTGGAAAGGAGGTTAAGCAAACAACCAAACAGACAGTATAGGACCTGGTGTAAAAGACAGTTTCCCTGGAGGGAATTAAAGATGACTATTTCATACCTAGCTCCCCTAATCACTTGTTCTGTGTACCACACTGCTTCAGGGTCCAGAAGTGTGTGGTACACCCAAAGGGTATCTAAGAGCAAGGCTTGATATTTGGTGAGCCTGTGGCTAGCCAGCCACTGGTGGCCATCTGCTTCTAGGATGCTCTAACTCAATGGGGAATCAGAGCTTCTAGGGGCTGGTCTGCTAGAGGTTTAGAAGCTTCTTCAATTAGAGTGGCTGTAGCAGCCATGGAGTCTAATTCTTTTGAAAAACAGGCAACTGGCCTGGGGTCAGGTCTTAAGGACTGGGTTAGGTTTCCCAAAGCCTCTCCTCTCCTTTCATCAAATACAGGGTGAAAGGTTTTCCTAGATTAGGTAAAGCTAATGCTGGAGGGGTGGTCAATTTAGTTTTCAAAGTCTCAAAAGCTTTAGCCTGGTCCGGGCCCCACTCTAGAGGGAGTCAGTCAGGGCCTTGAGTGGAGTCATAAAGTGGTTTAGCAATGAGATCAAAATTAGGGATCCAGAGTCTACAATTGTTTCTTAGTGACTAGAATAGGAATAGACTGTATTGTCCTCTTCCTCTCAGATGTTAAGAATCGTGAGGCAGGCATTAATTCATGACCCAGACACTTTATGGATTGGCATGCTATCTGGACTTTGTTCAAAGAGACCTTACCCAAGAAGTTCTGGGCTTCTGCAGCAGCAGCCAAAGAAGCCTCCCAGATGGGGCTATAAGTAAGAATATCTTCCACATACTGAATTAAGCTACTGTCAGCTAATTTCAGATCTATTACATCTTTTCCCAAAGGTTGGCCAAATAAATGAGGGTTATCTGGAAACCCTTGGGGCAAGACTGTCCATGTTAGCTGACATAAACTTGATTCCCCTAGAAGTATCCATTCAAAGACAAAAATAAATTGTGAGTCTGTGTGCAGAGATATACAGAAAAAGCCATCTTTGGGGTCCAGGGTGGAAAACCACTGGGTACCCCAATATGGGTTGGGGCAGTGTATAGGAATAACAGCTTCATTAACAGCCCTGAGATCTTGAACCATTTGGCATTCTCCATTAGACTTTCTTAAGGGAAGGATTGGAGTGTTGCATGGAGATTGACAAGGGACTAGGATTTTATGCTTAGGGAATTTTTCAATTAATAGTTGCAGTCCTTCTCAAGCCTGAGGCTTAATTGGATATTGATGGCGATTGGGGAACACATTAGAATCTCCGAGGCAAATAAGGACTGGGGTGGCATGAGTAGCTTTCCCAGGAATCCCCTGATCCCAAACAACTGGCTTGACTGTCTCCCACGCTTCTGGGGGAACATGGGGAGGTCTGGTGAGCAGAGGGAAAAGGGAGCTGGGAGGTTTAACTAGAGAAAATTGGCTTCCCAATTTCACCATCAGGTCCCTTCCCAACAAGGGGGCAGGGCCAGAGGAGAGTGTAAAGAAGGAGTGTTCAAACAACAGATCCTTGATGTCCATGACCCAATGGGTCGAGGGGTGTGTAGGACCAGAGCAATTAGTTAAAACAAGAGAACATAGCTGTGATAAAGTGGGTAATCCTACATTCTGTTTCAACAATCTAGCTAGCAGCTGTTGTGGGAATAAAAGACCAACACAAGCCCAACAACAAGGACGCTACTAGCACGCTGCAAAAGTCCAGGTTCTTTTGATCTGCTTTACTAAGTAAAGCAACATTAAGGGGTTGACAAGCTTACTTTAATTCAGCATACAAATTCAATTCACTTAGTTTAGGGGAAAAAGCCAGCACCCTGAACTTCGGAACAAATTACAAACATCGACAGACAGACCTTGTCTGATTCAAATCCCAACACGTAGTTACCAGAGTTTAACAAGGTCCCAACATCCAGGTTTATGAGCTAGAGAGCTTCTTAGCTACAGCTGCCTGGGAGTCTCCAAATGCCACCAAGAGTGAGAGCCCTGCGCAAATGGCTCTGCCTTCTCTTCTTAAAGCATTTCAGACATCAAACGTCATCTGAATGACCAGAACTTAGGCTCCTATGATTGGCTCTGGAGTTAGCACCTCCCCTTAGTTAGCTCCATCTTGGGCCCCAATCCATACCCACATAGGTTTTACTCCTAATAGGGGTTTGGGTCTGGGGCTTAGCACCTAGTAAGACTCAATGAAATACACTGAATTAACAAAAGCCAAATTCTTCAAGGGCACTTGGTTGTGAACTAAGTGCTAAGAGCCCATTTTGCTTACCAACACACCTTCAGCCTCGATTTTGCCCAGGGCTCCATGAGAGAGGTGGAGAAAGTGGGAACACTGCCAAGCCCCAGGCTTTCCCCTCCTGCCCAAGTCTTGAGAAGACTGGAGGACAGGGTACTGGGAGGAGGCTCTACCACTTTTCCAATCTTGGGGACAGTCCTTCCTCCAATGTCCCTCCTGGTCACATGCTGGGCACCGTCGTGGAGGCGTGGATCCTGGAGGCTTCCTCCAGGGGGGCACCCTAGAGGGGCACTCCTTGTACCTGTGACCCTCCTTGTGGCATTGAAAGCAGGTTTCCTCATGGCCCACACTGCCGAGCTTCCTCCAAGGGGGCCCTCTGGAGGGGCGCTCCTTGGGTTTTTTCCTAGCCATGGCAGCAGCCAAGAATAGAGCATGTTTTCTGTCTCTAGCCCTTTCCCAGAGTTTTCTTTCCTTTGCTGCAACTAGGTCTCTGTTGTTAAAAACTTCAAAGGCCATCTCCAGTAATTGGGGCTGAGGTGTTTGGGGTCCCATTGCCAATTTCTGCAGTTTCCTCCTAATATCTGGGGAAGCCTAATTAATGAAATACCTGTTAAGTATTGTTGCCCCTTCTATAGAATCAGGATTCAAATTTGTATACTTCTTAATAGCTTCTACTAGCCAGACTTGGAAAAGGGAAGGGTTTTCCTTCTCTCCTCGAGTAATTTCCCTAGTTTTTTGAAAATTTATTTGCTTTTGGAATGCTGTTCTTAGGCCTTCTAACAGGCAAATTACCATATGATCTCTCTTTCCTCCATCCTCACTCTTTTGATAATTCCGTTCTGGGTCACTATTGGCAACAGCAGCTGTTCCTGGGGGGTATTTTATGGGCTTATCGCTAGCCAAACGATCCCCCAATTTTTGGGCTTGTTTCCAAATCATCCTCTTATCGTCAGTGTTACAACAGATAGAGAAGAGGATGTGCAGTTCATCCCAAGAAAACTCAAATTGTAGGGATCCCTAAAACCCTCAGTAAACTTAATGAGGTCTTCCGAGTATCTCCCCAGTTTCTCTTTAACACTAATGAGATCTGAAATGGAGAATGGAACACGCATGTACTCTGATTGTCCCTGTAGAGGAGGCGGCACTTCCCTCAGGGGAAAAAGCCTTGAAGGAGCTGTGGAGACTGAGGCTTGGGGGAGGGATATAGGAAGTCCCACTTCTTGTGAGGGAGGGGCTGGGCAGTGCTGGCTGAACTAGTTAGACTGCAAGACCAGGGGATCAGGCTGACAAGGGAGAATATCAGTTGATACCAGAGGAGGGGTAGGGGTCAGAGGGGGACCCCAGAGACCCAAGTGGGTGCCACCTCAGAAAGGCTAGGGGAGGAGATATTGCCGTGGGGGCAGGGCCCAAAACTAGAAACTGAGTAGGGGCAGCCTCTGAGAGAGGGGCTGAAAGGGGAGCTGCCTCAGCTAGACTGGTGGCTGGGACCTGAAAAGGAGTCGCTGAAGGGGGAGGGTCCGAAGTCCTGGGGGCCATAAGAAGGGGGTCATCCAAAATGTCCTATTCACCCCCATTGCCCATTTGTGGGGCAGCTCTAGCTACAAGCATCTTACAATCTTTTCTGAGGATGGAGTTCTTTTTTAAATTCTGTAGAGAAACTAGATTTTTCCCAGAAAAAATGTTAGTGTGGCCTACCATGAGCAATTAATATTTGTCCAGTTATTTAAGTATATCTTCTATAAAGTGTTCAATTTTAATTTAATCAAGTGATTTAGAGCTCTTCTTCATATGCCTATAAATGTGATATAGAAGTTTTGATTTCTTTATCTGAAAACTATCTGTTCATATTTTTTGATCATTTTTTCAGTTGGGGAATGGCTTGTATTCTTATAAATTTGACTCAATTCTCAATATATTTGAGAAATGAGCCCTTTATCAGAGACACTTGTTATAGATTGTTTCCCATAAGCTGCCAGATGTTTTGGCAGAGAATAAATCAGTGGATGTGTGTGGTAAAAATATTAGGACCAAACCAATCCCACCCTCTTTTCCCCCATTAGTTCTGCTTTTGTTTCAAAATATTGCTTCTATAAATACTGAGGATTTTTCCTGTTACTCACAGAGAAAGGCTTCTTAATTAAATGTGTACCTAGTTATTTACATATTGTTTTCTCTACCTGAATGTCAACTCCTTGAGGGCGGAGATTGTCTTTTGCCTTTGTTTGTATCCCCAGTGCTTAGGACGATGCCTGGCACATAAGTAAGACAACTTTATGTTATTCGGTAGGCATACACAAGATAACTTGTTCATTATTCAAAGGACTCACTGACTTTTTGGTAATTTTTGACAAAGCATATATTACAGTAATATCTCATTAATTCAGCATAATTGCAGAATGAGGTATTTCACATGAGTGAATTTTTCAAATAACTAAACCTTAAACTCTCATTAAATTATAATTTGTGTTAATATTTTTATGAAAAATTTCTAACATGAATCACACATTGCTGCCTTTTTTAAAAAAGAACATGCCAGTATGATTTCAATTTTTTTTCTCCAAGTATGTGTTTCATGAGAATCTAGAAAATATCTCTCTGCCTATCTATCTCCCTATCTCCTCTTATTTTCTACTTAGATTCCCTTGTGTTTAGCTAAGGCAGTCATTTCCAAGCCTGGATTATATCACTCTCTGAGAATGTGATTGTCTCCAAAGCCTGGAATCAAGAGATGTCATTGTGTCAAAGAATAAACTTTCCAAGTGGAACCTCAGGTAAGAGTAGGTTATTTTTAAATGTATAATAAGGTAGACTCAATAAAACCCATACATTACAGGCATTAAAGATAAAACAAATGTAGGAATAATCAGTACATCATATTCCATGTATAAATCTCGGTCAACTCTCCTGCTGATAAGCTTAGTATCTGTAGGGGCAAGTGGGCATAAATATGCACAATAATAGCTTATACCTAGCATTTATATAGTGCCTGCTGTGTGCCAGGTGCTGTGCTAAGCACTTTACTTAAATTATCCCATTCGATCCTCACAATAACCCTTGGAGGTAGGTGCTATTATTATCCCCATTTTATAATTGAGGGAACTGAGGCAAACAGAGATTAAGTGACTTGTCCAAGGTCACACAGCTATTTAGTGTCTGAAGACAAATTTGAATTCAAGTCTTCCAGAGTCCAGATTCAGTGCTATATCTTCCGTACTACCTTGCTGCGTATCTTACATAAACCTTACATAAACTTGAATAAACCTGGCATAAAGGAACACCCATAGGTTGGGAGTAACGCCTAACTCTGGACTGTAGGCTTGGTTGTCATTAGTATCTTTAGGAACATCTGTACCACATGAAGCTACTTCTTTGGTAACTTGCTCCTTCTGATCTTCACCAGCCTCTAGCTGGGCAAATACTCTTCTCTTCTTTAGAACAAGTTCTTTCAACTTAGTATCATTCTTTTGTTTGGTTTTTGTTTTTCTCGCAGAGGGGAAGGCAGGGCAATAAATTGCAGTTAAGTGACTTCCCCAAGGTCACACAGCTAGTATGTCAGGTGTCTGAGGCAGGATTTGAACTCAGGTCCTCCTGACTCCCAGGCAGATGCTTTACTCACTGTGCCACCTAGCTGTCCCTTCAAGTCATTCTTTAAAAAGCTCTTAGAAAGTGTTATACTCCTAATCTCTCTAGCAGGTCTCTCGAAGACAGAAGCATCAGGCCGGTCAGTCTGACCCTCTTGCCGATACAGACAAGGTCACCTAGCTATTCACACACCATGATGCTTGTAGCAAACACTTCACATCAATCCAGTTGCAAAACTTGTCTTACTCCTCTGCTTTTCTCATACCAAAGGAAGCTGCACATACTTCCAATGCTTGAGCTCTCTCTAGCTGTAGGTAGTACTTAAGGGAAATAGCTTAGATTGAAGCTCTTGTCCAGTGAGCTCAGTCTTTCTTCAGGTAATCAGAAATCTCTTAGCTGATGCCTGAAATAAATAGCATTTATATGCTGGCTTAAGGTTTGCAAAGTGCTTAAAAAAATGAACTCATTTTTCTTCACAACAACTCAAGGAAGGAGGTGCTATTATTATCCCCCTTTGCAGACAGAAGGTAAGTGACTTGTCTTGGGTTACACAACTAAATATCTGGGGATAGATTTGAACTCAGGTCTTCCTTACTTTAAGTCTAGCATTCTACCATCTGTCTTTGATTGACCTGTCTTCACAAAACTCAAACAAAGCTCGCCTTTTTACCCCATGCTGTTTCTTTAGTCTTGACTTGCCAGATTCTTCAACCTTGATACACTAACTTTCCTTATCTTAAATCAGAACCTCCTGCTACTCGGTGAATCTCTCTTCACTTATGAGGTTAAAACTCACCAAATCTACATTTCGAAATCGAGTTTTTATTTAATCATTCATAATCTCCAGACCTGTATATGCTTTTCATTTTATGTTTTACCATCTTATCTCTTAAAACAGTTGCATACAAATGAACCAAGGAACCAGTATTCTATAACTCCAGCTATTCTGTAGTCTCAAAAGAGGCATGCTTTCAACAGTTTGTGCTGCTGAGAGCTGTGTTTCTTTATACTTAGATAAAAGAGGCCTCACCCTATATCCTTTACAAGGTGTGTTAAGCCACAGTTCATTTTCTGTTGCTTTTGCAACCAAACGACTTACCACTTACATGAAAAGTGTTTCTTTAGCAGTTTTTTTTTTATTAAACTAGAGTTATTTTCCTGCTCCTTTCAGGTACCAAACTGTTTGCCTATGAAAGAGGTAATCCCTTACATCCATAACCAGATAATTTAATTATTTTTCTGTTTGCAAAAATACTTTTGCTTTCCATTTCAGTAGAAATTGTTTCATATGTAAGGGCAGTGTCTTACGTCATAACTAACACAAGAGCAGTAATTATTGTAAATATTTTGTGGGATATGTATTATGTAATAGAGATAACATAGAGCTGTGATCAGGAAGTAATTGCTAATTGGCTGATGAAATTGGAAGCGAGGCATTTTATTCATTTTCAGTACTGTCTTTTTTATTTGGCTGAGATCTAATTTTTGTATATTATTGGATCTTGACATATCTGGAACACATAAAGGGTGATGGGATGAAAGAATCTGCTTTAATAGACTTTTCTTTTTGAAAACTGAAAATTAGAACTGCAAGCTTGATCTTTAGTTTTCTTATTTACTCATTGACAACATTTCACAGAGAAATCAGTAATATGTATTAGTGACTGATTACAAAGGTCTTTGGAGAGTTGGACAGGAACTTTTATGTACTGAGAGGTTTTGTTTTATAATACAAATTAGGGTGAATTTTTGTGTGTTTTTTAAAAATGGGATCTCAGGATTTTGGAATCGAAAGATCTTCCACCTTAGAGATCATCTCCCTTTTTGAATTTGGGCCAGTCATTTTGCCTATTTGAGCCTGTATTGTCATTTAGAAAATGAGGGTATTGGAATGGGTCCATGCATCCCAGGGTAAGAACCCCTAGATCAGATGATATTGAAGGACTTTTACAGCTCTAATTCTCTGATTCTAATTGTTTATCACCTATGGCCATCTCGCATGCTAATCTTCATTTATTTCCCATGAGCATATTTTCTATTTTCTGTAAACAGGAACATCTTACCCATCCCTTAAAAAATAACTTTCCCTCACCCTACTGTCTCCTCAGTTTATTGTCCTATGATTTTTTTCTTTCATAGCCAAAATAAAAAAAAAGTTATCTTTACTCACCTCCAATTTCTATCTGCTTATTTATTAACAGATTACAATCTGACTCTGAAATTACTCTTCTTTTTAAAGACCTCCTTCTTTACCTCTCTGTAGGATATGATGTTGTTGACTAACTTCTCTTCCTGTTTACTCTCTCATCCCTCTTGTTTCTCCTGTTTCTCAGGACTCTTCTTATAAGTCTCCTTTGCTGGATCATCAACCTTGTTGTCCTGCCATCAGTGAATGTACCCCAGGGGTCTGCCCTGGGCCCTTTTTTCTCTCTTTACATCCTCTCTCTATGATCTCACTAACTAACATGGGTATAGCTATTATTTCTATGCGTATGATTCCTACATCTGTATACCCAACCTCATTCTCTTTTCTTTTGTGCTAGCTCCTCATCTCCAAATGCCTGCTTGCTATCTTTACTTGGATGTCTCATAGGAATCTCAGACTAAACAGGTGTAAAATAAAACTCCTTATTTTTTCCTTAAAACCTTACTGTCTTCCTGACATCCCTATTTCAGTTGAGAAGATTCTCATTCTTCCAGTCACCTAGGTTCATAACTAGAAATAAACTCTTCCCTCTCCCAAAGCCTTCCATATCCAATCAATTGCTAAGTCTTTTTAATCCTGCCTCAGTGACATCTCTCACATTTGTCCCCTTTTCTCCACAGCTACCATCCTAGTTCATACCCTTATTGCTTCTTGCCTAGATTATGTCTGTGTCCATTAGCCTCCTAAGAGATCTCCCTGTTTTGAGTCTCTCCCCTTTTTAATTCATCACCCCACACAGCTGCCAAAGTGATATTCCTTAAGCATAGGTCTGTCCGTGTCACTTCAAGCTCCAATGACTCCATTCTGCCTCTAGGATAAAATACTAACATCATATTTTGGCATATAAATTCCTTCTCAGTCTGATGGCAGCTTACACAAACAGCCTTATTTCATGGAGTTTTCCTTCATGGATTTTAAGTTCCAACCATACTGGATTACTGTTATTCCATACTTACAACATTCCATCTCTCAACTCCATGCTCCTCATCTCTTCCCTCCTCTCACCCATGACATGCATTATGATCACCCCTTCCCCCAATCTGCCCTCCCTTCTATAACCCACCCCCTCTTATCATATTCTTTTGTATTCAATTCACCCTGTGCTCTCTATCTATATATTCCCTCCAACTACCCTAATAATGAGAAAGGTCTCATGAGTTACAAATACCATCTTTCCATGTAAACAGTTCAACTTTAATAAGTCCTTTGTGATTTCTCTTTCCTGTTTACCTTTTCATGCTTCTTTGAGTCTTGTATTTGAAAGTAAATTTTTCTCTTTAGTTCTTGTTTTTTCTTAAGAATGAATTAAATTCCTCTATGTCATTGAATGTCAATTTCCCCCCTCATTGATTACACTCAGTTTTGCTGAGTAGGTGATTCTTGGTTTTAATCCTAGCTCCGTTGACCTCTGGAATATTATATTCCAAGCTCTTGGATCTCTTAATGTAGAAGCTGCTAAATATTGTGTTATCCTGATTGTGTTTCTACTATACTTGAATTGTTTCTTTCTGGCTTTTTGAAGTATTTTCTCCTTGACCTGGGAACTCTGAAATTTGGCTATAATATTCCTGGGAGTTTTCCTTTTGGGATCTCTTTCAGGAGGTGATTGGTAGATTCTTTCAATTTCTATTTTACCCTCTGGATCTAGAATATCAGGTCAATTTTCCTTGGTAATTTCTTGAAAGATAAAGCCTAAGCTCTTTTTTCATCATGGTTTTCAGGTAATCCAGTAATTTTTAAACTTTCTCTCTTGGATCTATTTTCCAGGTTAGTTGTTTTTCCAGTGAGATATTTCACATTGTATTCTATTTTTATATTCTTTTGGTTTTGTTTTATAATTTCTTGATTACTTGTAGAGTCATTAGCTTCCATTTGCTCAATTTTAATTTTTAAGGAATTATTTTCTTCAGTGGTCTTTTAAACCAACCTTTTCCATTTGGCTAATTCTGCCTTTCAAGGCATTCTTTTCCTCATTGGCTTTTTGGACTTCTTTTTTTGTATTTTTTAAGTTGTATTTTCTTCAGTATTTTTTTGGGCCTCCTTTAGCAAGCTGTTGACTCATTTTTCATGATTTTCTTGCATCACTCTCATTTCTCTACTTTTTTCCTCTACTTCTCTTACGTGATTTTCAAACTCCTTTTTGAGCTCTTCCATGGCCTGAGCCCAATTCATATTTTTCTTGGAGGCTTTGGATGTAAGAGCTTTGATTTTGTTGTCTTATTCTGCTTGTATTTTTTTGCTCTTCCTAGTCACTAAAGTAAGATTCTATTGTCTGTGTTTTTTATACTGTTTGCTTCTTTTTACAGCCTATTATTTGACTTTTTAACTATTTGTTAAGGTAGGACTCTGCTTCCATTGTGGAGGGTGAAGTTTCCCAAGCTTCAGGGCTTTTACGCAGCTGTTTTCAGAGATATTTCTAGGGGCCTGTAAGTTTTCAGTACTTCTAAGATGATATGATCTATGGAGAAGTGTTTATTCTTCTCCTGGCCAGTACTCTGGTCAGCAAGTGACCCTAAGCACTCTTTTCTGCCCTGGAACTGTGAGGAGGGTTCCCTCTCCACTGCTGTCACAAGCTCTGCTATGCCAGTGCTCCTTCACACCCCAGGACTGCCACCCAGGACTGTGACCCAGATCCAAGTATGGGCAACCAACAGAATCCTGCTTCAGTGCAAGCAAAGAGATCCCTGTTTGATCCCTTTACCATCTGTGGGCTGAGAGTTCTGGAAGCAGCTGCTGCTGCTGCCACCGCCACCCCAGGGCTGCAGTGGGGCTGGTCTGTGCTCCTCTCTCACCCAGGTCCGACAGATCTTTCCCACTGACCTTCTAAGTGCCTTTGGCCTTTGTGGGTTGAGACATCTGGAAACTGCCTTAGCTGCCAGTGGTGATTCAGTCCCCTGGGTCCTGTTCCAGATTTGCTGGGGCCCAATCTCCACAGGCATGGGCCATGTTGAACTGTGCTCCTCCTCCAGCCCAGCACCACAGACCTTTCCTGTCCCATTGACCATCCAGGTTGCCTTGGGCTGGAAATTTGTTTCACTTTGTCTTTTTGTGGGTTCTGCAGCTCTAGAATTTGTTTAGAGTCATTTTTATGGGTATTTGGAGGGGTTTGTGGGAGAGCTCAAATGAGTCCCTGCTTTTACTTCGCCATCTTGGCTCTGCCCCTCTTCTTAGATATTTTGAATGTACGTATGTATGTTGTTTCCCTCTAATAAATTTTAAATATTTGAGGCTAGAAACTGCTTAGTTTCATCACGTATTTCCATCATCTGGCACATAGTAGGCATGTAATAAATGTTTTTGTTTCTGCTTCATTCATTCAATAAATGTGACAGAATCCCTGCAGGTGACTGAAGTTATTACCTTATTGATTATATAATTAAGATCTCCTGTTACTTTTGGTTTCTCCTGGCTTACTCCATTCTGGTTGCCTCACTTTTTTATTACATAGTCATGAGGTAGATGAGGATGACTATTAAGGGTGTCAAGGTCCTGTAAGAACTTACAGAAGCCTAAAACCCAGCATCACCTATGGCTTTCAGTGCTAAAGAAAATAAAAAGAGCATTTTAGGCTATGTTATGAACCAGAGAAATATCAGAGAAGAAAGACATCCATGGCCTGGGGGGAGGTTGACTCCTTTAAACTGGTTTTACCATCAGCTGCCATATCTTTTCTGATTGATAAAGAACAAATACGTTCTGAGGCAGTTTGGACTCTTTGAGCATCTTTTTTTTGTGACAGGTCCTAGGATCAGGTTTTTTTTACATTTATACTTCTTTCCTTTTTCTTTTGGAGTCTACAACTTAGACTAAATAGGGCTGGTTGAAATTGCTCTATACAGTATTATCTTTTCATCCTTATCCTTTTCTCTAATTTTACAATGACTTTGATCTTTGCTGTTGCCCATTGACGATCTTCCCAAACATAACTATTATTATAAAATAGCTGCTACATAGGTAGTTTCTTTTCTTTCAAGGTACAGTCAGTTT
Source organism: Phalanger gymnotis (assembly GCA_028646595.1). NCBI lineage: Eukaryota > Metazoa > Chordata > Mammalia > Diprotodontia > Phalangeridae > Phalanger > Phalanger gymnotis. Next base: position 209,027,157 of record CM053622.1, on the reverse strand, counting down.
CAGTTTTTGTTATAACATTTTATATGCTTTCTTTAGTGCCTTCCAACTCTTCTTGAAGAAAGTATTCAATCATCAATCAGTTATTAAGTGCCTTTTATGTTCTAGGCACCATGTCAACAGCTGGGAGTGCAAAGAAAGGCAAAATACAATTCCTGTTTTCAAGGCACTCACAATTTAATGGAGGAGACAACATGGAAGCAACTATGTATAAACAATACATACAGGATAAATTGGAGATAATGGAGGGAAGGCACTAGCATCAGGGGACATTGGGAAACAATTATTATAGAAGGGGAGGTTTTAGCTGGGACTTAAAGGAAGTCAGAAGACAGAGATGAGAAGGGAGACTATTGCACATGTGGGGAACAGCTAATGAAAATGCACAGAGTTGAGAGATGTATGGAGAGAATGTCTTGTGAGGAACAGCAAAGAAGCCTGGATTTCCTTATATAACCCTGGAAGATAGGTGCATTTATCTCCATTTTATAGTTGAGGAAACTGAAATAGATAATAGTTAAGTGACTGGCCCAAAGTCACCTAGCTAACAAGTATCTGAGGCTAGGTTTGATTTCAGGTCTTTCTGACCCCAGACCCAGGGTTTTATCCACTGTGTCACCCAGCTGCCTATGTACTATCTGGGTACCTCAGTGGAGAAATAGTGAGAAGGTAGAAGCGAACAGAATTGGCAATAGATCTGATTTGTGAGGTAAGAGTGAGGGGTTGAAGATAACATCTACATTGTGAGCCTATGTGACTGAGAGGATTGTGGTGAATTTTAATAAGGAAGTTAGGAAGAGAGGAGGGCTTGTGAGGAAAGATAACGAGTTCATTTTTGGACATGTTGAATTTAAGATGTGTGAGACATTCAGTTTTTGATGTCCAATAGGCAGTTGGAGATGTGAAACTGGAAGTCAGAAGGGATTAGGTCTGGACCAGGAGTGGGGAACCCTGCAGCCTTGAGACCCCATGTGGCCTTCTAGGCCCTTGACTGAGTCCAGTTTTACAAAGCAAATTCTTTTATTAAGGGGATTTGTTCTGTGAAGTTTGGATTCAGTCAGAGGGCCACACTTGAGGACCTAGAGGGCTACGTGTGGCCTCGAGGCTGCAGATTCCTGCCCCTCATTTGGACAAATAGATCTGAGAATCATTTGTATCAGTGTGATGATTGAATACATGGGAGCTGATGAAATTATCAACAAGTGAAACAGTATAGAGGGAGAAGGTAAGAGTCCTAGGACAAAGACTCGTGTTAGCTGAGATAATCTCAAAGAATATTGAGAAGGAGCAGTCAGCAAGTAGGAGAATCAGGATAAAGTAGTGTTGCAAAAACCTAAAGAGAAGAGAGTATCAAGGAGAAGAAGATGATTGACAGCATCAAAAGGTGCATTCAGGAAGAATGAGGATAGAGGAAAGGCCATTGGATTTGTCAATTGGGAAACCATTGGTAATGTTGGAGAGGGTAAGGTTCAGTTGAATGAAGAAGTCTGAAGTTAGATTATAGAAGGTTAAGAAGAGAAGTTAAGGAGAGAAAAGGAACTAGAGGCATCAACTATGTATGACTTTCTCAAGGAATTTAGCCACCAAAGGGAAGAGAGATGTGAGAAAATAACAAGCATGAATGTATGGATTGAGTCAATTTTTTTTTGAGGATGGGAAAGACATGAATGTGTTTTTAGGCAGTAGGGAAGCAGCTGTCTACTTCTAGTACCTATACCTCTTTTCTTGAAGAAAGTGTTAATGATATTTGACCAGAAGGGTTCTGAGTAGTAGTCTGTTAGTCTTTAGCTTTTTCAAGATCCAAACCACATTTTCAAACACAGGTCTACTATTCTACTCTATGCCTATCTCCTCATTGCAATTAATAAATAGCAAGGTGAATATTGACTTAATTTTGGGGAGGTTTGTCGTGATACTGATAAAATAATCTGTATTACTTCATCCCCAGAAGAGATGTCTTGTAAATGTAAAGACAGCAATGGTCTCTTCCAGTGTGCTTCCAGTAAAACACCTTAAGGGTGATACTGCTAGACACAAAGAGGGGGTATAACCACCCACATTCTTTCTTTGGATTTGAATTGATTCTCCTGTCTGGTCTCTCACTAGAAGGTCTAAATTTCCAGAAATAGACCACTTCCTCTTACCGCCTCTAACTGCCACAGTTCCAAACAAGTTGTTTTTCATTCCCCCCTTTCTGTGTCTTTATTTTTGCTCCACTTTTGCCCCCATCCCCTGCCAAAGCTGTTGACCTCTCTTGTCCTTCTCCTGCCTTTTAGTGTAATAGTTATATTTCAGTGTCTTGGGTGAGAGCCTTCTGACTCAGTGACTCACATTCTACATAAAAATGCCTAACTCGTCACATTTCTCTTTTGAAATTTGCTGTCCTTTTTTAACCATTTCAATCTCCAAATGTTTATATAACTTGCCATTTTCTTTGTTTTATTCCTTTTAGTTTTAAAACACTTAAATACAAATTAATAGAATACTTGTTGAACCTTCTCTTAAGTCTTTAGCAAGGCAGTTTGTCTCTTCGGTACCCTTGAAACTCTTCACTCCGATCTCTCTATCTCTCTTTGTCTCTTTGTCTCTCTCTGTCTCTGCCTCTCTGTTTCTCTCTGTCTCTCTGTCTGTCTCTGTCTTCTTCCCCCCACTCTCACTCCTTCCAAAAAAGGTTTTGCTACTTTTTTTGCTACTTAAAAAAAACTATTAAGCTTCTTCCACAAGACAGGCATTGATACATTGGTAACAGAGTGATCCAATTCCTCATATCCTCACTACAGATCATTTTTCTCCAAAATGGTTCAAAATCCCACCCAACAACTGTTTCTTAAAGTTTGTTTTCTATTTAAAATTAAAAATGTTCATCCACAATAAGAGCATTATCCTGCACCTTTTAATGAGCTTTTCATCATTAACTGCACCTTCTGAAAAGAACATTTAAAAGATAGCACACTTTAACGTGGGCTATGATTGTTTTCATGGTTGTCTGCTCATTTATATTGTGAGCCCTGGATAGCAAAATGACCTAGTATCCTATCAAATGATGCTTGTTTTTATGTTTACATGTATGATAAATTAATGCAGAAATATTTATTAAGCACCTTCTTTGTGCCAAGCAGGGAGGTAGGTGGTACAGTGGATAGAGTGCCAGGCTTGGAGTTAGGAAGACTCATCTTCCTGAGTTCAGACACTAATAGCTGGGTGACCCAGAACAAGTCACTTAACCCTGTTTGCCTCATCTGTAAAATCTCTATCAGGATAACCCCAATGGGGTCACAAAGAGTCAGAAATGATTGAAAAACAACTGAACAACTAATGTGCCAGGCACTGTGCTATTCAATGGAAATACAAACATAAAGAATGAAGCAATTCCTACTCCTAAGGAGTTTCTTTTAGTGGGGGAGATAAATATATAAAACACATATGACACAAAATAAATAAGTAGAAATATAAACAAGATGGTTAAACAGTTGGGAAATTAGGAAAGGCTTCATTCAGCAGATGATGCTTGGGCTATACCTTAAAGGAAGAGAGGGTCTCTTTGAGTTGAAGGTTAAAGAGGGATTGCCTTTCAGGTATGGAGTAGGATCAGTGTAAAGACATAAAGGAGATGGAATCTACTGAGTTAGGAAAAGAGAAAAGTCCAGTTTGTCTGGATTAGAGAGTGTAGGAGGAGGAGTAACATCCAGTGAGGTTGGAAAGATAGGTTGGAACGATATTGTAAAACACTTTCGAGGCTAAATGGAAAAGTGTGATATTTTATCATAAAGGCAATTGGGAGCCACTAGAGTTAGTTGAATAGAGGAGTCAAATGGTCACTAGGGAAGATCACTTCAGCACCAGGCTATAAGATGTACTGGAGTAAGAAGAAACTTGAGGCAGAGAGACCAATTAATCCACTCTTGCTGTAATCTAAGCGAGAGGTGATAGGGACTTGAGGTAAAGTGGCAGAGTAGAGAGCAGGGGTCAGATGTGAGAGAGAAAGTAGAAATGGCAAGATTTGGTGACTGGTATTGGGTATGTGGGGTGAGGGAGAATGAGGAGTTGAAGATAACACCAAGGTTATAAACCTGGGAAAGTGGGAAAATGGTGGTACTTTATGTAGAAATAGGGAGGTTTAGAAGAAGGGAGGGTTTGGTAGGAAAGATGATGAATTCAGCTTTGGACATGTTGAGTTTAAGATGTGTCTGGGACAAGAGGTTTAAAATGTTCAGTAGGCAGTTGGAGATATGGGATTGAAACTCAGGGAGCAGACTGGGTCTGGCTATATAGGCCTTGGAATCACCTTCATGGAGATCACTAAACCCATGGGAGATGGTTAGGTTACATAGAATGTTTAGAAGAGAAGAGGCTTAGAATTGAACTTTGGGGAACATTCACAAGAGGGCATGATATGGTTAATGAGGGAGCAAAGGAGATTGAGGAAGAATGGTTGGAAAGGTAGCAGGATCTCACCTCCCTCAGAAGGCAGAATGAGACACCCCCCCCACCATGGCCAATGAGGAAATTTGCTTTGCCTAACCATGCATGTTTATAAAAGGGGTTTTGTTTTCCTTTGGTTCTCATTTTGGGGAGGGGAAATTTATGTGTGTGTATTTTGTGGGGCAGCTACGTGGCACAGTGAGTAGAGCACTGGCCCTGGAGTCAGGAGGACCTGAGTTCAAATCCAGCCTCAGACACTCGACACACTTACTAGTTGTGTGACCTTGGGCAAGTCACTTAACTCCAATTGCCCTGCCTTCCCCCCTCCAAAAAAAAGCAAATTTTTGCTGATTGAAAAACATTATGTATTATTTTTAAAAAGAAAGGTAGCAGGAGAACCGAGAGAGTATCATCACAAAATTCCGGAGAAGAGAAGGTATCCAGGAGGAGAGAGTGATCAACACTGCCAGGTATAGGAGAAAGAATGTTAGGCCTGGAGTCAGGTAGACTCATCTTTGTGAGTTCAGATCTGGCCTCAGATCTTTATTAGCTGTGTGACCCTGGTCAAGTAATTTAGTGGTTTGTCTCAGTTTCCTCATTTGTAAAATGAGCTGGAGAAGGAAACAGCAAATCACTTCAGTATCTTTGCCAAGAAAACGTTAATGGGATCATGAAAAGTCAACAGGACCTAAGATTGACTGGATAATAATGACAGCAACATTAACATTAAGAGGGGTTGAGAAAGGCTTCCTGTAGAGGGTGGGGCTTTAGCTGGGACTTGAGGGAGGCAGAGATGAGGAGCGATCACATTCTGGGAACAAGGACAGCTGGAGAAACTGTGCAGAGCCTAGAGAGGGAGCGTATTGTTGGTGAAAAGCAAGATTAGGTCTGAACTGGTGAATTTAAGAATCATCTGCATGGAGGTGATAAATCAATGGGAGCTGATGAATCACCAAGTGAAGCAGTGTAGAGGGAGAGACCAGGATAGGATCCTGTCAGATGCCTATGGCTAGAGCGGTGGCCTGGATCTAGCAGTGGAAAGGGAGAGGGAGCAGTCAGGTAGCGAGAAGGAGAATCAGGAAAGAATGAGGAGGGTGATAAGCAGTGTCTGTGAGTGCAGAGAGGTTGAGGAAAGGCCTTTGGATCTGGCAATTAGAAGGTCACCGGTAACTTTGGAGAGAACAGTTTCAGTGGAATGATAAGAGAGAAGGAAGAAAGCCACATTGTAGGGGTTAAGAAGAGAGTGAGAGGAGAGGAAGTAGAGCTGCCCATTGAAGACAGCCTTCTCGAGGTGTTTTGTCACGAAGGGCAGAGAAGACCTAGAGGGAGAGGACACCAATTAGTGGGGATGGGTGGATCAGGTGAGACTTGGAGAGATGGAAGATAATTGAGAGTGTGAGGATGACAGATCTGTTGGAAGAGACAAGGTAGAATGGGATTGTTTGTGTGGGTAGAGGGTTTGTTTTGATAAGGAAAAGGATAATTTATGTGAGACAGAGGTGAAGGAGGAGCTAGTAGCAGAAAAAATTTGAGTGATATGAAATGAGGAAGGAAGAAGTGGGAATTCACAGAATGGCCTCAATTTTTCCTGTAAAATATGAGGCAAGGTTCTCAGCTGAAAGAGTAAGGGGAGGAGAACTCTGGAGGTTTGAGGAAGGAAGAAAAGGTCTGGAAAAGCTGCTGTGGAGAATGGAATAATGAGTTGATGAGGAAGGTATAGTAGGGTTGCTTAGCAGTCAAGGCCCAGTTAAGGTTGTGTAACATAAATTATTTTTATTTTATTTAGTTATTTATTTTTTTACCATTGCTTCTCACCAATCTGCCCTCCCTTCCATAAGCCCGGACCTTGCCTTACTGCTCTCTCCTGCTACTTGTCTCTAGGGCTAGATAGATTTCTATACTCAACTAAGTCTGTATGTTCTCTCTTTGAGCCAATTCCAATAAGAGTAAGATTTAAGGATGGCTCTTCACTGTCCCCCACCCCCCTCCAAGTTCTCCTTTACTGTAAAAGATCTTCCTTTCACACCTCTTTTATGTGAGATAATTTACTTCATTCTGCTTCTCCTTTTCCCCTTCTCCCAGTGTATCCCTCTTTCTCATCATTTAATTTCATTTTTTTTCAATCATCCCATCATAGTCAACTCATACCCATGCCCTTTGTTTATGCATACTCCTTCTAACTGCCTAATAATGTGAAAGTTCTTGGGAGTTACAACTATCATATTCCCACGTAAGAACATACACAGTTTAATCTTATTGAATCCCTTGTTATTTCTCTTTCCTCTTTACTTTTTTATGCTTCTCTTGAATCTTGTATGTGAGGGTCAGGTTTTATATTCAGCTCTGGCCTTTTCATCAGGAATGCTTGAAAGTCCTCTTTAATTAAATGTCCATTTTCCCCCTGAAAGATTATACTCAGTTTGGCTGGGTAGGTTATTGTTGGTTGTAATCCTAGCACCTCTGCCCTCTGGAGTGTCACGTTCTAAGCCCTGCGATTCCTTGGTGTGGAGGCTACTGAGTCTTGTGAGTCTGACTGTGACTCCGTGGTATTTGAGTTGTTTCTTTTTTTCTGCTTGCTGTATTTTCTCCTTAGCCTAGGAGGTCTGGAATTTGGCAGTAATATTCCTGGGAGTTTTCATTTTGGGATCTCTCTTAGGTGGTGATTGATGGATTCTTTCAATTGCTATTTCACCTTCTGGTTCTAGGATTTCAGGGTATATTTGTCTAGGCTCTTTTTGTTTTAAATCATGGCTTTCAGGTAGTCTAACAATTCTAAGATTATTTCTTTTTTTT
>CM053622.1:208990008-209019445 GCA_028646595.1 Phalanger gymnotis | reverse complement strand
CTCACATCCACATAGGTTCCACACCCAACAGGGTTCTGGGCTCTTAACACTTAGCAAGGCTCAAGGAAATACACTGAATTACTCAAAGAAAACAAAGACCATTTTGTTTGTCAACACAGCAAGTCACTTTAACACTCTGCCTCAATTTCCTCATCTGTAAAATGAGGATAATAACAGCATTTGCCTTTCAGAGTTGTTGTGAGGATAGTCATAAATTCATAGCCCTTGTTTACCTCTTTTTCTTATTATTTCTTTAGTTCTACGTCTCACTAATTCTCATTAAGCCTCCAACTCTTAAGTAGTCCTGAATTTCATCTGCCTGAGATATTATTTAGCTTGTTATTTGAACTGTAACAAAAATTTCTTTGATTTCCAAATTTCTGGCTTCTGACTTTTTAAAGAAAAGCATTTTTAATTTTGCAAAATGAAAAGAAATGAAATCTTTCAAGATGACAAAATGTATGTTATATTTTAATAATATATCTATGATGTATATTGTAATATTTTGTTATCAGAAATGGGGAATTCAGAACAAAGAGTGAATACTGGTGAAATTAACTATTAATCAGAAGATATCTGATGAGCTTTCAAATCTATAAATTTACCCATTTTGAAACAACCACTGTTATTCCATTAATGAGATTTTAGTTATGAATGAATGCATAATAGTTAATTGATTAATTAACATGTAGTTATTTGAAGTATTCCTGTCATTTTCAGCTCAACAGACCAAATCCCCCTAATGTTAACTGTTCTGACCAAATGGGAAATACACCTCTGCACTGTGCAGCCTATCGTGCCCACAAGCAGTGTGCCTTAAAACTTCTAAAAAGTGGTGCTGACCCTAATCTGAGAAATAAAAATGGTAAGCAATAGTGCATTTAGATATTTACTACCCAATAATTTGTAAATTCAATAAAATTATATGTGCCATTATTAATTTTTACCAGAGAGCTTTCATTAAACTATTAGATAGGATACTCCAAAATTTAATCTTCAAAGTGAAAAACATTCATAAACCTGAAAAAATTTCCAAATTAATTAGGGATAGGGATAGAGATTAGAGTCTAGTCTTCACAGAATGTATCTCCTTAGAAGGATTTGTTCTATAAAACTTGGACTCAGTTGAAAGAGGCCTCACCCAAGGACCTAGAAGGCCACATGTGGCCTGAAGGCCACAGGTTCCACACCTCTGCTAGACCTATCATTTCAGTAATCTCGGGAACTTCCAGGTAAGGAAACTTTCGCAATCAGTGTAGGTCAGCAAACTATAGCTTGGTGTCCTAAAGAGTTGCACAGAGCCCTCCATGAAAGGAAACCTGGCTTGCATGGGCTTCTCACAGCCAGTCTGTATCCCAGGTAGCCTAGTTCGTGGCTACAAGCTTGACCCTCTATCCACTCACTATTCTACATTTCCTCACAGAGATTTTTTCTAATTATCACAGGTAATATTTTAGCAGTATCTGATTGTTGCTTTGATTAAATATTGATATACAGTTATCCTAGGAAGTCCATTATAAGAGTTATATTACCTTTGGGAAATGGATTTGTTTGATGAAAATCATAGACATATTACACAACTGAGTTAAACTCTGCTATGTTCTTTCATATATATTTTTTACCAACTAGACTGTAAAAGCTTTGAGGAAAAGATCTTTTTTGTTTTGTATAACCTTTTATAACATCATGCTGACTTTTATTGGCTGCCCAGAAGCTTGTTCTTTATGATAAATAGAGAAATAACATGGTGCAGTGGATAGAGACCCATCCACCCAAGTCCTGCCTCTGACACATACTGACTGTGACCTTGGACAGATCATTTAAATCCTCACAGCCCGAGTCATCTCTAGATTAGTAGATAAACTTTCCTCACCTGAGAGTTCCCTAGACTAGTGAAGACACAGGCCTCATCCCTGTACCTACTAATAAATAACCTCAAAGATGTCATGTTGTAACATTCATTTGATGAAGCATAGTATTCTGAGCATGTACAAAAATATTGCTCAATGGTGCTAATTTTTTGCTCCATTATAAGCTTTCAACCTTGATTCTTGGACCAAGAGGCCAAAGTGAGCCTCAACTTTTGGAACATATTCGCCATCTGCCACTTAATAAAACAATAAGTTTATTTTTGTTTCTATAAACTTTACTAAGCATGAAGCTGGTTAGGTGAAATTATGTTAAGGTTCATTTACCTCCTAGAATTCCAAGACTCCTGAGTTTATGTTAAATCTCATCACAGACTGATTGATGGCCTTTGAAAAGGATATTCTGTAGGAATGAATGAAACAGCTAATATGCAATGGGAAATTCATATAGGTAATGACGATGGAGTAAAAAAGAAAGGGTGATAGAATAGGAAATGCTAGTTATATGTCATAATTGGAACACTAGACTCCTTATGCCCTTATACTCTGGATGTATTTTTTCTCATTGCTTTTATTTAGATCAAAGACCCCTTGACCTAGCCCAAGGTCTAGAAATGAAACATGTACTTGGTGGTAATAAGGTATGTGTGAGTCTATAAAATGTTTGCAAACATAGTTATTTTAGAAAGAAAAAGTGTGATGTTATGTCATTTTAATAAGAAAATATTTTAAATAGGTTGTCTACAAAGTATTGAAAAGATACGAGGGTCCTCTCTGGAAGGTAGGTCTCTTGGTTTATTTTGCTGATCAGAAATCTTAAAGCAAATAAGATGTGGCTCATAAGCTTCAGCTAGTAAATTTTTGTTAAAAACAACATCTAATCATAAAGTTGGAAGGGCCCCTAGGAAGCATCTAATCCAGCTTCCTACTTAATGTAGGAATCTTATCTATAACATGCTCTTTGCTCACTCTAAAATATTTCCATGATGCTAAAAGCCAAGACCTTTTTATGTTATGAAGATGAGGATTAATTTGTCCTGGAATAGTTTACAGCTTATTTGTAACAAATCTTATGGTTCAGTTTTTAGTACAAATCATCTTTCTAGTTTTTTCTTCTCTAAATAAACAGGTACTCACATATGTGTGTAGTGTGTGTGTGTGTGTGTGTATGTGTGTATCTATTTATCTATCTGTCTGTATTTATACATACACACTCCTGGATATATGTTAGGTTTTTTCTGTGAAGTAAGTTCATTAGAGATTTTCAAAGTCATCATCATTAAGAAATAGCTTTTGTGCTATCCCGTAAAATCTCCCTTTATAACTAAGGTCAGAAAAAGAATACTTGTTTGTATTGACCATTTGTCTGACTAGTATTACAGTTGTTCTGGTTTTACTATTTAATTTTTTTTTAATTTTGAGACTAATCGTCAACAGATAACCATTTCAGTATGCAAAGAACAAGAACATTCGTTTTTTTCACGTTAAGTAGTACCTAAGGTTGTATTTGATCCTTGATTAATATTTTATAATACCATTTAGCTAAAAAGTTCATTCTAAAAAGACAATTGCAGCAATAATTTTGAAAATTCATATATTTGGACTTAAATTATGTGCCAGCTTGTTAAATGGTTCATTTTCTCCTCAGAGTTCAAGATTTTTTGGTTGGAGACTGTGCTGGGTAGTATTAGAACATGGAGTTCTTTCATGGTATAGGAAACAGTAAGTATTATGTATATTCAGTAAATTTAAAATTTTTCAAATCTAGTACATAGATTTAAAATATTTCTTTTTATTTTTTTTCCCCTCTGGAAGGCCTGATGCAGTGACTAATGTTCACCGTCAAGGATGCAAACATTTGACTCAAGCTATATGTACGGTAGGAAGAGAATTTGACCTTTTGACCTTTTGAAAAACAAATTTTAACCAAGACTTGAAAATGAATGTTAGGAATAATTTGTGTAAGCAGCTCAGTAAAACTTGGCATTCTACAAAATATCAGTGCTAGTGTGAAAACTAATACTGCGTTTATCATTTTAAAAAATGTTTGTGGAATTTGCCATTCTGGAAATTTGAAAATGTAGGGGCAGGGTGTGGACTTTGGATTTTTCAATACAAATTATGTGCTGAGGTAGAAAATAATATAACAAAAATATTAAAAAATAAAAAATTATATTTGTTATTAGAAATATTTTTTCTATTTGTAATTGAACATAGATATAGTTGGTATTCTGTAATTCACAGTATTCTTATGCTTTTATTTATCTAGTGGTTGAAATTTCTGATAACCTCTGCCATTCAGAACACTAATTTAAACTTAAAAGCAGATAGAAAATGAAATGATAGATTAGAAGTGATAGCTTACAGTTAAAGAAGAGGCAACAGATGATATTATATAACACAATAAATGAAATCCTTGCACATGCCCCACAGTCTATTCCTCGAAATGGTATCAGAAAGAATAATGTTGAAAAATGGACGATTTTATTTGTTTAGGTTAGGAAGACTTATGGCCTTGCTAGTTGAAGTAATACATAAGGGAAAAATACTGATTTAATTATATTAGAGAACATGTGGAAACTGAAGAATTCTGCTCAGCTCAAGGTGTGAAGAGAAGGAGGGTGAGAAGGGAGACATAGCTAGTTCATTAGATCTGCAGATGGGTGAAATGAGGTGAAAATTGGGAACTATGTATAATTGTTGAGAGGAATGGATGCTTGTTGTCCTAAAACAGGACTTTAAACTAAAATCAAAAGGGCTTTAAATTAAAGGTTAAAGGAGGGAGAAGACTACCTATGTGTCTGTCCTTCTACAGAAGATACCACAGAGAATAGATCAAATGAATGAGGAAGAATAGCCATTTAATAGCCAGAAATTTATCTATCCAAGATAGGAGGGAGTAGTAAAACCCATGGCCTCAAATAGTTGTACACAAACACACAGAGTTTGGGCAACAAATATGATGAATTAAAGGTCCTAACACAAAGCCAAACTTGATCTCATATAGGTATCATTGAACTTGGGTGGGATAACACTCATGACTAGAATTTGGCTTTGGCTAAATATACTTTAATTAAAAAAAACCAACCCAAAACCAAGATAAGCAAAAGGTAGGTAGGTTAACTTTATTATAAAGTTGTTGTTTAGTTGTTTCAGTTGTGTCTGATTCTTTCATGACCCCATTTGGGGTTTTCTTGACAAATATACTGGAATGGTTTGCCATTTCCTTCTGCAATCTATCAATGAAATATACTCATTTGAGGAAAACCAGGATCCATAGGGAAGGAAAGTATGATAGAGAGCATTTGGGCAAAGAACAAAGGAAGAAAAAATAGAAACAATTTTTGTCATGGGAATATGTTACAGACCATTTGGACAGAAAGAGCAAATAGATGAGGAATTCATGAAGTAGATTATAAATCTTGCATAGAAACATTAGATGTAGCGGTGATGGGGGAATTCAGTATTGTAGTGGAGCGTGTAGTGGAGCTTTCTCTCTTTGCCAAAGGCAGAGTAGCTAATGATATTTTACTTATTTTAATGGGAATTTCATTTTAAAAATGGAAGAATACGTAAGAGAAAGTTCTGTTATGTAGCACTGCTTGTTCTATCACAAGAACTTCTTGCTAGGATGGAAATTATGAGAACTTCAGGGAAATGTGGTCACAATTAATACTTAGATTTTCTAATAGAGAAGGGGCTTAATCTTACATGCTCCCTAGATTGTGGGAGAACAGATTTCAGATGGCTCAGAAAAAGGATAGGTAGGATCCCAAGGAGTTAAATTTTGTGGAAGAGAGGCAGCCCAGGAAGGATGGGAAACTTTCAAGAAAGAAGTTCGGAAGATTATTTTTTAAAAAGAAACAGTTCCAAAGAGGAGGAAAACTGAAATTATCTAAAGAGACCAATGTGGATACACAGAGAACTCACCAACCAAGTTAAAATCTTGAAGATATATGCAGACCTGCTGCAGGACAATGTAGAAGTATTGATCCTGAAACCTTCTCTGTACACAGTCTAAGTTATCCTGATTCTGGACAATGATGGAGATAAACTCTTTTTGCCCAGTACTTTGATGACACCTAGCCCAGTGTCTAAGAGCAGAAGGCTTTTGAGAAGAACATTTCCAACAAGACCCACTGGACTGTCAACGAGATTGCCTTCTTTGAAGGACTGACTATGTTGTCCAAAGGCAGCATCGACCTCTACTTCTATGTATGTGATTGGCATCTTCTCACAAAATGAGCTGATGCTTCTGCCTGATCTGAACCATCTCTTCAACGGCTTTGAGCCAGATGCTAAGAAAGAATGTTGAGAAGCAAGCCCTACTAGAAAGCATGGAAACACTCATCCTGTCTGGTTGAGGTCATAGGTGGAGAGGTGATTCTTGATATTGACAGCCAGTACGCAAAATAGCATTATGGGATTAAGTTATCCCCTTTATGAGAGGTTTGCTTTCCCATTGTGAAGCCTCTGTCAAATACAGCTACTATCCCTTAAAATCAAGGAGCTTTGAGGTTCCCTGGTAAGGTAGAAGATAGATTACCATCCTTTGGTGTGTCCTTGCTCCTTGTCTCAATACATCATCTCTTCCCTTTAGAAACAGGTCTCCGTCCCCTCCATGCCATTGTTGTAAGTCTTAAGTGTTTGCTGTTGCCCGCCTTCCACCCTTATCCCCAATTTTCACATTCCCTTTGCTGCAGGGAAGAAGAAAATAAGACTCATAGGAAGAGATGTAGACAACAGGATAAGGCTTGTGGGGAAAGAGAGAGCAGCTGGCTACATACTCTGCACAAAGCCTGGGAGTAAATATTTTCCCTCCCTCCAAAAAAAATGTACAGAAGATTGAAGGAAGGGTTAGATTAAGTGGGATCAATACAGAATTTAGCATGAGCTCTAGCTGGTAATAGAAGTTAAAGACAGCAAAGAGATTTTTCAGTGTTTTCAGGGAAAGGGAAAGTAGGACTGCTACTTGAGGTTGTTGGGGTGATGAAAACTGACAACAGATAAAAGAGTAACTCATAATAATATTAACAATTAGTATCATTTTATCAATGAGAGCACATTATCATGAAATATGAAATTTGGAAGGGACCTTGGAGTTACCTTATCTAGTCATACAAAAGAAATCTCTGCTGTAACATACCTGACAAGTAGCATCTACCTCTTGAAGGGGTCTCCAGGGAAGGGGAATCCAGCACCTATTGAGGCATTCCATTCTGCTTTGGGATAGCTATGTTAGGAATTTTGGGATTAGAAAAGACAAAACAAAAAATGCCCACGAGGGAGTTGATCCCCAATATAGATAATAAGAAAGCATGTAGGTACTTTCGATAGATTCAAGTCATAACATCCATATGTACTGTACATCTTCATATACTGTGAGAAGTAAGTCTGGAACAAATATAATGAGCCCCTGGAAACAGGGAATCAACAGGCTGCCTGAAGAAGGGCAAACTGGCCATGTCTGAGTTAGAGCATCATAGAACTTACTTGGTGTGTCTGCTGCAGTTTTGCTTGGGTGACAGTCTCAAAACAAAATAAAGCAAAACAAAGAGAGGTATAAGACTATAGAGAAGGGAAATACTGACTTGATTTTCAACAGAAGGGAAAAGAATAGAGTTTGTAAACTATAGGCCAGTGAATTTGACTTTTATTTGTGGTAAATTCTAGATCAGAATTATTAAGAATATATTTAGGGAACATCAATAAAAAGAAGCAGTAATCATGAAGAGCCAGAAAAACTTCAGCCAGAATGAGTAATTCCAGACTAACCTTATTCCCTTTTTTGACAGTTACCAAACTTGTGGGCAAGGGAATATTGGTAATAGAGTTCAACTAGATTTTTAAAAATTAAATTGAATTTAAAAAATTTTATACCTCTTTTACATCAGTCATTTCTGAATTTACCCCTCTTACCCTTGTTTTGCACAGTGAGACTTCTTTTGTAATGATGAAGAAAAAACTGCTAACCCTAACCAACAGACACATTAACCACATCTGTCAGTGCATGCACTATTACACTCTCCAGTGAAAGTCTGTCAATAAACTTTATTAAGCACCTGCTATGTGCCAGGTGCTATGCTAAGCACTGGATATACAAAAAGATGCAAAAGGCAGTCCCTTCTTTCAAGGAGTTTACAAGCTAACTAGAGAGACAATAAGCAAAACAAGCCAAAAAATAGAATGGCTTATTCATGGAAGCCAAGGATTGTCTTTGCTTCCTTTAATAACCCTTGTACATAGCACAGTGCCTGGTGCATAGCAGCTGCTTAATAAGTGCTTATTAACTGACTAACTAAAGATAGCTTGTATTTCTTCCCTTGAGGACTGCCTGATCATATCTTTTGACCGTTTATCAGTTAGAGAATAGATGAGCATCAGTTATCAAATGAGATATTTGTCAGTTGTATAGCACAGTGCCTGGCACATTTGTTGTTGTTCACTCATTCAGTCTTGTCTCATTCTTTGTGAACCCATGGACCATAGCATGCCAGGCCCTTCTCTCCTCCACCATCTCCTGAAGTCTCTCCAAGCTCATGTTAATTGCTTCCATGTCTGTCCATCTCATCCTGTGCTGTCCCCTTTTCCTTTTGCCTTCAACTTTTCCAAACATCAGGGTCTTTTCCAGTGAGTCACATCTCATTATGTGGCTAAAGTATTTAAGCTTCAGCTTCAGTATTTGACTTTCCAATGAACAGTTTGAATTAATTTCTTTAAGTATTGACTGATTTGACTTCCTTGCTGTCCAACAGACTTTCAAAAATCTTCTCTAGCATCACAATTCAAAAACATCTCTTTTGCAGTGCTCAGTTTTCCTTATAGTCCAACTTTCATAACCATATATGGTATGTGGTATATGAATGTAATATTGTGCTGTAAGAAATGGGGAAGATATGGACTTCATAATAACCTGGAAAAACCTACATGATATAATGCTGAGTGAGTGGAGCAGAACCGGGAGAACATTATACACAACCACAGATATATGGATTCTCTGATGACTGACCTTAATAGACTTGGCTCTTCTCAGCAATACAAGGTTTAAAGACAACTCCAAAGGACTCATGATGGAGGAAGCTATCTACATCCAGAGAAAGAACTATGAAGTATGAATGCGGATTGAGGCACACTGTTTGCTCTCCTTTTTTTTCTTTTGTTTTTCTTTTTCCTCTTTTGTTTTTGTCTTTTTGGTTTTGTTTCTTCTTTCTCATGATTCATTCCATTGGTCATAATTCTTCTTTACAACTTGACTATTGGGTAAATAAGTTGAATGCGAAGTTATATCAGATATATAGAAGATATATCAGATTCCATGCCGTCTTGGGGAGGGAGGGGGGAAGGGGGGAAGAAAATCTGGAACTCAAGATCATGCAGAACTGAGTGTTGTAAACTAAAAAATGATCTTAATAAAAAATATTTGTTGTTGGCTCACATACAGGTACCTCAGAAGACAAGTAAGGTGGTCTGGTACTCCTATCTCTTTGTTGTGATCTACACAGTCAAAAGCTTTAATGTAGTCAAGGAAGCAGAAATAGATGTTTTTTTTCTGTAACTCCCTTGCTTTCTCTGTAATCTAGCAAATGTTGGCAATTTGGTCTCTAGTAATTGGCAGTTTAGGCACTTAATGAATGTTTGCTGACTGACTGACATATGGTGTGTCTAGTTCATGGAACAGCCAGGAGGACAGCGTCACTGAATCATGGAGTGCTTGGCAGGGAGTAAGGTGTAGTAAGACTACAAGGGAAGGAGGAGCTAGATTATAAAGGGCTTTGAAAGTCAAACATAAGATTTTGTATTTGATCTTGAAGGCAATAGGAAACCATTTAAATTTATTGAGGAGGGAACGGATGGGTGCCACTGTGTGTGATATGGTCTTGGCCCTGTAGCCAAAACATATTACCTGTTGCCAAGGAGCTCACATTCTAATAGGAATGACAGTATGCAAATAACTGTACATTAAGATACATACGGTATAAATGGAAGCTAATCTTGGAAGAAATGGAGACTGGAGAGGCGCTGAAGAAAAGGACTAGAATTATGGAAGGCTTTCTGTAGAAGGTAGGATTGAGCTGAGTCTTGAAGGAAGCCAGGGAAGCCAGGAATAAGAGTTGAGGAGGGAGATAATTACAGGCATAAGGGAAAGTCAGTGCAAAGCACAGAATTGAGACTTGGAAGTGTACTGTGTAAGGAACAGAAAGTTCACCAGGGTAGCTGGATCACAAAGGGGAGCAAAGTGTAAGAAGACTAGATAGAAAGGGGCCAGATTGAGAAAAGCTTTAAAAATCATACAGAGGATTTTATATTTGATCCTGAAGATATATAGGGAATAGAGAAAGGAGTTTATTGAATTGGAGGTGTTGTGCATATTTGTTATATCCTAATACTCAATAAACAGAAAGTTCTCAGCTACTAGGTTAATGCCTCACTATGTGATGAAAACTACTGGGACATTGGACAGCAGTATAGAATATGAATGATTTTAACCAACACCTTACTACTTATATAAAAAAGTTCCATATGGGTATTTGACCAATAAATATGACCAATAAAAGGTCATATCATAAAGAAATTTGAGAAATATAGAAAAAATACCTCTTAGATCTGTAGGTAGAAGAAAAGTTCATGATCCAAGATGGAATAGAGTGAATCACAGAAGATATAATGAATAATTCTGATTACATAAAATTAAAAGTTTTTGCAAAAAAATATTTAATAAAGCTAAGATTAAAAAGGAAACAACTGGAAAATTTTTTCAGTGTTTGTCTGATAAAGATCTCATTTATTTGATAATTTCTTGAAATATAATGCCCAGGCTCTTTTCAATCATGGCTTTCAGGTAATCTAGTTATTCTTAAATTATCTCTTCTGGATCTCGTTTCTAGGTCATTTGTTTTTCCAATGATATATTTCACATTTTCTTCTATTTTTGCATTCTTTTGATTTTGTTTTTGGTCTCTTAATGTCTCATGGAATCATTAGCTTCCACTTGCACAATTCTAATTTTTTTCCCAATTCTAATTTTTAAGGAATAAATTTCTTCATGGAGCTTTTGTTCCTCAGTTTCCATTTGGCCAATTCTACTTTTTAAGAAGTTGTTTTTTTCAGTTTGTTTTTGTACATTATTTTCCATTTTTTGTGCTCCCTTTACCAAGCTGTTGACCCCTTTGTCATGATTCTCTTATGTTGCTATCATTTCTTTTCCTAATTTTTTTCTACCTCTCTTATTTGATTTTTAAAATCCTTTTTGAGTTCTTCCAAGGAGTTCTTTTTTTGGGCTTGAGACCAATTCACATTTTTCTTTGAACCTTTGCATGTAGGCATTTTGACATTGTTGTCTTCTTCTGAGTTTGTGTTTTGATCTTTCCTGTCACTATAGTAATTTTTAGATTCTTTTTTTCATTTTTGTTTTTTTTGCTCATTTTCCCAGCCTATTTCATGACTTAAAATTGGGCTCTTCTTCAGGAGTAGACAGGCACTGTCCAAAGATACTTGTTCTGGGGGCATGGGACCAGGGGTGCAAGGCTTCCCAGCTGGCCTGCTGTTCTAAGGATTGGGGCCTTGCAAGCTGGCTTCCTAAGGGTGGCATGCTGCTGGTTTGCCCAGATGCTGCCTGCACTAGAAAGAACTCCACTGTTAGCTGAATGAAAGAGACCTTTCCTTCCAACCTTCTGAATTGGAATGGAAAATTGTTTCACCCCCATCCTTTTGTTGGTTCTGCCACCATCAGAATTTGTTTTGAGGCATTATTTTGTAGTTGTTTGGAGGTGAATTTGGAAGAATTCAAACAAGTTTCTGCCTTACTCCTCCATCTTCGTTCTGCCACCGGATCATTCTCCATCTACATAAATTATAGCAAGTGTAATTAATCACAGTACATAATAATTTATAATGTTTTAATGGTAAGAAACATGTCTGACTTCTTCAGTTTTGACCTGTTGCCCTCAAAATTAGCTAAACTTTCCATTTTACCTCCAAGTTCTTTTTTTTGAGCCAGTATATAAAAAATCTTATAGCTAGGTATTAACAAAATATTTCATACTTTTAGAATTTTATGGTGAAACATTGTTAGAGATATGAGGTTTTTGTTTTGTGTGTTAGCAAATTGATCAGCTTACAGCTTTTCTTTTTATCTCAGGTAAAACCCACTGATAGCTGCCTTTTCTTTGTTAAATGCTTTGATGATAGTATGCATGGTTTCAGAGTTCCTAAGAGTAACCTTCAACAGTCAAGAGAGGTAAAATACCCAACTACTTTTTTCTTATAATTTAAAATATGTGTGAAAACATTCAGTGTTTTTAAATGTTTAAGTAATTTATATTTTAATATCTCACCTTTCGTCTTTGAATTATGCTAATTGATCAGTTTAGGTATAGTTCTTGTTTATGGCCTTTGCACAATTACAGAGTGTTTTTCACTTTGTTATGAGCATTTCTATTCAATAAAATAAGGAATTTTCCGTTTCAATGATTTCCATATTTTATTTTCAAAATACTAAAAATCTTCTTCTAGTGTCTTTCCTGTTAGCTCAGTCCCTTGTTCTAAGTAAACCAGATATGTATAATTTAGACTTCATTAAAGTAGGTAACTAACTTATTTTACAGTTTTAAATTGACTGAATTTTTAAGCTAGAACAAGACATGTAAGATTTTGTTACTTATTGCCACCTAATTCTATTAAACATTGTAAAAATCTAGAGAAAAGGGAAATGGTGAGTAGAGTTTTAGGAGCTGGAGCATCCCAGAGCATCAGAGGAATTATGGTTTGTTAGGGATGACTTAAATGATGTAATTAGAGATCCCAGAGGTTTGAATGTAATGAAATTATGCAAAGTACCACACCTTGAAAGTCCCTTCTCACTTTGAATCAGTGATGCTACATGACCTTATTATAGGATTGGTCCACCATTGGAACACATTCTTAATTTATAAATAGGTAAATTTATAGGGGATTGTTTCAATGGGAACATATCTCTAGTATTGTAAAAGTAGGAAATAGGAAAATAATGTATACGACCTTCACAGAAATTCAGTTTTTATGCACTTTACTGTAATATTTGTATTCCTGCAAAGCAAAATATCCAGATCTTGTTTTTGTATATCAGAAATTAGGATGAAAGAGCATTAAGTGACTTGTCCTAAATCTAGCAGTGCTAAATTTGGCTGTGTCATTGAGAAATACAATGCTCCAGACTATCGAGTTCATGTGCACATATTTCTAAGAAGCATTTAAGAAAATGGTAAGATTTGACTGAATTATGTTGAAATAAAATATATTCAAGACCTATATCTTTAGACTTGGTGTTCTCATGCCCTAATGAAAATAATAATTTCAGAAATCACAAAAGTTAGGGTGCTAGGAAAACAGTTTGCCAAATTGAGAGTCTTTAATTTGCTCTGCTTACAATTTTAATTATAGATAGTTAAAATCCTGTCTGGACTCATCATATAAGATGTTTATTTCTGGTGTTCAGAATCCTATAATTAACTACAACTTTTTTAAGTCCACGATTCAATATCTAGTTGCATTTTTGAATGGTAATATTAGTGTAAATGTTAATTTAGGAAATAGATTTTTTTTCCTTCCAAATGTATTTAGAGAAATTCCTATGTATTCATGTCAAGGACAAATGACTTACTGTGAGTTGCTTCTTTTTTGAGGCATTAGTGTTAATTTTTAACATGTAACTTTTCCTGTGTTTCTAAGATAGTGAAATTGTGGTATCATGTATTTTGTGTGTGAAAATGTTTTTCCATATCTAATTTGCTTCAGAGCTGGCTAGAAGCAATAGAAGAGCATTCTGCATATAGTACTCACTACTGTTCTCAGGATCAGATAAGTGAGGATGAAGAGGAAGATGATGCTGTTTCTACAGTAGATTTGAGGGAATCTCTGCAGGTAAATAGAAGATAACCTTACCTGCTCAGCTAATTCTAACTTTAAGAATGTCAAAATAGTTGAGATTTTCCAAATTGACCTCTTACATAAAAGTAGAAATGATTTTTTCTTTTCCTTCTTGATGCATCTATCATAGTAATATTTACGTCTCAGAGTGCTTTGGTACAAGTTTATATGATAGGCAGCATGGTGTAAGGGCCAGAGAGCTCGTTTTGATACTAGGAAGACCTAAGTTCGAGGCCTGCTTCTCATTCTCTTTGTGTTCCAGGGCAAGTCATTTAACTTCTAAGATTAAAAAGTGGCAGAATAGTTACTAGTCTTCATTGGTTGAGGGAATTTTCTCACTGAGAGTTTCCTACATCAATGAAATTACAAGTATGGTCATGAAATATATCTGTAAATATTCAAAAAACCCAGTGGTTTGGTTTTATATTACTAGAGGCTGATTATCATTCTAGCTAAAGACTTCTGCCACCAGGGGGAGCCTGACTACTGTATACCTTTCTGCCCTTTATGACTTCACTGCATATTTTAGTGTTTAAATAACGCAACCATAGTGATGTATAACCTGGTTGGTACTTTCATTTAAAACCACTTGTAATCTTTAACTACATCGCTTAGAGGTAAGGTAGCGTGTCAGTATCTAATTCGTAAGGTCCTCATCTGACGTGACATCAATGCCTTCCCTTGTTTTAGTGATTGATGTAGTGGAGTAATGTCATAATATTTAATTCAAGTGAAACAGGTGTTTTTTTGCAGACCTTTTTTCCCTTGATGCTACCTTTCCTCCAATGTATCTAGTACACAAGAGAATAGAGAGTAGAAGAAATAGGACTGAAAAGATAATTAAATCTCTTTTGACAAATAATAGAAGCTTGGTTGCTGTTTAATTCTTATTGTATATATTAAGCAAATAAGGGGAAGATATATATGATTAAGCAGCTTTATTGAATTTAGGTGTACCATACTCTAGCCTATCTTTGTATCTTGACTTAAGTACCAAATGTTTCCAAATGGAAAAAGCATTTTGACTGCTTGGGCAACAGGCTGGCAAGTTTTTTGTTTATTTGTTTGGGTTTTTTGTTTTTTTTAAATTAAAAGAACTTGAATTATTTCAAAATCTGTTAACAATTTTACTTATTATTACTAAGAACTTGCTTTTACCAGTGGTTCTTTTGTTCTATAATTTATTGACCCAGTGGAGACTCTGTATATCATCTTCATAGCACAATAATTTGAAGTAATGCTGTCTTTTAAAGAATATTATTTCATAGATCAGTGCTTAAAATAATCTATAATTTCATGAGTGTGGGGATACCAATTTTACCTGTGCTGGTTTGCCATCCTTTCTCAGTTTAGTAGAGAGAATTTCATGAGTTGCTGTGGCAAAAATTATTGCCTGATGAATGTTCTAGTGATGAATCTCTCACCTTAGTTCTGGTCTTCAGACTACAAACGTTAGGTTCATTGCCAAACTAGTACTCAAAGCATTTATAGCTTAGTAGGACCTACTAGAATTTATGTTCCTCTGGTATAATTTTTGAGATACTAGCATCACTGTTACTCTATAATAAAGCATCACAGTATTTAAAAAAATTAAACCAAATTGTTGTATCAGGAATAACCTAAATTTGTATGACTAAAATCACACTTAAGCTTCAAAGTAGAATATTAAATAAATATTTCAACTCAGTAGCCAATTTGCAATATGTAAAATATTTTTTCTACTAATTACCTTGTAAAGCAAACCATAACACATAAAAAACAACCCAGTATACCAAGAGTTTCACTAGAATTTAGACATCTTATAATGGAAATGAGACTTAACTAAATGGCTTACTAATTTTACAGGTGGAATGGATCTTGAAGACTACAAGTCTCTTCTTTAGTTATTTCTTGCAAGCTGTCACCTTATTGGATTTAACCAAAATCTTAGATAGTCTGTTTTATGCTGTATTCATGTCCAAGGGACAGCTTTTAGTTTTTATGTTACTTAAAACCAAAATTGTTTTATCAGATTTTTACTACCATCAGGGATTATAGATGTATTATAGCCAACAAAACTTTGAATGCTAGTAGGTGAAAGCTTTAATGAATTCAGTCCCTTGGCCCCCTTTCCTCTAGAGACCAGTCTAAAACTGGCCCAGTCTGAGGCTGATCTAGGAAGTCTGCTGAGGAGAACTGGAAAGTCCAA
Organism: Phalanger gymnotis; assembly: GCA_028646595.1. Taxonomy (NCBI): domain Eukaryota; kingdom Metazoa; phylum Chordata; class Mammalia; order Diprotodontia; family Phalangeridae; genus Phalanger; species Phalanger gymnotis. Next base: position 209,003,485 of record CM053622.1, on the reverse strand, counting down.
TCTAGTCTCAAGCCATGCTTGATGCAGAGAGTGTCTGAGAGGCCAGGTGAGTTCTAGGGCACAGATGGTGGTACGGGTCTTCCCTGTGGATTCTCAGGGTATCCTCAGACCCTCAGGATCACTCTAAAATGAACTTCTCTACCTCCAAATCAGTCATAGAACTGATTCGTGGCTACCATCGATCCTTTGGACTGAAGAGTAACCCAGAACCAGGCTTGTTTCTCCACCTTACCCCCAAGGCTGAACTATTATCACTACATATCAAGAATGTAAAATATTGTATTAGATCCTAAAAGATGGAAGAAATCTATATAGAAATATGGATCCCTCTATCTTTTGTCTAAAAGGCAAATAATACACTCAGAAAAAATATTCTAAATAACATCTGAAGGTTTGGGGAAAATAATTAACTTCCCTGAAAATGAAGAAAATACCCTAATGGTGAAGGTCACTGTGCTTTTGGTGATTGTCTTGGCCTCAGTGAATCCCTTTCCAAAAGGGACCTCTGTCACATTAAACTCTTTCTCTCCTTTTGACTCCTCAGTTAAATCCTGTCCCATTTGAGACCAGCACTCTGGCTTGTAACTCAAGGATAGGCCTTAGGGGCAAAAGGGAAGGTACAGTTTATGCCTTTTGCCATAACATCAAATCGAACATTTTAATTTTAGAAATTAAAAAGGAGAAAAAAGAGACAGAGGAAGGTTCAAGCATTGTGTGGATACTCACTGTCTTTCCATGGTGCTGAAAAGTGGAGATTTTTTTGTGGAATTTCTAGTGATAGACCTGCCAACTCCTCATAGAAACTCAAAATTAGATCACTAACGATATTAGAGTGTTATGTAAGACTTAAATGTAAGTGTTAGAGCAATGTCTAAGAAGAATAAATGACAGTACAAATTAAGGGGGAGGCTTAGTGGTCCCAAACACCTAATTTTCACCTGTTTAAACAAACAAAAAAAAGGTTTCTTTATATATGATTGCTATTTGGTGAAAATCCTAGCAAGTTGGAGAATGTGCTTTGTGTGTGTACTGTCATGATATCTTCTTCCTATTTTTTCCTAAACCACTTAGTATAGTAGAAATGGCACCAGGGACAAAGATAAATATATTGTATTCAATTAAAATTGTACATGTAGCTGGAATTTTTTCTAGCTGATATGCTTAGGTACCTTTTAAAACTATTTAACTATTGATAAAGGAACCTTTTTCAGTACACGTCAGATGGACAAATGGAGCAAAGATATCTATCACTCCCACTATATAAAGATAATTATGCTATATCACTTCTTGTCTTTAAGGATATAACTTTCAAGCCTGAGGCAGGACCTCAGGCATGTCCACATGTATTACACACACATGGTCTGTAAATGAAGACAGGGTGTACTTAAGTGTGGCTTTTGCTGTCATCATGGAGAGGAAATGAGAGAAGAATGACCCTGGATCACACATGGGCATGAGGGCTAAATATGTACATACCGATAGTGGCTGTTTTCTATTCATGAATTAAAAGTGATGCATTTGGTTGCAGCGCATGTTTTCACTGCTCTCAGGCTGACCTTTTCCCTTTTTTGTCCCTTATCTTCATGTCTCAAAAAGCAGTAAGTGTTCTATTTTTCTGCTTTTGCCTTTAATTATAAAGCATCCCCTCCTTCTCAACTTGCTTACTCATTATTTTTATATTCTAGTACTTACCTGGAAATGCAAAGAACACTACAGTTGTTGAGCTTTTTTTTGGAAGAGAATTGTATTGGAACTAATGCTGCAGCATGAATAATTCTGCATCAGTTGGGCTAAACTTACTTCATTAATGCTTAAAAATTCATGTGATGAAATAGGAGAGAAAGGTGCTTGTGCTTATCTATGTCACCTTGAAACATTGGGCAAGAGTGGAGCCAGTTTGGGGGCAGCAAGATGTTCATTGATGGAAATGGTGAGACAGGATTAGGGGTACACATTGGGGAGGATGCATAATGATATAGCTCTACCAAGAATGCAGATCATTGAGTAATAAATGATTCAGTAGTAATGGGTTAGCACCATGCCAATTTCTTTTCTACCACAGAGAGAATTTATAGGTATAATTTTGCTTATTCTTCCTTTCCTATTATAGGGATCCTCTGAGTAGAGGTAACATTAAAGTGACAAAACAATAAAAAAGTTTATAATTCATTTGAATTTTCATTTGGAACCTTTACATTTGCAAAAGAGAGCACACAACAGTCATCATTATATAATCCAAGGAAATAGAATTCTGATTTTGTGTTGCTTTTAAGCATCTTGATGTGCAGAGTTCCCAAGTAAAATGAAGATTCCTTTCTAAAATTGACATTTTCTCCTTTTTCTCAAGCTTTGTCTTGCTTGGATAATATCTTCATTGGACCAATTAGGTAGGAGTTGTATGTACATAGGATCCTGAAATAAAATCAACTTACGGTTTCCAAATGTTAGTACCATCTGTAGATTTAAAAAAAACCCAGCTCTTTAAATGTATTTTTGAAAAGTGTCATTTCTTATTAAAGTTAATAATTTATGCCAAAACTGTTTATAAACAAATCAAGAATTCCATTTACTAAGCATCTTAAATATGTGTGGAACTACTTTTAATAGAGTTTAAGGAGACAGATAAATAGAGATATGTAGATATATACATATGAACATTACAAACTTCTGTATACAGAAACTGTATCTACCTTGAGATAGATAGCTATAGGTTTCTTGTGGTTATATCTGTGTATGTCTCTAGCTAGCTAGCTTACAGTATATATGGTTTCTCTATGTAGATGTTTATATTATGCATGTTGTGCATCTGTCTTTCTCAAAGTAGATATAATTTCTGTACATAGAAGGTAGTATTGTGTATATTTTATTAACTTTAATTAATTTAGAGCCATAGAAGACCTTAGTATACATGTTTTCTCAAGTCACGATGTAGTTTTAATTTTCCCCCTTCTGTTTTTCCCATCAAAGAAATAAGTCTATTAGCTATTGTTTTTATAATTAACTTTTTTTAAAAACGTTACATCACCTATTATTCTGCAACTGAATTAAGTAATCAGTTAATATTTGAGATTGATAATTAAGGTAAGACGATTAATAAGGCTTTTCTATAAACATGTTTTCATTTTATTGCCCTTGATTTTATTTCCAGAAAGCACAAGAATGCCAACAGAGACTAGATAGAGAGATTTCCAACTTTTTCAAAATGATTAAGGAGTGCGACATGGCTAAAGGTAAAAAAAAAGGGGGGGGTGGTGCAAAAGTGGGGTAGGCATACATTACATTTTTTAAAATAAGTCTTTTTTATATATTTTTATAACATCACCATAGTTCCCTCCAGAATCCTTACCCTTTCCTGAGAACCATCCTGTATAACATCGTATGTCTTTAAAAGACATATTTTTAAAAAGGAAGAGGGAAAAAATCAGCATAACTGATCAATACATTGAAAAAGTTGAAAACATGGGCAATGTGCAGCACTTGTAGAACTCCACATCTACATAAGGGTGGGAGGAAATGCCTTCTCATATCTCTCCTTTCAAGACATGTTTGTTCTTTATAATTTTGCAGTTTTTACTTTTGATTATTTGTGGTTCTTTCCATTTACATTGTTAGTCATTATGTGTGTGTATATATCTATATTTTTGTGCTCTATTTTCTTTACTCTGTATCAGCTCATATAGGTTTTTCTGTGCTTATTCATCACATTCATCATTTCTTACAGCAGAGTAACATTCTATTATGTTTATGTACCACAATTTGTTTAGCTTTCCCAATTGATGGACATCTGCTTTGTTTCCAGTTCTCTGCTATCACAAAAAATGCTGCTATAAATATTTTGACATATATATAGGAACGTTCTTCTTATCAGTGGCCTCCTTGAGGTATAGGTATAAGTCTAGTAATGGAATCTCTGGGTGAAAAGGTATGAATATTTTAGTCACTTTATTTACATAATTCCAAATAGCTTTTCAGAATAATGGTACTGATTCACAGCTCTACCCATAATGCGCTGGTGTCTTTTTTCCCACAGCCCTTCCAACATTGACATATTCTCATTTTTTGTCATCCTCGCCAATTTTCAGTGTGCAAGCAATGCCAGGATTGCTTTGAATTGCATTTCTCTTATTTTTAGTGATTAGAGCATTCTTTCATGTGATTATTAATAATTTTTAATTCTTCTTTTGAGTACTATTCATTTATATCCTTTGACCATTTATTAATGGAGGAATAACTTTTGATACCAAACCCTTACCAGATAAATTTGATGGAAATCTTTTTCTCCATTGAACACTTACCTTCTTATACTAGATGCATTCATATTGTTAGTGCAAATTCTTTGCATTTGCATGCAGAATCAAAGCTAATATGTTTTGGGTACATTGTATTTTAATACAGACTGTTGCAGTAATTGCTAAACAATTCAAATTTTTATTAGGTAATTTTAAATAGATTTTATTTTAGATTTAGAACTATTTTTGAAACAAAAGTTCTTTTTAGTTAATCGCCCATTGAAGAAAGTTGCTTTCTAGTTTAATCCTTTGAGTTTTCATGTTTGTCATTAAAATAAAACAATTATTAAGATGATGTATTTTAGAGTTTTAAATCACCCACACTTTCTAATGGAAAGTCTATTAATGTATTACACATGATTATGCCATCCAGATGAAAGAATTTAATTAACTCCCACTAATATCTTTCTTACCATAGCAAGATCAAGTAAGGAAATAAAATTTAATATAAAGTGAGGTGATATGAATGGATATGTGTATATATCTATATACATAGATGTGTGTAGGTAGGCATACCTATATACATATTTGAGAATAAGTATATATGTTAATATAAATGTGTCTGTTTTAAATGTCAGTTTAAATTTGGCCTCATACACGTACTAGCTGTGTGACCTTGGGCAAGTCACTTAACCCTGTTTGCCTTGACTTCCTCATCTGGAAAATGAGCTGGAGAAGGAAATGGAAAATTGCTCCAGTATCTTTGGCAAGAAAACTCCAAGTGGCATCACAGAGTCAGACATGGCTGAAACAACTGAACAACAATATACAGAGAACAGTTTATTCAATTTGGTGGTTACCTGTTAGAAAACATAATAATACTTAACATACTTTATTCTCTTTTAAAACCCCACATTCATACAATACCACTGAATAATGGGAAAGCTTACTATTATTTAGTAGATTGGTCATGGGTTGAAGGATTGGGGCAATTTCTAATACTGTGAGTCATGAACACCCATCAGTTGTATTCCTTACCGATTACTAGCTGGCCAAAGTTAGTTAGCTTTCAGACAGGATTATGTATTCGGTGATAGAGTAAGAAAAGTTGGTACAAAAACATCCTTCCTAATAATATCTGAAACAGAGAACTGGCCACACTGAAGGGAACTTCCTGAAGATACACAATAACCTGGAACTGTGAGTTACTCCTTTACCATACGTTGTCTCTAAGCTTGAGCCCACTTTCCCCTGGGCTTTCTATGTATTTAAAAGCTTATTAACTTTGGTTTGCTAATTGAAGAGTGTTTTGTTTGTTTTGTTTATTTGGTTAAGGGCACACTGTTTGGTGCTAGTGAGTGATAGTACTAGAAAATACCACCACCAGCCCATCAGGGTTATAGTTATAACTCTGTGGGGAGAGGCAGTCACTCTCTAGAGATCCAGGCAATATGTGCTGATCGAAGTTGGGAAAGTGAGCCCAGAGAGAAATACTATGTGTGTGTTGCTCTATAGTAAAGTAAGGAATGCTTTTCACCTTATTTGGAGGATTAATAAAAAGTTAACATTGAATAGTTTGTGTATTTAGAAATATGGTGTATGTATTCAGATTGGAGAAAATATTTTACTTAAAATTATGCCATGTGGAAATATATTATTTTCATGGTGAAAGGGGTATGAACTTAAATATTTTGTTCAAAAGTTTTAAGGTGCAAAGTTCTTTTGATTGTCCGTTTTAAAATTTTTGTTTTTATAAGATTACTTTCTTACTCATATGAAACTAAGCACAACATCTTTTTTAAAGTGTGGTGTTTAAAAAGGTGGTTTGAATTTTTAGTATTTGAGTCTGGGAAACTTTTGACAAGATGTTTAATGGAGAAATGAATGGCAATATTTCTGTCATATGTACTCCTTTATTAATACTCATTGAAAAAAGCAAAAATGCACAATCCTCTATGATGTTTCGTACCTATGCTAAAATATAATGTGATCCCTCAAAACTCAATTCGAAACACTGACTACTGAAAGACCTGATTCAGATAAAAAGTAAAATCTAAATTATGGATGTAGGTTGAGGGGTTTTTTTTGCACAAATGAAAATGGGGAGTTATGGGCGATAGCACAGATTTTATAAGAGGAATTAACTGGTTTGACTTTACTGCCAAAAAAAAATTGCACAGAATAAACTTGCACCATGTGTTCCTTTAAAAAAAGCCCAGATACACCCACATCCTGCTCCACATTGCTGATGTAGTTTGCCAATGACTTTCTAAGATGCCTACAGAAAAAGTCCAGATCTTGGAGTAGTAATTGTTGGCTTTGAGTTCAATGAAACAGCAGTCACATTAGGATCACGGTTTTTATGTTTCAATCTTGCCCAGACAGTTTGGTTTAATGCACAGACTTGAATCTAGACTATGCTCCTCCAGTTCTTCTGTACACTATTCCCAGACCATCTTTCTGAAGCACCATTTTGTGTTGCTCTCATTCTAAGAGCATAGGATTGCAAAATTTAGAACCAGAAGTAGTCCTGTCTCTATTTCACTGTACTAAGATGGAAGCACTGTCTCCCTGCTATGGTTCCCGTGTTTTCAAATAAGAAAACTCACAGTTCAATAGCAGTCATATTGGTTGAATTTCTAACTAGGAAAAACATAAAATTGTTTAAACAGAAGTTGGACAAGTAATTTTTCAGAACAGAGTAAGCTTTGAAATCAGCTTCTGCCCAGCTTAGGTAGAGAGTAAAAGAAAGTGGAGACTGTGATTCATAGTCTGGTATCCCTTCTTCTTACAAATGAAAGGTCAGCACCCCCTCACCCATTCTGGTTGTTGAAAGTGGGCACAATTTTAGTACCTTAGGCTTTAGCAGTAGCTCCCAGGCTTCTGGTTCTGTGGCTTCAGGCAGTGGCCCCACAGATTACTGTGCTCAACTCCAGGAAGCTTTCCTTCAACACTTGATTTTTCAGTCTCTAGTCTCCTGCTCCAACTGTCATTTCATCTTGCTCATTTGAAAAGTGCCTGCTGCCACCACCAACTTCTCCTGCTACTACAGTAGTTCTCAGTTAAAAACAAACAAAAAACTCTTTGTATGGTGGAAGTTCATCCTATTGCTGGCAGCCCCATAGCCTCTCCTGGCTCTGAGCTTGCAGTGTTCTCAGTAAGTTACATCTCAATCAGAAAGGACATTATATTTATTTATCAAACAAACTAAAGTAACTAAAATTCAATTAAACTTAATTTAAAAAAATTAAAAACTAAACTTTACTTAAAAACACTTTGCCTAGAATTAATTTTAACCATATTCTTCCCCTTTTAAAATTTAGAACAACCTTTTCAGCCTTATATTTTTGGATTTTAAAACAGCATCTTTCCACCTGAACACTGCTCCCCACCCCAGCCCTATGCTTTGCCATGAATGACCAGAGATTGAATAACTTTTTTTGCCTTCTTTGTCAATACCAAACATATTCTATGGGCTAAACTACAGAAAAGAAAGGGGAGAAAAAGTTAAAGTGGAAGAATGTGTAGTTGATTTTTCATTAGCAGAAGCAGTGAGCAGGAATGAGTCAGCCTGCTTGATCCCAACAAGAGCTATGCTCCTCTGAGGAGAAGTGCCACTGAAATAGATGAGGCAGTGCTAGAGGGAGTATTGGACTCCTTCATAGAAGTGCCCCAGAAGTCTGATGTGGGGTGATCATATCATTACATTTGCTTCCTTTTTTTTCTCTTATCCCAGAGCCTGATGGAAGTGTCAGAATGTGAATAGGAATTGACAGAAGGAAGGCAGAAGTATGTGACTTGGAGATCCCCAGAGACTGGGAAAGCTCCCCTGAGTCCTCTCACCTTTTGCTTCCCCATTGCACGCCCATTTGCATAACCTTGTAGGAGGCTGTGGCAATAGTACAGGTGGGTGATGCTGAGAGTCAGTATTAAGGTAGCACAAGTGGGACTAAAATGGAGAGTATACATCGGAGACATTTTGAAGCAGTAGAATTGACAGGAATTGGAAGCTGATTGGATAGGAGAAGTTAAGTATAGAGTTGGAATCTTCAGATGTGAGAGAGATCATTGCAGGTAGAATAGATAGAAGTGAAATCCAAAGGCCAAGAAATTTTGGGGAGGGGGGAAGGGGAGCAACATTGGGACCTGCTCAAATCAGTGAGGTGTTGGTAGAATACTTAAATGATCATTTGTTCCAGATGGATCTATGGGTGTAAAGTAGAGAGGTCAGGACTGGAGCTATAGGAAATGTGGTAGTTGAAACTATTGGAGTGGATAAAATTTCCAAGAGAGAGAAAAGAAGAAGACCAAGACACCTATATTAAGGGATTGGAAAGATGATGAAACAAGGGAATAGTTACAGTTGGAAAACCAATAGTTTGATATCTCTGAAACCAGTGGAGGAGAGAGAATGAATTAGAAGGGAATGGTCAGTATTCGAAAAGCCTCCAGAGTTCATGGAAAAGGACGGATAAGGATGGAAGAGAGGTCATTGGAACTGGTAGCTAGTTATTGGTGACCTTAAAAGTGAACAGTTTTCTGAGAGTGGAGGAGAGGGGAACAAAAGCTAAGTTAAAAGGGGTTGAAGAGAGAAGAAATAATCCACAAATTATATTACTTGCATCTGAATAAGTCGAGGTTTGATTTCTCTCTTTGGAATATGTAACAGAAAAGGACTAAAAAAAGTCTATAGATCAGCAATCAAGGTGATAAAAATAATGTTTCATTTTGATGAGCTAAAGGAAATATAATTAGCATAGATACTGCAGCTCAGGTGTTTGCTTAATATGATGATTTTGTGGGTTGTTGCTAACTGCCTTTGTGTCCAGAAGCTTAAGTGGAATGAAGTTTATATAAAACAGACATACTTCTATCTCTGACATAGAAATAATTTTCCTTTCATCTCAGATAACTTTTTCTCCACCTTCTTTTCTTGTCATTCTTTCTGTTCTCACAAACACCTCATACATGCCCTTAGCCCCACTCTTAAGTATATGAAAGCGGAATCCACTGTACTGGAATCTTGTCTTGCTTAGTCTGATATTTTTCCCCAGCACATATCCTACTCATCTTTGTTCTTTGATACAGGGGTTCCTAGTTAAAGTGTTCCTTAGAGCACATATTGCAGGAGCTACTTACTGTCACCCTAATAATTACATGTGTTTTTTTAACCATACAAATTTGTTACATCTGAAGATGCTGACCTTTATCCTATGCTGCAGTCCTTTTTTGGGAGTGACAGTGAAGGGAAGTTGAACAGGTGGCAGGAACAGCACAATATAAGTGGTGTTACCAAACACTTTTCTCATAGCTATTTCTGTAGTCTTGAATTCTATTTTTGTCTTTTCTGCAGAGCTTTTCTGTGGATATCGAGGGCACCTTCCATTTTGTTCTTTTATTGCAAATGCTTGTCTTATTAGTCTGCTTAATTGACCATTTATGATAAAATATATATTAAAGCTAGATTAATTTAGCAAATGCAAGTATTTATTAATATTAATAATTAATTTAATTTCAATTAATTCATTAGCATTAAGCAGTTAATACTAATAATGTATTAAAACTGTTGTAAAGTATATTCCTACTGAAACTTATAGGACTTTGGAGGATGATTGTTTTCTCTTTAGAACTTTGAGTACAAGTGTTAAACAAAAGTTAGCTGGTCAGTTTCTCACATAGGAAAGTAGGGATTTATCAGTGATTTTTAACTTTTTATTAGGAATATGTTCAAAGGTCCACTTCATATGGTAGTAATATTGTTTTTTGGTTACTAGCCGTAAAAGGGTAATACATTTGTAGACAGTATGCCTAAGAGGAGCCTGGGAAAGCTCCCCCAAATGTTCTTTAAGGAACATTCTTCTCTTTAAGGAGATACTATTCCCCTGAAAGGATTAATTCCTTGATAAATATGTGCTATGAACTCGTGTGGCCCTGAGTACTGCCCTTGCCTTCTTAATACCGATGAAGGATGATCGATCCAGTTAATATACTTGGGTGATGCCCATGGACTTGTCTTGTAAGAAGGAGAACAGAAACAAGTGAATACTAAGAACAAAAACTGGGAGTGACAGAGAGGAGGGAAGGCTGTACACATAAACTTAGTTTCTTGGAGGTAGAGCTGATGCATTTCCAAGATCCCTCCTGGGAACCACTTAGCCTTAGGGACAGTAGCAGTTAAAGGCAGCAGCAAGGAGTTTCTGGGTAAAACCTGAAACTACAGGAATCCAGGAAAGCAGTAGGAGTGGTCATGGCAAGGATGAGTTCCTGCACTGTGGATCTTGGATCTCCTCAGCAGGGGAGCTCCTCAAGCAGGCAGAGTGGTAGCTTAGTGTTTTGAATAAGGACCATCCAGGTTTAGAGGGAGAGGTGGGAAGTAGGGAAGGTGGACTTCAACCCCCACTTGGCGTGTTCTACTTGATGTCATAATTATTTTCGTACCTGATGCCGCCTTTATTAGACAATAGGCTTTTTCAGAACCAGGGACAGCATCTCATTGATCTTTGTCTTATGCCTTGGCATATAGTAGTTTGTTGAAGTATTGAATATGGTATATATACTATGACGAAAATCATCTCCCCAATGCTTTTAGTAGTTCAAAAGAGCTCTGATTTTGTGTGTATGTATTACTTGTATCTGAAATTATCAGTAGTATAAACAAGTGATTGTAGAAATTCATAAAAGAAAAATTCATTTCCAGAAGTAATAAGGGAAATCTTCATGGACTCCCAGCATTTGAGCTGATACTTGAAATATGCGCACCATTTGTAAAGACTAGGATGTGAGGAAGAGGATTCTTCTGCGAGGAGCATAGTTACCTAGGGCAGGAAAGTATAGGATGTATTTGATTGACAAGCTAACTAGTTTGGCCAGAGGATATATGGCTCATATGGTAGAGTAGGGAAAATTTGGCTCAATAAAAATTATAGAAAGCCTTAGATGTTAGACTTAGTAATTTACAAATTTTATCTTTTCGGCAATAGGTAAATTCTTTTAATTTTCAAAAATTCTGAGCTTAAAAAATCTAAATGAGCATTTACACAAAGTATAACAGAAAAATCAAGTTGTACATGAAACTGAAAATCTGTGACATACAGTTGGTTTTTTTTCCTTCTAAGTACACGATAAATTCAATGTGAATAACTTTCAAAGCTGTTCTGCTTGTTTCCTGAGTTTCCTTCTGGCTTTCCTTCTCTTTTATATCTTTAAAAATGCTACAGTGAACTCTTTTCTTTGTTTCCCCTTTTCTTTCATCTTTTAGGCTTTTGGCCTAGCAATAGTATTTCTAGGCCAAAAGGCATGATCAGTTTAGTTATTTTTTGGTCATTTTTCCAAATGTCTTTCCAGAATGGTTGAACCAATTAACAGCTCCACCAACAGAGCGTTAGAGTGGCCATTTGCTCCCAACCTCTTCAGCATTTGTAATTTTCCTTTTTTGTCATCTTTACCCATCTAAATAAGTAGACATTGAGTGCTATTTAAACTAAATTTCTTGCATCTGGAAGAATATAACTACTTTGTTCATTCCATCCCTGTTAACTTTATTATATTTAAAAATAATTTATTGGTGTCTTTTGTTTTTAAATGACCTAAATTTTTCCTAGTATCCCTCCGTCTCTCAGAGATCCATCCTATGTAACAAAGAATATTTAAATAATATCTTATTTTTTTCCAATTACATATAAAGACAATTTTTAACATTTATTTTGAAAATTTTTTGAGTTCTAAATTTTCTCCCTTTCTCCCTGACCTTCCCCCTCTTTTTAAAAAATCATTATTTAATATTTTTAGTTTTCAGCATTAATTTTCACAAGAGTTTGAATTACAAATTTTCTCCCCATTTCTACCTCCCCCCCCACTCCAAGATGGCATATATTCTGATAGCACCATTCTCCAGTCAGCTCTCCCTTCTGTCACCCCACTTCCCACCCCATCCCCTTTTCCCTTACTTTCTTGTAGGGCAAGATAGATTTTTATGCCCTATTGCCTGTATATCTTATTTCCTAGTTGCATACAAAAGCTTATTATTGAACATCTGCTTTTAAAACTTTGAGTTTCAAATTCTCTCCCCTCTTCTGTCCCCTCTTCCCTCCCCACCTACCCTCCCTACCTACCCTCCCTAAGAAGGCAAGCAATTCAACATAAGCTCATGGTACATAGTAGGAGCTTAATAAATACATTCTTTGTGTTTCTTTAGACTGTGGTCTATTGTATGAAGACAGACCTAGCCTTTTCATGCGGTAGAAACTGCAGGATTTGCCCTCCATTTACACAGTCACCGTTTTATTGTTGACTGTGTTATACAAGGGGAGTGGCAGATTTGGGAAATAGCTTAGTCTAGGGTGCCTCAATATAATATATACCTAAATAATTTGATTTTAGGATCCACAATTTGCTGGCTATGGGGCTTTGGAATTCAATTTGACAGGTTATTTTAAAGTTTTTTTTAATTAATTTAATATTTTTAGTTTTCAGCATTGATTTTCACAAGAGTTTGAATTACAAGTTTTCTCCCCATTTCTACCTTCCCCCCCACTCCAAGATGGCATATATTCTGATTGCCCCGTTCCCCAGTCAACCCTCCCTTCTGTCACCCCACTCCCCCGCCCCATCCCCTTTCCCCTTATTTTCTTGTAGGGCAAGATAAATTTCTATGCCCCATTGCTTGTATATGTTAATTCCTAGTTGCATGCAAAAAACCTTTTTTTGAACATCTGTTTTTAAAACTTTGAGTTCCAAATTCTCTCGCCTCTTCCTTCCCCACCTACCCTCCCTAAGAAGGCAAGCAATTCAACATGGGCCACATGTGTATCATTATGTAAAACCCTTCTACCATACTCAAGTTGTGAAAGACTAACTATATTTTGCTCCTTCCTATCCTATTCCCCTTTATTCAATTTTCTCCCTTGAATCTGTCCCTTATTGAAAGTGTTTGCTTTTGATTACCTCCTCCCCCTATCTGCCCTGCCTTCTGTTGTCCCCCCTTTTTTATCTCCTTCCTCCTTCTTTCCTGTGGGGTAAGATACCCAGTTTACCCAATTGAGTGTGTATATTATTCCCTCCTCAGGCCAAATCTGATGAGAGCAAGATTCACTCATTCCCCCTCACCTGCCCCCTCTTCCCTTCCTACAGAGCTGCTTTTCCTTGCCGCTTTTATGTGAGATAATTTATCCCATTCTATCTCTCCCTTTCTCCTTCTCTCAGTATATTCCTTTTTCATCCCTTAATTTGATTTTTTTAGATATCATTCC
>CM053622.1:208968321-208989508 GCA_028646595.1 Phalanger gymnotis | reverse complement strand
CTTCTTTCCTGTGGGGTAAGATACCCAATTGAGTGTGTATGGTATTCCCTCCTCACGTCATATCTGATGAGAGCAAGATTCACTCATTCCCCCTTGCCTTCCTTCTCTTCTCTTCCTACAGAACTTCTTTTTCTTGCCACTTTTATGTGAGATAATTTACCCCCATGTAAGGCTTTCTAAAATCAGCCTGTTCATCATTTCATATAGCATGATAGTATTTCATTATGTTCATATACTGCAACTTGTTCAGCCATTAATGGGCATCCCCTCAATTTCCAATTCTTTGTCACAAAAAGTGCTGCTACAAATATTTTTGTGCATGTGGGTCTGTTCCCCTTTTTTATGATCTCTGGGATACAGACCTGGTAGTGGTATTGTTGGATGAAATGGTATGCACAGTTTAATTGCCTTTTGAGCATAGTTCCAAATGGTTCTCCAGAATGGTTGGATCAGTTCACAACTCTTCCAACAGTGCATTAGTATCCCAGTTTTCCCACATCTCCTACAATATTTTTCATTTTCCATTTCTGTCTTATTAGCCTACCTGATAGGTGTGAGGTGATACTTCAGAGTTGTTATAATTTTCATTCCTCTAATCAATAGTGATTTACCACATTTTTTCATATCATTACAGATAGCTTTGATTTCTTCATCTGAAAACTGCCTGTTCCTATTCTTTGACCATTTGTCAATTGGGGAATGACTTGTATTCTTATAAATTTGATTCAGTTTTCTATATATTTGAGACACTTGCTATAAAAATTGTTTCGTACCTTTTCTGCTTTCCTTTCTAATCTTGGTTGCATTGGTTTTGTTTGTGCAAAATCTTTTTAATTTAATATAATCAAAATTGTCCATTTTTCATTTCATCATGCTTGGTCATAAATTCTTTCCTTCTTGGTAAACTCTCCTGATTTGCTTATGATATTATCCTTTATGTCTAAATCTTTTACCCATTTTGACCTTATCTTGGTATAGAGTGTAAGATGTTGCTCTACCTAGTTTCTGCCATAGTTTTCCAGTTTTCCCAGTGGTTTTTATCAAACAGTGAGTTCTTGTCCTAGAAGCTGGGGGCTTAGGATTTACCAAATGCTGAATTACTATGGTCATTTACTACGATGTATTGCGTACCTAATTTATTCCACTGATCCACCACTCTGTTTCTTAGCCAGTACTACATAGTTTTGATGATTAACATTTTATAATATAGTTTGAGGTCTAATATAGCTAGGTCAGTTTCCTTGGCATTTTTTCATTAATTCCCTTGATCTTCTTGACCTTTTATTCTCCCAGATGAATTTTGTTATGATTTTTTTCTAGCTGTATAGAATAATTTTTTGTTAGTTTGGTTGGTTTGGCATTTAATAAATAAATTAATTTAAATTGAATTGTCATTTTTATCATATTGGATCGGCCTCCTCCATGAGCAGTTGATATTTTCCCATTTGTTTAGATCTGATTTTATTTGTGTGAAAAGTGTTTTGTAATTGCTTTCATATAGTTCTTGAGTTTGTCCTGGTAGGTAGAATCCCAAATATTTTATATTGTCTGTAGTTAGTTTAAATGAAATGTGTCTTTCCATCTCTTGCTGTTGGGCTTTGTTTGTGATATATAGAAATGCTGATGAATTATTGAGTTTATTTTGTATCCTGCAAGTTTGCTAAAGTTGTTAATTATTTCAATTAGTTTTTAGTTGGTTCTCTAGGATTTCTAATTATACCAGCATATGATCTGCAAAGAGTCGTAGTTTTATTTTGTCATTGTCTATCCTAATTCCTTCATTTAATTATTACTTCTCTAATTGCTATAGCTAACATTTCTAGCACAATCTTGAATAGTGATGATATTGGGCATCCTTGCTTCACCATTGATCTTATTGATGAGGAGTATTTTTAAAGCATAATAATTAAGAGGAAGAAGAAGGAAAAAAGCAGCAAAACGAACCACAATATTGAAAAAGTATGAAAATATATGTAATGTTCCATATCCATGGACCTCCCACTTCTGCACAAGAGTTGGGGAAGGTATCTCCTCTATCCTGAAAAACCCTCACTTGCTCTTTCCATTCCCTCTAACCATTGTCTTGTATCTTTTTACCCTTTGTGAGTAAACTCCTTTGAAAAGGCCATCTACAATAGGTGCCTCCACTTTTTCTTCTGTTACTCTTTTCTTAACCCCTTACAGTCTGGCTTCTGACCTTATAATTCCACTAAAATTGCTTTCTCCAAGTTACTAATGATCTCTTAGTTGCCAAATTCAGTGGCCTTTTCTCAGTCTTCATTCTCCTTGACCTCTCTGCAGCCTTTGACGCTAGATCACTTTTTCTTCTTTGAAACTCTCTGATCTTTAGATTTTGGGGACACCCCTTTCTCCTGGTTCTTCTCCTGCTTATCTAATCAGTTTTCTCATTTTCCTTTGCTAGAGCATCTTCCATTTTACATCTTCTAACTGTAGTTTTCCCTCAGTGTCTGTCCTAGACCCTTTTCTCTTCTTTCTCTTTACTGGTTCACTTAGTGATTTCATTAGCTCCCATGAATTCCATTACCATCTCTATGGTTAAGATTCCCAAATCTAACTTTCCTGCCCCAGTCTCGCTGCTGACTTCTAATCTTGCATCTCCAGCTGCCCTTCAGACATCTTAAACTGTATAATCGACATCTTAAGTACAATATATACAACATCCAACTCACCTCTCCCCCTAAATCTTCCCTGCCTAAACTCTACCTTCCCTCTTCGTGTAGAGAGCAACGCTATCCTCCTCTCCCTCAGGCTTGCAACCTAAAAGTTACTCTGTACTCCTCTTTCACTCTCCATAGCCAAGCTGTTGCTAAGTCCTGTCCATTGCACCTTTGCAATATCCGTTGTATATGTCCCTTCTCTTCTCTGACACTGCCACCACTTTAGTATAGGCCCTTGATTATTGCAATAGCCTACCGGTGGGCCTGCCTAACTCAAGTCTCTCCCCACTTCAGTCCATTCTCCATTCAGCCACTAAAGTGATCTTACTAAAATACAGGTAGCTCTCCTACTCAAAAAATTCCAGTGGCACCCTGTTGCCTCCAGGAATTAATATAAATTAAATTAATTAATATAAGTAAATTAATATAAAATACTCTGTCATTCAAAGCCTTTTATAACCCTCTCTTTTTCCAGTCTTCTTACACCTTTCTCCTCAACTTGTACTCTTTTAACCAATGACACTGGCCTCCTGACTCTTGGCTAAAGTCCATTTCTCAGTCCATTGTCTATAGCAGTGCTTCTTGAACTTGAATTTGGTAACAGTAAAGGTTTTCAGAATATGTAATGACTAAAAATTAATTAAAAATCAAATGCATAATGAATCTGAGGTGTGTCTGTCAGTGCTTGCCATGTTGCATCATGCAGCTTCACTGCAGCCTTGGTTCTGAGCATATAGCATGTGAAATTTGCACTGTGCATGCCATGACATCACGCAACACCAAGGAACACTGCTGATTCACGAAAAGGGGTTGTGAATGGAAAAAGTTTAAGAAGTCCTGTGCTATATTCCATTGTTAGTCCACTGGCTAATGGGCCATTGTCCAGTTCTCAGTTCTGGGCATTATCTCTGGCTGTCCTTCCTTGCCTGGAATACTCTTTCCCCTCTGCTCCAATTACTGACCACCTTGGCTTTCTTTAAGTCCCAACTAAAATCCCATCTTCCCCAGGAAGCCTTCCCTAATCATCTTAATTCCAAAGCTTTCTCTCTTTTAATTTTTTCCTGTTTATCCTGTATATAGCTTGCTTTTACATATTTGTTTCCATGTTGTCTCCTCCATTGGATTATGTTTCTTTTTGTATTCCTGGTGCTTAGCGCAGAGTGCCTGGCACATTTGTGTTCAGTTGTGTCTGAGTCTTCATGACCTCGTGGAGCATAGCATCCCAGGCCGTTCCATCCTCCTCTGTCTCCCAAAGTCTGTCCAAGCTCATGTTCATTGCTTCCATGACATTATCTATCCATCTCATTCTCTGCTCTTCCCTTTTCTTTTGGTCTTCAGTCTTTCCCAACATCAGGGTTTTTTGTTTTTTTTTTTCCAGTAAGTCCGGTTTTCTCATTATGTGGCCAGAGTATTTAAGCTTCAGTTTCAGTATTGGACCTTGCAGTGAATAGCCTGAATTAATTTCTTTAAGTATTGATTGATTTGACCTTCTTGCTGTTCAAAAGACTCAAATGTCTTCTCTAGCACCACGGTTTGAAAGCATCAGTTTTGTAGTGCTTAGCATTCTTTATAGTTCTACTCTCACAGTCATGTATTGCCACTGAAAAAACTGTGACTGTGATTGTATGAAATTTTGTCAGCAAGGTGATGTCTCTGCTTTTTAGTGTGCTGTCCAGATTTACCGTAGCTTTCCTTCCCTTCCAAGGAGCAAGGGTCTTTTAATTTCATGACTGTAGTCACCCATCTGCAATGATCTTTGAGTCTAAGGATGACACCACCTCCATTTCTTCTCCCTCTGCTTGCCAGGAAGTGATGGGACCAGCTGTAGCAGCACAGAGTATTCACTTAATGAATGTTTATTGATTAGTTGATATGTGTATATGTATATCTCTTATTTGTCTATATAACTTGAATAGTAAGTCATTATCTGAAGACTTTGATATAATTTTTCCCCATTTGACCACTTCCCTTCTTAATCTATACACATTAATTTTGTATGTGCAGAAGCTTTACAGTTCCGTGTAATCAAAATTATTTTATCTTTTGTCCTTGCTTCTATCTCATGAGGTTAAAAAATACCTCTCCAGCTCGTAGCTATGAAGGGTATATAATCTGTTCTCTTTTAATAGGTCAAATGTCCATGTAGAATTTATTGTGGAATATTTTGTAACATGTTCGTCCAGGGGTGGGGAACCTGCGGTTTTATGTTCTGTGAAATTTGGATTCAGTCTCCCCAACCCTGTAAGTTGGTCTAAATGTGTTTTCTACCTGACAGATTTCTAGTTTTCCTACAGTTTTTGTCTAATAAGGAGTTTTTTCCTAAATAATTTGTGTTTTCCAGTATATCAAATACTGGATTATTGAAATTAATTGTTTCTAATTCTCTGTTGTCTTGCCTATTTTATTGATATATCATGTTTACTTTTCAAACCAATTCCAAAAGGTGTATGTCTATATTTTATGGAGTTTTTGGCATAAAAGTGTACTTCGTCAAAAGCTTTTTCTCTGTTGATATGGTAATGTGGTTTTGGATGTTTTGGTTTTTTAACGTGATTAATTATGTGGATTTTTAAACGTTGTACTATCATTGTTTCTCTGGTATAAATCCCACTTAATTACCATGACTCCTTAGCTATATTGCTGCAGTCTGATAGGATTTTGTTTAAAATTTTTGAATTAGTTTCATTAATGGTTTTCTTTCCATGTATTATCCTTTTCTGGTTTAGGACTTGTATTTGTCTTATAAAAAAGATTCTGGTAGGATTCTTAATCTTTGAGGATAATTTGTGAAGTATGGGTACTAACGTTTTTAAAACTTTGATAAAAGTCTCCAGTGATTCTGTCAGGTCTAAGAAATTTTTTATTCAATCGTTTCTTTGAAAATACAAATATTTCCTTTAATGAGATTAGGTTATTTATGATCTCTGTCTGGTCTTCTGATAGTTTGGATATTTTATGCTTTTGAAAGTATTCCTTTATTTCTTCAGTGCTACCAGTGCTAGCTGATTATTCATTTTTATTTCTTCTGCCTGTGCTGTGATATCACCTTGCTTATTTGCTATTTTATTGATTTGGTTTTCTTCATTCTTTTTACTTAGATTAGCCAAGGGTTTATTAGTCTTTTCTAAGACCACTGTGGTACAGGCCTTCATTGTTTCATGCTTTGATTGTTGCAGTAATCTTCTGGTGGGTCTGCCTGACTCAAGTCTCTCCTTACTCCAATCCATCCTCAGCCCTTAAAGTGATTTTCTTAAAACTTAAGATCATGTCACCTTTTTCCTGTTTGGTAAACTCCCCTGTTGCTTCCAAGAGTAAATACAAAATGCTCTGTTTGGCATTCAAAGCCTTCATAACCTAGCCCCCACCTACCTTTCCAGTCTTCTTACACCTTACTGCCGGACAGGTATTTTTCCATCTAGTGATATTGGCCTACTGACTGTTCCTTGAACAAGACATTCTGTCTCTTTGCTCAGGGAATTCCCTCTGGGTGTCCCCCATGCCTCAAATGCTCTCCCTTGTCTACCCTGAGTACTGAACTCCCTGTTTTTTTTAAGTCCTAACTAAAATCTTGTCTCTTACAGGAAATTTACGCTAAACCCTCTTAATTTTAGTGCCTTTTCTCTGTTAATTTTTCCCTTTTATCTATAGCTTGCTTTGCAGATATTTGTTTTCATATTATCTCTCCCTTTAGATTGTAAACTATTTGCAGGCAGGGACTGTCTTTTTCCTTTTTTTGTATCCCCAGTGCTTAGCATGGTACCTGGCACATAGTAGACTCTTAATAAATGTTTATTGATTGGTTGATTGATTTTGAATATTGCTACTTTGTAATATAGCTTGAAGTCTGGAATTTTTATTTCCCCTTCATCTGTAACTTTTCTTCATTTTCTTCTAGCTCTTATATTCTCTGATTCAATTTTTAAATTATTTTATCTAATTTTATAAAATATCCCTTTCATAGTTTTTTTTGAAAAGCACTGAAACTCTAAATATACTTTCTGTTGGTCCTGTTAACATAAATTTTAAGTGTAACTTGTCATAAAGGAAGACAAATGTATCTTTTAAAATGTGGGCATTTTGGATGAGATCACAAAACAATTTTCATATTTGTAAAAGTTATTTTTAGGGGAAGCTAGATGGTATAGTTGATAGAGCACCGACCCTGGAGTCAGAAGGATCTGAGTTCAACTCTGGCCTCAGACACTTGATACTTGTATGACCCAGGGCAAGTCACTTAGCCCCAATTGACTCCCCCCCCCAAAAAAAGTTATTTTTGGTTTAAAAAAAATTACAGATTTCAGGGTAAGCTTGCAATAAAAATAATTGTTTACTTATATGTGCAGAAACATAATGTCTGATGCCTTTTAGTTATGAGTTATTAAGTGGCTAAAATGTTTTTATCTATTATAGGTACTTTCCTATTCTAATTCCTGTTAAATAGCAATGTATAAACAGTATCATATCAAATATTAGGCGCCCAATGCCTTCTGCTAGGTGCTTACATCATATATTGGTCTCACCAGTTTCTGTTAATAAAATTTGTTTGTGGTTACTTTTTGGGAACTGTAGCTCTTCAGTGCAATTACATAACTTTTAACCTAATTTTAGACCATGAAGTTGGCTTGCTGTTGCTGTGTTATTTTTTCTTAGGAATTTTCTGCCAATTCAGGTCCTTGAGACAAATTACCAAAAAAAAAAATTTTTTTAAAGACCAAGTCACCTGTTTGTTTTAGCAACACGTGCTTTATTTGGAAACTTGTAAGCACTTCTAACAGAAGCCGTTGGTGATGCAGTGGATAAGAGGGCTGGACCTGGAGTTAGGAAGATAAGAGTACAGATCTGGCCTTGGATAATTATTAGCTCTGTGACTCTGAGCAGATCACTAAATCTCTGTCTATAAAACTAGAATAAAGCAGGGCTATTGTGAGGATCAAATGAGGTTATATAAAAAAAAATAGTGATTAGCAGAGTGCCTGGCACGTGGTAGGCACTATATAAATGCTTATTTCCTCTCTCTTTCCTATCCTAATTATGCCTGTTTTTTTGAAATTGAGTATATGCATTATTCAGAGAATTCATAATTAAATATTCACCATACATATGCGTTGTACTAAGTGCTTGATTATATAGGTAGCTAATTGGCTTAGCAGATAGAATGCTGGACATGGAGTTGGGAAGATTTGCATTCAAATATTGCCTCAAATACTTACTAGCTGTGTGACCCTGGACAAGGCTTTAACTTCTCTCAATCTCAGTTTCCTCACCTATAAAATAGGGATAATGATAGCACCTAGTTCTCTGGGTTATTGTTAAATTCAAATGAGATAATATGTAAAACGCTTTGCAAACTTTCAAGTTGATTATCATTATTATTTTTGCACAGTTTTTTAAAAAGAACTATCAAAATCACAGTTTTAATTCTCATACCTCTTTTAGGAAATAAATTTTTAGACTACACTATAAATTTCTCGAAGATATATATTGGTCTACTGTTTGCCATATCTTACCTAATAATTTAGTACATGCCATTCTACTTTCTATCTGTTAAAGGGCTAGTCAATTCTTTTGCTTCATAATTGCTCTTACATAGTTAAATATTAAAGGAGCCTTTGAGATGTGTTTGAAAGACTCATAATGAGGTCTGTCAAGTAATATTTAACATTATTTGGAATTCAACGGTTTTGTAGTCTAGATTTTATTATTAAGGATAAAACCTTAAAGTAGAAATATGTAAGATTATAATTGGGTTGGGGTATGTGCTGTAACAAATATTTATTAAGCATTTATGTTCAAGTTACAAAAATGAATATGGTGATTTCTGAAGAAGTTTATAAGCTAGTTCGAAAAATAGATAATCCACTGCATGAATAACTATATAAATTCATGGTAAATGCATAGGAGAAATGTAACCAAAGTTTCATGAGCGCTCAGAGGAAAGAGATTATTTTGGAGAATCAGAGTTATTTTTATGGCAGACATGGCACATAGTGTTATCACTGAGCCTCAGATTTGGAAGAGACCTCAAAGCCATCTTATGCCCTCTGTTCCTGAACAGGAATCCCTTCCCTGACATGTCCTACAAGTGGTCATCTGGAGTTCACATTAGACCTTCCATGAGGAAACTCAGTGCCTCTGAATGTTACTTCCCTGCCCCACTTCTTACTTGTGGGTTTGAGCCCAATGATGGCAGGTGGCACCATAACGTACAGAGCTCTGAGCCTGGAATCAGGAAGAAATTAAGTTAAAACCCAGCCTTAGACGTCAACAAACTGGGTGAACTGGCAAGTCCCTTAACCTTTCAGCCTCGTTTTTATTAACTGTAAAATAAAATGGGAATCATAACACCACCTGTCTTCCAGAGCTGTGAGGATCAAGTGGGATATCTGTAATGTTCTTAGTACAGTGCCTGGCACACAATAGGTGTTCAACAAATGTTTGGTTTTTTTCCTTCCTTCTTTCCTTAGGCAGTCTGGTGGCCCTCCTCTACCCAGGGGCTTTACTATATTGGCTCCAGACTTAGTATGGATATCTGATCAGCTTTAGCCCTACTGCATATCAGAATGCCTGAACTCATGCAATCCATTGTTGGGCAGTTTTTCTTTATATCAAACCTTATCTTATTTCTCTCCAATTTTTATTCATTGCTTATAGTGATGATTTTTGGAGCCAGGTAAAATAAGTCTAACTCTTTCACATAATAGACCTTTAGATAGGTACTTGAAGACACTATAAACATATAGTCAATTTTCAGTTTTCATGAGGCTAATGTCCTTAAAAATGGTGTGAGAGTTGAAAATGCAAATGTTGATACACTGGACCTATGAGGAATAGGAGATTAGATTCTTATGACTACCAAAAACTCATCTTTTGCTACAGATTGCTGAAAATACACTTTTTTGCATACAGTTCTTTATAACAAAATGTTAATTCTGTTAATATATCATTTTCCTAACATAGTAACCATGAAATCACCCATAAAATGCATTATACAAAATAAAATTGGTAACATGCAAAATATTATTTCTACCTAGTAATTCTCTAGAATTCTGTGACCTTTTGTGCTGACATCTCAATTAAAAAGCAAACCAAAAAAATCCATTGATTTCAGACAGCATTATACCGCTGTATACCTTTCTACCTTGGCTGCCTCGGAAAACAAAGGGAAAGGTTGCTGGGACTTTAGTTGATGCTGTTGGAAGACTCTTAAGACGGGTGAGGTGTCTGACACTCTGAAGGCACAGGGAGCTCTTCACTTTACAGTGGTAGCCTAAGCAAGACCAGAAAAGCACCTAGTAGGACACCAGCTGCTCCACAGACTTGCACACGTTGTTGCTCTCATTTCTCTTTGCTGTGCATAGCCATGAATGTGCATGGTTGCCAATGTGAAAATGAGAGTGAAGTTACTAATAAAATCTTATGAATGCTTGAAGATGTGAAAATTAAATGCACAAATGTTGAGGATTGATTGTACCTTCCTAATTCTGTTTTCTAAATAAACATCTCTAATTCTTTTATCTTCCTGTTACACAGCTCCTATTAACCTCATCATCATGGTTTTCCTCCCATGCATATTCTTCATTTGTTAAAACCCTTTTAAACTGTGTCCAGAAATGAATAGTTATTCCAGATGTGATCTCACTAGAGTATAGTGGTACTATTTCCATCTCCACTTTAGACAATATGCCTTTTTAAATGAAGGTTAAGATTATGTAAGCTCCCTTCCTCCCTTTCTCTCTCTCTCTCTCTCTCTCTCTCTCTCTCTCTCTCTCTCTCTCTCTCTCTCTCTCTCCCTCTCCCCCCCATATACCTGTATCTGTACATGTATATGTATACACATATACATATGCATTATGTATACGTGTATGTGTATCCTCCTCCACAACTAGTATGCAATCTTCAGTCAGTAGTATAACTGATAATAATAATAATAGACTCTGTATAATTTGCTCATTATAGTTCAAAGGCAGCATTATATTGGTAGTATTTCAAGCTATTTGTATAAGATCAGGGTTGCTAAAATCCCATTAGTTTTGTTGCTTTTTTATTTATAGAAATCCTTCCATCATTTCTTCAAAAAGTTGAAGATGTCTCTGAAGCCTCTGGGGAAACTTGTGCAGCTTTGAACGATTGTCTTAATCTCTTCACCAAACAAGAAGGGGTAGGTATTTTGATACTAAATTATCTCAGAATTATTTTGGTCCTATATCAGCATATTAGACAGCATTTCTTATGGCTAGTGCTAGGCAAGAATTGTATTTCAAGTAACATAAAGTTATGTATTTTTAGTCTCTTAGTATAGAGTTCAAAAGCTAAAATATTAATAAAAGTCTTGCATTTCACAATTTAAATAGTGCTGTGAACTTTTAACATCTTGTTCATCTAAATCAGACACTGGGGGGCATTTTGGGGGAATACTATTCACTATTTTGAGTAATTTGAGGAGAAGAAGCTTTAAGAACTTGAGAGACGTGGAAAGGTTTCTATGAGGCAAAGTTAGATACCTGAGCTTAGCCTTGAAGGAAGATACAAGATGAGGAGAGGGTACATTTCAAGTATATAGCCTCTCTCATTGTAGAACGAGAAGATGAAATGTCAAGTTTGGGAATAGCCTGGGTCGTAGGGTTTGCTCCTGGAAATTCAGTTTGGGTACGTTGTATATTGTGTAAAGGGCAATGATATAAAATTAGTTTGGAAAGGTAGGTTGGAGACAGAATGTGGAGAGGCTGAGGTAATAGGCTTTGCAGTCTATATTTCATCCTCGAGGCAATAAGGAATTACTGAAGAATTTTGAGCAGCAGAGTAAGTCAGTCCAACCTATTCCTCAGGTTATTTTGGCAGCTCATAAATTAGAATGTTGGGACTATAAGGGACCCCTTCATTTTACAGATGAAGAGACTGAGTCCCTAAGTGACGAAGCTCTGTATCACACAGTTGGCAGATTCTCCCAGTTTATTGGTTTTTCTTGTTTTTCTCTCAGGTGGTTATAATCAAACAGTCAATCAGCAGGCATTTATCAATCTCCTACTTTGTGCCAGGTACTCTGATAAGTGCTAATACAAAGAAAAAATACCTCCTTTTAGGAGCTTATATTCTAACAGATTGGACATCACATACATAATTAGGCATATACAGAATACCTACAAAGCAAAGTTCAAAGAAAAACACAACCCAGGGACAAATTCATCTAGGATTCCTGGAAGACATGAAGCAGGTATTTAAAAAAAAGAGCAAAAAATGTTTTTTAAGTAAAATGAGAGTATTTGAGGAGGAAACATGGAAAAGAAATAAGAGCTATGGAAGAAAGAATTGGAAATGGACATAACCACTTGGCACAAGTTGTACAAAAGCTTGTCCAGCTTAAGTTCTCTGAAAATTAGAATAGACCAAATTGAAGCCAAAGACTTTATGAAACAACAAAGAAATATTAGAACTCAAGTGAAAAGACTGAAAATACAGAAGAAAATATGAGGTATCTCATAGCAAAAACAACTGGTCTGGAAAACAGATTGAGGAGAAAAAATTAAGAAGTGTTAAACTGCTTGAATGGAATATTTAATATTTCAAGAAATCTTAAATGAGAACTGCCCAGGTAGCCTAGAGCCAGAGGGCAGAGTACACACAGAATTCACTCACCAACTCCTGAGGGACACTCCAAAATGAAAATTTCCAAGAACTTTATAACCAAAATCTAGAGCTCCTAGGTCACAGAAAAAGTCGGAAAGTCAGAAAGAAAGAATTTGAGTATCGGGGATCCATAGTCAGGACCCCACCTGACTTAGCACTTAATGCATTCAGGAGTGGAGAGCTTAGAAGACAATAATCCAGAGGACAAGGATAACTTAGCCAGCAAAATTGAGAATAATCATATAGAGAAGTAATGAAATGGAGGACTTCCAAGAATTCCTGATGAAAGGAGTGGAACTGAATAGAAGCTCCATAGAACTTTGAAGTTTAAAGTTAAACAAAAATATCAAAAGCTAAATATTAATAAACATTAAAAAGGACTAAACAGAGATAAACTATTTATATTCTAATATGGCGAGATGATATATAGATATATATCACATATATATCTATATATCTATATGATATATATATACACATATGTATATTGTCTCCGAAACTTGTCTTCATCATGTGTCCTACAAGGAGTCTAATGAGACAAGAGGCCTGAGAGTAGTTCTTTTGTGTCTTGATGATCTTAAGAGAAGCACAGAAAGAGGTGAAATCAAGATGGTTGACTGAGAGCCTAGTACAACCTTGTTCAATCTTTCAGTTAATGTATGGCCCTATATGGGGTTTTCTTGGGAAAGATACTGGAGTGTTTTGACATTTCTCTCTCCAATAGATTAAGGCAAACAGAGATTAAGTGACTTTCCCAGGGTCATACAGCTAATGAATGTCTGAAGCCAGATTCGAACTCAGGTCTTCCTGACTCCAAGCCCAGTGCTCTATACACTGAGCCATTTAGCTGCCTGTAGCCTAGCACCCCACTATTCCTTTTCAACAATCTTGAAAATGTACCAGACTTGAGTTCTGATTGGGAAAGCAAAGGCCTTAATGAATATTTTTTTTCAATATATTGTTTATAAGAAACATACTTGAAATGGAAAGATCCATACAGAATTAAAATAAGAGTCCGGAACAGAATCCATTATAGTTTGTTTGAAGTAAAAAAGGCAAGAGTAACACTCTTGATTTCAGAAAAAGCAACAGGAAAAAAAATATAATTAAAAGAGATAAATAGGAAACTCCATTTTGCTAGAGGGTAACATATAATGGATTAATATCAGTATTAAACTGATATTAATATCAATATTAAATGCATGAACCAAATGGCCTTAACATCTAAATGCTTAAAGGAAAAGTTAAATGATTTACAGGGAGACATAAATAGTGAAAATGTAATATAGTAGGAGACTCAATTTATCCCCTCTCAGTCCTAGATAAATCTAACTCAAAAATAAATAAGAAGTTAAAGACCTGAATAGAATTTTCAGAAAATTAGATGTGATAGACCTGTGGAGAATATTAAACATGAATAAAAAGACTATTAATCAGCTTGCATGGTACATTCACAAAAATTGTTCATGTATTAAAAATCATAAAAATCACAAAAATGCAGAAAAGCAAATGTTAAATACATGTTTTATTGAGGGCTTTTGAAGCAAAGTTTAAGTTAATTTGAAACTAAAGAGCTTAATCCTAAAGAATGGGTGGTTCAAAGAACAGTGCATAGAAATAATAATTTCATTAAAGATAATGACAACAATGGGAATATATACCAGACTTTGTGGGATACAGCCAAAACAATACTTACGGAAAAATTTGTATCTTTAAACTGCTTTTCCAGTAACAGAGAGAAAAAACATATCAGTGGACATGTCATATCTATAAAATATTACAAAACCAATTAATTAAAATCTTCTTAAAGAAACCCCAAAATAGAAATCCTTAATATCAAAGGAGAGATTAACAAAATTGAAAATAAAAAAGCAAAAACCATTGAACTAATAAATAAAACTAGGAGCTCTTTGTTGGGAAAAAACCCTATAAAATAGATACGCCATTAGCTAGTTTGATTTAAAAGAAGAAAATCAAATTACCAGCATCAAAAATGAAAAAGTGAGTTTATAAGTAATGAAGAGGGAATAAAAAGAATGATTAGGAGCTGTTTTATGCAACTATATGCCAATAAAACTGATGTTCTAAATGAAATGGATAAAAATTTACAAAAACATAAATAGCCTATATTTAGAGACTAGGAAATGGAATACTCAAATAACCTTACCTTAGAAAAAAGAAATTAAAGAATCCATAAATGAACTTTCAAAGAACACCCCAGGACCTTATTGATTTAAATGCAAATTCTACCCAACATTTAAAGAATAATTTTAATACTATATAAAGTATTTAAAAATACATAAAGGGTTACCACAAAATTCTTTCTATTATACAAAAATAGCTGTTATATTTACACTGAGAAAAGTCAAAACAGATCAAGGAAACTATAGACCATTTCCCTGATGAATATTGATGCAAAAATGTTAAACTAAATATCAGCTGGGAGACTACAGCAATATATAACCCAAAGATCATACACTATGACCAGGCTGGATTTATACTAAGAATGCAGGCCTGATTCAACACTAGAAAAATTGTAAACATAATTGACAGTGTTGATAACAGAAACCAAAAATCATATGATTATTTCAGTGGATGCTGAAAAAGATTTTGTCAGAATACAGCATCCAAACCTGTTAAAAAACATTAGAACATATAAGGATCAATGGAACTTTCCTAATGATAAGTAGTATATGTCTACAAGTAAGAGCTAGCATTATCTGTAATGGGGATAAGCCTTTACAATATGATGAAAGGTTTAAACAAGGATTTCTTTTATTAACATTGCTATTCATTAGGTAACTAGAAATGTAAGCTATAGCAATAAGAGAAGAAAAAGTAAATTAAAGGAATTGTTGTTTGTCTTTCGTTCTCAAAGAGAACCAATAACATTAGGAGGATGAGGTCTTGACTTGCAACTGAATTGATTTAGTGAAAGGCAGAGCAGTGCAAAATCATTAGCCTCACTCTCCCCTACAGAGTCATTGGAGTCCAGGAGCAAAACATAGATCAAGATGACTGGTGAGGGCCCCCAGATTAAAGGAATAAACATAGACATAAAGCAAACAAAACCATTATGTTTTACAGATAATATAATGGCTTATTTAGAAAACTGAGTAGTTGAACTAAAAAGTTAATTAAAACAGCAAAGTTGCAGGATATAAATTAAACTCCCAGAAACCATCAGTACTTCTTGAATATTAGCAACAAAGTCCAGTAGGAAGATACAGAAACAGAAATTTCATTTGAAATAATTAAGGAGGGTATGAAATACTTAGGACTCTACCTGCCAGGATGCAGCAAGAACTATAAGAACACAACTATAGGAACACTATTTAGGTTTGTAAAGGTTAAGAATACTAACGGACGATGAAGAAAAATGGGAAGGAAGGGGGCTGTGTGGTACCTGATTTCAAACTTTACCACAAAGCCATTATCATTGAAAGTGTGGTCCTAGGTAAGAAATAGAGAAATTAAACTAGGTAAACAGTTTACAGCAGCATATGATCTTGCTCATTGATAAGAAGGGGTGCAAGAATTCACTATTCGACAAAATCTGTTGGGAAAACTGGAAAGTGCTCTGATAGGAGCTAGGTATATACCGACATCTTACATTATATACTAGAAAAACCTCAAAATGGGTATGTAATTTAGACATAAATTTTGATATCATACGCAAATTAGGGGAGCATGGAAGACATTACCTATCAAATCTATGGATAGGTGAAGAGTTCGTGATCAAACAAGAGATCAAGATATTCACAGAAAATGAAATGTACAACCTTGATTACATATAATTAACAAGTTTTTGCCCAAATGAAACTCGTGGCTAAAATTAAGAGAGAAGCAGGAATTTAGGAAAAGAATGTTTGTAGTAAGTTTCTCTGGTAAAGATCTTATTTCTAAGATTATTTATACACACACACACACACACACACAAAAGAATAAAAGCTATTGCTCATTTTGTAAATGTTCAAAGGATATGAATAGAATATTTTAAAAGGAAGAAATCCAAGCTTATCAAGAGCTGTATTTGTAAAATGCTCTAAATTATTAATAATTAGAAAAACACAAATTCAAACAACTCTGTGATACATGCATTAGATAAAGAGGTATTTTAATGTGGAGCTGTGAACTGGTTCAGCCACTGTTCTGGAAAGCATCTTGAAACTATGCCCAAAAATCTATTAAACTTTGGACCAGCAATACTGCTACTAGTTTTATATCCCAGAGATTTCAAAGAAAAAGTAAAAGGACTCATATGTACAAAAATATTTATAGGAGCTATTGTCAGAGAATTGGAAACTGAGGGGGAGCACACCAATTGGGGAGTAGCTAAATAAGAGTATATGAATATAATAGAATCCTATTGAATTGTAAGAAATGGTGAAGGGAGTAGTTTTAGGAAAGTCTGGGAAGACCTACATGAACTGATGCAGTACGAAGTGAGCAGAACCAGGAAAAAAAAATGTACAGTAATAAAAATACAATAAAGACAAGCAGTTTGGAAAGACTTAGAAATTTTGATCAGCAGAGTGTCCAACCATGATTTCAAAGACTTATAATGAAACCTACTTCCAGAGAGAAGAATGGACTCAGAGTACGTGGCTATTGCAGCAATTTATTTTGCACAACCATACATACTTGTAATGAGTCTTGGTTTTTTTCTTTGTTTGTTATGTTTCGTTTCTGTTATCTTAAGGTGTAGGAGGTGCGGAAGGGAGGGAGAGAGTACAGAACCAAAAAGAAAATAAAATTGAATTAAAAAAAAGAAAATGGAAAGGGAAAGTAATAGGAATGCCTTGGGGGAGAAGGGAAAGGAAAGCTAGGGAACATTATTGATAGGGCAAATAGAAGTATATACAAGCAAGAAAGAATGAATAGGGTTAGTGGCTTATAGTTGATTCTCATTCCTATCTGTACTAATCAAAGGAGAGAGGGAAGAAAACATACAAATAGTTCAATATAGAAATATATTTCACTGAGAAGGAAAATAGAAGGGAAAAGAGGGAGTTATAGAAATGATAGACTAAGGATTATATTAGTCCTAATCATAACAAACTCAAAAGATTTGTACATATATTTCTCCTTTTGAGATGATAAAGAATTGGAATCTTAGGGGGTACCCATCATTTGGGGAATGGGTGAACAAGTTATAGTATATGAATGTGATGAAACACTATTGTACTGTAAGAAATGATGAAAGGGCTGGTTCCCAAAAGACTTGGGAAGATCCATATGAATTAATGCAGAATGAAGTGAACAGAACCAGGTGAACAATTTATACTTGACCACAATATTGTAGGAGGCAGCTAGGTGGCCCAGGCCTGGAGTCAGGAAGACGAGTTCAAAGACATGAGTACAGACAGTTTCTAAGCTGTGTGACCCTGCACCTCTGTTTGCCTTAATCTACTGGAGTAGGAAATGGCAAACCACCCCAGTATCTTTGCCAAGAAAACCCATAGAGAGTATAGTCTATGCAGTCACAAAGAGTAGGACACAACTGAACAATAACAACAGTATTGTAAAGAGAGAGTTTTGAAAGACTTGGGACTTCCGAGCAGTATAATGTCTAGCCATTTTTCCAGAGGACTAATAATGAAACGGCCCCTAGGTGGCACAGTGGATGGAGCACTGGATTTGCAATCAGGAAGACTCATCTTCAGGAGTTCAAATTGGCCTCAAACTCTAGCTGTATGATCCTGGGCAAGTCACTTGACCCTATGTTCCTCACTTTCCTTATCTATAAAATGAGCTGGAAAAGGAAAGGCAAACCACCCAAGTATCTTTGCCAAGAAAACTCCAAAATGGGGTCACAAGGAGTTGAACACAACTGAAATGACTCAACAAAAAAGATGATGACACATGCTACTCACCTCCTGATCATGAGGCAAAAGACTCAGAATACAGATATAGATATGTAGATATAAATGTATATAATAGGCCTATTATATATGTATTTATTGTCATTTACATATCTATGTGCATATATGCATGCAAATACACATATGTTCTTTAAGACATGATCGATGCAGAAATGTGTTTTGTTTGACTATATGTTTGTAATAAGGTGTTTTTTTTCTTTCTGTCTCAACATGGAGAGTGAGAGGGTGAAATTTTGTTGACTAAAAAAACCAAAATTGAATTAAAAAAATAGAATGAGGATAGACCTGGGCAATGATATGAAATAGTAGTACACTATCATAATAGCTCAGGCAAGAGATTATGATGACTTGAACTAGGGTCATGGCTGTGTGAATATTGGACAATACAAATTTGGCAACAGATTAGACTTGTGGGGTGAATGAGAGTGAGGATGAGAGTGAGTCGGAGGATAGCAGTGCCCATGATATAGAAACAGGGAATGGGTTTTAGATGGTGGTGCCCCCAATAAAAGGCAGCTATGGCACAGTGATAGAATACTAGGCCTGGAGTCAATGAGACTCATTTTCCTGAATTTAAATCTGGCCCCAGACACTTGCTAGCTGTGTAACCCTGGGCAAGTCACTTAATCTGGTTTGCCTCAGTTTCCTCATCTGTAAAATGAACTGGAGAAGGAAATGGCAGACCATTCCAGTATCTTTGCCAAAAACCCCAAATGGGGCCGTGAAAAGTCAGACATGACTGAAACAACTGAACACCAGCCCTTGATAAAAATAGGGATAATTTTGAGGAAAGAGTATAATGAATTCTGTTTTGGACATCTAGTTCAAAATGTTCACCAGGCAATTGGTAATGCAGTACTTATGCTTTGGATAGAAGTTGGGCTAAATACCGATCTAATCATTATCTGAATATAGGTAATATAACATTATAATATATAATAATGATATTGAACCCATGGGAAACTGGTAAGATTCTCTAGTGAGAGCATGAAGTTTGAAGAGAGAAGAAGGTCTGGATAGTGTATTGGGGGGACTTAGCTAGAGGCTAAGAAGGAGTAGGGTTCCACAGGTAGGAGGAGCACAGAGACAATGCAATGTCATTGGAATGCAGAAAGAAGATAGCATGGAGGAAGAGATGGTGATCCACAGTGTCAAATGCTGTAGAGAAGTCAAGAAGGATGAGGATTGAGAAGAAGGTATCAGATTTGGCAGTTAGATCACTGGTAATCTTGAAGATATCAGTTTCAGTTGAATAGTGAAATCAGAAGTCATGTGGTCAAGATCAGATGGTCAGATCAAATGAGAATTTTTTTAAATATGTGGACACTTAAGCGTATTTATAGAGCATGGAAGGAATACCAGTGGATAGGGAGAGGTTGAAGATTAAAGAATGATGATAATGGAGTCAGTCAGTGGGAGAAGACGGGACTACCTGAGATCAGGTGTACGTATAGAGGAGTTAGCTGTGGCAAGAATAAGCTATCTTTTCATATGCCACTGGAGTAAGAGACAAGGTAGTGGTAGATGATATTGGAGGTCTCTGTAAATAGCTTTAATTTCTTTGGTTGGATATATGATATGCTCTTAACTGAACATGTGATAAGTTAAATTTGTTCTTGAACATAGAAATGAAACACTTTTCAGTTATGGAAAAATATGACGTTTCCTACGTATACCTGAAGATGATAAGATTTAGGTCCTGGTAGCTGATTAGATTGAAGAACTCAGTGGGAAATGGTCAAAGGATATGAACAGGCAGTTTTCAGAGGAAGAAATTAAAGATATCTATAGGCATATGAAAAAAATGCTCTAAATCACTGCTGATTAGAGAAATGCAAACCAAAACGACTCTTAGGTACCACATCTCTCCTGTCAGATTGGCTAACATGACAAAATAGGAAAATGATAAATGCTGGAGAGGATGTGGGAAAATTGGAACGTTGTTACATTGCTGATGGAGTTGTGAATAGATCCAGCCATTATGGAGAGCAATTTGGAACTATGCCCAAAAGGCTGTAAAAATGTGCATACCCTTTGACCCAACAATAACACTTCTATGGCTGTATCTCAAAGAGATCACACAAGGGGTAAAGGGACCTGTATGTACAAAAATATTTATAGCAGCTCTTTTTGTGGTGGCAAAGAATTGGAAATCAAGGGGATGCCCATCAATTGGGGAATGGCTAAACAAGTTGTGGTATATGAATGTAATGGAATACTATTGTGCTATAAGAAATGGGGAAGATAGAGACTTCATGATAACCTGGAAAGAACTAGATGATATGCTGACTGAACGAGAGGAGCAGAACCAGGAGAACATTGTGCACAACCACAGACATATTGATTCTGTGATGACTAACTTTGATAGACTTGGCTCTTCTCAGCAATACAAGGCTCAAAGACAGTTCCAAAGGAATCATGATGGAGAGAGCTATCTATATCCAGAGAAAGAACTATAGAGTCTGAATGCAGATTGAGGCAAATTATCTGCTCTCTTTTTTTTTCTTATCTCTTCTTTTTTGGTTTTGTTTATTCTCTCTCATGATTCACTCCATTGATCATGGTTCTTCTTTACGACTTGACTATTGTGTAAATATGTTTAATACGAAGATATATGTAGAACATATATTGGATTCCATGCTGTCTTGGTGGGGAGGGAGGGAAAGAAAATTTGGAACTCAAAAACTTGTGGAATTGAATGTTGTAAACTAAAAATAAATAAATCTTTTTTTCATCTTGTGAAATCTTTCTGCAATGTTATTTTATTTGTTTAATTAGATTTTTTATTTTTAGTTTACAGCACTTAGTTCTACATGTTCTTGAGTTTCAAATTTTCTTCCTTTCCCTCCCCTCCCCTCTCCCCCCAAGACAGCTTGCAGTGTGATATAGATTCTACATAAACCTTCACATTAAACTTATTTACACTGTAGTCAAGTTGCAAAGAAGAATTATGACCAATGGAATGAATAATGAGAGAGAAGAAACAAAACCAAAAAAAAA
>CM053622.1:208946808-208967821 GCA_028646595.1 Phalanger gymnotis | reverse complement strand
AATTACCCATTTTGCATTTTATAATGCTATCTCTTGTTGGGTCATGAATTCTTCCCTTTCTTGCAAATCTGACTGGTAAACTATTCCTTGCTCTCCCAAATTACTTATAGTATCAGCTTTTATTCCTAAATCATGTACCCATTTTGACTTTATTTTGGTATATGGTATAAAATATGGGCCTAATCGAAAAAAATAAATTAAAAAAAGATTGAAGAACTCATAAGTTAGAATATTTGAGGGAAAATATGTATTTTGAAGTTCCTACTATGAGTTGAGGAGTTTTGGTGAAGAGGGAGACTGTGATCTAAGCATGCAATTTACTGTTATTGACTTGCCAGTAATGTCCTTCAGGTTCAGGAATAGGTGATAAATTTGGGTGAAGTAAACTTCAAAGGAGGAGAAGTTGCTGAGTGATTACAGGAAGAATTTGGAAGTGGCCATGGGGAGCAAAGAATTATGATTTCAAAGTTGTTCATTTTTAAAATGTTGGTGTTATAGTTTAAATTGTTCTCAAACTGCTTGAATCACTTCAAGTATCAATCACTATATAAGTATTCTTGGATTTCTCTGAAACTGTCTGTTCATTTCTTGTAACACAATACATTCTGTTACATTCATATGTCATAATTTGTTAAGCCATTCCCTAATTTATGGGTAGCACCCTGGTTTGTAGTTCTTTATCACCACAAAAAAGCTGCTAAAATATTTTTTGACATATAAAACCTTTTCTTCTTTCTTTGATCTCTTTGGGGTATAGGGCTTGTTCTGGTATTTGGTGGGTCAAAGAATATATATACTTAATGACTTTTGGGGCAGTTCCACATTGCTTTCTAGAATGGCTAGCACACAGCTTCATCAGAAGTACGGCAATGTGACTTTTTCCCCCCAGTCCCTCCAACATTTGTCATTGCCTTTTTTGTCAGTGTTGCCAGGTGTGAGGTAGAACCTCAGAGTTGTTTTAATTTGTTTTTTTTCTAAATATTAGTGATTTTGGAGCACTTTTTCATATTGCCACTCCACCCCATCGTCCATTCAGCCGCCAAAGAGATTTTCTGAAAGCACAGATGGACCATGTCATACCATGCCATACTCCCCTGCCACTCAACTCATTAATCTCCAGTGGCTCCTTATCACCTCTAGGCTCCAATACAAGATCCTGTTTGGCACTCAAGGACCTAACCCTCCCTGCCCTCTCGACTTTCTAGTCTTCTTGGACTTTACTCTTTGCCAAGTAATCCTCAGTCCAGTAACAGCCAGCTTCCTTGATGTTTCACAAATGAGACACTTTATCTCGTGATGGTGAGCATTTTCTCTGGCTGTCCCCTGTGGCTGGAATGCTCTCCCTCCTCATTTCTACCTCCTGGCTTCCTTCAAAGTTGTCCTAAGATAGCATCTTCTACAGAAAGCCTTTCCCAAACCCTTTTAATTCTAGTACCTTCTCTCTTTTAATTATTTCCTATTTATCCTGTATAAAGCTTCTTTGTACATATTTGTTTGCTTGCTGTTTCCCCCATTAAATTGTGATCTCCTTGAGGGCGAGGACTGTCTTTTGCCTCTTTTTATATCCTTAGTGCTTAGCATAGTGACTGGCACATAGTAGGTGCTTAATAAATCCTTATTGACTCATTTACTGGCTATAGCTAGCTTATATCTCTTGAGAACTATCTGCTCATGTCCTTTGACCAAATATCAATTGTGGAATGGATAAGCCTCAAATGAATAAATAAGGTAGCATTTGTAAGGTGCTTTGCACAGCTCCTCTTACTTAGTACACACTATATGAATGCTTTTTCCCTTCCCCTTTCTTCTCTTCCCTCCAGTTTCTTAATCTTTCAAATGGAGATAGTGCTTGAGTGACGTGCTTTGTGAGAAAAGCACTTGGTAAACAATTATTATTGTGAAATCCCCTTGACATCACTCAAATGATGAATAGGGAACTTAGCAAATTTATTTCAAGTTAGCCCATTTCCTTACCCATAATGGACACTTAATGAGGATATGTTGAACTGAATATTTCTAGACTAGTTTAGCACAATCAGAATCTTAATAAAAAACTGTCTCTCTATTTAATCTGAAAGGACTTTAAGATTATGACTTGGTGACCAGACTTCAGCCTTCATTCTGGAGTCTGTCATTAATTTTATGAATGGAACTTATACTTGGATTTCCTAAGATGTATGTTTGCAGGGTCTTAAGAGAAACAGAGAAGTATGACACTCTTGTTCTGTTCACTATTTATGTTTTAAGGATATAGGTAGATGAGAAGAAAATAGATCCAGGCGTCAGTTCACTGCAACAGACATTTATTAAGTTCAATGCTTTTAGTTGGTTACTGTTATTGGGTTAAGTCATGAGGTCATTCTACATTCTTTAGGGTTTTAAGTTTTTGTCGATATCTTTTGTTTTTACGTGATTTCAATTTCAAAATATTTTCTTTCACTTCTAATCTAAAAGCTGTTTCTTGAAACAAAAAATAAAAAAGGTAAACAGTTCAGGAAGGCTAGCTTTAGGTTTAGGCATGCTTTCAATACAAGTGTCAGCAGCTGCATCTATAGGACAGGCACAGTAATTTTTGTTTGTGTTTACAGTAATGACCCTGGAAATGCTGGGAATACTTCAGTTATCCTAGAAGGATTCAATAATAAGCACTAGGGAGTATCCACTATGGCAACAAAGTAGCCTGATATGTTTAGAAAGATTTTCCTCAGTGTTTAAAAGTTGTTAGTTCTTTCTCCTTTTACCCCTTCTAATTAACCAGAAATTATTGAGTATTCAGGGTAATTGGGGCTTTGCTGTACTGTATAAATATAATCCAGTCAGATCATTGATTGTTTATTGTGTTGTGCACAAACTTTGATCCTTTCACTTGGCCACAATCGGTTGATCAATGAGCATTTAATGAGTTGCCCACAATGTGTCAGGTACTTTTCTAAATTCGGGTGGATTAAAAAAAAAAACAAAAAACTAACCCAACTCCTGCCTCCAAAGAGCTTACATTCTAATGAGAGAGGCCACACACATGCATATAGTTATATAATAAACATATGTGTGTATCTTAAAGATATAAAATAAATGGAACTTGAGCTTAGAGGCAAAGGAACAGCCTGCTAAATGCAGGCATTATATTTTTAATAAGCAACACTCTTATCTAGGTGAACTTTCGTTTTTTTCTGAGGGGACAAGTGGCATTTCTTTACTCAGAAAGTTGACTCAAATGCTGTATAAAGATACTTGGCAGTAATAAGACTTCTGTGAAAGGTTCTCAGCATGTCTAACTGGTGTGTCCTGTTAAATAAGAGCAAAGCAGTTTTCTTCCCCGCCAAAGGGAGGGGTTGCACAGGATTGTTTTGACTTTTAAAAGGGGTGGGGCTGTCAGTGCAAAAGCAGTTTGGGGAAGAGCCCTAGAAGGTGACGAGGGTCAAGTCAGGACCAAGCCTACATTTCTGAGCGTGCACAAGTACACAGCCTGCTTTAGGACCTCGCAGGCGCCTCTACGCTACTTGCGTCCGAGTGGCAGGCTCCTTACTTCCCATCCCAGAAATATCCGGACAGCTGCTCCGCTCCGCTCTTTTTCCGAGGGGTGGTTTGCTGGGGCTCTGGCCGCTCCTCCCTCCACTCTCGGTTGCCCCGCCTTTCCCGCTTTCTACATGTGACTCTGTGCCTGTCTGCAAAGAGGGAGGGAGACAAGGGCAGAACACCAGGATCAGACCCGGAAAGCAAAGCTCCCGGGCCATTTGCGGAGGGCGCAGCTCCGACGGGTCAAGCCTCGTCTGCGGGGAGCCGAGGGCCTCCGGCTGGCGCCCCCCGAAGCCAGAAACTACAAGAACTTGCCCGCCTGTGTGCAGGGGCCGCGGCGGGCCCGGGGACCGCGACTCGCCTCTCTTGCGATAAGCTTTTGGCGGAGGGGCTGCACCCTGTGTCCACCTCGAAGGCTGCAGCTGCTGGCATTCGCAGCCGAGCTCTGGAGAAGGTAACTACCGGAGCCGGGGCTCTGGGAGACCTTGCGGGGCCGCCCAGGGTCAGGGGTGCTCTAGCTTGGGAAGGGGGTGACATTGGGGGTGCTGCTGCTGCAACGGCCACGAGAGCTTCCCGGGGATTGAACGCGAACCCGGGGAAACTGTTCGGAGGAACCCGCAATATGCAGGCGTCTAGGGGTGTGTGTGTCTGTGTGTGTGTGGTTTATTGATGTGGCCAGGTTATCCGCCTCTGAAATGGGTTGCAAGGGAGGGAAAAACTGGTCTTGAGCCAAGAATCTAAGTGAATGGCTTCTGGCCAAGCTTGGGGGCGGGGGCGGGGGCGGGGGAGTGCAGCCCCAGAGAATTGATTGGGGTGGGGTGAAGAACAGGAAGCTGACCCCCATCGAGCCTGACTTAGGAAAATACTGCAAGGTGAATGCTTCTTGTGTGTGTGTGGGGGGGGGGGTAGGTATTGCTCAGGGAAACAGATGGAATAAGAGTTTAATGTGCCTTTGGTTTTTTGTTTGGTTTTGGTTTTGTTCTTTTTGCTAAATTCTGCTAACATGTCTAATAGGGCTAGGATAGGAGTCAATGAAAGAAATTGTTGTCCTAAATAACCTTCCAAGTTAGTGATTTGTTGCCTATCATCATCCTGATTGACATTGAGGTGAACTTACCATGAATTATTTAGAAACCAGGCTTAAAGAAATGTACTGAGGAAAGAAATGGAAATGATGTTGGTAGTAAGAGGCTCTTAACTTTAAATTCTCAGTATTAGTTAACGTTTTTGTTTATTCCTAAGTTTTTGGTTGAAATCATAAAGAGATGTATCTCTGTGCATCGTGGTATGCTGGTATGGGGGGGGGTGTTGAAAGAAGATAAATGTTTTTACCTGAACACCTAAAAAACCATTTTGATCATGTTAAAAACTTATAAATTTCTGAATTTTATTTTGGATATTGTACAGTATTTGGCTTTTGAAAGCTTAGTTCCATTATCTGGACAGCTTTTCTGAAATAGAAAAATGCTTGAAATGTGTGTTGGTGGAGATAATATATACAGTGGTGGGTTAGAGTCTCTGGATTGAAATATTAACTTTGCTTTCACTTTCTGGATTCATTAAAGTTTGGTTTCAGCCTAGATGCTGATATTTTTGGCAAGTTCAACTCATTTTCATTTCAGTGGATATTTAGTATGTACAAACTGTGGGTAAATGAAGAGAGCTATTTTTGTCCTTTGGCTCAGTATAATTCTGTTTCAAGCAGAAATTCCATTTCAGCTGTAAATGAAGTATCTCTTATTTGTATTATTTAAAGAAATTATGACCTTTTTAAGAGAGTCATGTTTTGTGATCCATTTTCTCCTATTTTAGAGGATTGGGAATTTTAGGTTTTTGAGATTACATTGTTTTAAAGGTGCCAAATGCAAATCCATAAACCTCAGTTACACACCTTAAAAAAGGAGAAGAAAAATTATTTTAAAACTTGTTTTAAAGCTCATCAAGGCGTAATTTTTCAGGATCATACTTCAGTCATCCCACACATGTCAAAAGCACTATTACTTAAGTGTTTGAATCACAAAGTTTCAGGGCCCTCTGAGATTTAGTCTAGTTTGTACCTAAAAAGAGGCTCCTCTATTACATACCCAACATCATATTATATAATTGATTTATTTAAAATGTACTGTAATATTAAGGTCACAGAGTACATATTTATATATACATTATCATTTATGAAATTTTCATTATTAAAAAATACTATTGTGTTTCTTTCACTTAAACTACTAGGTTTATCAGCTCCAATTACATATAAGGGGAATTTTTCAAGTATTCATGAGAGAAATTTAGTAATGTTTAACTTACATAAGAAATACAATATATAATAACTTAAGTGTATATAAAGTAAAGCTGTTGTTCTCATCAGTTTTTTTCCTTTGGCTATTTATGTATTAAAATATAATTAAATTTTAGTTGCCACTTTAAACATATAACAGAAGTACTATCTCGATCAGGTCTATCAGTCATCTCCAGACTTCAGGGGTTGGTTCTGTGAGGTTTGGATTCAGTCAAAGGGCTGCATTTGACTTGGCCACATATGGCCTCTAGGCCCCAGGTTCCCCACCCCTGAGCTATACTAAATCTTTAAAAATTAATTCGATATCATTTTGTACTTAAGTGTGTCCAGCCATATAGTAAGGTAGTTTAGAATTTTGTGCATTGTTTAATAAAATGTTGAGAAGTTGTAAGGATTTTATTGTAGTCTTATTTAATTTTCAAAAGCATAGTCATCTGACAGTGACTGACTTTTTGTTACATATATTTTTATTGTGTTTTCACAGCGCAAACTCATAATTAGGGTAAAGAAAATTCTATCTACTCAGGTGCCTGTGCTTCTAAGGTTATCTTTATCTTCATATTTGATTTTTCCAAGGTTTTCTTTACCCTGTATACCTCCGCTAAGCTAGAGGATTTGATTGACCCAACATTCGTTCTTTATAAGATTCTGAGTTCCAAATTTTTCTCCCTCCCCAAGACACCAAGTTATCTGATATAGGTTATTCGTGTGCAATCATTTTAGACATATTTCCACAAGATTGACTCTGAGTCACACTAGCTGTATGACCTTGGGCAAGTCACTTAACCTCTTAGTGCTCCAACCGCTAAGACTATAAATTACAGAGTGAATACTAATCTCCATTGAAGGAGTTCTTCACCAGGAGCTCCCTTGCTTGATGAAATTGTTACCACTCCCAACTCTAAAAGATGAAAGGCACTGTGGTTGAGCACTTAAGATATTTGCTCCAAGTTATTTTTTTTAATTCATTCCTCCTTCCTTTTCTGCCCTCATGTCTTTTGTATGTGTATTTGAAAAACTCAATCTGGTTGGTGAAAACTGATAGAATTGGATTGAATTATGTATCCATATCAGTCTCTTCGGACAACTCAATTTTTCTTCCTCATAGGAATTGTTTCCTTTTGTGTCTTCAGAATTTAGTTCTTGAGAGATTTTCATCATTTGGAGATCAATTTCCATTATAGAATTTTAGTTCATGTAATCCTATCCTTTCTCTGAACTCCCTTTTTTTTTTTAAAAAAAAAAAAGCCTATTCTTTCAAAATCTATCTGTCACAAATTCTAAGATGAAATGACCCCTTTTGTTAAAATTGTGTCTTGTTCTGGTCCCCTGACCACCTCCTCCCTTTCCGATCGGTTTATTGAGTATAAGTAGCCAGTATAAAGTGGCAATAGTAGGAAGATTGCAAAGGAATCCAAGCAGTCACAGACAGACCCTCCCAAAGATCAAAGGAACATAATTTACACATTGTATCATCTATTACCCCCAAATCATATCCTGTTACTAGGTGCCAAATCAGGGGAAACCATTGAAGCCTTGCTGTTGGGGCATTTGGGTCCTATGATATGTAAATCTCAGGCAAGTTCCAGATATCTGCTGAGAGAACAGTAGGACACAAAATGCTGATAACTTTGAGATGATGCGGTAAAGTTTTACTTACAACTTTGAGGTGATCTGAAGTAATAACTAATCCCAAATTTGCACAGATAAGCGTTAATCTGTTCCAAATAACCGTATGCAAAATGTGACCCCCAAACTCCTCCCTCCACCCTGAGGACTCTTCCATCTTCATCTGGGTACAGGCTGCCAAGTGGTCGCAACTCTAATCCATGGATACTGGAATAATGCCCTGTGCCTCTTCCCAACTCCATCTTCTTTCCCTGCTCCCAGCCCTTTGTCACCCTGTCCCTCACCTGTGTCTCTGTACCCCTTTTCACTGCATGTCCCTCTGTTTTCTGTGCTTATTTGTCCCTACACCTGTGCCTTATTAAGGTGTGATTGCAGCCTCAATTCCAGCTTCCATAGTGGTCTTTCTGGTTCAGTATCCAAAGAACCAGGTGTGCCTGCCCCATTGCATAATTACATAAATTAATTATCATTTTGCCCTTCCCCCCACGTTGCCATTATTCATTTTCCAGAAACCACTTTTCCCTTGTTGCTGAGCATCCGATCTAGAATAGCAGTTGCCCTTTTTTGTCAAGTCAGGACATCTTGGCTGTTCTGGTTTGGGCAGGGGAGTGTTCCAGCGACTGTCCAGATAATTGAAGTCCTTCATTTTTCCTCTTATCATCATCATTATCATTACCATGCCAGTGCTAGGGATTCAAAGAAAGGCAAAAAGATGGAGTTCACACTCTAGTGAGGCTACTTTTATATATATATATATATATATATATAATGTATGTATTAAATGTAAGTGGGAAATAATCTCAGAAGAAATGCACTAGCACTAAGGGTGGGGGTAGGGTGAAGAAAAGTCTCTTACAAAAGGTAGGTTTTCAGCTGAGTCTTGAAGGAAGCCCAGGAGGTGCAGGGGAGGCAGAAGAGCAATCCAGGCCGTAGGGGTGGGGGTTAGGGTTAATGCTGTATGTCAAAGGAACAGCAGGAAGACTGGATCATTGAGGGGAGTAAAGTATAAGGAGACTGGAAAGGTAGGAAGGGGCCAGGTGGTATGTGAAGGGCTTTGAAAGCCACACAGGGGGTTTTCTGTTTGATCCTAGAGCCACTGGAGTTTAGAGGAAGGCAGTGACAAGGTCATGTTTGTGCTTTATAGTTAGATTGCTTTGGCAGCTGAATAAAGAATGAATTGGAGAGAGGAGAGGTTTGGGGGCAAGGAGGCTAACCTTTTGTTATTGCAGTAGTCTAGAAGAGAGGTGACAGTGGACGGCCTGTACTGGATGGTGGGTGTGTGTTTGGAGCATAGATGAGGGCTTTTGTGAAAGTAGAGATGATGAGACTTGGCAACAGATGGGATCTGCGGATTGAAGTGGGATAAGTTGAGGATGACACCCAGGTTGCAACCCCAAGCGACTGGGAGGGGGGCGATGCCCTTGACGGTAATAGCAAAAGTGGGGAAAGAGTGCTGATTTGGTTATAACCAGTTTGATATGCCTATAGGTTACCCTGTTTAAGATGTCAAAGAGGCAGTTGAAGCTCAGGAAAGATTATTTTTGACTCATTTTGTATAGAGCTTTTTTTGCACCTAGTTGTTTGCATGCTGTCTCCCCCATTAGACTTTGAGCTCTTTGAGCAGGGGCTTTCTTTTGCCTTTCTTTGTATCTCCGGTGATTAACACTGTGCCTGGTACATAGGAGGTGCTTAATTAATGCTGACTGACCGACTGAACAGGACGAATGTGGAGGAGTTTGCCTTGGCTAGAAAAGCTGCTTCTTCCCATGAAACAGGGGTGGAGGAGATGTTAGGGGAAGACATCCAAGTGATGTGA
Organism: Phalanger gymnotis; assembly: GCA_028646595.1. Classification (NCBI taxonomy): domain Eukaryota; kingdom Metazoa; phylum Chordata; class Mammalia; order Diprotodontia; family Phalangeridae; genus Phalanger; species Phalanger gymnotis. Next base: position 208,958,567 of record CM053622.1, on the reverse strand, counting down.
GATGAGGAGGGGAGAAGAGAAGACGAAGCTTACAGTGAATGGCCTCAATTTTCTTGGTGAAGTATCTTTAGTCAGTCCCTGCTTTCAAAGAAACTCACAATATAATGGGCAAGACAGCATGTAAATTATGTACAGACAAGATACACACACACATACACACACACAAGTTTGAATTAATCAGTGGAGGAAAGACATTAGAATTAATTGGGTGGGTGGGAAAGGCTTCCAGTAGAAGATAAGATCTTACTGAGGACATGAAGCAAAACAGGGAAACCATGAAGCAAAGATGACTTGAGAGCATTCCAGACTTGGGAGATGGTCAGAGAAAATGTCTGGACTTGAGAAATGAAGTGGCTTATTCAGGGAACATTAAAGAGGCCAATATTGATGGATCACAAAGTGTGTGGAAAGGTATAAGGTGTAAGAAGACTAGAAAAATGGGGGAAGGGCAGGTTGTGAAAGGCTTAGAAGGCCAAACAGAGAATTTTATATTTGATCCCAGAGGTAAGAGAGAGCCATTGAAGTTTATTGATGGGGGTGGGGTAGGGGAAGGAACTGGTAAATGTTGACAGCTGAGTAAAGGATGGGCTGGAGTGGGAAGATACTTGTGGCAGGCACATCAACCAGAAGGCTTTTGCAGTAGTCTAGGCATGAGGGGGTGGCGGTGTAGTGTCAGAAGAAAGAAGGGAGTGTAGTCAAGAGATGTCATGAAGGTAAAATCATCAGGCCTTAGAAACAGATTGGATAGCGTATGTGAGAGATAGTGAAGAATTAAGACTGTGACACCTGGGTTGTGAGCCTGGGTGTCTGGGAGGATGGTGGTACCCTTAGCAGTAATAGAGAAGGTGGGATGGGGAGGAGGAAGGGTTTAGGGGGAAAGAAAAGGAATTCTGTTTTAGACATGTTGAGTTTAAGATGTCTATTGGACATTCAGTTTGAGATGTTCATTAGGAGTAAGAGATTCAAGACTGAAGGTCAGCAGAGCTGCTGGGGCTGGTTTAATAAATTTTGAAAATCATCTTGCACAGGGATAAGTGAATCCAAGGGAGCTGATGACATCACCGAGTGAAATGGTATAGATGGAGAAGAGAAGTATATGGTAAGGTCCTAAGCTGACAGGGTGAGGGGAGGGTTGCCCTGGGAGACTGGAGGAGGGAAGAAAAGCTCTGGAACAGATCCTGTGGTATATGGGAAAGTGAACTGATTCGATGGGAGATAAACAAGAGTTGTCTTGCTGTAGTCAGCACCCATTTTAGATTATGAAACTTAAATTTGTAGCAGATTCCATGGCAGGTTTGTGAATAGTTTCCCCAAATCCTCATCAATTTCTAATGATAATATTGCTCTGATCATCCTTGCCCAAATGTTCTTTACTGTATTTACTCTCTTTTGGTTCCTATATTTCCTTTTTTGAGTCTGTCTCATGGGTGGAGAACTTGTGACCTCAAGGCCACACGTGGCCCTCTAGATCCTCAAATGCAGCCCTTTGAATCTAGACTTCACAGAACAAATCTCCTTAATAAAAGGATTTGTTCTATAAAACTTGGTCAAAAAGCTGCACCCAAGGACCTTGAAGGCCACATGTAGCCTGGAGACCTCAGGTTCTACACCCCTGGATCTATCTTAATCTATGGTATTTCATGCCTCACCCTGCCATTTTACCTATCTTGCTTTTTCATTCAACCTCTTTTGGCCCTAGATTTCTCATTTGTAAAATGAAGAAGGTTGAACTAGACAGACTCTAAGGTCCCTTCCATTCCTAGATCTATGATCCTGCAGGTCTCATGACTAGAATATAACTCAGGAAAGATCTGCTTGTCATGAGATACATTGAATAAAAGATGCCTTTTCAAAACTCTGTTCCTATCATGGATCTTACGGGATCATTGATCTAGATGCCACCTCAGGACTGACCTCATTTTGCCATTGAGGAAATGAAGACTCTAAGGAGGTTAAGTTATTTGTCTAAAGTCACACAGGTAGTAATTGTCATAGGCAGGATTTGAACTCAGATACTCTTGACTCTTGTGAACCAAGTCTCAGTGAAAGAGACGAAATTTGCCTCCATGCACCAAGTTTTATAGTTCATCTTATCATCATGAGACTTGGAAAGGACCTTGCAGGCTATGTAGTTTCTCTCCACTCATTGCAGAAGAGGAAACTGAAGCCTGGAGAGGTTAGCTGACTGACCCAGTGGACTTCCCAATGCATTGTAATTCAGTGTCTGGATTCTAGAGCTCCTGTTTATAAGTTTGGTTAGGAAGCATCAAGCATGCTGAGTGAAGTGAGCAGAAGCAAGAGAACATTGTACGTAGTAACAGCAACGTTGTGCTGTGATCAACTATGATTGACTTAGTTCTTCTCAGCAATTATCCAAGATAATTGAAAAGACTCATGATGGAAAATGCTGTCCACATCCAGAAAAAGAACTGTGGAGTCTGAATGCAGATCAAAGCAGACTATTTTCACTTTTTTTTGTTTTTTGTTTTTCATGGCTTTTCCTTTCGTTCTATTTCTTCTTTCACAGCATGGCTAATGTGGACATATGTTTACATGATTGTGCAGTATAACTTGTGTCAGATTGTTCGCCATTTTGGGGAGGGGGAATGGGAGGCAGGTAGAAAAAATTTGGAACTCAAAATTTTCTAAAAATAAAAGAATATTGAAAACTATCTTCACATGTAATTGGAAAAAATAAAATACTGTTTCGAGGAGAGAAAGAAAGCATCATCAGGCAGCTTTCTAAAGTGCTAAGTTATAGAACAGATGCTGATCCTCATCCCTAGTGGGAGACTTCCATATCAGTTATTTGGTTAAAAAAAAGCATTTTGACAGGAATTGGAGGACTAAAGCAATGACAGAAAGAGAAACTTAAAACTATATCATTAGGAGTTAAAAGATAAGGCATTTCTGAAATCTTAATATGTCAAAGAGAAAGGACAATTTAATTTATAAGAAATCGTTTACCTTAAATACTTTAGCATTTACTATTGCTTCGAACTCTTTCAGAATTCATACTGCTCAAGTACTAGGAATTAATTCTTACATTAATGAAATTTCATTTGTTGCACTGTCAGTTATCCTTTTAGTGAGTTTTTATAGAGGGTACATCATTGACAATAAAATTCATGATGATGATTCCTTCTCATACTGGTAACTGATGAAAGGAAACCTGTTCACAAAAATACTAAAAAAAACTAGAAATTTCCTCATCTTTTCAACTTGTTAATTATTCTTTGTTCACCTGTGTATGGACTTTTGAGGTTGTGGGTTTAGTTAGTGGCTTCTTATGTTTTGTTTCTTGTAAAATTTTTGTGTATCTGCTTTTATTTCTTTTCTGTGCTGTAGTTGCCCTCCATGCTGTCCAACAGTGGCTATTTTCAAGTATATTCTCTATCTGAATGGTAGCATGAATTATCTGTCAACAACATTAGATCAGATTACCTTTTTTAAAGCAAAAACCATCAATTGTGCACATATTCTATAAGTCTTTGTGAAAAGAAGATAAGAGGTATAAAGACATGATCTCTCCCTTGGAGGAGCTTACAGTCTAGTAGTGGGTACATTAATAAGTATAATGTAAAGAATTAACTTCTTGGTAGGGTTACAGAGCACTTCTACATCAGAAGAAAGAGAAATCCAGCTTAAGGGACCAGGCCTATTTTTATTTAGGAAATAGTATTTGAGTTGGATCTTGAAGGAATGGATATGATCTTAGCCTAAAGAAATGGATGTGAGTGTGAGATAAGGGCATTCTCTGCATAGGAAGCAATGTAGAATGAGTACATGGGAAAGAAAGGATGGATAAGATTTGGGACAAGGCAGATAGTGTGGCAGGAGCATGAAGTATGTAAGGGGAACTAGTGTGAGATTAGCCTCTTTGCCTGGTACATCTAGAGAGAGGCCTTAGAGTCTATGAGAACAATCTCCCTCATTTTAGAGATGAGGAATTTAGGCCTGAATGGCTTGTTCAAGGCCATGCAGGTAGCCAGAAGACATTTATTAAGTACTTACCTATGTACAAGACTGTGGGGATACAAAGAAAGGCAAAAGCTCAGTGCCCACTCTCAAGGAACTCACATTCTAGTGGAGGGAACAATATATAAGTAACTATGTACATGATCCATAGAGAGTAGATAGAAGATACTCTCAGAGGGAAGGCACTGGCAGTTAGGGGGAGGGAAGGCGACCAGGAAAGGCCTCATGTAGAAGGTAGGATTTGAACGAAGCTTTGAAGGAGGCCTGGAAAGCTGAGCATCAGAAGTGAAGAGGGAGAGCATTCCAGGCGTGCAGTGGCACAGTCAAGATCCAATGTTGTGTGTGCGAAGCTATAAGCAGATCAGATTACCCGGATCATGGAGTACACAAAGGGGGGGCAAAGTGTAAAAAAAACTGGAGGGACCAAGTTGTGAAGGACTTTAGATGGCAGAGGACTTCATATGTGATCCTGAAGATGATAAGCAACTGCTGGATCTCATTTAGTGGGGAGACAACACAGTCAGACCCGCTCGTTCGGGAAGTCTCTTTGGTAAATGAGCGGAGCATTGATTGGAACAGGGAGAGACTTGAGGCAGAGGGATCAATTAGGAAGGTATTTCAGTACTCTAGGAAAAGAGTTGATATGGGCCTGTACCAGAGTGTTGGCTGATTGATTCTAGAGAAGGACATGTATGAGAGATATTTCAAAGGGAGATATGACAGGATTTGATAATTCATCCCACCTACGTGGGGTAAATGAAGCATAGAGCATTATATTATATCAAAGTGGCAAGCTGGCTGAATGGGAAACGGTAGTGACCTCCACAGGAATAGGAAAGTTGAGAAGTGAGGAGAGTTTTTAGGGAAACTTGCTGAGTCCTGCTTTAGGTATGTTGAATTTGAGATGTCTGTGGGACTTCCAGTTTGAGATGTTCAGAAGACTGTTGGTGATGTGGGTGGGATTGGAAAACCAGGCTAGACCTGAGAATCATCTTTATAGAGATGATAATTGAACACATGAGAGCTGATGAAATCACCAAATGGTAATGCACTGTAAAACGAGAAGGAGGACCATGATGGAACCTTGGGGGATATCCACCATTAGTGGGAATAACATGGACGGAAGAAGAGACTGAGAAGGAACAGCATACAGATAGGAGAACCAGGAGAAAAAACAAGTGTCATAAAAAGGTAAAGATAGTATCTAGTAGGATCTATCAACAGTATCAGAGATCATAAATGGTAAAATCAGGATTCGAACTTGGGTTATTTGACTCCAAATTCAATGCTCTTTTCACTGTACCATGACGTCTTCCATGGAGGCATGAAACTCCCTAAACTATGCTAGATTACAGAGAACCTTGTATGTCAGGCTAAGGAATTAGTCATTTATTCAGTAGAAACTAAGGATATTTTGAATATTTTTGAGTAGCAAAATAATAAGACCTGTAATTAAAGAATTAATTTGTCATTCTAAATGATGGATTTAAGCATGAGAGACTAGAGGTAGAGAAACGAGTTAGATGAAACATGATATAGTAGAAAGACCTCTGAGTTTGATGTCAGAACCTCTGTATCTGGGTCCTTCCTCGAACAGTTTCTTTCTCTATAAAATGACAGGGATGGGCTAGATTACATCTAAGTAAGGTCCTTCTGATTCTGAATCTATGTTGCTATAGTCCTATAGCTACAATAGTTATTTGTTAAAATCACTGCCTTCAAGGTCAAACTCAAGATGTTTCCTCTATGAAGTCTTCTCTGCTTGAATCATCCCAGATGAAAGGGCTCCTGCCTTCCTCAGATTCCTTATCACACTTTGCCTGGCTCTGCTTTTCCTACTTCACATTTTGCCTTGTATCATATAGATTTGTCATATACTTTCTCAGTGGACTATATATTCTTGGAGGGCAGAGGCTGTATTTTTCATCTTTGTATCTCTAGCACCTACCACAGTGCCTTGCATATAGAAGGCATTTAATAATTATTTGTTGTCATTAAAGGTGAAACTTGCACCCATGTGTCAAGGGCCCTAATGACAATCTTACATGGAAGCTTTGCACCTATTAAATGACAGCTTGCTTTGATTTATGTTTTTTTTCTTGAAAAGAAAATGTCATAATGAAGTATACTTGAGACCTGGAGTGCTGCTAAATCAGCGTTAAAGCAATGCTTGTTGCTACAGTTTTTCTGTTCCAGACATTAGGAGGGGAGACAACCATAGGGTGAGCTGAAATGAGCATAAACCAAATGGAACAGACTAAAGAAATACTTCAAGGAATTGATTCAAATTAGAAGGCATAGAAAGCTGTGGCTGGCTAGAAAGCCACTGCAGCTGTTAGGATGTGTAACAAGAAATACAGGTGTGTTTGGTAAAAGACACCAAGAAGAGCTTGGATTTACGACGCAGAGTTCTCAACAATAATAAGATTTTTTAAAAAATCACTGAAGCTACCAACCTGAGAATGTTTTGGAAAGGACAGCAACTTGGTATGTTTGCCTATTTGGCAGCAAGGTGTCTCATTGGAAGGGCACACTGCTTCTGGAGTTATGAAGACCCAAGTGCTGATCTAGCCTCAGATACTTACCAGATCTGTGACTCTGGGCGAGTCACTTAACCCTGGTTGCCCCAATTTTCTCAACTGTAAAATGGGGATGGTAATAGCATCTACCTTGCAAGGGGGTTGTGAGGATTACTTCATTTTCTTTCAGTGAATAGTAATTAAGTGCCTACTTTGTGCAAGGCTCTGCTGCAGTTGGAGATTGAAATAAGAAAGTCTCTGCCCTCAAGGAGCTTAGAATCTAAGGAGGGGAGGTTGTGGACAACACACAAAAGGAAGCTGAAAAGGAGGAGTACACATGGGGAAAGGTAGCAGGGGGTACCCAGCACCAGGGCGTGATGTTCCCCGAAGTGGAAAGGAAGCAGAGCTGCTGATGAAAAATGTAGTTACCCTGCAAAGTTCTGTGCCCTTTATAAAGGAATGCATTGGGAGGAGTTTATTGCTTTGCCTTCCATATAGAGGGGAGAGGAGATGGAGGAAGTTGAGAAGGTGCTGGTATTCTTGTGGAATGGAAACCAAAATTTTGTAAAGCGCTTAGCACAGTGCCACACCCACGGTAGGTGCCATGTAAAATGCTCGTTCTCACCCCCACCCTCTTTCCTCATGTTTATAGGCCAGTAGCATTTTCTGCTAGGAGCATCATCTTAAACTTCAAAGGATAGCAGTATGCCATTGATTAAGGTATACTGTGCGGGTCAAATCATGTTTCTTCTTGTAACAAATTAAGTTACCATTATTGTACTCCTGCCTCCAGCACTTTAAAATCATTTTACCCTGCAGTATGACGTGCATCCTCTCCTCCTCCCTTTACCATTCTTCATTACTTCTTGAATAAATGAACGCAAAAGCTTCATTGAAACCATAGGATTTATAACTGAAGGAGCTGTGGAGGTCACCTAGTCCAGCACTCTCATTTTAAAGACGCATTCACTAAGGCCAGAAGAGATCAAATGATTTGCCTAAGGTCATCTAGATGTACTGGACTTTTCTTATCATAACACAAAAATTCATAATGAAAGATGTTATCTTTACACCCCCAATATTTGAAAATAATATGTGTGAATGTGAAGGCACCCAGAAGAATAGATAGAAAAAATTAATGACTTAAGACACTTAAAAAAATTAGGAAGTTAGTGGTCATCAACAAGCACAAGCATTTCGTTATAGTGCTCTCTTCTACATGGTAGGGGTTAGGGGAGCAGCATGCTTGTGATCTGGAAAATCCATGTAAAATTTTTTGGCCCTCCCTTCGTTTCAGAGAAGAAGTCTGAATTTTTCCTTTTTTGGGGTGTTTACTGTACCTTATTGTAAAATTTGGGTTGATGTTATACAATACTATACATATATTTTACGCATTTCTGAGTTTCTAAACTTTTTCCTGTGTCATTTTTTGGACTTCTCATGTCCTTTGCAAAACTCCCCAAAAATTCTCATTTAATTTCTAATGCCAACCCATGATGTATCAAAACCATGATGGGAAAAGTTGCGATTGTGGAAAGGATAAATGTACTAAGAGGAATAAGAAAGAGAATATATGTGTGTGTATGTATACATACATATGAATATATATACTATATGTAAGAATATAAGAAAATGTGAACTTCTGTACATCTTATTTTTTTTACGTATATACACACACATACATTTAATAAGGTCATAAAATTGCTTCATTTGCATCCTCTTATGTACTTTAAAAAATTATGCACTTAAAATCTTTTATTTATGCTCTTTTTTCATCTTTATTACTACCCACTGACTCCTACTGCTCTGCCAAAAAGAAGCCATCCCTTGTAACACCTCTATATAGTAAAGCCAAAAAAAAAAAATCAATACTTTGGCCATGTCTGAGATTTATGTGACTCGTTCTGTACCTCATCCATCACCTCTCTGCCAAGATTACTGTAATTTTAATCTAAAGAAAAATTTGAATACTCTTCAATAAATAGTAACAGCTGAGGACCTTAAAGTATGCAGAAGCATAACTAACATTTAAATGCTATGGCTTCTGGATTCAGTTGCTTGAAAAACTACCTGAAAAGACTAGAGCCAATTTCTTCAGCAGTCGTTTATCTGAACTATATGATTTGCCTTTTTTTTTTAAGACTCCACTTGACAAATAAAATGGCCCAGATAAAATATACTTAAGTTTTAAAGAACAGTTGATTTCTGCTTATAGTCCCTATTCCCATCTCCTTTACATAAGTGTCCCCAGTTCTCTCCTGAGCTCTCCTCTCAGTGCACTTTCTCCCTCACTTATGCCCATAGCTTATGCTACTATCTCCATCCAAATGTTTTCTAGATCTCTGTCTCCACCTTTGGTCTCAGTGCCATGATCCAGACTTTGAATTCTAGTTGCTTGCTGGATAAGTTTCCACCTGGATGTCCCATTATTGCCTAACCCCAAATAATTCTGGCTCTCCAAATCACTGTAGCTGTCATTGATTGGCCAATTATAGGTCCCAGGCCAAGCCCTACTTGGTCATTGTTTGGGCCCTGATTGGCTCAGAATTAATGTGAACAGCAATTGTTTCTGTTTTGGCCAGAAACCCTGAGGGTCCTCCCCTTGTAGATTTTTTTTTTCCTTTTAAAAGAGGCTATTCCTTGCCTCGTTTCTTGTTAAGTCTTACTCACTGAATGGGCATTGCCTCAGTCAAACTGAGACCTGTTAAAGACCTTAGCTTGAAACAAGGTCAAGGTTCTCCACTGCATCCTGGGCCATTTCCGGTCATCCTGATCTGTATCAGGCCCCTAGACCCAGATGTCTCTGGAGGACAGAGTGAGGCTGGTGACTTTGCACAGCCTTCCCTCACATCAATTCTCTTGCATGTCATGGCATCACCTCCCTGATGTCATGGTCTTCTTTGAGAACAAAGGACAAACAGCAGCAGTGTTTCACATATACAAAATAAATTTGCCACTTTTCCTTCTTAACCTGTTTTTCTCTCTTAACATTTATGTGAATGGTATCTCTGTTTTCCCATCCATCCATTCTTATATAAAATCACACACCAAGCCCTTATCATCTCTTACTTGGACTTGTTCGGTGACCTAATTAGTCTCCCTTCCTTAAGTCTCTCTATTCCACCCCAACTCCCACCCCCATCTCACTCCACCTCCTATATCTCTGTGCCTTTGTAGTAACTGCCACACCCTCCACCTCCACTTCACAAAAATTCCATCACCTCAAGACTCAGCCCAGACTTTGCCTGCATGATGTCTTTCCTGATCCCCCCAGCTGTTTAACCCTTCTCTTACTACCTTTTATTTAACTGCTTTGTATTTATTGTGTATTTATCCTTCATACACTCATATATTTACATGCTGTCTCTCCTGATTCAATGTAAGGTCCTTGACATCCGGAATTGTCTTGTGTGTGTTGTGTGTTTACACACATACATATGCACATATATATATATATATATGTGTATATATATATAACCCCAGCACAATGTCTCATACATTCATAGTAGGCATTCGATAAATGTTTATTGAGTCATCAAATCAATTGCTAAGCCTTATCAAATCTACTTCTGCGGTGTCATATCACATCTGCAGTATTTTAACTCCTTTTACCATTCTCACTGATACAACTTTAGTTCAGGTCCTTATCTCTTGCTCAGATATGAATTATTACAATGGCTTCATTATAATTACAAGATTTTGAGCTTGAAGGTTCCTTAAAGATGATACCTAGTCAACTCCTCTTTTTTCAGATGCCCAAACTAAAGCCCAGAGAGGTTAATTCTTAGTCTAAGATCATTCAACTTGTAGTGGCAAAGCTGGAATTGAAGCCTGAACCCTGTACCTCTGAATGTAGCGCTATTTCCATTATATCATGCTCCTACATGGTAGTGAGGAATATATGTAGTTTTTAAAAGCATAATAATATTTGATTAAATTCATAAATCATAACTTGTCCCATCATTCCCCATCAATGAGCACCCACTTTGTTTCCAATTTTTTGCAACTAGAAGTATTTTGTATATATATAAGTCCTTTCTTTCTGTCTTTGACTTCCTGGCATATGTGCCCAGCAGTGAGATCTCTACATAAGAAGCTATAATAATTTAATGTCTATTCACATAATTTCGAATCATTTTCCAGAATGGATGGAGAAATTTATAGGTTAACAAACTACTTCCTCTTAAGGCCCTTCTATCATATGGTTGTTGATAGCTTGAAGCTCTTCTTTTGAAAACTTTTGACAGCTTATCTACTGGGGAATAGCTCTTGGTCTTATGTATTTGCCCATTTACATCTTAGATACTGTACTTTTTTCAGATAATTTGATGCAAGGATGATTAGATCTTTTTTTTTAATATACTAAGGAAGCCCAATAATAGAAACACACATTTCTTAGTCTGTTTGCCTATGTCTGTGATTCAGAGGAGAGATACATATCTGTAGACATATATATATATATGTTATACATATAACAATCTTTGTTTTTTTAGTTCTTCACTTCCTCTTCAACTGTATACTACAATTGGCAACCCTCCTATAATAATAGTGAATAACTATGCAGACATGGCTATGTTTGTCTCTGTGGAACGTGGCAAGGTAGAGAATGAATTTATATAATTTTACTAATGATGACTGCATATGCTGTTTCAACTGAATGGGATGATATTTTTATCAATTGAGAATACAAACTGTAGAATAGGAACTGGGGTTGGATCTGTGATATCATTTGTTGAGGAAATTCCCTCTACTAATGCAAAGCAACACTTTCTTTTTTTTCCATTTTATACTTATCATTTACTTGGGAAACAAAAAATGGGAGATGCTCGATTTGGGAAAATTGAGAAAAGACAATTGGCAGAATTTGCTACATTTTTACATTTTGCAATTTTGATGAATATCATGGAGACTAGAATCGTGAAGGCAAGAGATGTTTCCTTCAGCATGATCCCCAACCTTCTTTTTCTGTGCATTCATATCCTCAGCTTTCCATACACTTTCCCTTCTTCCCTCCCACCATCCTAGTTCCTGAAGATTGTGATACTGTGTCTGAGCTTTCACTCCTTGGAAAGAATCCCATGAGGCCTATTACTCTCTTTCCCTCTCCTCCCTGCCCCCTTTATAAAATGAATTTATGTTCTCTCGTTCTTCATCTCTCTCCAATATCTTCATTTTCTTCTCTACCACTTTCCATTTGTCTTCATACACACTTAGGGCTCCTTTTCATGCTTCTCTTGATTCTTGTGTTTAAAAGTCAAATTT
>CM053622.1:208918629-208946308 GCA_028646595.1 Phalanger gymnotis | reverse complement strand
CTTCTGGCTGTATGTTTTGGTCTTCTTTGTCACCAAAGAAAGATTCCAGAGTCTGAGACTGAATCTGGGTGCATTTTCGCTGCCTGGCCATGTTCCCAGCCAGCTCACTTGACCCTTGAGTTTTTCAGCAGGGTATGACTGCTTTTAGAGTAAAGAGTTCTATGTTCCACGCTTGGGGGGATTCGCCAGCTCTGCCACATCAGCACTCCTCCTTCCCTAAGAACCCCCAACCTGGACTGGACTTAGATCTTCAGCAGGCTCTTCACTCCTGCTCTGATCCTCCACTTAATTCCTCCCACCAGGTGGGCCTGGGGCCAGAAGCAACTGCAGCTGTAGTTCTGAAGCTGCCCCACCTCTGCTGCCCCCGGGTGGCAATGGCCAAACTGCAAACTCCCTATCCCCACCAGCTTTTCCCACTAACTTTCTCTGTTGTCTTTGGTGTTTGTGGGTTGAGAAGTCTGGTAACTGCCAGAGCTCACTGATTCAGGGCGCTAGGGCACGCTCCGCCCGGCTCCTGGTCTGGTTGGTCTGTGCTGCCCACGCTGGGCTCTGCTCCGCTCCGCTCCCAGCTCCGTGCAGGATAGACCTTACCATGAGACCATCCAGGCTGTCCTGGGCTGGAGCCCTGCTTCCTCTGCTATTTTTTGGGTTCTACAGTTCTAGAATTGGTTCAGAGCCATTTTAATAGGTTTTTGGAGGGACTTGGTGGGGAGCTCACACTAGTCCCTGCTTTCCAGCTGCCATCTTGGCTCCTCCTCAAGCAACACTTTGTATAAGGTTTATTGTTGCGTAGGTTTCATAGCATGCAAAGAAGTTAAGAGAATTGACCAGGGTGATAGAACTAGTACTTCATCAGAGGTACCCTTGTCTTACTGCATTTGAGACAAGCTCAAGTTCATTATTATTTTTACATTGTATCAGATTATCTTTAGCTGCCTAAAATCAGTTGTTCCTACTGCTTCAGTTACCTAGACCTTATGTGCAAAATGTGCGCAGTGCAAACAGAAAATCTAGTGAAACAACAAAAAAGTATGTACATACATGGTTTTTGCTGTTCTTGGGGCTGTGATTTCTTTCATGACTCTGAGGCCACCTCTCCATCCACTACTCAGTGCTGCCCAACATGCTATGCCAAATGCTAAATTAAACTCTATATAACAAGGTTCACTTATAGTTAATGCCTTGTTCAAACCGAGCAAAACAATTTTTTCAGTCACATTTCATCAATTCAACATCTTAGTACGTAGAAATGGAGTAATAGTGGTATTTGATCTCTTAAGGTCCACTTCAGTCCTAGCATTCTGTGATTCTGAAAGTACTAAACCAGAGTCTGACTGGTTTTTATAAGTTAGTTCTTCCTTGTAGCGTTTTTGGCTCTTTAAGTTTCTGGACACAATAAATAACTACCAAAAATATTCTATAACTGAGTATAGCAAGCAAGGAAAATAAGACATTTGACATTTCATACATGGCTATAATTAAAAATTGTTGGAAGAGGTAATTCATTGTTTTAGGAATTTAATAAATTTGTGGGAACTGGATAAAGAGGGCTTAGAGGTATTTAAGATATGATTTGTAGACTTTATAAATTTTTTTTCTTTGTATGCAAATAAGGAAGGGAAATGGGAGTCAAGTTTGTGTTTTTCTTTATTTTCTTGTTAACAACCTTTTCTTTGTTTCTCTATTTTTATGCACTAAGTAACCTCCCCTAATGTCCTACTCCAGGGTATCTTTGTGTCGTTGGACATGATCTAGGAATCTAGAAGGCTGTGTCACTAGAACATAAACTCTGGAAGGTTTTACAAGGCGGGAAAGGCTTTGGATATAGGTCTGTTGATGGATTATACAATCAGTTCTCCCTTAACTTTTGTAGGGGTAATGTTCCTAGAAAATAGCACAAAAGTAAAAAAAAAAATGTAAGTTGATATATTAAACCTATGGGAAATAAGGGTTTCTGGACTGCCAAAAACTGTAATCTTGTACTAGAGATTATGGAAAATACACTTTTTTCATACAGTTCTTTTAAACAAAACATTAATTCTGATAATATGCATTTTTCTGAAAACAGTAACCATGAAGTAATCCATAAAATTCATTGCACAAAATGAAATCGGCAACGTTCAAAACATTTTTTTCTCACTAGTAATTCCCTAGAATTCTGTGACCTTTTGTGTTAACATCTCAGTTTAAAAAACACTGATTTCAGACAGTATTCTCTTTTCATAACACGTGAAATTTAAAGATGATAAATACTGTATAGCAAATAAAATACTTAAAACTAAAACATTTTTAACTTGAATCTTACCTTCCACTGTATCACATGGTGGAATGAGGGCATTCTACTGTATACTATGCTGCCATAAACCTTTTTACAATGATTGCCTCCTTAAAACCAAAGGAGAGGTTGCTGGGACTTTGCCACTGTTGGAAGACTCCAAGTTCTTGATGTCATCCAGACAGTGTCCTTCAAGGCCGGTGGATGGTATTGGAAATTGTGTTTTTGAGAGTTAGGAGGCTTGTATTCTTTCTAGCAATGTTAACATGCCATATCAGTAATGGAGTTAGACAAAAGTAGCTTCTCCTGGCAGTTGTTATGTTTATTTCCTTTATTGACTGTGAGGACTAATTTGCTCTTGGAGGCAGCTGGTAGTGTAGTGGATAGAGTGCTGGGCATGAAGTCAGAAGACTTGAGTTCATATCTAGCCTCAGACACTATCTCTGTGTTCCTGGGTAAGTCACTTAACTTCTATTTGCCTCAGTTTCCTCAAATGTAAGATGGAAATAATAATAGCACCTGCCTTACAGGGTTGTTGTGAGGCTCAAATGAGATCATATTTGTAGAAGATTAACACAATGCCTGGCACAAAGTAGTTATTTAATAAATGCTTATTCCTTCTCCTCCTCCTCTCCCTTTCCTTTCCCTTTCTTTCTTGTGGTACAGTTGCAAATTGCATTTCTTTTCATCAATTCCTAAAAGGAAAATTAGGTAAAAATGTCGTTAAATAAGAGAAAGGACTTTTTAAATGTAAAAATTAAAGGGCCCCAAAATGACTTACCTGATAGTGCTACTTCACTGAGAAAGCAGGACATATTTGATTTCTAAACACAAATGCATTTGTGATTCTCATATTACCCTTTTTAGATCCCCTTTGTTTAACTGCGTAGATCCTATCTGTGTAGAACTCAGATGTGTTCAGAAAGAATTCCCTGCAAAATAAAGTGAAGTTTTTTAGGGATTGAAAAGCTTTAAATCCCATCCCCTTTTCTTTTTGACATAGAGGAGTAAGGAAATAGCTGTTAAATAACTTTTGGAATATAGTAATATTTAAAAAATAATTTATCCCAAGGGACAAGTAAGAAACTACATATTTTAATGTGAATGATTTTGCCAGGCTTTTGTGCATACATGTAAACATACGTGTGCGTGTATGTAGATGAAAACGTGCACCCATGCGTATTTTATGCTAACATGCACTCCTAATATTTGGCATTTGAATGCTCTGTAAGCAAATTTTCAAAATATATTTGTTTTTTTTTTGGAGGGGGGAAGGCAGGGCAATTGGGGTAAACTGACTTGCCCAGGGTCACACAGCTAGTAAGTGTATCAAGTGTCTGAGGCCAGATTTGAACTCAGGTCCTCCTGACTCTAGGGCCGGTGCTCTATCCACTGCACCACCTAGCTGCCCCAAATTTTCAAAATATATCATTTAACAGCCTCAATAGTAAACGTCCTTATTTATATTTGTACAGTGCTTTATGGTTTAAAAGGACTTGAGCACAAGGGGTCACTAGATTGCAGTAGTTATTAGGTAGGGAGGGCAGGCATTAACTAGTCCTGGTTTTACAGACAAGGAAATTGAGGTTTTAAAAGTTAAGTCATCTGCTGAGGTCATAAAGCAAGTAAATGATGAAGCTAAGAGCTATAAGTTCTTACTCCTACTGCTGTCCTTTCCCCTCCAGATTGTACTGTCTTTATGAGATATAATCAAAACCAGATTTAAAAAAATTTTTAACTATAAATTTTAAATTAATAAATAAATTTTTAAACTATAAAAAGAAGAAAATAAATTAGATTTTCAAAAAATAGTTTTCTAAAGGTATGAACTTAACTTACCTTTGATTGTTTTTGTCCAAAGAAAGAAAAACCCTTCAATTTTGAGAGTATATCTTCATCTTGCTTGCATAATAATTATTGATTTTTTAAAAAATGTTATGTGTACTCTCAAAAGGTGTTTTTGGGGGGGAGGGGTTGTTTACTTTTGCTTGTTTTCTCAGTAAATGTTGAGCTATTGATAATATTATTTTTTAACCTAATAATTCATGGAACAGAAATGTTGGATTTGGACTCAGAACACTGGTTTGGATCATGGCTCTGCTCTTAAGTAACCAGACTACTTAAATTTTTTGTTTTTGTTTTTAAAATCTGATTATTCCTGGAACAAAATGCGATGATTCTAAATTTAATAATGCTATGCTATAGAACTTTAAGAATAGTATATGGGCAGGGGGGCAGAGCCAGGATGGTGCTGTGAAAGGAAGGAACTACTGGACCTCTCTCACAGATTCTGTCAGATACTTCTGAAAAGTGAATCTGAGTAGATTTGAGAGAGTTAGAAGCCACTAGTAGACTGAGAGGGACAGGAACACCAGGCACGCAGAAGGGCACCAGACCAAACCAACCTGGAACAGCAGAGGAATCCAGCCAGTCTGGGAGAGTGCTGGGTGAATGAAACGCCAGAGCAGGAGCAAGCCCAGGGCGGAAGTACCGGCTATGGCTGAGATTGACCCCCAGGCCTTTTAGCCCAGGACGGGAGTCTGTTGGAGCTATGAGAGACACCAGTGGAGCTAGGGGAGACACCAGTGCAGAGCCTGCAACTGAGGGAGCAGCTAGCCCAGAGGCCTCCAACCCACAGTCTAAAGGTTTGAAACTCGCATTCTTGAACTTCCAGGAGCCATGATGGCCAGGTAAAAGGGCTCTCATCCCTCCCTTGAATAAACCCAGAGAATACTACCTCAGGAGAAAGAGAGGAGCCAGAAGGGGGACTTCAGTAGCAAAAGAAATGGGGGAGAGGGCCCTTCCTGTAGTGGAGGAAGTAGACTAGTGCAGGAAGAGAGGTGTCCCAGCAGCCTTTCCCTCAGCAGAACAATGAGAGTTACTGAGTGCCCCAGGGGGGTGGAGCTAACAAACGTCAATGCCAAGACCCCAAACAGGGCTTTGCGCAGCCATGGGAAGTGACAGACAACAGCTGAGACCACCTGTGCTGTAGAGCAGTCCTGAGGAAGAGGAGACTCCCAGCAGCCAGACCACCCCTCCCCCACACCTCGCGAAACCAGAGGCCATAGTACACAAAGCCAGAGAGCAGGCTTATAGATCCCAACACAAGAAACTTGAGACAGATCCCCCTGAGCCCCAGAAGCAGAGATCTACTTTAGAAGCTGGGGGGAAAAAGCCACCATGAAAAAGCACACTAAGAAGCCTTCAAGGACTATTGATTCCTATTATGGAGACACGGAAGAGCAAAATACCAGTTCAGAAGAGGACAGCGTGGACACTATACACACATCTGGAACCTCAAAAGGGAAAGTGAACTGGTCTCTAAACCAAAAAGAATTCCTGGAAGAACTCAAGGAGGACTTTAAAAACCAAATTAGGGAGGTAAAAGAAAACAATGGAAAAAATTCACTGATGAAAACAAATATTTAAAGAGTAAAACGGGCAAAATGGTTAAGGAGAATCAGAATATAAATGGAGAAAATGTCTTATTGAAAAGTAAAATCAACCAAATGAAAAGAGAGATAGAGAAGCTAAAGGAAGAAAACAATACATTAAAAATTAGAATTGGGCAAGTAGAAGCTAATGACTCTATGAGACATCAAGAATCAGTCAAACAAAATCTAAAGAATGAAAAAATAGAAGAAAACGTGAAATATCTAATTGGAAAAACAACTAACCTGGAGAACAGGTCCAGGAGAGACAATTTAAGAGTTATTGGTCTACCTGAAAGCCATGATGAAAAAAAAGAACTTGGACAGTATCTTCCATGAAATCCTTAATGAAAATTGCCCAGAGGACCTAGAACCAGAGGGTAAAATCATCATCGAAAGAATCCACCGATCACCTCCTGAAAGAGATCCCAGATTGAAAATTCTAAGAAATATAGCCAAATTCCACAACTACCAGGTCAAGGAGAAAATACTGTAAGCAGCTAGAAAGAAACAGTTCAGATGTCATGGAACTACAGTCAGGGTCATGCAGGATCTTTCAGCTTCTACATTAAGTGACAGGAGAATTTGGAATATGATATTCTGAAAGGCAAAGGAGCTTGGACTGCAATGAAGGATCAACTACCCAGCAAAATTGAGCATAATTTTCCAGGCAAGGAGATGGACATTCAGTGAAATAAGGGAATTCCAGACCTTCCTGATGAAAAGGCCAGAGCTCAATGGAAAATTTGATCTTCAAATACAAAATTCAAGAGAGACATAAAAAGGTAAAGGAAGGGTGTGTGTGTGTGGGGGGACACTAGTTAATAAGGCAAATTAGTTACATCCTTATATAGGATTGTTTTGTTTTATATATGTTTTGTATATATGTCAATCTTGAGAATAGTACAGGTATTATGATAATTGAAAAGGATTTACATAGACTGTGGGGTGTCTGTATAAAATAACTCATATAATGATAAAAATATAATTAAGAGATGTAACGGCATGGTTCTGGGAGAAGAGGTAAGGAGGCAGTAGAAAATGGTAAATTACATCACATGAAGAGGCACAAAAACATACTAGAGGGAAAGTAGGGAGAGAGAAGAGCAGTATTTGAGCTTTATTCTCATCATTTAGTTCAAGAAGGGAATAACATACCCTGATAAGTATAGAAATCAAACTTGTCCTACACGCAGTAGGAGGGGAAAGGGGAAAGAAAAGAGAGGGGGTGATGAGAAGGGAGGGAAGAAGTAGCAAGGGGAAAAAAGTAAGATAAGGGAAAGGAATCAAGAGGGAAGGTGAACTGAGGAAAGCGGCGGTCAAAAGCAAAACTGTTGAGGAATGGAAGGGGAAAGGGAGAAATAAAAGCATATACAAAGGGGAAATAGGATGGTGAAAAAGACACAGAAATAATAACTATGAATGTGAATGGGATGAACTCTCCCATGAAACAGAAGTAGATAGCAGAATGGATTAAAAACCATAATCCTACAATATGCTATTTACAAGAAACGCATTTGAAACAGGGGGATACACACAGGGCAAAGGTAAAAGGCTGTAGTAGAATATATTGTGCTTCAGCTAAAGTAAAAAAAGCAGGGGTAGCAATCCTAATCTCAGACAAAGCAAAAGCAAAGATAGTTCTAATTAAAAGAGATAAGGAAGTATATTACATCCTGCTAAAAGGCACCATAAATAATGACGCAATATCATTATTTAACATATTTATACCATGTGGTATAGCATGCAGATTCTTAGAGCAGAGGTTAAGGGAGTTACAGGAAGAAATAGGGATCAAAACTATAATAAGGGGGGAACCTCAACCTCCCCTCCCTGAACTTGATAAATGTAACCTCCAAATAAACATGAAAGAACTTAAGGAGCTGAATAGAATTTTAGAAAAGGCAGATATGATAGACCTCTGGCGAAAACTAAATAGGGATAAAAAGGAGTATACTTTTGTCTCAGTGGTATATGACACATACTTAAAAACTGACCATGTACTAGGGCATAAAAACCTCACAATCCAGTGCAGAAAGACAGAAGTAGTAACAGCATCCTTTTCAGATCATGATGCAATAAAAATTATTTGTAATAAAGAACCATGGAAAAATAAACTACAAATTAATTGGAAACAAAATAATCTAATTCTAAAGAATGAGTGAGACAAAGAACAAATCATAGAAACAATTAACAACTTAATTCAAGACAATAACAATAATGAGACAACATACCAAAACTTACGGGATGTGGCAAAAGCAGTTCTTAGGGGAAGTTTTATATCTCTAAATGCTTATGTGAATAAAATAGAGAAAAAGGAGATCAATGAATTGGGCATGCAACTGAAAAAGCTAGAAAAAGAACAAATTGAAATTTCCCCAATTAAATAACAAATTAGAAATGCTGAAAATCAAAGGAGAGATTAATAACATTGAAATCAAGAAAACTATTAAATTAATAAATAAAACCAAGAGTTGGTTTTGTGAAAAAACTAATTAAATTGATAAACCTTTGGTCAATTGGATTAAAAAAAAGAAAGAAGCAAGTCAAATTACCATTATCAAAAAATGAAAAGGGCGAATTTACCCCCAATGAAGAGGAAATTAAAACAATAATTAGGAATTATTTTGCCCAATTGTACGATACTGGAAGCAGTTTGGGAGAGCAAGGAATAGTTTACCTATCAGTTTTTTGGAAAAGGAAAGAATTCATGACACAAGAGATAGAGAGTATTACAAAATGAAAATAGATAATTTTGATTATGTTAAATTGAACAGTTTTTGTATAAACAAAGCCAATGCAAAAAAGATTAGGAGGGAAGCAGAAAATTGGGAGAAACTCTTTACAACCAATGTCTCTGATAAAGGCCTCATCTCTAATATGTACAGGGAACTGAGCCAAATTTATAGGAATACAAGTCATTCCCCAATTGAGAAATGGTCAAAGGTTATGAACAGGCAGTTTTCAGAGGAAGAAATTAAATATATTTATAGGCATATGAAAAAATGCTCTAAATCACAACTGGTTAGAGAAATGCAAATCAGAACAACTCTTAGGTACCTCATCTCTCATGTCAGATTGGTAGGATGACAAAACAGGAAAATGATGAATGCTGGAGAGGATGTGGGAAAATTGGAACATTGTTACATTGCTGGTAGAGTTGTGAACTGATCCAGCCTTTCTGGAGGGCAATTTGGAACTATGCCCAAAAGGCTATAAAAATGTTCATAGCCTTTGACCCAGCAATACCACTTCTAGGGCTGCATCCCAAAGAGATCACACAAATGTGAAAGGGTCCCATATATACAAAAATATTTATAGTAGCTCTTTTTGTGGTAGCAAAGAGTTGGAAATCAAGGGGATGCCCATCAATTGGGGAACGGCTGAACAAGTTGTGGTGTATGAATGTAATGGAATACTATCGTACTATAAGAAATGGGGAAGATATGACTTCATAATAACCTGGAAAAACCTACATGATATAATGTTGAGTGAGCGGAGCAGAAGCAGGAGAACATTATACGCAACCACAGATATATTGATTCTGTGAGGACTAACCCTGACACACTTTGCTCTTCTCAACAATACAAGGTTCAAAGACAACTCCAAAGGACTCATGATGGAGAGAGCTATCTACATCCAGAGAAATAACTATGGAGTCTGAATACAGGTTGAGGCAAACTGTTTGCTCTCCTTTTGTTTTTCTTTTGTTTTTTTTCTCTTTTGTTTTTGTCTTTTTGTTTTTTCTTTCTCATGATTCATTCCATTGGTCATAATTCTTCTTAACAACTTGAGTATTGTGTAAATAAGTTTAATTCGAAGTTTTACGTAGAAGATACATTGGATTCTATGCTGTCTTGGGGAGGAGAGGGAAGGGGGGGGCAGAAAATCTGGAACTCAAGATCATGTGGAAATGAGTGTTACAAACTAAAAATAAAAAATCTTAAAAAAGAGTAGTATATAAAATGAAATTACACATTAAAATTTTAGATTTGTAGCTTGAAAGTAAAATTAGATAAAAAAATATCACTGCGTAACAGATAGGATTTTTAAAATAAAAAAAATTAGATGGCCCCAAAAGGATATACCTAATACTGGTTCACTGAGAAAGGAGGCCGTACTCGATTTCCAAACACAAAAAGATGTATGGTTAAAACTAAGCTATCTCTTGCTCTAAGTGTCTCAGGGAATGGTTTCTACTGTTTTTGCCGCGCAAAGTTATCCTGAGAGACTTTCAGCGTTTCCTTTGGCAATATTTGCCCCATTCATATCAGCCTCTCATAGTTGTTTCTTGCTGACTCATTCTTATCTGTACGTAGGTTATCTTCCCTTTTCTTGACCATCTGAAGTGAACAAGAGTGGTGATGTGGTGTGTGTGTACTGCTACTGATTTTTAGTCCATTCTAAATAGCAACCACAATATGGTCATGGTGTTCTGTGTGCATTCTGATTTGTTTTAATGCGTAGTAATTCAGTTCAGTATTTGTTAAGGGTCTGCTATCTGAACGGTACCTGGTAAATAAGAGATGAATGACAGGGTCCCTCTATGTGCAGTTTGCAGTCTCATGGCAGGAGACAAACACATATAAATGAATGTAATACAGAATGAAACAAACGCAAAAGAAAAATGTTATAAACTGTGTGAGGACTGAGGAGTGGGAAAGGATCAAAAACTATAGCGCTCTGGAAAAGATTCTTAGAGATAGCATTTAAGCTGTTTTAGAAGGTGAAATGGAGTGGAGATGATAGGACTGAGAAGCAGCTGAAAAAAGGGCACTGGCAACTTTATCGGGGAAGGGTGGGGGTGGAGAATAAGGAGGAGATGAGTAACTGTTTAGTTATATAGTAGTAGCATGAAATAGTAAGATTGTAAAATTAGGATGACACCAGTAATACATTGGTACTTTTTATTAGATTGAAGGTGAGGCTTGTTAGTCATTCTAAAACAAATGTTATATAACCTAGGCAAGTGACTTCCTTGCTGTTAGAATAATTGCTTATTGAACCACATCTCACGTTTTTTTTTTTTTTGGCATTTTAATTTTTTTCATTGTACCTTACTTAGTGTTCTGGTTTTCTTCATCAAGCATCAGTGACATATAGACCTTAAACACATATTAACAGTATCTATCTATCTATCTTTCTCTATGTGTACATATATACACATATGTGCATGTGTGTAGTGGGAAGACAGATGGCAAGATGCCCAGGAGAGAATGCTGTGGTTTCAGGGTACATTGCTTTTTTTTTTTTACCAGTTTGTTTAGACATTAGACATTCTCCAATTATTAGATACATATTTCTAGTGTTTTGTTATTACAGTGCTGCTGTGAATAATTTTATACATGAATCTTTACTTGATTTCATTAACCTCTAATATAATCTAATGGTGATATTTTAAGATCAAATAACGTGAATAACTTAATAACTTATATAATTTCAAACTGATTTCCAGGATAGTTAGATCAATTCTCATCTCCACTAGCAATGAATTAGCTGGAAGAAACCTTACAGTCCATTTATTGTAGCCTTCTCCTTTAACAGAGGAGAAAACTAACTCTTAGGGAAATTGAGTGACTAACCCATGATCACACAACTAGTAAGTTGGCAAAGATAATAAAACATGGGAAAATTAAGTGTTAGAAGGACTTCATGAAAAGCAGGGCCACACCTGGAGTTAAAAAGAACAGACTTAAAATCCAGCCCTGCTTTTCATGAAGCCTCTCCAAAACTTAATTTCTCCACATTTTATTATGTTTGCCAATTTGATGGGTGTGAGCTACAGAGTTGTTTTATTTTGTTTTTGCTAATCAAGAAACATTTAATACGCATCTATACTTAAGCATCTGACAAAATCAAATCAGTTTCTGTCCACAAAGAGCTTACAGTCTCTTTGGCATGGGGAGTTTTAAACAGTTTTTCAGAGATTTTTCAAGTTTTGCATTTCCAGCTCATCACCTGAAATCTCATCATCATGGAGATTGAGTCACCTTTGATATTCAACACCTCCTCAGCCTTCTCATTTGCCTGTCCCCTCTGATTGGAGGGTGGAGCAACCAACTTTTCCCAGAGCCTTCCTTTATTGCAGCTCAGAATTTTCCAGGTAACTCTTCATTTCCCATCAGCTGTTGTGCTTTGTTTCAAATTCATGAGCACCACACCCAGTGAGCCCACTTCAGGTTCTCTTTGGTAGTGCCCCCCCCCCCCCCCCCCGCCTGCCGCCATTAGAGTGTAAGCTCCTTGAAGGCAAGGATTATTTTTCTTTTTCTTATCTGTATCCCCAGCAATTTGCATGGTGCCTGGCACATGGTAGGCACTTAATAAATGTTTACTAACTCTTTTTTGAAAACCTTGTCTTTTGATTATTTATCTGTTGAAGACAGATTTGTCCTATTAAATAGATTTCATGTCAGAGATGTCAATTCCCTGTAGATTTTGGATGTGTTATTCTTTTCAGAGATATTTTAGGATCTACCCATTTTTATCTTTTCTTTTTAAAAAACATATTGATGCCTTTCTTTTTTGGATCCCACTTTCATTTCTGAGTGTATCCTTCCCTAATATAATAGAGAATAAAAAAATGGAAAAAGAGCAATTCAGCAAAACTAACCAACATAACAATTTGGTCTGAGAGTATGTGCCCCATATCTATCTTTTCTTTTCATTCTTGCCACTTGATTTTATGTTATCAAAATGCTTTATTTTTTTGTTTTATGAACTCCACTATTTCATATTTGATTAAATTCTTCCTATGACCACAGATGTGACAGATTTAACACTCCATTTCTTAACTTTTTGTGGTGTGGACTTTTTTATATTTTGATCATTTTTCAATTTGAAATTTATTGTGATGTGGTATGTTATTCATAGTTATTTAAGGAGTTAAGCACTTTCAGAAGTTGTGATTATTGATACATTATTCTAGCTCCCTATCTGTGACTTAATGCAGAAAAACAAAGCTCTAAAAGTTCTAGTAGGTATTTATACTACATACATGTTAAAACCATGTAAGAGTGCTTTTATAGGTGCAATCACAGAAATAACTTTTAAGAGTCTGTCATGTAAAGCGAGGCATAAAACAGGGAGATGTATGATGTTTGATGCTGTTATGAAAGATATCTTACACAAAGTACAAATGGAAAGCCATATGGTGCAGTGAAAAGTAGGGGTTCTAGAATGAGAATTCCTGGCTTCAAGTCCCAGCTCTGCTGCTTAAGGGGTGACTGGCCTGAGATTGTCAGACTTGATGACTGTAGAGGCCCTTCTGCTTCTCTATATGTGATCCTAAGAGTCTAAGAGGGATTCCCTATAGGTCTCAGACTTTACTTATTTTATGTTAATATAGGGAGGATGGTGCTCAGGAAAAGATCTCTAAAGTTAGTGTATGGGGACGTTGCTCATTTTTAAGGTAGCACAACTAAATTGGCACAGTGTTCATAGACTGCAGAGAAGGCAGAGATAGCTATTTTGCTTCTGTCTGTTTTAATAAGGTTTTTAAACTGGAAAGGATAGAACAAACACTGTAGAGAGGGTATAAAGAACCATGAGCCCACATAGATAAGGAGCTGCAGTATTTTACCTCAGGATTCACAATTTCATCTGTGTGAGTACTCCTTCCCTAGTAAGTGCTTAATAAATGTCGATTGATTGGTTGATTGAATTAGAATTTGGTAAGCCAGCTGTCAGTTCCCAATGGATTATTAAATGGTTTATGAGCATTTAGAAAAGAATGATGAAGTTAGCATGTATTCACTAAGAATGTCAAGCAGAAATGCCCTTGTTTCTTTTTTGTTTGATCTAACTTAAGCATAATATATCTTGATGGCAGTAAGGCATTGATGGTTTTTTCATATCTGTAGATGTTGGTGAAATATGGGCTAAATGATAGTAGTTAGATTTGAAACTCATTCAAAACTATCCTCAAATAGTATTGATTATAAATCATTGTCAAGCTGGGTGGTAGCTTTTTGAGCCCTTTATGTTATTTATTAATGAATAAATGAATGAAAAAGCATTTATTAATCCCTTCATATGTACACAACACTGTATCAAGCACTAGATACAAATACAAGCAAGCAAGATAGTCCCTGCCTTCATGAGCTTAAATTGGAATGAAGAAGGACAGTACATAAAAGGGAATCTAGAATTTGAAATATGGTGGGAGAGGGTGTATTTACACATGGATTGAAAATGACTAGAAGGGTGTTTGGTGGCTTCATTCTGGGCAAGATAAGGTCATGGAATACCTGTCTGTGCCCAGGGTACTAGGGGCAGGGGAAGGAAAACAGGAGACATAGCTAATAGGATGGATGACAGATCAGTATTCAGTATTATTTTTAAAGGTAAGAGATTTGGATAAAAAGAATCGAATGAAATTTAACCATAGTAAATATAAAATGCAGAATTTTGGTTGATAAAATCAGTTGCAAAGGCATTCTATCAGAGATAAATGGCTTGATAGCCCTTTGTGAAGAAAAGCTCTGAGGATTTAGTTGGCTACAGATTAGGGTTAACCAGTTTGTTACTTGAAGCCCTTCACATTGTGGATTAAGCTTAATTTTTTACCTTAAAAATCGGATTTAAATATTTTATTGATTAGTTTTAAATTCTTTTTCTAATTGTACTCTTCCTAGTAATAAAGACTTAGGGTCAAGTAAAGCAAACCAACCTCTTGGCCATGTATGACGCCATATAACTTGTTCCCATTCTCAGGAGGGAGGAGAAAAGCATGCTTCACTTCCAGTTCTCTGAAATTGAGATTGATTCTTGATGCATTTCAAAGTTGTTTTCCTTCACATTATTGCAATCATTGTATACATATCCTTGGTTTTACTAACTTCATACTGGATTAATTCATATAAATGTTTTCAAGTTACTCATTCACTCTTATTGCACAATAATATTCTAGAATATTCATATACTACAATTTCTTTGCTACCACAAAAAGTCCTCTTACAATTTTTTTGGTACATTTGTACATTTGCCCGTCCTTTATTCTTTGACCTTAGCTCATCACCAAGTGCAGCACCACCGGTAGGCACAGTGTAGTGACTTTTCTTGTATAGGTCAATTTTTCTTTGGAAATAATCAGACCAAATTCCAGTCTGGTTGTCTAGACTAATTTCATGTAACTCCCCTTTTCATTATGTTCCTATCAGCCTGGCCCATTAGTTACTTCCCCATTTCCCTTTGCACAAGATGTTGTTCCCCATGCCTGAAGTGTTTGGTGTTGTTCAGTTGTGTCTGACTCTTTGTGACCCTATTTGCATCCCCCATTTTGGGACTCCTATTTGGCAAAGATACTGGAGTGTTTGCCAATTCCTTTTCCAGCTCATTTTACAGATGAGAAAATTGTGTAAGTGATTTGTCCAGGGTCACATAGCTTATAAGTAGTGTCTGAAGTCAAATTTGAACTCAGGTCTTACTGATTCCAAATCCTGTGCTCTATCTACTGTGTCACCCGGTGACCTGAAGTATGCCATCCCTTTAATTACAGATAATAGAATTCTTAATATCCTTCAAGTCTCACATCAGGTACCACCTCCTGTGGAAGCCTTTCCAAATTCTCCTAGTTGTTAGTACTCTTTCCCACCTCAAATTTTCTTTTATTTTTTATCTCTGTAAATGTTATATCTCTAGTAAAATGTAAGGTTAATAATACTTGTTAAATTGAATTGGTGTGGCTAGTAAGAAAAAAATAGTTAAGGAAATCTTAAAACTACCTTAGAAGTATCTTATCTAATAAGAGGAATTAATATTTCTATTGTACTTTGAGATTATTGAACCTTATTTTGAGTATTCAGTTCAGTTCTGGGCACTGAGTTTTAAGAGGAGCACTAACAAACAAGAATGCTTCTGTAGGGAACAACAAAGTAAAGTGGAGTTTGGCATTCAGGTCATGAGGAACAGCTAAAGAATTTGGGATATTTAAATGGAGAAGACAAGATTAGAGAAAGAGCTAGGGTAGTGATCTTACATTTGTCAGAGTTGTCATATGGAATATAGACATCTAGATGTATTCTGTTGTCCTTCAGATACTACAACTGGGACCACCGAGTGGAAGTTAGAGCTTGGTAGATTTGTTTCAGTATAAGGAAGATATAGAAATAGCCTTTGAGAAGGTGGAGTTGTAGGGGGGAGGGGTAGAAGACAGGCATCTGAAATTTAGCATGTCCATAATGTTTTTCCCAAACCCACCCCTCTTTCAAACTTCCCTGTTTCTGTTGATGGAGAAGCTAGGTTGCTCAGTGGGTAGAGTGCTAGGCCTGCAGTCAAAGACTCATCTTTCTGAGTTCAGATGTGGCTTTAGACGCTGACTAGCTGTGTGAGGCTGAGCAGTTCATTCACCTCTGTTTGCCTCAATTCCTCATCTGTAAAATGATCTGTAGAAGGAAATGGCAGATCTCTCCAGGACCTGTCAAGAAAACTGCAAACTAGGTCACAAAGAGTTGGACATGACTCAGAAAACGACTGAACAGCATTTCTGTTGAGGTCATTTTGATTCTTCCAGGCTCCAGAGTTCACAGTCTCAGCATTGTGCTCATCCATTATCCTCACTCTCCATCACGTGCCAGATCAGATCTCTTCTCTACTCAGGCACCCAGGCAGCACAGTTGACAGATTGCGGTGCCTGGAGTTAGAAAGGCCTAAGTTCAGATCTAGCCTCTGACACTAGTTATTTGACCTTGGGGAAGTCAGCCTCTGCCTCAGTTTCCTTAATTGCAAAATAGGGGTCAATAACATCACCCGTCTCACAAAGTAGTTGTGAGGATCAAATGAGATGTTTGTAAAGTGTTTAGCACAGTGCGTGACACGCCATAGGTGCTTGATAAATGTGTTACCTTTCTTTCTCTTGTTCCCCTTCCCCTACTCACAGAGCAACCACCTTAGTTTAAGTCCTGATTACTTCTTGCTTGAACTGTCACATCACCTTCTCATTGCTCTCCCTACCTCTGGTCGCTTTCCCCTGTAATCCATCCTTGGCCCAGGTGCTGAAGTACTCAAGCACAGTCTGACCCCTACTCTGTAAACTCCAGTGGTTTTCTCTTGCCTCTAGGATAAAATAGAAACTCCTTTCTTTGGCTTTTAAAACCCTTATCAATTTGGTCTCGAGTGACTTCCAATCTCATATATTTCCTTCCCACTTTCTTAAGGTCTGGCCAAATTGATCTTGTCTCTGTGTTACTCACATCATGTTCCACCTCTCATCTCTGTGCCTTTGTGCTGGCCAACTCCAGTGCCTGGAACATTTTCCTTCTTTACCTCTAGCTCATGGGATACCTTTATTGCTATAGTCAATCTATCAATAAGTATTTATTAATAAGTGTCTGCTGTTACTCAAGTGTTCAGAACTCAGCTGCACCATTTACCTTCTACATCAGGGGTGGGGAACCTGTGGCCTTGAGGTTCTCCACCTCTCTATAAAGCATTTTCTGGTGCCCCTCCCTGCAATTGCTAGTGCCTTCCTTCCCTTAGCTAACATTTTTATTTATTCTATATAGTCTTATATATAAATATGCTGTTTACACCGGTAAAATATACATACTCTTTGAGAACAGTGACCTTCTGTTTATCTTTGCATGCTTTGTTCCCGGCACAGTATGTGGCACATTGTAGATTCAATAAATATTTGTTGATTGATTGATTGCTCCAGAAATGTCAAAGTTTTAAAAGCACTTAAGAATTTTCTTTCAATATATCTCAGAGGGAAAAGTACCAAAATAATAAAAAATATCCCAGATGATGTTGTCACTAGAGGGTAAAAAATGTAAGAAGACATTAGTAACCCTTGAACCATGTGCCTGCTTTTTGTGTATAAAATCTAAGAATGACCTGTGAATTTACTGTGGGCACCATCGATGAAACTGTAAGAAAGGAATGTTATTTTTTTTTTCACCAACCAATTACATCTTATAGTCACAGCTGTCTGAGAGGTGTAAAAAAATAAGGTTCTTTTTCTGTTTATTGTTTATTGATTTTGAGAAAGCATTTGACTTAGTAAACTGCAGGCTTAAAGGCTCTCCTGAGACAAGGCTCTTTCAGTGGTTTGTCCATGACAGACATGACTCCAGGGATTGTTTTAGTCAGGATTCCACTGAGAATTGACATAAAGGCAAGTGTTTGCCAAAGGTGTTAATGAATATTATAGGAAGTGTCCTTTATAAAGTCAAAGCGAAAGAAGAATATTCACAAATGACACCATACTGATGGCATCAAGCTCTAGAACACTACAAAGCCCCTCCAGAGAAATTAAGAATAATTCAAGAGATTATTTTAATTATACATACTGTTAAATTGTAAAAACAGAGAAGATGAAAAAACCCATCATGTATTTCCCTGATTATTTCATGTAGCTGGATGGCTGGCCCATGGCATTAGTCCATCAATATGTGTATATTGAATAAATACTTAAGATGTGTAATGAGCTGTGCACAAAGTTGAGGAGCTGGGGAGAAGATTAGAGAAGATTGCACTTTGGGAAATTTTACCATTCCTTCAATAATGCCCAATTGCACATCAGTGCAAAAACTCAACTCTATTCTTCTTGCAGTGTTACAGGATTGTAGAATATAATTGTAAAAGAATTATAACTAGAAACAACTTAAAAGGTAAGGGAAGTTTACATGATGGGTGTAAACGGGTTCTGAACATATCGTTAAAGATTATGCAAGAAACAAGGTGAAAAGTATCCTGGCATCATTTAGGACATGTATCACCGGCAAAGGAAGTGGGCTGGTGTGTTGGTAAGCAAAATGGGTTCTTAGCACTTAGTTCAACAAGTGCCCTTGAAAACTTTGATTTGTTTCCTTTGAGTAATTCAGTGTATTTTATTGAGCCTTACTAGGTGCTAAGCCCCAGGCCCAAACCCCTATTGGGTATAAAACCTTAGTGGGTGTGGATTGGCAACTAAGGTGGGGCCCTAGGTGGGGCTAACTCCAGGGAGGGCCTAGTTTACCTGACTGGGACAGCAGAGGCTTTTAGACCACGTGGGTTTAAGTCTGCCTCTTTGTGATGATTTTAGGTCACGTGGGTGAGTGGCATGTGTGACTCACCCCTGACACTGAAAAAGATATAAAACCAGGGATTGGCCATCTCTTCTTTGGAGCTCTTTCCCGCGGCAGTGGTGGTGAGTGACTCTGGGCCAGCCCTTGTTCTGAGATCCTGGGCTGAACCTAGATGTTGGTAACTATGAATTGTATTGGGTCTGTTTGTTGATGTTTGTAATTTGTTTGTATTTTGTTCTGAAGTTCGAGGTGCTGGCTTTTTCCCTGAACTAAGTGAATGATATTTGTATGCAGAATTAAAAGTGAGCTTGTCAACCCCTTCACCTTGCTTTCCTTAGTTAAGCAGATCAAAAGAACCTGTGCTATTGGCAGCTTTCTGGGGGCTGGCTATGGGTGGATCTTACACCCCCACAGAAGCTGCTAGCCGGATTGTTGAAACAGCTGATTACAAAAGTGATACACTTTAAACCTTGAAATACAAAATGAACAAGAGAAAGGTCATTTATTGGACCAAGTCCTCTATTAAGAATTTACAGCAAAGTGGTGCTGATTTCTTCAAGATAACAAATTGTGACCTATATTGGTGGGGGAAGTACCCAAACTAATGACATCAGAGTCATTCAGAATTTAATAAGAAGTTACTGTTTAATAATCATATATGTCCAACTGTTACAATGGGCTCAACCTAGGAACTAGTAAGCATTCTATAACATGTTTAAACAGAAGCTGGATGACCATCTCATTTGGAGTAAGAAGGAGCCTTAAAAGTCATCTAGTCCTGTTGCACTTTATAGATGAGACATGGAGATGAAGTTACTTTCCCAGAATCTCACAGATAGATGATAAGTGGGACCTGGGTTCAAATTCTGGCTTTGCAACTTACTGCCTTTGTAACCTGTGTGAATCACTTAACCTTTTTGGGGACTCATTTTCTTAAACTGTACAGTGAGGAAATTGGATTAGATGATCTTCAGGTTCCTTCCATATCCAAATATGTGATCTGTGATTTAAATAGGATCATAGGATCATACATCTAGAGCTCGAAGGGACCTTAAAGGACATCTTGTCCAACTCCCCTCACTTTACAGAGGCCTGAGGAGGTTAGGTGACTTGCCCCAGAGTTACACAGGTATTTAGTGTCAGAGGCACGATTCAAACCCAGGTCTTTTGACTTCACATACAATGTATGTGTGTACACACACACACACCCCCACACACACCTGTCTATAAAGAGTTTATAAGTGTACTTATCCCTATTAGAAAGAGGTATTATTGAACCAGGCATGTCAAGTCACAAACCCAGGAGAAAAGAGTAACTTCACAGTATCTGCAAACATAATCTCACAGGAAAACACAGCATGGCCAGCTAGAGAGTCATCTAGAATTTCTGGAAGAAATGAAGCAAGAGTTTAAAAATCATATTAATAAATAAAATGAGATCTTTTAAGAAAAGAATTGGAAAGAAAATGAGAGCTAGAGAAAAGATTTGGAAGGATAATTAGCAGTTCATTACAAGAGGTTTTGAAACCTTACCCAAGTAACAGATTCCCTGTAAATTAGAACAGACCATACAGAAGTTAATGACCCCTTGAAACAACAAAAAATAAAAGGTACCTCAAATCCAAAATAACTGACCTGAGAGATAGGTCAAAGAGGGAAAAAAACAAACAAAGAATGGTTGGGCTGTCAGAAAGCCATTACTTTAAAAAAAAAAAGAGCCTCTGTATAGTATATTTCAGGGCAGCTAGGTGGCACAGTGGATAGAGTGCCAGGCCTGAAGTCAGGAAGACTTATCTTCCTGAGTTCAAAACTGGCCCCAAACACTAGCTGTGTGAACCTGGGCAAGTCACTTAACCCTGTTTGCCTCAGTTTCCTCATTTGTAACATGAGCTGGAGAAGGCAATGACAAACCATTCCAGTATCTTTGCCAAGAAAACCCCCAAATTGGGTCACAAAGAGTCAGACATAACTGAAACAACTGAACAACAACCATATTTCAAGAAATCATGAATGGAAACTGATCAGACCTACTAGAACCAGAGGGCAAAGTACAAATAGAATCCACTGGTTACCTCCTGAAAGAGGCTCCCAAATGGAAACTTGAAGGAAAACCATAGCCCAAATCCAGACTTTCAGGTTAAAAAAAAAAGTTGGAACATCCAGAGAGAAAGGCACAATCAAAATTCGTAATGTTAGTTTTTCATAGTTCATACATTGAGTGCTTGCTTCTATTATAAGACAACATTTTCATAATTAGGCAAATTACCATTTTTTATAACTAGGCTGAATTATTTTCCATTGTAATTCAGAAAGATGACAGGTAGGTTACATATTGATTTACATAATGAAGTATAAAAATAACTTGTAATGTTTCAATTACCTTTTATTACTTTGGTAATTATTTTGAAATGATTCATTCTTTTAGGAAAAGAGTCCAGCAAACACTGCCTTTGATCCATAAAATTGTGGATCCATGCAAATTCAACAGTATAGAATATGTCATCATTGTCTTTTTCATCAATGGGAGAAAAATATTGTAGCTAGTATATAGTATTGCCTCTTTATTCCTACTCCCATTTTGCTCTGAGGGGAAAAAAGCAAATTAAGTAAAAGTAGATACAAAAAAAAGCTTTTAAAAATGCCAAAGCTGTTGAACAAAGCAGTAGAGTGACTACATGAAATATTGGTGGAATATTCAGGGAGTGACTGGCACTATGAAAGAATGCTGCATTGTTTGCACAGCCATGGTTATTACACAGGTTGTTTCTCTTGAGAGCTGCAGATAATTGTATTCATTCATTAAATGGTTTTTCCCCCAATAGCATAAACGATGTCATTTTAATGTATGTGGAAAATTATATATTTCAGAGTTTCCCACATAAATTCCAGGGGTTTCCTGTTACCTCTAAGATCACATGCTAATTCCTCTATTGAGCATTTAAAGCCCTTTACAACCTGGCCCATTGTAGTGTTCTAGTTTTCTTATCCATTAACTGTCTTCATGTACTCTATTGCTGTGCCATACTGGCCTTCTTGCTGTCCCTCACACAACTGGTAATGCTCTCAACTCTTCACTGCCTCCTTCTGCATGAGACCTTTCCACTGCACTCCCAGCTGCTAAGGCCTCCCTTTCTCCATGGTTACCTCTTATCTGCTTTGTATATTTGTACACCTAATGGAAATTCCTTGAAGGAAAGGGCTATTTCACTTGTGTCTTTGTATCCTCAGCGTATAGTAAAATGGATGGTATATAGTAGACACTTAATAAAAACTTGTTGATTGATTGGTTCCTACTATTCCTTTACTTTGTACATTTATTCTGCTCATATAATCAGACTCTATTTCCATTGTATATTGCTTTACAAATCCTTTGCTTTTCTTATTTGAGAGTTAAAATTTATTTTCCATCTAGATTGTGAACATCAATTGAGCAACAGTGCCCTATTCATTTTTTCCCAACAAAGTGCCTAGATGTAGTAACTCATATAAGCAGCGGATGCTCTTAAAATTTGCCTTGTCCCTTGTAGTTTTTCCAGTTACTAGAATTCAGCGAGTGTATTTTGTTTTGTTTTCAAAGAAACATCTGATGCCTCCATGAAGTGAGATGAATGGTTCTTTTGCAAATGTCACCTTAAATGAAATGCTGTTAATGTAGTTTTGGAACTGGTTCAAAAGAGCTGAGAAGATTGTCTGGCTTATTCTGTCACATTGACATTCCAGTTAGAATCTTACAGATGGTTAGTTCTATAAACACCTCTGTTAAGTAAATTCCAAATAAATCAAACTGTTCCTCCTCCTCCACCTTGACTTGTTATCTTCAGCATCCCTCCCAGCTTCTTGTTTCCCTAATCCCTGTTATCCATGATTACTGCTTTATAAATAGCACTTCGAAAATTTTCACAGAATTTAAGATTTAGAAAGTTCCTCAAAGGTCATCTGGCCCCAGTGCTTCCCTCACCAAGAAGCCCTTCTACAAATCTCTAGGTTACGGTTTTATAGCCTCTCTTGGAAATTTCCAAGGACAGGAAGTCTACACTCTCTCAAGGCATTTCTTGCATCTCTAACTGCCTTTCAGGTAGGCCAGACCGGATAATCTTAAACTCCAAATTGTCCCAAACTGAACACACTAGCTTTTCCCCTTAACTGTTCCCTCTTAACCTCTCTTATTGTCAAGGGCAACACCATCTTCCTAGTCCCTCAGCCTTGCAACTTTAGGTGTTGTCCTTGACCCTGCACTATCTTTAATGCCCAGTATCTAATCTGTACAAGGGCTTGTTGATTTCACCTTGATAGCATCTCAGGAATAAGACCCCTTCTCTTCTCTGATACTGCTATCATTCTGGTGCAGGCCCTCACCACCTCGTACCAGGACCATCAGAATAGCCTGCTGGTAGGTCTGCCTTAAGTATCTCCCCACTCCAGTCCATCCAATGTTCAGTCACCAAAGTGGTGCTTACTAGGACACGTTTCCTTACAGCAAGACAAAGTCTACTTTATTCAGTGTTTGGCTATTTGCATTTTAACTTCTGAGACCAAGTATAAGAAGCTTAATCTTTCTTCCATGTGACAGTCTAATAAATATTAGAAAAAAGCACCTGTCATATCCTCATTTTTTGTTTTTCCAGTGTAAGCATCCCTAGTTACTGCATTAACTTCAGCATGGTCTCTAGTCGTAATCAACCTCGACTGAAACTATTTCACTTTATCAATATCCTTCCTAAAATGTAGCACCCAGCAGTGAACGGCCGTACAAGATGTGGTCTAAACAAGGAAGAATATAATAGAATTATTATTGACATTCTTGTTCTGGCTATTGGGCCTTTATTAACTGGAGCCTAGGATACCATTACCTTCCTTTTTTTTTGTCATATCACCTTATTGACTCATTTTAAGTTTCTAGTTTCTGCAAACATTCTAGATCTTCTCCACATGTACTTAAAAGTGTATCATGCCTTAGGATAATTTGGTAATGGAGAGAGGATGAATAATTTGGTAATTTGCAAGTGATAGAGGAAATGGTGTTCTACTTTGGAGTCAGGAGACCTGAGATGGAAACTCTGACTTCAGTTATATGACTTCATGAGAAAGTCACTTTAACCTTTCCTTTAAGTTTAAACCCTTTAAGTTTCCTTTAAGTTCTTAAAGTTCCTTTAAGAGTTTAAGATTCCTCATCTGTAAACTGGGAAACATTTGTCACAATACACCTGTGAGGTAACTCTTGTAAATCTTAAAATATGTTCATTGTAATTATTTATTACTATTGAATCTCAAAACAAGTACTTTTTAGTAAATACTCCCTCCCAACCCTAAAGTACATGGAATTATACAAGTCTGAAGAAACAGGAGAAATTTATGCCTTTTTGTTTTTAATCAATGTGAGAAAAATGTTCTAAGTGGTTCGGTAATGTTTCCATTTTAAGCCATCTTTGAGGACATATTTAATGGGAAAAAACCTTTTGAAATGCTGAAGCCATTATGGTAGAGTGACTAGGCATGAAATATTGGTGGCATAATCAGTGAGTGACTGGCACTAGGAAAGAATGCTGTATTGTTTTCATAGTCATAATGAATTCAATTTGGAACATGCTGAGTTTGCGGTGTCTGCAGGTGGAGATATCTTCCTGATAATTTCATCCTTCAGAAGGTAAGTGTATGAAAGGTCAAAGGAAATGGTTAGTCTGGATCCATTTCAGACCAATAAAGAAGAACTTGTTGCTGAAAAGGTGAGGAGGGATAGCATTCCAGAAATGGAGGACATCAGAGAA
Source organism: Phalanger gymnotis (assembly GCA_028646595.1). NCBI lineage: Eukaryota > Metazoa > Chordata > Mammalia > Diprotodontia > Phalangeridae > Phalanger > Phalanger gymnotis. The sequence goes on along the minus strand of CM053622.1, from coordinate 208,921,833 downwards.
AATGACTAGAGCTGAGAAAAAGATGGTGTATCTTGTTTGTGGCAAAGCAAAGAGGCCAGTGTCACTGGATCGAAGAGGATGTGATGAGCAGAAAGACCAGAAAGGCTAAGAGGGATTTAAATGCCAGACAGGACTTTTTATCTGGTCCTGGAGGTGACAGGAGCACTAGAATTTATTAAGTAGGGCAGTGACACGATCCGACCTGTGTGTTAGGAAAATTTCACTTTGGTGCCTGAATGGATGATGGATTGGGGTGGGGAGAGACTCGAGGCAGGCTGCCCTGCCATCAGCTATTGCAGTAGTCCAGATGTGAAGTGATGAGGGCCTACACTGGAGTGATGCCGGTGTCAGAGGAGAGATGCTGCATAGGTAAAATTGACAAGCCTTAGCCACAGATTGGATATTGGGTTAGAGATCTGAAGGGATCTGAAGGATGGGGTTATCATGAACGGTAATAGGGAAGTTGGTTGGGGAAGGTTTAGGGGGAAAGATGAGTTCAGTTTTGGACATTCTGAGTTTAAGATGTTTACTAGATATCCAGTTCAAGATGTTTGAAAGGCAGTTAGAGATGTGAGAATGGAGATTGCCAGATGGATTGGTTTAGGGTCGATTAAGTAGATTTGAAAATCATCAGTATAGCGATGGTAGTTAAATCTATGAGATGATAAGATCATTAAGTAAAGGAAGTAGGATAGAGGGAGAAGAGTAGAAGGCCCAAGACAGAACTCTGTGGGACACTATGGTTAGTGGACAGAGGATCTAGGAGAAGGGGATGATCATCTGTGTCAAAAGTTACAGAGAGGTCGAGGAAGATTGAGAAAAGGCCATTAGATCTGCCCGTTAAGAGATCATTGGTAACTTTGGAGAGAGTAATTTCAGTGGAATGATGAAGTTGGAAACTGGATTGAAAGGGATTAAAGGAGTGTGAAAGGAGAGGAAGTGAAGGTACTTATTGTAAATGGCCTTTTAAGAAGTTTAGCCCCAAAGGGCAGAAGAGAAACATAGGACGACAGTTATTAGGGATAGAGCGAGTGAGGGTTTTTTGAGAATGGGGAAGACAAGGGCATATTTATAAGCAGTAGAGGAGCCAGTAGACAGGGAGTGCTTAAAATAAGTGATGGAGTGGAGGTCATAGAGGGGGGCAATCTGTTGGAGAAGGCAAGATGGAATGGGATCGCTTGTGCGGGTGGAGAGGCTAGCCATGTGAGACGGGCATGAAGGAAGAGGTGGTGCCAAGAAGAATGCCCACAAGATAGGAAGTATAGAACAAACATTTTAACAGAGAATTGAAAATTGAAATCAGTAAGGAATACTTAGAGTATCTGTAGTTGCTTTCAGTAAAGTCATTAGCTTGTTACCTTAGGGTACTGGAAGATTTTTCAGAAGTGATTACTGAACTGCTTTTGGCGTTCTTTGAAAAATTAGTAATGTGAGAGTTGGTACAGAATTGGAGATTGATTGGCAGATAATATGATTTTCATAAAAAGGAGAAGGAAGATTCTTAAAATTATTTGCCATTTAACTAGTCTTTGATGCCTTTAAAATATAGTAAATTTTATTAAAGGCATGTTTTCTATGCCACTGGGACTGGGAAGGGTTGGACTGGCATAGGTTCGTGAAAAACAAATCCACAAAGAATAACTTTTCTTTTGAAGTTAACATTTATTAAGCACCTACTATATCCTGGGCCCTGTGCTAAGTGCTGTTGATGAAAGGAAAAGCAAAAATGTCCCTGCTCTCAAGGAGTTCACAATTTAATAGCAGTAGATAATGCGCAAACAACTATATGCAAACAAGGCATATACAAGGTACACTGGAAATTATCAGTAGTGGAAAGACAACTAGTTAGTGCAGTGGATAAAATGCCAGGCCTGGAGTCAGGAAGAATCATCTTCCTTGTTCAAATCTGGCCTCAGACATTCCCTAGCTGTGTGAACCTGGGCAAGTCACTTAACCCTGATTGCTTCAGTTTCCTCATGTGTAAAATGAGCTGGAGAAGGAAATGGTGAACCACTCCAGTATCTTTGCCAAGAAAACCCCAGATGGAGCCATGAAGAGTCAGATAGGACAAACAACTGAACAACAGGAAAAGCTTCTTGTATAAAATGGCATAAATGGGAAGGAAGCCAGGGATTTCAGGAGGCAGAGATGAGGACAGTGAGCATTCCAGGCATGGGGCACAGCTAGTGAAAACGCATAGTGTAGGGAGGAGTGTCTTGTTCAAGGAATAGCAAGGAGACCAGGGCCACTGCATTACACAGTAAATCAGGAGGTATAAGATTTAAGAAGACTAGGAAGATGCGATGGGGTTTAGGTTATGATGGACTTTTTTCTCTAATTCTAGAGGTGATAAACAATTGCTGGTGTTTTTATGTGGATGAGAGGAGGGTGACACGATCAGCCTTGCACTTTGGAAAGATCACTTTGACCACAGAGTTGGACATTTGACTGTAGTGGGGAGAGATTTGTAGCAGATAGACCGACCAGCAAGCCATTGTAATAGTTTAGATGTCAGGTGTCAAGGGCCTGCACCAGGTTAGTGGCAACGTCTGGAGAGAGAAGGAGATACGTTAGACTGGTAGATCAGGGAAATGTATGCTTGTATTTCAGGAAGGCATTTGACAAATCTTGGCACTACATTTTGTGAAAAAGAGAGATTTAGGCTAGAAGATTTTATCTTTAGATAGATTTGGGACTCCTTGAGTGACTGGATCACTTATCCAGGCAGGTTACTGGCACCACCCCTCCCAAGGAGGGCTTCAGTGTAGTGTCTTAGGGCGCTCTTGATTCACCCTTCTATGCAACATTTTATCAGTAAGTAATGAGAAGGTAGCTAGCTAGCATGCTTATATTTGAGGAGGATATGCATCTGAAGATAACCTAACATGGCGAGTGGTAGACTTAGGATCCAAATAGATCATGACAGGCTAGAGCAAATGGCTAAAACTATTATGTTGAAACTTATTAGGGATAAATGTTAAGTTTGATAATTGGTTTCCAAAACTGGACAGTAATAGTGCATGCAAAAAAGACCTGCTGGTTTTAAAGAACTTGTAGACTTAAAATCAACAATATAGCAAGTAAATAAAGTTAGTATCATCTACTGCCTTGATAAAGGCACTAAATTTTTTTTCCCTTTGTCTAGGCTTGTTTATACATTTTAATTGGTGTAGGGAATTCCTGGCGAGATAACTCCTTTTTTTT
>CM053622.1:208889939-208918129 GCA_028646595.1 Phalanger gymnotis | reverse complement strand
ATTGGCCCCACCTGGAGCCTCACCTGAAGCCTATTCAAATGGGGTTGGGGGAGATCTTCTCATTTACTGATTGCCTTTACAATGTATTTCACTCAATTCTCACAGTTGACCACTTGTTCTTCTAATCACCTCAGTTCCCTCAGTATTGTCGAGAAGATGTTTGGACAGTGGCTCTCTTTTTTTTCCCTTATATATCTAATGATAGCAAGCAATGTCGTTCTCAACTAGTGTTTGAACTTTTAATAATCTTGAAGGCTTTGGATCCATCTTCTCAATACAAGAAAAAAATTACTCAAATGATGAAATGTTTCTGCCAACTGTTTCAATGTGAACCTTTTTGGTTCAGCTTCAAGTTTTGAAGCTTCTCTTTCTTCCTCTGCAATCTTTGCAGCTAGCGGCTCAATCAGATCCTCATTCAGAATCCTTATTCTGATTACTTTCAGAAATCTTTACATAAAGTTAAATTTGGGTAATGCAAATTTACATAAAGTGAGAACTGTCTATATTCTTAAAAATAAAGCATCTAGCAAGTGATTCTTAGAAATATGACAGTGATGTTGCTGCTGAATTTATCAGTTAGTAATAAATGTGCTTTCTTTCTATAGAATTATAAGGAGAAAATGCAAAAGTATGGCAAGAAAAAAGAGTAATAATAAACATTTCTAAACTATTATTTTATAAATTAGATAGTAATTTAACCTCCCCCAAATTTTAAAATCCAAAAGCTTCATGTCCTCTTCGTATATAAGCATACGCATACAAGCTACAGAAAAATTAGTGACTTTTTGTATCAGTAATTAAGGTGGGACTTTCTTTTACTGTTTTCTCTTTTAGCACTCATTTAACCAAGTGCCCTTGAAGAGTCCGGCCTTTGATATACTTTTGAATGTTGAAATTCTTAATGCATGATTTTTATTACTATCTGCTCACTCTTAATGGGTTTTGGGGTTTTTTTTGCAACATGTTAATGATTTTTCACTTCCTAGTGTTTCCTCTTAGTGCTATTTTAGTTTAAGTGTTCATAAATAATTTACCATAAAAGTCTAGGAAAGCCAGTAACAGTTCTCAGATATTCTTATGTCATATACATGAAGTTTCAAATAGATGGGAAAGGTAAGAGGGGACCATGTTGTGAAGCGCTGTAAATGCCAAACAGAAGAGCTTATATTTTATTCTAGAGGTATAGGTAGATACCAGAGTTTGAGTAAAGGGTGACATTAATTGAGTTTATTGAATATTGAAAAGACTTGCTCTTTAGGAAAATTACTTTGACAGTTGTGTGGAAGAGAGATTGGACTGAGAAAGAATTGAGATAGGGTGGCTAACCAGAAAGCTATTGCAGTAACACAGGTGAAAGATCACGAGGACCTGAATTAGGGTGAATAGAGAAAGTAGGGCACATCTAAGAGATGCTGTGTGGAGGTAGAAATGACAAGACTTCTTCCTATGTTGTATTTTTTAAATGTAACACTGAGAATTGAAAATAAGTATTCAAGTTCAGAGTACTGCAGGACTATCATCTCTAATTCTGGACAGCATGGCTTTAATAACACAGCCTAAGATTGGGTTAGCTTTTCGTCTGACATGTCACTCTATTGACTCATTGTGTTTTCAGTCACTGAAACCCTCAGTCTTTCCTATAGATGGTTTTTGTTTAGAAATGCCTCTGTCAGGTTTAGAACCTGAAGAGGGGAACAATTAGTTATTTTTTTTAAATTATTTTTATTCTGAACTTAAAACACCAAACAAAGTGGGCATTCCAAATAGCAAGCCAAAATGCTGTAAAAGGATCTGAGAAGGGAAAAATCATTTTCAACTAGGAGGAAATCATGGAGGGCTTCACAGAAAAGGTGGTACCTTATCTGAACCTTGAAGGAAAAGAGAGGTTTCAATACCTAGAAAGGAAAATTAAACACATTTTAGCATATAATAGATAGCCTACAGGAAGGCTGAGAGTTAGGAGAGGGATAAGAAAAGAAAACGGTAACTCATTTTGGCTGTTACACTCATGAAGAAGAATGTAAAATAAGGTTGGAAAATCGGGTATACTGCAAGATGGGACAATCACACAGGGGTCAGGAACCTGAGGCCTCGAGGCCACATGTGGCCCTCTAGGTCCTCAAGTGCAGCCCTTTGACTGAAACCAAACTTAACAGAACAAACCCACGTTCCCCACCCCTGTTACAGTGTCTTAAACGAAAAGATTTGTTTATCATATTATAGGCAAGAGGGAGCTACTGAAGGTTTCTAAACAGAGTAACATGATCAGACCCACATACAAGAGGGACAATTTGGGAGCTTTATGAAGGATGGAGTGATAAGACTTAGTGAAAAAGTTAAATACCAATGAAGTAGCAAGACATTACAGTAATAGAGGAGGTGCCACAAGGCACTGCACTTATAAGATGATAACTCTAGCAGTGGAATGGATCATGGAGGTCATCCGAGCTAAAACGGGAAAGCTGCCTTCCTAAACCCTGGTTCCCAGTGCCTCTCTATTACCTCTAGGCTTAAATAGAAACTCCTGTTTTCATTGAAGCTCTGCACAGCCTGGCCCCTTCCTCACACCACACTCCAGCTGTTCCTCAACATGACCTGCACTGGCTATCCTCCAGGCTGGGATGCTGTGTCCTTGAACCTCCACCTCTAAGTTTCCCTTCAAGACTCAACTAAGACCCCACCTTCGATAGGAGGCATTTCCCTGTGCCCCCCATTAGTGCTTTCACCTCTTAACTCTAGCTGTGTTCTGTAGGTACCTAGTTATTTATATATTGTCTTCCTCATTAGAATGCATCCTTTTTATCTCTCTGTGTTTGACACAGTGTCAGGCAAGCATAAGAAGTGCTTGTTGAGTGACGGACTACTTGTTAGTGCAATCTAGAATCGCTCCCTAGTGTAATGAATTTATCTGTATACTTCATGAAAACTTTATGGGCCAAGAATTTCAACAGAACAGATTGCAAATCCTGAATTTAGTAATCCAAAATGGAGCATGTGGGAAACTTTCATATGTATAGACTGAGTTAAAGATCTTTATGTATTTGGTTGGAATCATCATGTATATTTTGTAATTTTTTTAGCTTTTGAGAAGCATGTTAATTTTGTTAAGGTTTTTATTGATATTTTCTGTTTCATTCAGTGCCATAGTTATTTCAAGTATCTTCTCTCCCCACCCCACCCCCGTCCCTGGAACCATTCCATATGACAAATAGTAATTTTTTAGGGGAAGGGGGAAAGTTGGTACAAGAAAACATTGCACATGTTTTCAGGCTTTTTCAATGTACAACAGCTGTTAATCTCCCATCTCCAGAAGAGGGCAGGTTGGAGGTTGTCATCTCATCTCTGTTCCTTCAAGTCTTGCTTGATCTTTATAATTTTATCATATCACTTTTGATTTGGGCGTGTTTTGTTTTCTCCATTTACATTGCTATAATTACCATGTCTGGGTTTTTTCCCTTGGCTCTGCTTACTTAACTCTGCATCATATCATATAGATCTTTCTATGCTTCTCTTTATTCATGGTAGTTTTAGTTGCATGGGAATTAGTAACTTTAAGTTATTTCCTGGACTCTACTGCTATATGCAACTAATTTGGGCCTTGGCCCTTATGTGGAGAATGTCTACTTGAAACTTTCTCTTAACCCTTTTTGTTTTGTTGTCTTTCAACAACATCGTGTTTCATTCTTTAGTTACTTCCTCACTAGACCATTATTACAGTCTCTTGGCAGTCTTTTCTGTGCTTGTCCTTTTCAGTTTACAATAAATTTAAAATAGTGTACAGCCTTTCCCTGCTCTGTAGTCATCCTAAGTCATTTCTATTTCATTTTGGGGGATTCAGGCAATCTGGAAGCCTCTTCATATATCTGTATCTTTCTATCCTGTTGGAGCAAATGTTTCAGGTTAGCTTGGGGCACACATGTGAAGTGTTTCCAGTGGATGTAGAACGCAGAGTTGATTCAGGTGTTAGCATGAGCTCTGTGTGATTACCCCTGATGTTTTAATATTGCCATAGTGTTTGCTAAATATTTTGTTCACTGTGATATTTTGTTTTCAAAGTTCATTGAAAATGCAGTCATTTTTAGCATTATTTTCAAGTACTATTGAAATTTATTATATATCTTCTATCTCCTCTTATATCCTTTTAATTTGAAGGATTTTTAAAGACTTAAATACTCAAAGGTTCTTCAGCTATAAAGACTGATTGGATTGTATCTAAGAGTTCTCTCAATTCTCCAGGCTTCTAAAAATCAATCTAGGAGAAAAATTCTTTTTTGAACCCAGTATTCTTTAATTTTAAAATTTTATTGAAACACTGTTAGCACAGTGTGTTCAAGTATTCCACTTTGATACAGCTGACAGCCATGTTGTGTAGATGCAGGTTGTTTGAAAGATATTTCAGATGGTTGTAAGTCCTATTTTGAGCAGATATTTGACGGTAAGAAGCTGTGAAAATATTTCACTTTAAATATGTCCCTCTGTTCTTTTAGTCATGCAATTTTACTCTGTTTTTAAGTGAGAATTCATCTGTATAATGGCTTTGTTTAGATTGCACTTTAAACTAGTCATCGGTTTTATAAAATTAAGGGCTTTATTTATAGTCTACTATAGACTATAAATATAAGTTTTCAAAGTGTGGGTCCAGGGACCCCAAAGGTTTCTGACATACTTTTAGGGGATTCACAAGATTAGAGCTGTTCTCATAATAATTATAAGACATTTCAATTTCTATTAGAGTAGATTCTAATTTTAAGATAGTAAATAGTCCTAAGATAGTTCTAATTCTAATGGTCAGTTCAGTTGCTAACATAGTCAATAGTATTCAAATAAGCAAAAGCTCTTTGTCGGGGGAAGGTCTTTAATTTCTTGACTATAAAGTGGTCCTGAGATCGAAACATTTGTTTTGGAGTACTTCTTTTATGCAGTATAGTTAGATTTTCTGGTTAGCCTTTTGAACATTTCATGCAATATATATAATTTTTCCTTATTAAAAAATCTCATTAATTTGAGATAGAGCAGCAGTCAGTGGAGATTCTCCTTATTAATACATTGGGGCTTATTATTTAGAGAAATATGTTTAAAAAATTTGAAGATACATATGCTAGAACTTAATTTTGTTAAGGCAAGGTTTGGGAATATGAAGGAATCCTCGCTAAGGTTAATATTGTCTGCAATTTAAGTTTGAATTAAGTTTTTAAGTGGTGCATTTATTTTGAAATACCATCGGATAGGAAAAAAAAATAGTAATAGGAACTCAAACTGTGATTTCATTGTATGTGGAACTCCCAGGTATGGAAATTCCCTCTGTCAATACAGGTTGGTACCTTCTCTGTAGCTTTTAGCCTCTAAGACTTGCCTAGAGCATTAGGAGGTCAAGTGACTTGCCCAGAATTACATAATCTATATGTGTTAGAAGTACAACTTGAATCCGTATCTTCTTGCCTTTAAGGTTAGCTTTCTATCCACTAATTTAGAAAACTTAAAAAAAAACTTTAAAAAGAAGTCAGTGATATTGAAATTGTATGTCTACAGGAACTAGAGTAAACTTGATAATTCTAGAAACTTAAAAAAATTACACAAATGATGGCATAATTGTGTTCTGAAAGGGCTGAAAAACTTAATACTTAGTATTAAATTCTCCATAATGGTTTATACATAGGCAGGGGTTCTTATTTTGCTAACTGTATTTCAGCATAATTATTTCCCTTGTAATCCTATGCATTTTATTTTGTGCATTTAAAAGTATTATTTGATAAGGGGTTTCACCAGACTGCCAAGGAGGCCTATGACAGAAAAAAAGGTTAAGAACTCTTATATTCTTATAGTAATGGTGTAATATCCTCAGGCAAACGCTTGAAATTAAATAGTAGCTGACTTATATTAGCCTATGGGCAGGATATTGATGTTTTATGGCAGAAAAAGTCTAATGGCTTGCTTCAGAGTTGAGATAATATCACTTCTATCACAGTAGTACTTTACAAATCATTGTAGCACAACTTTAAAATAACTGTGGATAGGGGTTGACCTTTTAAGCATTCATGATGATTGTGACTATTTCTATAGTTGCTCAAACTGGTTGAGTTTATATTTTCCTAGAAATGTCACTTTGATTACTGAGAATTCAGTCAACTTGGGTGTACATTTCAGCTGAATAATGACACAGAACCTAGGATCTTAGAAATCTGGTTCACTTGAATCTGTGGAGCTGGAGGGGTGGCTGCTGCATGCAAGGACCCTGAACAGGGTCTGGGTGCCATATCTCCCTCATGATGACACTGCCTCCTGCCAGCACATAATGGGGCACAAGTAGGGATTCTCTGCTCTTTTTGAGACGAACTCTGTGAAACTACTTACACAGTGGTCAAGAGCAGTCAGTAGAAGCAGGAGAAGAAAAATGTAAAAAGACCTCCTGTTAGGAAAGCAGCATGTCTGTCTGGGAGCTTGGATGTTCTGGGGTGTGTTCGCCTCTGTTGCTGTTGGCATCCTCCTATGCTTTGTATATTCCTCAAAGCATTCTTTTGTTTCAGGCCCTTTAATTGTGCTGCTGAACACCTAGAATTTCTGAGACATAAGGCACCCCAGAAATTATGAGCCTTTCACAAGGTCAATGGCAGTGATGTCCTTGATCTAGAGTACCCTCAAAGTTACAACACCTTCTTTTCTACTTTTCTTTCACTACGCTAGTGTTCTGGGTTAGAGTTTCCTGCTATCTTGTACCAAGTCAAGGCTTGGTCTTATGAAATGTTTGTAAAGGCTCTAGGAAGGAAAATTTAATCTTTTAGTACACGCTGATTATACTAGTTACTTAGGACTGAATTATATTTTGTCTTTCATTATTGGTTTGCTTTTTATGTGTATGTCTTTTTATCTCCACATTTAGACTGAGCACTTTGAAAGCAGAGACCATGTCTTATATTTGTTTGTGTGCCTCATACAGCCCAACACAATACCTTGCATGTATATGCTTAATAAACATTTGTTGATTTTTCACACTGCTTGACGTGGTGCCCTCCACAACTCTCTCATCCTCTGATTCTCACCCATCAGTCCTCCCTAAAGGACCTCCTTAGTGCATTCAAGAATATTCTCTTTGGACTAGTGAGGCTATACATCCGTTGTCTCCCATTTTTATTATATGGTTTGTCAACCTCCTTTTCCAGTAACATATTCAGTGATGTTTTATGACTGTTCTCATTGGTAATATGCTGCAGCTGACTCATACCTACCATGCCTCTTTCCATAGCTCCTTGGGTAATTTGTCATTTTGATCCTTCAGAGATCAAGTTCCATGATTTAAAGCCACATAACATTACTGGGAGAACACTAATGTTAAAGAGTTCAGCTTCTGTAGCTGCAGACAGTTTGGGATTACATCCCAAATATGACCCAGTCTAACCTTCTGATTAATTCTGGACCCAGCTCACTGTTCATTTTTAGCACTTGTCCAAGATGTATATGTATGCATATTTTTATTACATATATTTAAGTATTTTTATATGTCCATAACTTGATCTAGAAGGGAGGTTTAGTTGGTGTACAGAATTCACTTCACTGATCTGCATAGGTTACTCATATATAACTTAAAGTTTTAAAGAGTTATTTGGGGATACTGAGAGGTTAAGTGATTTGCCCATGGCCACATACAAAGTAAGACTTGATTTAAGTTGTCCTGACTCCAAGGCCAACAATATCATTCTGCCTTCTCAAGATATATACACACATAAACATGGACTGATTTGAAATGACATCTTGCCTCTTGATCTGCCTTTCAGAATCTAGACCATATAAGTTTTCACCTGTTTTGCTTTAAAACTGTGTCTGTTTAGCCCAGTATTTCTTGCATTGTGTAGATTTCACTGAAAACGTTTTATCATATACTGGAGCTTATTGAAATTACTCAGGCCTCCCTTCCATACAGAAGGAGCCCTTACCCCCATAGCATATTTTTCTTTAGTACATACTTTTGGCAGGACATCTTCTATGATGCAAACTAAACCCCTCAGGTGAATGTACCTGTAATTCATACCTCACTTGTTGTCAGTATTCAGCAGATTATTGAAAGTTAGCTCCATTCACTAGCACAGCAGAGCTTGTAGCCGCAGGGGATCAGGGATCTTGGTCACAGTTCCACTGTAGAAAAATAGTTCTTGTGGTTGCTCACAAATCAGTGCACAGTACAGGAGAAGAGTAAACACAGGAAGAGCCCAAAACTTATAGGTCCCCAGAATTACTTCTGAAAACAATTGCACAAAAAATCTGAAGTGTGAGACAGTGCTCCCTCCATTTGGGAAGCAGAGCCCCACTTTAGCATTGAGTTAAAAGTCAAGATAGAAGCTGCAAAATGAACAAGCAACAGAAAAAAATTCTGACCATAGAAAGTTACCATACTGACAAGGAAGATCAAAATACACAGTCAGAAGGAGACAACGAAGTCAAAATTCATGCATCCAAAGCCTCAAAGAAAAGTATGAATTGGTCTTAGGTTATGGAAGCACTCAAAAAGGATTTTTAAAATCAAGTAAGAGAGGTAGACGAAAAATTGGGAAGAGAAATTAGAGTGGTGAAAGAAAATCATGAAAAAAGAGTCACTAACTTGGTAAAGGAGGCACAAAAAACTACTGGAGAAAATAATACTGTAAAAAAAAAAACCAGAATAGGCCATGTGGTATAAGAGGCACAAAAATCTAATGAAGAGAGGAATCCCTTGCAAAACAGAATTGGCCAAATGGAAAAAGATACACAAAAATTCACTGAAGAGAAGAAATCCTTAAAAACTAGAATTGGCTGAATGGAAAAGGAGGTACAGACATCAAGAAACAAACAAAATCAAAAGAATGAAAAAATTGAAAATATGAAAGATCTCATTGGGAAAAAACAAACAAGTGACCTGGAAAATAGATCCAGGAGAGATAATTTAAGAATTACTGAACTACTTCAAAGTCATGATTAAAAAAAGAGCTTAGGCATCATCTTTTAAGAAATTATCAAGGACAACTGCCCTGATATTCTAGAACCAGAGGGTAAAACAGAAATGGAAAGTATCCATTGATCGTCTCCTGAAAGTGATCCCAAAATGAAAACTCCCAGGAATATTACAGCCAAATTCCAGACCTCCCAGATCAAGGTGAAAATACTACAAGCAGCCAAGAAAAAACAGTTCAAATACCAGCCACAGTCAGGATAATAGAAGATTTAGAAGTTTCTACATTAAAGATCAGAGGGCTTGGAATATACCAATATCCTCTGATATTCCAGAGGACAAAAGAGATAGGATTACAACCAGAATCACATACCCATCAAAACTGAGTATAATCCTTCAGGGGGAAAATGGATATTACATGATATAGAAGACTTTAAAGCATTCCTGATGAAAAGACCAGAACTGAATAGAAAAGTTGACTTTGAAATACAAGATGCAAAAGAGGCACAAAAAGGTAAACAGGAAAGAGAAGAGCAATCATAAGGGACTTAATAAGGTTAAACTGTTTGCATTCCTGCATGGGAAGATGATGCTTATAAAAACTTTCTTATTATTAAGGCAGTTAGAAGGAGTATACTTAGAAAGCAGAGGTGTGAGTTGGATGTGATAGTATGATTATCTAAAAAAATAAAATCAAGGGATGAAAAAGAAGAATGTACTGGGAGAAGGGGAAAGGGAGAGGCAGAATAGTATAAATTATCTGACATGAAAGAGATTTTATGGTGGAAGAGAAAATGGGAGAAGCGAAAAGGGGAGCACATGAACCTTACTCTCGTCAGAATTGGCTCAAGGAGGGAATAACATGCACACTCATTTGGGTGTAGAAATTTATATTACCATACAGGAAAGTAGTAAGGGAAGGAAGAGAAGGGTGAGGGGCAGGGGGTACTGATAGAAGGGAGAGCGATATGGGGGAGGTAAAGGTCAGATGCAAAACACTTGAGAATGAACAGGATAAGAGGAGAGAGAAAGCAGGAAAAATAGGATGCCGGGAAATATTGTTGGTAATCATTACTGTGAAAAGTTGTTTTTTTTTTTTATAGTGAGTTTCTCTGATAAAAACTTCATTTCTCAAACATGTAGAAAACTGTCAAATTTATAGAAATAGAAGTGATTCCTCAATTTGGTAAATGGTCAAAGGTTATGAACAGGTAGTTTTTAGATAAATTAAAGCAATCTATAATTATATAAAATGCTCTAAATCACTATTGATGAGAGAAATGTAAATTAAAACAACTCTGAGCTGCTACCTCACACCTGTCAAATTGTCTAATATGACAGAAAAGTAAAATGACAAGTGTTGGAGGGATTATGGGAAAATTAAAACACTAATGTACTGTTGGTGAAGTTGCATACTGATTCCTGGAGAGCAATTTGGAACTATGCCCAAAGGGCTATAAAACCATGCATACCTTTTGACCAAGCAATACCACTACTAGGTCTGTATCCCAAAGAGATACAAAACAAAAATATTTATAGTAGCTCTTTTAGTAGTGGCAAAGAACTGGAAATTGAGGGGATGTCCATCAATTGGGGAATGGGTGAACAAGTTGTGTATGATTGTAATGGAATACTGTTGTGCTTTAAGAAATGATGAGCAAGATGCTCTCAGGAAAACATGGAAAGACTTACATGAGCTGACACAAAGTGAAATGAGCAGAATCAGGAGAACATTATACACAGTAACGGCAATATTGTGTGATGATTTACTATGAATAACTTAGCTATTCTCAGCAATACAGTGACCAAGACAATTCTGTAAGACTTATGATGAAAGGTGCTATCCATCTCCAGAGAAACCTAGTAGAGCCTGAATGCAGATCAAAGATACCTTTTCTTTATTTTCGTTTTTTTTAAATCTGTTTTCTTTCACAGCATGACTTAGATGTGAATGCGTTTTGTATGACTGCACATGTATAACCTATGTCAAATTGCTTGCCATCTCAGTGGGGGAGAAGAGAGGGGAAAGAGAATTTAGAACTTGATTTAAAAAAAGAACCCTCCATTGTTATATCTTTAAAAATCTTATATAATTCTAATGTATAAGGAGAAACCTTGTCTGAGGACAGGCTTCAATAATGCATTTTATTTTACAAAATTAAAAATATCTTTAAAATTAAGCAAACTATAAACAACTAGATTTTATGTTCTCTATGCCTGTCACTCCTGTGACTCTATAGGTTCTACCTGCTGTACAGAATTGTCTTTGAAAACCACCTGTTGCAAACTCATGTTTTCATTGAAGATACTTTTGATGCCTGGATAAATAATTCTCACAAAGATTTTATAAAAGTGAGGAAGTTGGCAGATAGGCCAGTAGATAGTGATTTTGTCTTGGTCATGTCTTTTGTGGGGAGAATACCATTCATATCCTTTCTTAATCTTCTGGAATCTTTTTTGTAGTTATCTTGAGAACAAATTTCTGATTTCCTTTAAAATAGCTTTATCTCTAGCATGCATTTTTTTCCTTGATGAACTGTCCCAAATGGATGATGAAGCAGAAATACTCTTAAGTCTATTAGAAAAAGCTATGTCTTTGTCAAAGATTATATGAAAAAACAAATTTATACTCAGAGGTGAACAGACACATATATTGTTAGGCCTTAAGGTATTTATCTCAAAATAATATATGCTTACTGTGGTGAACACACAGGCGAGGCACTTGGGTACTTGCAGAGATTATTTAAAAAAGTGGTATCAAACTCAAATAGAAACTTCTGGTTGCATATTGACTTAGAAACCCACAGATCAGTATTATCTGTGTTGTATTTTTATTTCATTAAACATTTCTCAGTTACATTTTAATCTAGTTTGCCTTAGCACTCAGAGAGAAGTTTGATACTTCTGGTTTTGATAACCCATGGACTCTGCCTTCTAACATAAGGAATTAAGAAACAAAGAATATTATGATCGAAAATAATACACTATAAATGTTTCAGGGAGTTGCAAAACAGAGTGCTGTGTCAGTTCTGAGGGGGGAAAAGGTCATATCAATGGAAAAACAATGGGAAAGGAAACAACATAGCTTATGATGTCCTTAAAATAGTCTTTCTGCAAATGATAAGATCGCTTAAGAGGTTTAGGCTCAAAACATACATGTACTATTTTCCAGCTACTAATTACTTTTTTTTTGCTAGGTTATCGTGCTAAAATAAGACACTGTGAATGCTTTATTATTTTGGAAGAATAAAAATAACAGGGAAGAAGAAAGAATATACCAGAAAATTCCATGTTCATACTAAGGAATTAAGAATGGATTCCTTAATTAAGAAATCCACTTGAATGCATTTTAGTGCTTTCTTAGTATTGAGAGACAAGCTAGTGATATCCCAAAGTGATCATTTCATAAATTTACTTTAATTCGAACAAAAGCTTAATATTTCCCAATTTTATAAATTGATAATATGGGGATTCAGAAGAAAGTGCCCTGCCTAGGTGTAGTGGATAAAGGACTTAGCTAAATATTCCCTCATTGTTATTTATGAGCCGAGTGAGTGACTTTAGTTAAGTCACTGAAACTTTTTGTCAATTTCTTCATTTGTAAAGAGTAGCTACTTTGAAGAGTTTTTTTTAAAGGATCTAATGAGATAATTCATCAAACATTTACTAAGTACTATCTAGGCATACAAAGACAAAAATAAAATGATGTTTACCTTCTAGGAATTTTAAATCTCCTGAGGGAATCTATTATGTCCACAAGTATCTAACTACAAAGCATGAAGAAAGTAACTAGTGGTAATCAGTATACGTAATGGAGAACACCAACAAATATGTATCTTTTATTTTATCTTTAATAAGGGTTGGTTTCTTATGTCACATAAAACAACCCTTTAAAAATATAATTTTTAGAAACTATCAAATAAATACACATTTTATGTGAACTTGGATTTTATATAGATGGATGTAACTAAGATTGAATATGAGTTTTTGCATTTGGTACATCTTTATAATTATTAGAATTAATTTATCTTTTACCATTTGTTCTGTAAATTCAAGCAGAATGTAGAATGTCAACTTTTATTTACTCTGTATAGATTCTCTGAAATCCCTGTAGGGGAAGCTAACAAGCTGCCTGAGGGACAAAGTGGTCTACTAAGGTTTCAGAGCTTGGTTCATTGAGGGAGGTATCTGTTGTTTCTTGAAGTCTAGCATCAAAGATCTAGTCATTAACATGCACCTGCTCTACTACAGATTCAGAGTCCGAACAGTCCATAAGTAGATTGGAAACAGTAACAGCACGTTCATTTGAAGAGAAGAGAGAACATTTGAACAATAGAAAAAGCAGAATGTCTGAAGGAAAGGATTGTGGCGGTGGAGATTCCCTGTCCAATGGCATCAAAAAACACAGGTAGGATAATCTATTTTAATATGTAATAATTATGAGTTTTGTGGTACAAAATAAAGTTTGCTTGGATTCAGTAAATAATTTCTCCTTTTCTAAATCTTTTCCCCCCCGGGTGCTCAGTATGTCACTGCTTTTCCAACTGCTTTTTCTTCCGCCTACTTAAGAGAGACATGTTAAAGTTAGGAAAGTAAGGCATAAAATTTTGATCTTTTCTACTTGTATCAGCAAACTCTGTTGCAGACAATATGTGAATGCTTCAGTTACCTTTCTTAGACTTGTCCAATGTGCCTACTGAATTTGATGCTGGGTTCTTTTTTTTCACCATACATCTTTTATGATGGTGCCTTCTATTGCTATTTTAGTTTCCAGTCATTTGATCTTCTTGTTGATTTTATTAAGAATGAATGGTAATATTGCCAGCCTGATGACACAATTAAGTGAAGTTTAAACAAAGACAATTTATTAAGAACCTCTCTTTGCTGGACACATCCAATTTACATTACCTGATAATCTTAGTATGGTTTTTATCCCTTTGGTAGTTTAGTCAGAGACTTTGTAGAATTAGTGAGATGTTAGAGACACCACCATTCTCTAGTTTCAGTGTAAAGTACAGGACAGCTAAATATGCAAATGTCACATTAATATGGTAAATTATTATTTTTTAAAATTAGTAAAGAATTGATTCATGTCTAAGTAAAATTTCTCTAGGGCTGGGGGGTGGTGGTGAAAAACTGTTATGATGTAGGCTTTTTAAAAATAGGTTTTTCAGTGAGTTTTCTCACGTAAAGATGACAGGGAGAGGACCTGCTGTAGAACAAGGGAAAGTATGCTCAATTTATAGTTAGAAGAGCTGAGTTCAAGTCTCAGCTCTGCCCCTTGTGACCTTGGTGACATTGTACAAGGCCCTGAACCTCTTGGCCTTAGTTTCTCATCTGTAAAATGAAGGGGTTGGAGTATATGGCCTCTTAGCTCTAAATCTATGATCCTAACCATTACCTTAATTACAGTATAACTTGAACATATCACTTTTCTTGTGTCATGATTGTTAGAGAAGATTGAATAGAAACATTTCTTTTCTATTCATTTCAACTCATAGGTCTTGTGAGCTCTTTGATTTCTACCACTGCCTCAGTGAAAAGAAATCTGAGGAAAAAACAGTCTACTTATACATTTTAGTAGCAGGCAAGTCCTTTCCATTAAAAATATACAAGTGTTTACTCTGACAACGTCACGGATTGGTTAAGTTGTCAGAGCTTCTTTTTTTCCAGTTAGAAAACATGCTCCTTGACTGCAAATGTATAATCTATACAGATTGCTTACCTTCTCAAGGTGTGGGAAGGGGATGAAGGGAGAGAGAGAATTTGAAACTCAAAAATTTTAAAAACAAAATATAAAACTAAAAAAGGGGTGGGGGAGAAGACATGCCCCAAACTTGCCAGTAACAAGAAGTTTTCACTTATGAGAAAAATACACATTTACAGTTTCTTCTCTGATGAAACCAGAGCTGAATGTGCACTCTCAAAAGAAAACATTTACCCATAAACCTAGCCAGGTCTGGTTATCTAAACATGAATGATAAACTTCGACCCCCTGATAGAAATTCATTAACTATATCAGTCCAATGAAGCAATGTGTGTAAATGTACTTTGAGAAGTACAAGTACAATGATGTCAGTGTAAACAGTGTTGATGGATTAGTAGTATAGGGTTGTCTTTTTTTCTGGGACAGGACACTCTGTGGTATGTCTGACTAGGATCACAGTGAGAACATTTGCGATATGGACATGCCTTATCATAAACTCTTTATTCTGTTTTCGTGTCATCTTCATTTTGTTCTTTTCTAAATGTTTTGTTGGTACTTTCTGCCTTTTTTTGGCCATAGTCACTTCCCACCAAACCCTTCTGCCCTTTCCCACAGAGTTCTTCATTATATCCAAGAGATAACTTGGGCAGTGACCACTTCTGACACACTAGAGTACATGCTGTTTCCATAATTTACCACCTTTCTAGCAAGAGAAGGGAAGTCTCTTAGGAAAGCTGCCTAACAATCAGAGCTCTCTAGAAATGGTATAACATTTGCAGGTAGTTGATTCTCCTCCCTGGAGCTGGTTAAGCAGATGCTGATTGGTGGTTGAGCCAATTGTGGAGATTCCACTGAGGTCCCTTCCAACGAAAATTCTTGATTTTGTTTCATTATTTGTCCTCTGGAGCCAAGTTCTTGAGAACACTTAGTCTGAATACATAGGATGGGAGATTTAGAACTAGAAGGGACCTTGAGACCACTAATCCAACCACTTCATTTTACAGATAGGAAACAGAGGCTCAGAGAACTTCAGTGGCTCTCCCGTGGCCACACAACTCATGAATGTCAGAGATGGGATTTGATCTCAGTTCTTACGGACTCCCGACTCTTATCTTTTATACCATGCTGCCTCTCCTAGGAATAGGGATAGATACTGATGCTAGACCTGTGATTTCACTGTTATGAGGAACTTCTGAGTAAAGGAAACACCATCTACCAATACATGTCATCGCCACTGCAATTTATGGTCTTAAAGAGTTGCCTAGAGAAGAGGTGTCAACACTTAGCATATTCCACATGTGGCCTACAGTACTCCAGAGTATAGTTTAAACCAGATTAAAATGTAATTGGGAGATATTTAACAAAATAAATAAAAATACAATAAAATTTAGATCCTATTGCATTTTAAGACTAAGTCAGTACACAACTCACAGGAATCCTTATGTATGGTTAGTGGCCCCTGTTTCTATTTGCTTTTGAAACCATTGACCTAAGAGCACTGAGAACTTAAGTGACTTACCCACCCTTGCATAGCTGCCACTCATCATGGTGGGTGGGGATGGGGTAGGGAGCCTCCATATCTCACATTTCATCAAAATTTTATTATCTTTGCGTTTCGATTTATAGTACTGTATTCATTACATATATATTGTCCTGACTCTCTGCTTTCTTCATTATCCATCAGTTAATACAAACCTTTTATTTCTCTGAATTTCTCATATTCATTGTTTCTTATAGTAATATTTCTTTACATTCATAAACCATAATTTGTACAATCTTTCCCTAAACAATATATATATATATTGCTACTATACAAAGTGCTGCTTTGAATATTTTTTTATATGTAGGTCCTTTCTGCTATTGACCCTCTTGATGTATTTTCCCAATAGTAGAGTTTTCTGGGTTAAAGAGTATGAGCAGTTTGGTAACTTTGTATAATTCTAAGTTGTTTTCTAGGACAGTTCGGAGTTCCACTAACTATGTGTTAGTGTCCACATTATTTTTTTAATTGGTTAAGCCAGAATTGTAGAGAGATCTGAAAGGCAAGTGACAGTTTTTTTAGAAAATAGAATTCACACCAGGTCACTAAAGGAAGAAATGCAAAGAAGTAGAACTGTGTTCTTAGATGAGATAAGTTGAACTAGTAACTAGTGAAAGAGATTGTAGAAGCTATAAACAGTAACAAGACTCGTAGCTCTCATCCTTCTGCAGAATAATCCATCATGGATTTGTGAATGACACCAAGTCTAGGCTGAATCCCAGAGTTTAGCTCATGAAATGAACAGGCTAGGGTCTTTTTTTATTTGACAGGTTCTCACATTGAAGTTATCTTAGCATTTATAATAACGTTTAGCATTTATATAGCACTCTTTTTTTTTTTTTTTTGGAGAGGGGAAGGCAGGACAATTGGGGTTAAGTGACTTACCCGAGGTCACACAGCTAGCAAGTGCATCAAGTGTCTGAGTCCAGATTTGAACTCAGGTTCTTCTCACTCCAGGGCCAGTGCTCTCCTCACTGCGCCACCTAGCTGCTCCTATATAACACTTTTACGTTTTTCATAGCACTTTAAATAGGTGGAGCAACGGATAGAGCATTGGACCTGGAGTCAGGAAGACTTGAGTTCAAATCTTGCATTAGATATTTATTAGCTGTGTGATCCTGGTCAAGTCACTCAACCTGTCAGTCTCAGTAACCTCATCTGTAGGTTTGTTATGAAGATTAAATGAAACCATATTCGTGAAGAACTTTACAAACCTTAAAGTGCTGTGTAAATGCCAGCTACTACTAGCTTTTCATCACATCCTCACAACAATCTTGGGGAGTAGGCACTGTTATTATATCAGAAAACTGAGGCTGAGAGTGTCGTGCCCAGTATACATCTGAGGTAAGTTTTAAATGCAAGTCGTCTTGACACCGTGGCTGGAGCTCTTACCCAATTTGCCACTATTTGGAGATTTAAATTTTTATATTGTCGCTCTTTTCTCCTTCAATGTAATAACCCCAAGTTTCTCTTTTTACTGTTGGATTTCTTTCCACAATTATGAACCCATCTCCAATTCCACTTGCTTTCTCTTGGAAAGAGTTTTTTTTTTTTTGTTTAAGTGTGTTGGCTGTTTGGCAAATGCTTCAAATAATGTCAGGAAAGGGTTACTTATATATTTGTTGTGATCCAGTTGCCTAATTAATATATTCTTTCCTTTACATAAGTCATCTTTTGAAGGCTTTTCTAAGGGTTGTAATTCTGATGGAATATCCTGCTCTGACTTTCATTGCTTTAGTAGCCCATTAATAATTTATTGGCCATCATCCAGGACCAGGAATCAGAACTCAGTGCTAAAAGTAAAAAATCCAAGACAACCAATGAAAATATAAGTTTGATAAATAAGGGGGCAAAAATTGATGATAAGATGCCTACTTCAATAATAGAAGCTTTTATATTCTCTCTCCCCACCTCCCACCCTCATTTTTATTTTTAAAAACTCATTTGTGTTCAGAAAAACAGAGTTAAGGGCCAGCTATGATATCTGTTTGATATTCCAGATCAAAATTGTAAAAAAGTTGTCAGAACACTTAAATACTTCCTGGTTTTGTTTCTATTGTTTTGAGCCAGTACAATCTAATGACCTATGTCCTAAGTACTTTAATATGCTGTTGTTATTACAAACCATCAGACAATATATTTGAGACCTCATCAGAAATAGAAAAAATACATGGATTATGAAAAAGGACAAATGTAGTTTTCATACTTTAAAGTAAGGAAAGATAGGCTAGTCAAATTGTAAAAGCACATGGAAAGTATTAAAACAAATCATCAAAAAAATTGAGTTTTCCTAAAAGAAAATGTTTTTGGGTAGTTATCAGGGTGACAGTGCAGAATAAATCATGCCAAACTAAATTTTGTGTTTTGGCTCAGGACATCTGTGTTCGGATCCTGACTCTAGCAGTTACTAGCTGTGTAAGTGACTTAATCTCTTTTGACTGTTAATTTCCTTATCAGTAATCTGTAAATAGTACTTAGACTCTCTATTTCACAGGATGGTTATGAAACAAATGCTTTATAAATCATAAAGTTCTATTTAAATGTGAGTTGAAATAATTATTTCTATGATAATGGCCAATATAAAAAGCTGAGGAACAAAAAATGTAGTTTAACTAAATGTTTGTGAAACTTTTATTTCATCTTATATAACACTCTTTTCTTAGGGCATTGAGATGTAGTGGAAAGAGTGCTGGGCCTGGACTTCCTGAGAAGACCCGTGTTAAAATCCTGCGTCATTACTACCTGTGTGACCCTGGCAAATCAGTTCCTTTCTACCTTAGGCTAGGACTTATCTATCTAACAAAATCATAAAAAGTTTTATTGGAGGAGAGAATTATCACACCATTAGTTCTTCATTCTCATAGCAAAAAGTATCCTTCATTATTAACGTATAATAATGTATAAATAAACTAGAAAGAGATGATCTGGACTAATTATTCTCACTTACTGAAGTTGTTAAGCCCTTTTACATTCCTTTCTGTCTTGAAATCACACTAGCTTCAGTGAAGAAAGCAGGTCTAAATTAAACTTTCCACTTCAATTACATAGTCTTTCAATGAATTCCTAACATGGCTTTGTGGAACACTGTAGAAACTACTAATCTTGAAACATGTTGTCAGGTGACTAGATAATTATATTAAGGGTTGCCTTCCAAAAAGTGGTTATTAATGACTCTGCACCAGCTTGGGGTGTTTCGTTTGGATTAGTATGGGATAAGTACTAATATTTTTATCACGTACTTGCACGAATGAAACGTCTGAATGTTCTTCGGGTCTAGAAATGATTCAGTAAGTTGAATGAGTTTAGAAAATAGGAATAGAATCCAAAGTAATTAATAAATTTCTTACCAAAAGTGAAATCAAGTATAAGAAACTAAAAATGAAATACATAGATACAAGTTAAAAATGTTGCCTTAACGGTATTGGTATATTGAAGAGAGAACTAGACTTCGGAGTCAGGAAAGACCTATGTTTTAATCCTTCTTCTAGCAGTTGTTATGCTACGTGACTTCAGGCAAATAACTTACTTTGTACCTTCAGTCTCCTGATTTTTATGTCTTCTGAGGCTTGGCCCAGTTTTCATCTGCCCCAAAGAAACTTCCCCTGGATTCCTAATCTCTTCCCCATTTGAGAATAGAAGCCTCCCTCTGACCCTTGCCTTCTCTCACCTTCTGTGAGTGTCACCTGAGAGGAGACAAAAGGCCCTTCTGGCCTCTTTCCTCCTGTGCAGAAGGGAATGGTCTTCCCCTTGACTACAGGCCTTCTGTCTCCTCTGCCTGCTGGGCTTGTCCTTTGTGGGAAGAGGAAGAGGAAAGTGGAAACTAGACTCGTTTCTGATGTTATGATTTGCCTTCCATTTCCTGCTGCGCCATTTCTTGCTTAACTTCCAGCTTTTGGAGAGACAAGAAGTAGTGAAATGGATCTTCCATCTGATCATTGAACTCTGTGCCTTCTTCCATTTGATGCTGCACTTGTCTCCAACCCAGTCTCCAGCCTGCTTTGGCAAGAGGAGTGGTACCTTCTACCTGGTGATGACTCATACTTTATACATTCCAGTGCTTCTGAATCCCTGTGCGGCACCATCCAAACCCCATTCCCCCCCCATTCCTTATTCCCATCTACCTTAATCCTCCCCACCCCATAGTTCCGAACAAACACCAGCCAACCCTTCACTGTGCCCTTTTAGAACGCCTGTTCCATAGATAACAAACTTCCCTTCATCCTAAAATCCATCTTCTAGCTGTTACTGAAATCTGGCTCCCCACTGATGATACAGCTTTCCTGGCCACCCTTTCCATGACTGGCTACACCTTTACTCACTCCTCTCAACTTACTGGTTGAGTTGAGGAATTGTTATACTTTTTGCTCCTGATTGTCACTTCCGGGTTCTCCCTCTCTACCTCCATCACTTAGTAACCTGTCCTCTGAGATTCATGTTTCCACCCAGTTGAAACCCTGGTAGCTGTTGTCTGCAGACCTCTAGGCAACTCTCCTTCCTTTCTCAACAAGTTTGGTGTAAGACACACAATTTTTCTCTCCTCCCCCAGCTCCTGCCCTCGTACTAGAGGTCTTCAGCATGCATACTTACGCTTCCTTAAACACCCTAATTACTCAATTCCTCAGCCTGCTCACTTCCTGTGACCTACTCCTCCATTTCATCTCAGAAACATACAAAATGGTCACATCCTAGATCTTGCTGTTGCCCGCAAAGGTACCACCTCAAAGCTAAAGAATTCCTACATCTCCTTATCTGACTGTAAACTACTAGCTTTCCACCTCTCCCTTGCCACACTCAATCCTTTATCTACACTGTAACCTCCAAACTCTCTCCCAGGCCATCTTCCTTGACCTATCAATTAAACATCTATAATGTGCCAGGAACTGTGCTAAGTGCTAGAGATACAGAAAGAGGAGCTTTCAGTCTAATGCAGGAGACAATGTGCAAACAAATATCTACAAAGCAAGCTTTAATACAGGATAAATAGGAAATAGTTAACAGAAGGAAAGCACTAGAAATAAGAGAGGGGATGGGGAAGACTTCAAGTAAAAGAAGAGGTTTCGAGGGAAGGAAGCCAGGAAGGTCAGAAGGGAGAATCTTCCCGGCGTGGGGGACAGCCAGAGAAAGAGCAGAAGATGGAGTGTCTTGTTCATGGAACAGTCAGAAGGCCAGTGTCACTGGATCAAAGACTACATGTTGGAGAGGAAGGGATAAAAAGACTGGAAAGAAAGGAGGGTGCTCAATATGAAGGGCCTTGAATGCCAAACAGAGCATTTTGTATTTCATCCTGGAGGTGATAGAGAGCCCCTGGGGTTTATTGAGAGTAGGTAGGTGACACGGTGGACCTGTACTTCAGGAAAATCACTTTGGAGACTGAGTGTAGAATGGATTGGAGTGAGAAAATATTTGAGGCAGGCAGACCCACCAGCCGGCTGTTGCAGTAAGCTGGGTGTGAAGTGATGAGGGCCTGTACTAGAGTCATAGCAACGTTAGAGGAGAGAAGGGGGCATGTTTGAGAGAGATTGCAAAGATGAAATCAACAGGTGTTGGCAACAGCTTGGATGGGGGAAGGGGACGAAATAGTGAGGAATCCAGGATGACTCCTAGGTTGAGAGCCTGAGGAACAGGGCATCTGGTGTTGCCCTCTAGTAGTAGTAGGGAAAGTACTGAGTGGAGAGGGTTTAGGGGAAAATTAAAGAATTCAGTTCTGGACATGTTCAGTTTAAGATGTCTATTTCAAATCCATTCTGAGATGTTGCAAAGCAGTTGGAGATGCAAGACTGGAGGTCAGCAGAAAGTTTGGGGCACACAATAGGTAGATCTGAGAATCATTAGCATTGTGTTTAATATTCCTATTTTCCTTAATCTTTATGAGTTTGTTTATTTACCTCCAGACTGGGAGATTTTTGAAAAGGTACCACATACAGCCAAGAAATTTCTAAATTTCTTTCTTTTTCTATTTGTCAGTCACCAGACATTTATCATTTAAAATTCTGTTCAGGTATTTAACTTTTGTTTATCTTTTTGGGGGGGTTACCTAGGTCTCAATGGGATCCATTAAAGTCCCTCACTCTTGGCTGTTCATTTTTCCCGACAATTCATTTAATTTTTCCTTTAAGTATTTAGAAGGAGTTATGTTCAGTACATATATGTTAAGTATTGATATTAATTTGATAATCAGTAGAGGCTTTCAGCATAATGTAATTTCCTTGCTTATCTCATTTTGTTGTGTCTATTACAACTCTTACCTTGTTTGAATTCACAATTGTTGCTTCTGTGTTTCTGAGTTCATCTAAACAAAATAGATTTTACTCCAGTCCCCTATTTTAACTATGTGAATCTTCATGTTTTCGAGTGTGTTTCTTTTAAATAACATGTTGTTGGATGCTGCTTTCTCATTTACGTTCACAGTTATAATTGTTGTCCGTTTCCCTCCTTCCTATCCCCTTAGATTGTTTTCTCTTGTTGTCTGAAAACACATAGTAAAAAAGCAGAAGTTTGCTTAACAGTAGTTGTCTGTAATTTCAGCAACCTATTTCCAAAGCGTTTAGTTCTGCGTGTCACATTTTAGAAAGAACATTGATTAACAACCATTCGAGGAGACCAGGATTGTGAGCTAGGAGTGGTGGGTTGAAACTGCAAAGTGATAGATTTATACTTAACACAAAAGAGCAACTTCCTAATAATTACAGCTATCCAAAACTAAAATAAGTTGTCTTGAGCAATAGTTGATTCTCTCGCTAGTGTTCATCTGACTTTTGCTTAAAGTGGTATCAGGGGACTTGTACTTGTTGGGGATATTATGTAACTTATTATATACTATGTTAAATGCTTGTTGGGGATGTTACGTAACCTATTCTATACATGGTATTTAACATATGGTATATAACAATACGTGTTATATGCCTGTCCAGGTACAGGTTAGACAGATGGCTTTTGAGATCTCTTCATACTCTGACACTATGTTTATATCTCGAGTTATGATGTCCCAAGTACAGCAAATTATTTTAAACAGCTTCATGTGATTCAGAGAACTCCTGCTACTTCAAATAATTTCTTGCATATATAAGACTAGTCTTCAAATCAGATGGATAGATTTTAGGTGCTCTAGTTACCAGTCCCTGTTGATAGGAACAAAACATCCAACTTTGCCAAGTATCGAGCATATTAAAAGTACCAAAGACTAAAAAAGAATAACTGTTTTTAGGTTACTCACAGACTTACAAATAAAATTATTTTGATATCATCCTCCTGACTAGCATATTTTATTAATTTAGTATTGGCATTCTAGATCCTATGAAAAATTACTTTGGAGTAGAGGAAGTCTCTTTTCTTTTTCTTTCAATTTTCTTTTTTGTAAATCTCTTGGAAATGTTATAAAACCTTCAATGAATAGTACTTTTATATTAAAAATTTGATTTTTTAAAAATGTTTTGGGGTGTGTGTGTGTGTGTGTGTGTGTGTGTCTTATCTTGCTTTGTAAGATGAAGATAAGTGCCGGGAGAGGGGTGACCAATGAGTAAAAATTGTTACATTAAGTAGTTGGAGAAGGAATCCTAAACCTTAGAATCAGCTGACTTGGTTTCAAATCTCAACTCTGATATTTCTTACCTGTATGTCTTCACAAGTCACTTCTCTTCTCCACACTTGTTTTCTTATCAGATAATCTTCAGTCCCTACTAGCTCTCATTATCTATGATTTATGGCTTCTTTTGTCTCATTAGAAATGATCATTGAGTGGGTCCTAAGAGTCAAACATTTTATCTTTTGAACTAGAATTTCAAGAAGAGATAGTTCGAATAAAAGCTTTAATAGTAGAATGAAAGTGTTTACTTTGGTTAAACATGTAGAAAAGAAAATTGCTTATCTATTAAAATCTGTTATTAGACTTATTTGTACCATATTTTATAAATTAAATTTTTAGAATAATTAAATTGAGTTTCTTTCTTTTTAGGAAACAATAATTTGGTTGGTTTCCACAAAACTGGTAATAAACTTACTTTGTCAGAGCTGTAAACAAGAGGTGACTAGAGGCTCTTGGCTCTATTATTCATCCTCTGGTCCCTTGATACCACTTTCCTCATCCAGAGGTCTCATTACTTTCTAGTTCTGATCACGAGAGTTTTAAATGTCTTATATAACTATCATCTTTCTATTTCATTGTGCTTTATAAACACTTAGGGCCAATTTGGGAATTTGTTTTGCTTTTATATTTATTTGTTATAAGTATTTTGTTTTTCTTCCCCCATCCCTCTACCCGTCCCGGGGGGATGTAGGACAGAGAAAATATAAATGCTTGATAATTGAAAAAAAATTCTATTGAATACTACTAACTGGAAAAAATGACAGTAGAAAATTATTTATTAAAGTTTATTTCCTAATTTTTAGTCTTTCTTTGTTAGAGAGTATATATAAAGATATGTGTGTATATATGTATATATCTGCTTATATATACATATATGTACTCTGCATACAGGAAATCTCATTTCCAGTTTGTATGTTTCACTGATTACAGATTTCCTTTTGCCATTCTGAAAAAAACTAAGCCAAATAACAGGTGTCTACCTTGGCTTCTGCTGGCATAAGGGATTTAATATCTGCAAATACATTGAAGCAGATTTTTTTTCCCCATTGGAGCACTGCCAATCTAAAGGTTGCCTTGAAGAGAACACTACCTCAAGGGATGAGGAGTTGTTCATTGTTACCTTTTTTGAGGGGGCTCCTCTGGGTTCATATACACATTCATTCTATATTCTAGGTATACCTGATACGTGAAAACTAAAAATGTGAAATAGATCAATTAAAGGGAAATTACATGTCTTTCAGAAAAAATTACATAGAACATCTTACACTGTATACCAAGATAAAGTCAAAATGGATACATGATTTAGACATAAAGGGTAATACCATAAGCAAATTAGGAGAGCAAGGAATTGTTTACCTGCCAGATCTATAGAGAAGGGAAGAATTTATGACCAAACAAGAGATAGAGAACATTATGAAATGCAAAATGGATGGTTTTGATTACATTAAATTGAAAAGTTTTTGCACAAACAAAGCCAGTTCAACCAAGATTAAAAGGAAAGCAGAAACCTGGGAAACAATTTTTACAGCCCGTGTCTCTGACAAAGGCCTTATTTCTAAAATATGAAGAGAACTTAGTCAAATTTATAAGAATACAAGTTATTCCCCAATTGATAAATGGTCAAAGGATGTGAACAGGCAGTTTACAGATGAAGAAATTTAAGCTATTTATAATCATATGAAAAATGCCCTGTGGGGACAGCTAAGTGGCACAGTGAATAGAGTACCAGCCCTGGAGTCAGGAGGACCTGAGTTCAAATCAGGCCTCAGACACTTGACACACTTACTAGCTGTGTGACCTTGGGCATGTCGCTTAAATCACTATTGATTAGAAAAATGCAAATTAAAACAACTCTGAGGTACCACCTCACACCTATCAGATTGGCAATTATGACAAAAAAAGAAAATGATAAATGTTGGAGAAGATGTGAGAAAATTGGAACACTAATGCACTGTTGTGAACAGGAGAGCAGTTTGGAACTGTGCCCAAAGGGCTGTAAAACTATGAATACTGTTCGATTCAGCAATACCACTATTAGGTCTATATCCCAGAGAAACCATAAAACATGGAAAAGAACCCACATGCACAAAAATATTTATAGCAGCTCTTTTTGTGGTGGCAAAAAATTGGAAACTGAGAGGATGTCCATCAATTGGGGAATGGCTGAACAAGTAGAAATGAATGGAATGGAATACTGTTGTGGTAAGAAGTGAGGAGCACGTGGATTTCAGAATAAACTTGGACAGACTTACATGAACTGATGCTGAGTGAAGTGAGCAGAACCAAGAGAACATTGTACACAGTAACAGCGACATTGTGTGTTGATTAACTCTGATAGACTTAGCTCTTCTCAGCAAAACAGTGTTCCAAGAATCTAAGGCAATTCCAAAGGATTCAAGATGGAATATGCTATCCACATCCAGAGAAAGAGCTATGGAGTCTGAATGCAGATTGAAGCACACTGTTTTCTTTTTTTGCCCCTTTCTCATGGTTTTTCTTCCATTTTGCTCTGTTTATTCTTTTACAACATGACTAATATTTTGGAAATATGTTTAATATGACTGTACATGTATAGCCTATATCAGATTACATGCCATCTTTGTGAGGGAGGAAGGAGAGAGAAAAAAATTTGGAACTCGAAATCTTATAACAGTGAATGTTGAAAACTATCTTCATATATAACTGGAAAAAATAAAATACTATTAAGGAGAAAAAATAAAATACTACTAAGGAGAAAAAAAAGAAAAAATTAATCACCAGATTCCTTTCAAATAGTGAGCTGCTTTGGTGCATGCATTAAAAACTTTTTGCGAGGTGTAGGGTTGGTTTAGAGAACTTACACTGAGAACCCCCTCTACCAATGCAGAGCAGCTTTTGCTCTTCCTCTTACAGTCTTTTTTTTTTTTTGAGGGAGGAAGGCAGGGCAATTGGGGTTAAGTGACTTGCCCAAGATCACACAGCTAGTACATGTGTCAAGTGTCTGAGGCTGGATTTGAACTCAGGTCCTCCTGACTCCAGGGCTGGTGCTATACTCACTGTGCTATCTCGCTGCCCCCAATTTACAGTCTTAGCCTGTGGCACTGAAAACTTAAGTGAGTTGGCCAATGTCATCATGTGTTAGAGGCAGGACCCCAGATTCTCTTGACTCCTAGTCCAGCTCTCTATACATAATGCAACACTGCCTATACCTTAAAAAAAATTATTTGTCTTTTAAACAGTGGTCTGCATATAACTTCCCAAAAGCCAGGGATGTTTTCATTTAATCGGATTAATTTGTTCATCAGACACTGCACGCAACATTTGAATAGCATAGTTCTGTTGATGAAAGAGTCACTTTAAAAGTTTCTACATATTTTTGTAGTTGTTTCTTTCCAACAAATGTCAGCATTCTGTTTCTGAACCTTTCACTTAGTAAAACGTGACACTTGTATTAAACATAACTTACTCATACATTTAATAAGTGTTTGTACTACTTGTGAAGCAATTATTGATACCTTGATTAACCGAACCCTATTTGTCTTTCCCAGAGAAGTAATTTCCTAGACCAGTCTTTCTGGAAATTGTCTAGTAACTGATAAGAGGAGTATTTTTCAATATATTCTGCAAAATCATTTTACAGAATGAAGCAAGAGGTTCCATGAGAAAATTCTGATGCTCGTAATATTTCCCTTCTCAAATATTAAATAAGAAATTATTATCCTTATGTCATACCTTAAGGACATAAAATATCATCGCAGTGGATACTTCCTTCAACAATCCAGATTGAAACCTTTCCATTCTTAATATAAACTGTATTATAAGAAGCTATATTCACTCTTCTTAAAATATCAGTTTTCATTATTTCTTGAAGTTCTTTCATATGGACAGGAGGAATTGGGCTTGTTCTGTTTGCTCTCAGAAAGCAGATTAAGGAACACAGAATGGAAATTCAAAGTGGTAGATTTAGATTAGATATAAAGAAAAACTTTGTAACAAAGACCAATAACAAGAGATAGAGAAATTCCTTTCAAAGTTACTGTAGACACTCTAAAATATTTGAGAGTCTATCTCCCAACACAAACCCAGGGCCTATATCAAAATAATTATGAAACACTCTTCATGTGAATAAAGTCAGATCTAAATAAATGGGAAAATATCAGTTGCTCATGGTTAGGCTGAGCTAATTTAATAAAAATGACAATTTTATCTAAATTAGTTTATTCAGTGCCATACCAGTCTGCTACCAAAAAATTATTTGACAGAGCTGTATAAAATAATAACAAAATTCATCTAGAAGAACAAGAAGTCTAGAATATCTAGGGAATTAATGCAAAGAAATGCTAGGGAAGGTGGCCTAGCCATACCAGATATTAAACTGTACTATAAAGCAGCAGTTATTAAAACTACCTGGTACTGGCTAAGAAACAGAGTGGTGGATCAGTGGAATAGGTTAGGTACACAAGAC
>CM053622.1:208862130-208889439 GCA_028646595.1 Phalanger gymnotis | reverse complement strand
GGAAATGGGGAGAAAATTTGTAATTCAAACGCCTGTGAAAATCAAAGCTGAAAACCAAACATGTCAAAAATAAATTAAAAAAAAAAGAAGTATCAAGAGAAGTTTCATTCACGCACTAAGACTGTGAACCATCTTTGTCTCAGGGCTTGATTAGGTAAATTACTCTCTTCTTTATTTGGTCTCCATAGACAGCAAAGACTACTGGCAATCTAGACTAGAGAGTTACTCCACTGCTGGTTAGGACATTCAGCAGATAAAAGGGAAGCTTACACACATGTTAGACAATACCATGGTAGTAGTATGTGTCAGCTGTCAGGAAGGAACCAGAAACTTAACTCTTTCCCTACAAATTCTGTCCTTCTGGTGGTAGGCAGAAAACCAGCTCAGTATTTAAAAAGGAACTTAAATCAAACTGAACTGAATGGCTGTGAAATCACAAACAGATTAGATTCTGGTTATTCTAAAATAGGGGATGTGACTTGGAGGAGGTTTATAGGTCTAAAAAAACTCACTGCCTCCAAAGAGGCAAGAAATAATGGTATCTCTTATACAGAGGGTTCTAGTATCCAGTCCAGCTCTGCTTTCTCTTTAGTCTGTCGCATCTGTTATGTCTGTGGCTTTGTCCTTCATCCTTAAGGACCTTTTCATGGGTATTTATGTGCTTGTCTCCTGTACTTTTCCAGGTGGTCTAATGCCATCAAAAGTCTGGCTCCAAATTTACACAAAGTTATAGAAATTAGTAAGCTGCACAGATGCTCTTGTTCAGGGTCAGGCATTCTTCTATGGTCTCAGCCAAATACCTAATCCTGGATCACAGGACTTTAAAGATAGTCTAGTCTACCTCCTGTTTCCTTTTTATAGACGAAGAAAATGAGATCTGCAAAGGGGAAGTGCCTTTTCAAGATCACATGGGTTGTAAGTAGTAGATCAAGGATCCAAACTTAGGTCCTCTGATTTCCACTCTCCCACCATCTTTTTAAAAATGGGAATGACCTCTGCCTATTTTTGTTTATGTGCTCTATAATAATGTATTCTCTCACTACATAATTATGATACCAATATAATTGTATTTGTAACAATAATGGCCTATTTTTCAAAGACAGAGATTATGCTTTTGAGCTCCCTTTCCCAGTAGGGGAAACAGATTTGCCATTCATCCCTTATTCATCTTCTTTATGTCTTTAAAACTGTTAATAGAGGTCCTCAGTGCAGTCCACCCTCTCTGCTCATTATCCCAGGTGACTCTTTCTAAGACTATCCACTTGTAGAACTCCTCCCTACACCAAGGTCAGCTCTCTAGCCACTCCACCATCCTGTCATTATGCTTTAATTTAGGTTAAAACAACCTTCCCAATATCCCCTTCTTTACTTCTTTTATTTCTACTTCATAATAGTCTTTGTAATGTTATTTGAATGAAGTCTGCCTCAAGCACTTAGCCTAATTGTAACTCCTTTATAAAGTAGGTGCTTAGCAAAGGACAGTCATCCTAAAGCCTCTTCCAGCAGTTCTCAAGCTTCTTGATGGTCTTATTATTTATTTATTTTAAACATTAATTTAAAAAAAAAATTTGAGTTCCAAGTTCTTTTCCTCCCTCTAGTCCCTCCCTCATCCATTGAGCAGGTAAGCAATATATCAGTTATATATGTGAAATCATGCAGACTATATTTCCATATTAGCCATTTTACCAAAAAAAAAAAAAGGTGAGGAAAAATAAAGTAGAAAAATTATACTTAGTGTACATTCATGGTTCATTAGTTTTTTCTCTGGAGGTGGATAGCACTTTGCATCATTGAGTCCTTCAGAATTGTATTGGAACATTGTATTAATCCGAGTAGCTAAGTCTTTCAGAGTTGATCATCATTGCAGTCTTGCTGTTACTGTGCACAATGTTCTTTTTCCTTGTTCTGCTCACTTTACTTTGCTTCAGCTCATATAAGTCGTCCCAGGATTTTCTGAAACCATTTCCCTTGTCATGTTTTATAGCACGATGGTATTCCATCACAATATACCATAGCTTGTTTATCCATTCCCCAATTCTTGGGCATCCCTAAATTTCCAATTCTTTGCCACCACAAAAAGAGCTACTATAAATATTTTTGTACATCTAGGTCCTTTTCCTTTTCCTTTGATCTCTTTGGGATACAGACCTGGTAGTACTTTTACTTGATTAGAGAGTATGAACAGTTTTATAGCCTTCTGGACATAGTTCTAAATTGTTTTGCAGAATGGTTGGACCAGTTCACAACTCCACCAGCGGTGCATTAGTATCCCTCTCCTCCAGCATTTCTCATTCTTCTTTTCTGTTATGTTGTCTAATCTGATCCTTTAAAAATTATTGAAGCCCCCAAAGAACTTTTGTTTGTGAGTGTTATTTTTATAGATATTTACTATGTTGGAAATTAAAACTAATAAATTTTTTAGATATTTGTGAATTCATTGAAAAATAACAATGATAAACCCATACGCTAACATAAACAACCTAATTTTAATGAAAATAACATTTTCCAAAACAAAAATAATTTAATGAAAAAAAGTAGAAGTATTTTACATAATTTCACAAATCTTTTTCATGTCTAATTCAACAGAAAACAGCTGAAATTCTCATTTCCACTTCAGCATTCAGTCTGTTGGGATACATTATTTTGGTTGAAGTACATAAAGAAAATCCAACCTCACATAAAGATGCAGTTGTAAAAGGGAAGGGTTTCTTAATAAGCAAATAACATCTAAGTGTTATTCTGAAAATAGATTTGACATGGAGTACCCCCTGAAATGTTCTCTGGTAACGCTAGACATCTCACTTTGAGAACTGCTGACCTATTCACTTAACGGTCTGACTTTCAAACTTGCTGTGGAGGGTGTTGGTCTCTATTAAGAGGCCATAGGGTAAAGTAACTAAAAAAACCCCAAACATATTGCAAGTCAAAAGGAAAATATTCTAAAAAAGGGAAAAAATGTACTTTGTTATTAGGCACTTGTAAACACTTGTCAGTGCTATGAATTTTAACTGGGAGTATGACATTATAATTGTAAGCTTTTGCTTTTAATGCAGTAATAGTAATGAATTAAGCACTGGTAATAAATTTGTTACATTGCTCCATTCCTAAGATTAACTTGATATTAGAATAATGGGACAAATACTAGATCCTATTCATTATTCACCAAGCCAACTTAAGAAAAATACTTTTAGATATAGATAGATAGATAGATAGATAGATAGATAGATAGATAGAATGCCATGTTGTACTAAATGGACAAATCATTATTAGTCACCAGTCATAAAAGCCCAGTTATAAAATAGAACTGCCAGAAAGAGTAGATATTGATTCCTTTATCAGCTTCAAATTACCAAAATGTACCCTCCCTTTTGTTTCCCTTTCTATTTCCATTACCTAGGAATTTGGGACTAAATTACTCTGATGCTTTCTCATTGCTTAGAGAGTTCTTGAAAGCTATGCCCAGTGGCTTATAAAGTCTGGTATGTCCTGTCAACCTGAAATGACAAAAAGCAAACCAAACAATGGACTGTATACTTCTTGTCAGAGGTCTAAACCAACTTTTTTTTAAGACCTATCACTGGAGGTAATAGGTGATGAATTTTTTCAGCACCTACAGTTCGTAAGTATCCATGAGATACAGAGAGGTTGTAATCTATATTGCTAGAGGGCATCCCCACTTATGAAATCACTGATAAACTGCAGTACAGAATATGATTAATAAAAACTTTGAACTCATGATTCTAGAAATCTGATTTGTTTTCTAAATGATATATAAAAAATTTTAATGCAACCAAGCACTTAGTTATTATTATAGCAAAGTCTTGAAGTATGCCTGAGGTCAACATGTGTCCCAAATTACATAGGGTATGCTTACAAAAGGAACCCCAAACCAAAGTCTAATGCACCTTTTAAAGTTTTTAACTTATGTAACATACACATGCATGCATGCACACATAACTAGAGTGACTCTTGGCTAATCTTGGTTTGCATAAATTTCTTTAGATCTCATATCGTCTATTCTTAAGCCTCTAGCTCTAGTTTATTCACAAGCAACTAGAGCTCCCCAGTCCATATTAGCCAATTAATATTTTTAATTGATATATTTTAACATAACAGATACTTGCCAATGAATACCCCCAAACCAAAAAGCAACTACTGTTCCAAAACAGCTAGTTTATGCATTTTAAACAGACAATAAAGACACTGATATAACTTTGATAGTACAGTATAAACATGGTGTTAGCAACATTTTTTCCTCTCCATGTTGACTTTACTTACCTTTTTTATTTTCCCTTATTTTTCTTTGCTCTATGTCAGCTTCATATAAGTTTTCCCATATTTCTCTGAATTTTTCATGTTATTCCAAGTATTAGGTACTTACTCTGTTTCCATATTTTTATATGTGGATTTAGATATATAGATATTTTGGTATAGGCCTGGGCTTTCATCAGTACATGAAGCTCCTATGTGGAAAACTCCTTCCACCAAAGCAGACTTACTGTTTTAAGAGAGTTGCCCAGGGCCCTGAAAGTTTAGATGACTTGTCCATAGTCTCACAGCTAGCTGCTGTCAGACTTAGTACTTGAACCCTAGTGTTTGTGACTCCAAGGTCAGATTTCTCTCAGCTACCTCCTTTTAAAAAGGATGCTACTCTGATGACAGTGACACAACAGAGATAGTTGACACAAAGCAAAAAATGACCAGCCAGTATTTGAAATTTTTTAAGACAAAAGGAGGAGCCTTAGTTTTCAGGGGGAAGGGCTTCTTCAAAGTCCTTAATTCAATTTAGCAGCCTTTTATTAAGTGCCTACTGTGTGTCACACACTATGTAGTTGCTGGGGATACAAACACAAAGAATACAATTGTTCTCGCCTTTAAAATAGCAGCTTATTAGTTATTCTGGGTCAGTAGTTAAAAGAAAAAGAACTAGCGTAAAGGAGAGAAACATTTAAGTAAATTATGCAGGCCACCTCTCATACTTCCAGGCATAATGGATGGTTCTGTATGTCTGTTGCAACTCTTGGCTTTTGGGGTATAGAGAAAGTTGTATGATAGTCAACCTTACAGTAGAGCCAAGATGACGGCTTGAAAACAGAGACTTACTTAAGCTCTCCCCCAAATCCCTCCAAACACCTGTAAAAAATGACTCTAAACAAATTCTAGAGCTACAGAACCCATGAAATAACAGAGGGAAACAAGTCACCAGCCCAAGACAGCCTGGATGGTCACTGGGAAGGGTCTGTTGCACCTTGCTAAGAGCAGAGCACAGCCCAACGTGGGCTTTACCAGGACAGACCAGGCTAGAGTAGACCAGGCGGAGCAGGTCTCAGGGCCCTGAATCACTGAGCTGTGGCAGTTACCAGACTTCTCAACCCACAAATGCCAAAGACAGCTGAGCAGGTCAGTGGGAAAACTGTTGGACCTGGGTAAGAGAAGTGCATGGTCCAGCCACAGCCCCAGGGTGGCAGAAGTGGCTACAGTGATAGTGGAAGCGGCAGTAGCAGCAGCAGGAGCAGTGGCAGCTGCTTCTGGAGCCCCTGGCCCAAATGGTGGGGGGGGAACGGGGAGAGGAGAATCAAGCGGCTGATCAGAGTGGGAGTGCAGAGATTGTTTTGCTGGCACTGAGCCAAGGTTCTCTTGCTTTGCCCTGCTTGGATCTGTGTAGTGGTTCTTGGGGGAGGAGGAGCACTGGTGTGGCAGAATGTTGTGGTGGCTATGGAAGTAGAGTCCTCCTGGTGGTTACACAGCAGAAAGGAGTGCCTGCACTCACAGACTAGAGCACAGGCCAGGCCAGGAGAGGAGCATCATACCACCACAGAGTAGAAGTAACTCTGAAAACAGCAGTGCAAAACCCCTGAAGCTTGGGACAAAGCACTCTCCACTCAGAAAGCAGTCATACTCTGACAAAGAGCTCAAAAGTCAAGTAATTGGCTGGGAAAATGAACAAGTAGCATAAAAGGACTCAGACTATAGAAACTTTATTTGGTGACAAAGATCAAAAAATATAGCCAGAAGAAGTTAACCAAGTCAAATAGCCTACATCAAAAGCCTCCAAGAAAAATATGAATTGGGCTCAGGCCATGGAAGAGCTCAAAAAGGATTTAGAAAAGCAAATAAGAGAAGTAGAGGAAAAATTGGGAAGAGAAATGAGAGTGATGCAAGAAAATCATGAAAAACAAGTCAATGACCTGCTAAAGGAGACCCCAAAAAATACTGAAGAAAATAGCACCTTAAGAAATAGACTAACTCAAATGGCAAAAGAGCTCCAAAAAGCCAATGAGGAGAAGAATGCCTTAAAAAGGCCAAATGGTAAAGGAGGTCCAAAAGACCACTGAAGAGAATACTGTCTTAAAAATTAGAATGGAACAAGTGGAAGCTAGTGATTTTATGAGAAATCAAGTAATTATAAAACAGAGCCAAAAGAACGAAAAAATGGAAAGCAATGTGAAATATCTCATTGGAAAAACCGCTGACCTAGAGAATAGATCCAAGGAGAAATAATTTAAAAATTGTTGGACTACCTGAAAGCCATGATCAAAAAAAGAGCCTAGACATCATTTTTCCAGAAATTATCAAGGAAAACCACCCTGATATTCTAGAACCAGAGGGTAAAAGAGAAATTCAAAAAGAGAGTTGTATTCTTTTTGGTTCATTATGTAAGGAGAAACCCTGAATAGAGAAAGGAGTGGTCCATTTATTACAGTGGAATTTGAGAATTTTCAAATGACTTCTAAATAAGAATGTTTAACAAATTATGGGATTGAACAATTTAATTTCTATAGTGTATTTTCCCTTCTGTATTTGTTTCAAGTATAGTTTTTGGAAGTGTAATGTACAGTAATTTCAGCAAGACTGTGGTTAATAAAGACTATGAACTCATGATTCCAGAAAGTTTAGGTTTTACAAGTGACTACTTAATATTACCATTTAGCTATTATTATAGGAAGCTCTTATGTTTCTTTTTAATCCTCATTATTTCTCTAATTGTTGGCCAGAAGCTTCTTTTAGCAGTTATTTTTTAGTAGATATTTTAGGCTTCCTGGTTGGATAGACTGGTCCAATAGACACTTGTTGTGTGACCCTGAGTGAGTCACTTAACCCCCATTTGCCTCAATTCCTCACCTGTAAAACGAGGACACATTGGAGAAGGAAATGGCCAGCCCATTTCAGTATCTTTGCTAATAAAACTCCAAATGGGGTCACAAAGAGTCATACAGGACTAAACAAGAAAAATATACAGGAAACTGTGTTAAGTGCTTTACAAATACTTTCTCATTTGAACGTCACTACAACCCTGCAAAGTAAGTGCTATTATTATCCGCATTTTACAGTTGAGGAAATTGAGAGAAACAGAAGTTAAGTGACTTGCCCAGAGTCACATAGCTGATAAGTGTCTGGGGTTAGATTTAAACTCCAGTCTTTTGACTCCAGGACCAGATCTCTATCTACTGCACCACCT
This sequence comes from Phalanger gymnotis, assembly GCA_028646595.1. Classification (NCBI taxonomy): domain Eukaryota; kingdom Metazoa; phylum Chordata; class Mammalia; order Diprotodontia; family Phalangeridae; genus Phalanger; species Phalanger gymnotis. The sequence goes on along the minus strand of CM053622.1, from coordinate 208,881,980 downwards.
GGCTGCCTCATTATGAACTAAACTAGTTGGATGTTTATCTTTTAAATATTGGCTGTTGAGGGGATCCTGTAACCTCCTGAAATCTATTTCCACTTGTACTTTCCTTAAGGGTGAATATGATAAGGGCTTTAAGATGGAGAGAGAGATTGGGTGTCCTCTAGTCCAACTCCTTTGTTTTTCAGATGGGGAAACTGAGTCAAAGAGAGGTTAAATGACTTGCCTAAAGTCATGTCTTCTGATTTCAGATCTAGTAGTCTTTCTAAAACTCATGGTATACTTATACTTTATACTTTAGATATTATTATTAAGATATCCTTTTGCCTTTTTTTAAAACAGGAAAATAATATGGAAGTAAATTTTTTAGTGAATATAAGTTGTGTAACCATAAAGAATTAACATCCTATGTGCATAGTTTTGCCTTGTTTAACATTACTTGACAAAGGCATCATTAATATATTATGTCCAAATCCTTCTGTAACATAGCAAAGCCCCATTATAATGTCATCTGGCCAGCTGCCGAAGACAAGAAAGAGGATCTAAAATGAACTCTAATTTAGTGTTCTCTCCTTTGAAGATCAGTTGGCTTTCTGTTCCCTTTATAACGCTCTTCCTGTGGAGGTGCCTGTTGTGTTGTTCCAGCAGACTCATATTTCAGCCTCATAGAAAGAGAAAAACTAAGTCTGTATCCTGAGCTGCCTTTTCTTCTCTCTGTAGTCTCTCTTGATGATCTCATGCTCTCCTATGGGTTTAATTATCTTTACGCAGAAGAGTGCACGCGCACGCGTGTGTGTGTGTGTGTGTGTGTGTGTGTGTGTGTGTGTGTGTGTGTATGTGTACACACATATGCATGCCCAGGATGTCCTAGAAGTCGTAGTGAAATTTTTAGATTTTATATTTGATGGGCATGTGCATGCTGGCTAGGCCATCCAAACTGTAGCCCAAATTCACTGTGTCCAGAATAGCACGCAATCAGTCCATGCTTTCTTTAAGTGTCATGTTATGTGCCAGATACTGTGCTGGGTGCTAGGGGAAAAAAGACAAAGAAGGAAGGGGAAGATAACCTGAAGTATTTAGTTATGCAGAAAATATATACAGTTACATACAAGATAATTTTCGGTGGGGGAAGGAACTAGCAGTTAGTGGGTTCAGGAAACAATTCACATGGGACAGAGATTCTTAGTTTTTTTGTGTCTTGTACTTCGTTGGCAGTCTAATGAAATTTATGGACCTCCTCGTGTTTTTAAATGCATAAAATAAAATACATAGGAATATACAGGAAACCAAGAAGAAGGCAGTAAACTAAGTCTTAAAGGAAACTAGAGATTTAAGAAGTAGAAATGAGAAGAGGATACCTTTTGGCATAGGAGGATAGATAACCAATATAAAAGGCACAAAGTAGAAAGGAGTATTGCTTTTGAGGAACTGTAGAAAGACCAGTTTAACTGGACTACAGAATGTGTGGACAGGAGTAATGTATAATATTGCTGGAAAGGTAGATTCCAGGGTCAGAGTCTAAAAGGCTTTAAATGACAAACTAATGAGGCTATATTTGATTTTAGAGGTAATTGAAACTAGCTATTGGAGCTTATTTAGTAGAGTAGTGACGTGGTCAGAGTTTTGGTAACTGGGGAGGATAAATGAGAAAGAAGAGAGACTTAAGTCAGGAAGAAAAATTAGAAAACTTTTTTTTTTTTTGCAGTACAGGCAAGTGATGATGAAAGCATGAACAAGGAGGGTGGTATATAAGTAAAAGAAGATTTGTTTATTTAACAAATAAAATAGGTGTTGATAAAATGACAGGATTTGGCAAATGATTAGGTAAGAGAGAATGAGGAGCCAAGGAGGACACTCAGGTTTCTAACGTTGGTTGACTGGGAGGTTGATGGTACCTTGACAAAAATAGTGAAATCAGAGAGAAATCAGGAATTTGGGGGCAAAAGTGAATGAATTAATATTTATTAAGTGCTTACTATGTGTCAAGCACTGTGCTAAGTGTTGAGTATAGAAATGCAAGCAAGCAAGGTAGATCTTGCCTTCAGGTAGTTATTAGAAGAAGACAACACGCTGACAAGTCATGACCTGCACCAAGTGTTTTGGACAGGAAATTCAGAGAAATTGAGATAGGAGTCATAGGGCAATTGATTGACACGTCCTTTTCAGTTATGGTGGTATTGGTTTGGAATTGGAAGATGTATTGGGCTTGAAGTTGAGGGCTTGGGAAGAAGATATGGAGTAGATAGATAGTGGGGAGAAAATGTCATCCCTGCAAGATACAGTGATTGCTCACCAGTCCAAAGGCCCATGGTGAGAGCTGGAGTTCCAGGTCAGTGGTAGAAATTTGAGGACAGCTGATAAGGCACAAAGATGACTAGCAAATGACATGGCAGGTCTGAGCCTGAGCAAGATAAAATAAATAATAACTTGTATTTTAGACCAGTTGAATTTGAGGTACCTATAGGATATCTGGTGTGAAATGTTCAATAGGCAGTTTGTAATACTCATAGAAGTGACCCCTATAGGTCATCTAGGTCACCCCCTCTTTTTCCAGCTGGAATAACTGAGGCTCAGAAACATTAAGTGACTTTTCCATGGTGATGACCCCAGTTACAAATGACAAAGAAGGGATTCAAATCCAGGTCTTCTGACTCTAAATCCAGAATTCTTTCCTGTTCACCATGCTGTTTTCCTCCAGACTCACCTTTACTTGAGATTCTCCATATCTGTTGAAGTGTTACAGTTTTCATCACCAAGGGTTTATAATCAGAGTCATTTTTGACTTTTTTTTTACCCCACCTCCTTCCTATATCCAATCAGTTGCCAGTATTGATTACTAATTAATTTTAATTACATTATTGCCTGGTTTAATGAAACTTATTCCTATTTCTGCCCTGCAGAAGTAAGAAAATGCCCCCATCAAAACTGCACTGTGAAATAAGTGTCAAAGGTTTGTGACATAGGTCTAGAAAAAAATGTTGACACTAACTGCATTTAAAAACAAGTTCAAAGGCATGATAAAAATACAAGGACAATCAATATCATAATGCATTTTAGAAGAGATTGAGAATAGGATGCTGCTCCTCCTCTGTCTACCCACCTTTCTACTTCTCATCTGGTGTATTGTAACTAGCTCTTTGTCCTCTTTTGTCTCCCATCTCTCCATTCCCTAATCCATCCTCCAAACAGCTGTCAAAATAATCTTCCTAAGAGTGACTTTATCACTCCTGTGGTCAGAAACCTGCAGTGATTCTTCATTGTTTCATGAATAAAAATACAAACTATTTGTGTTCTTTACAATGCCAGCATTTAAGGTCTTCCCCAGTTTGGCTTCTGTTTTCCTATTTTCTTATTACTCCCTGTGTGTGTGTGTGTGTGTGTGTGTATGGATGTGTATATATGTATATACACACATATACATATATATATATACACACACATATATGTATATATATCTTGTATTCTAGCCAAACTAGACTACTGTTACCTAAATTTGACATTCCATCTCCTGTTTCTTCGTAAAAACCATCCTCCATGGCTAGAATGAACCTTATCTTAGCCTTTCAAAATGCTTCTCTTTCTTCAAGTCTCAATACAAGTGTTTCCTGCTCTATGAAGCCTTCCCTGATCTTCCCAACTCAGAGTGTTGTTAGCTGCTTCAGATTACCTAGAATTTATTTTACATGCCAGGTGGGGGGATGAAAGGCATACTGGGGGGAGAGTTAGGCATATTCTATCCCCCAAGCCCCAACAGAGCAATTATTTTATTTCCAAAGAAAAGAAGTGACCTTTTAATTAAGTAATTTCTTATGTTACTTTAAAATCTACGTAATGTCATTTCAAACACTGAAGTTTTATTGAGACCTCATTTTATTTCTTGACCAGTATATTTTAATACTGTGAAATACGTTGCATAGAGAACTAGCTTCAGAGTCAGGAAGGCATGGCTTCAAGTCCCTAGACTAACTTCTCCTGGCTCTGTGACCCTGGCAAGTGAATTCTGCAAGGTTTTTCTTTTAAAGAAGGCATTTACATCCTAAAATGTGACTTTTAAAAACTATTGACAAAAGGAGGTCAATGATTCAAGCAGTTCTCTGTAACTGTAAATTGTGAAACAATTGCTAATCTGAATTGATAGACGGAGTTTCCTCTGTGCGGAGCTCCATAAAATACTGAAATCACAGACACAAACAAAAGGAAGATTTTCATGCCAGTAAATAAAAGTAATAACAAATATAAGCAAGACGCTTTTTAAAGCAGTGTTGTACTTAAGTACTTCAGAGATCCAAGATTTTGTTAGTGTAGGTATCATTCACACATTATCTTAACTCCTTTAAGCCCTCAGTAGCATTTTGAAATAGGTGGTGTTTTTTTTTTAAGGATGCTTGCTTATTTTCCCTTTAATACACAAATTCCCTCAATGTTGAACACAGAATGTTGTATATAATAAATGCTTATAAGTATGGAATGAATGTACTAATTCACAAACAAATGAAAATTATTGGAGAAAGGTGGGAAGAGTGTCCCTCTTTTAGAAAACAGAGTAAGGAGGCCCTCTGAGATGCTTAAATCTAGATGCTAGAGGGAATATTCTTTGTTCTATGCCTTCCTGAGAGTATAAATGTTATGGGTCACAGAAACTCCAGGGTCATTAATGAATTAAAAAAACCCCCAGAAACCTGTAGTCAGATAAAGATTTTATTTTGTGAGTGGGGAAAAAAGCTATTATTATTTTATCATGAAACCTTTTTCTTTCACCCCAAAAAGGAATTCAAAGATTATGCTGCTTTTATGGAATTTTTTTTTAACATTTTCACGTTGTTTAGGAATTTTAGTGGGAGAGGTTTTTCTTTTAAGGAAGTCATTTAAATCCTAGAATTTGCCTTTTTAAAATTACTGCAAAAATGAAGTCACCAGATATGGTAAATTATAGTCTGTTGTGTTGTTATTGTTGGTTTCGGTTTTTTTTTTTGGAGGGGGGAAGGCAGGGCAATTGGGGTTGAGACTTGCCCAAGGTCACACAGCTAAGTAAGTGTGTGGAGTGTCTGAGGTGAAATTTGAACTCAGTGCTCTACTCACTGCAGCACCTAGCTGCCCGGTTTTAACATACTAGCTGTTGAGTGACTCTTGTTTCTACTTAAAACAGTAAAAGATAAAGTGGCTGCTAATTTGATAGATAACACATGGATCAGGAAATCTTTGTGTATTTTCCTTTAAAAAAAATCAAATACCTTATACGTTCTTTTATTTAATAACACTTTGATAAAAAGTCTTTTAAAAATGATTGTAGTTTATAAAAGCATCCATGTAAATAAATATATGTATCCTTGCACATTTTACATTTATATGTAGATGTATGTGTGTATCTACTATTTGAATATGTGCTAATATGTGAGTGAAAATGGGGTAATTACTTCCAAGTAATTTTGATTGGTGTTGACCATATTTCTCCAAGTGTTAAATTAACCCTCTGGAGTAAATTGTATATAATACATTTGTTTGACGATGGGAAGACTAAGCTAAAAGAAATTACAAAGCTAGTCACTGTCCTATGATCCCTATTCCTGATGCTCCCTATTCATTATGGGATTTTTGTGAACAGAAATTGTGTTATGCCTAATAAAAACAAGTAAACAAGCAAGATTAAAGAAAACTAATTAGCGAATTCTCAAGGAAGCTTAGAACAGCAGTGGAAAGAGCATAGTATTTGGGTTCAAATCTTAACATCATTTTCATTATGTGTAAAAATGCCTTCATGTTAGGGGACTTCAACATATATTCACTGAAGCATCTTCAACTTAGTCGTTGAACATGACCTACTCCTCCATCCCACTTAGCCACACCTAAGGTCGTACCCTTGATCTTGCTATCACCTTCACATGCATCACTTCCATATTCGTGAACTCTGAAATTCCCTGATCTCATCACAATCTGTGATCTCCCTCTGCTTTTCAACCCCAAGCCCTGTTCTTTGCTTACAATATGACCTCCAATCTCTTGACCCCTTGGTTCTTTACTAGTTCTTTCACATCTGTTCTAGCTATATTCTCTTCTCTTTCCCATCTTGACCCAGATGTGAACCAGTACAACTCTATGCCATCTTCTTGTCCTGATTCCCTGATACCCTTTTCATTTGGCCAATCTTGCCATGCCAAGCCTCAATGTTAGGTCACTCCTATTACCCACTGCCTTTCACTCCTACCTACATCCTGCTGAACAAAGCTGGAAAAAATCACAAAACCATGCTGACTTGGTCCACTGAAAATTTGTTTTATGACTTCACTTGGGCCCTCACTGCTACAAGACAGTATTTTTATATCTCCCACATTAAGTCACTATTCCACTCTTTACAGTGGCTCTTCCAAACCTTTTCATTCTTCCTCAAATCTCTCATTTGTCCCTCTTCCCTGACCCTCTCATTTGAGAACTTTGCCTTATATTTTACTGAAAATATTAAAACCATTCTCCAAGAACTCCCTCTTCTCCCTTCTTCTCCCATCACTCAGATGCTTTCTGCCATTATCTCTTTCTTTACTCTTATCTCACATAATAAGATGGTCCTTTTTCCTGTCAGGGCAAACTCTTCTTCATGCACTCGTGATCTCATTCCATCCCATCTACTCTAGCAGATTTCCCCCTCTGTCATCCCAGTTCTCTCACTATCAATTTTTTTTCTTTTCTTCCGGATGCCCACAAACATGCCCATGTCTCCCTCATCTTCAAAAAAACCCCTCACTTGGTCTGTCCATCTCCTAACTATCATCTAATATTTTTCCTCCCTTTTTGACTAAACTCTTTGAGAAGGCTGTTTATAATAGGTGTTTCTACTTCCTTTCATCTCACTCTCTTCTTATCTCTTTAAAGCATGCCTTCCAACTTCATTATTCAACCAAAATTGATTCTCTTCTTAATCACCAAATCTAATGACCTTTTTTTCAATCCTCCTCATTCTTGACTGCTCTGCAGCCTATGACCATGTCATTTACACTCTTTTCCTTGATATATTCTTCTCTCTAGCTTTTCATTACACAATACTCTTCCCTGTTTCTCCTCCTAACTACCTACCTGACCATTCTTCCTTAGTCTCCTTCACTGGATCTGTATTCAAATCATATATACTAACCATGGCTGTCCCAAAGGGCTTTCTTTATCTTGGCCTCTTTTCTCTTCTCTCTCTATACTGTTTCATTTTATTTTTTTTCATCAGTATTCATGAATTCATCATCATTTCAATGCTAACAATATTTGAATCTTCTTTTCCAGCCCTAACCTCTTTTTCAACAACCTCCAGTCTTATCTCCAGTTGCTGTATTAGACATTTCAAACTAGATGTCTCACTGACATCTTAAACTCAACATGTCTAAAATGAACTCATTATATTTCTACCTAAACCCTCCCCTCGTCCTAACTTTTCTGTTACTGTAGAGGATAACACCATTCTCCTAGTTCCCCAGGCTTGCAACCTAGGTATTATCCTCAGCTCCTCACTGTCTCATCCCCTACATGTATCTCTGGCCAAGACCTGTCTATTTTACCTTTGTCACATCTCATAAATATATCCTCTTCTCTCCGACACTTCCACTAACCCAGTGCAAGTACTTAACACCTCTATTCTAGACTATTGCAATAGCCTTCTGTTTGGTCTCCCCACCTCAAGTCTTTCCCCACTCCAGTCCATTCTCCATTCAGCTGTCAGAGGGATCTTCATAAAGCATAAGTCTGACCATTTCATTCCCCTATTAAACAAACTCCAGTGGTTTCCTGTTACCTCCGGGATCGGATATAAAATGGTGTTCAAAGCTCTTCATAACCTGTCTACTGCCTACCTTTCCAGTTTTCTTAAACCTTACACTCTTCCATGTGTACTCTGCAATCCAGTGACTCTGGCTTCCCTGTTTTCCTCACGTATGACCCTCCATCTCCCAACTCTGTATTTTCATTGATTTTCTTCCCATACCTAGAACTCTTTCCCTACTCATATGCACCTCCTGGTTTCCTTGGCTTTCAAATCTCAGCTTACGTTATACCTTCTGTAAGAAGCCTTTCTCAGTCTTTCTTAATCTTAATACCTTCTCTTTAAGGCTACCCCCAATTTATCCTTTATATATTTCTTGTTTGTACCCCACTAGACTGTAAGCTCCTTGAAGACAGGAATGATTTCTTACTTAATACAATGCCTGGAACATAAAAATTACTTAATAAATGCTTGTTGACGTGAATACCTCTGATCCCTACTATCTTATGTAATCTTTGGCAAAGCACAACTTCTCTGGGCCTGTTTTCTTATATATAAATTATGGGGTTGAACTAGATGGCTTCTGAAGTCTCTTTCAGTTCTACATCTGTGATTCTTTGATCACATGAATTCTATGTGCTCGGGAATAGTTCACATGGAATCAAAAAGGATTTAGAGTGGGAAGAGATCTTAGAGATGCTCCAGTCTTGCCTCTTAATTTTACAGATGAGGAAACTAAGATTCAAAGAAGTGATTCATCTGAGGTCACACTGGAACAGAGCCATTACTCATACCTGTGCCCTCTGACTTCAGATCCATTGCCTTCCTCTTCCTTTCTTCTATAGTAGAGTGGTATTAAATATCCAAGGAAGGAGAAATCAATTGTGGCTGCTATGGGAAAGAAGACCAAGGAAACTTATAGTTGACATGGCCTCCAAGGTAGAAGAAGAAAAGGAAAGGGGTAGAAAAAATGTTCTGTTCCTAAACCATAAGTCTGACCATGCTATCCTCCGATCAAGAAGTCCCAGTGGTTTTCTGTGACTAGCAGACTATCCTTCCAAACTGATTATACATTATTCCTCTTATGTGATGTATATTCCAGTCTACCCAATAGATTGCCCTCTCCAGTACTGAATATGCTGCTTTTCATTCTCCTTCCCTGACAACACATTGGACCAGGAAAATACCAAGGTGCACATATGTACTCCTTCCTTCTCCCTGACACTTCTGGACTCTCCTTCTGCTGTTATAGCTTGAGAGGTTCACTCTTTCCAGATATATCAGCTAATTACTCTCACTCCTCTCTAGACTGAACTCTAGTCTTTGTTTCTTGTGCACCAGAAGCCCTTTCATCCTGGAAGCTCACTACAGCCCTGGAATTTACACATTAGAAGATTTCCTCTGCCCCTTTAGCTTTTCCCTCTAATTAGACAGCTCCTTTCAAAACCGCTTTTGAAGGAGGATGCCTAGGTCAACCATGTCTCCTTCTCCAGGCTGTACTCTATGTCAGCAGGTTTGACTAATTGCTTTTTTGAGAAAAATAAAAGCTATGCATCATAAGTTCCTTCTCCCTGTCCAATATGTTAAATTCCCTGGACAGTATACTACATTCTTGTTTTCTGTGCTTTAGTGTCTGATGAAGAGGTCTTTTTTTCATCACAAGGCCAGTCACTCTGCTTGTGCCCTGATCGCCTACTTTTCTGCCTCCTCTAGCAGCTTCCTCCTTCAGCCTTCTTCTTCTATTCTTTAAGCTTTCCCTAACTACCACTTACAAATACATCCACATCTCCCCCATCCTTAAAAAAAAACCTTAACTTCTGTCCCCTCAAGATATTTTCCTAAATTTCTCTTCTTTTTTGTAGCCAACCTTCTATTAAAAGCCTTCCACTCTAGTTACCACCATTTCATCTCCTCCTCCACATCCCAGTCCAATCTGGTTTCTGACATCATGACTTAGCTAAAACTGCTCTCTCCAGAGTTGCCATAACAATCTCTTACCTGCCCGATATGATTATCTTTCCTCATAGTTTTTTTTAAATATACATTAATTTATTTATTATTCAACATCCACTTTTATAAGATTCTGAGTTCCAAATTTTTTTCTCCCTCCCCTCCCCTCTTCACTTCCCTCCCTCTCCTCTCGCCTCCTCAAGACAGCAAGCAATCTGATGTAGGCTATACATGCACAGTCACATTAAACATATTTCCACATTAGTCATGTTGTGAAAGAAGAATCAGAACAAAAGGGAAAAACCATGAGGAAGGAGAGAGAGAGAGAGAGAGAGAGAGAGAGAGAGAGAGAGAGAAAGAGAAAGAGAGAGAGAACAATAAACTTTGATCTGCCTTCAGACTCCGTGGTTCTTTCTCTGGATATGGATAGCATTTTCCATAATGAGTCTTTTGGAATTGTCTTAGATCATTGTATTGCTGAAAAGTTTTCTCATATTTCTATAGTACTTTTGAACACATGTCTTCTTCCTGGATAATTTCTTCTCCCTGGGTTTTTGTGACACTGATCTCTTACCTTTCTGATTGTTCTTTGTCTACTTTGTGGGACCAGTCAATTGATCAGTCAGTGTTTATTAAGTGCCTACTATGTGCCAAACACTGTGCTGAATGCTAGTGTTGCAAAAAGAGGCAAAAGACAATCTCTGGCCTCAAGGAGCTTACGGCTTCCCCTTTAGGGGAAGACAACAAGCAAATAAATACGGACAAAGCAAGCTACGTACATGGGATAAATAGGAAATAATTAACAGAAGGAAGATGCTAGAGTTAAGAGGGGTTGTGGAAGTCTTGTGGTAGAAGGTGAGTTTTTATTTGGGACTTAAAGGAAGCCAGTTTGGTCAGTAGTTGGAGCAGAGGAGGAAGGGAATTCCAGGCTCAGGAGATAGGTAGAGAAGATGCCCAGAGCTGAGAGGTGGAATGTCTTGTCGTGGAACGTGCAGGAGGCCAGCGTCGCTGAATGGAAGAATGCACGTCAGAGAGTAAAGTACAAGAACACTGGAAGGGCAGGAGGGTGGCCAGATGATGAAGTTTTGAATGCCAGACAGCATTTTGTATTTGCTCTCGGAGGCAGTAGAAAGCACTGAAGCTTATTAAGGGAGAGAAGGTGACATGGTTGGACTTGCACTTTAGGAAAATCCCTTTGGTGACTGAATGAAGGATAGATTGGAGTGAGGAGAGACTTGAGGCAGGCTGACCCACCGGCAGCTGTTATAATAATCAAGAGATGTTGCAAAGGTGAAATTAACAGGCCTTGATAAAAGCCTGACTGAGGGGGGTACCCACTCCGTAGTCATGGATATTCCCCAAAACTATTCTGGGTCTTCTGTTCTATCCTTCCTCAGTAATTGTTTCTACCTCCCTTTGGTTCGGTTTTCATCTCTACAAGTATGGCTTTGTAGCTCCAGCCCCTATCACCAATTGTTTATTAGCCTTTGTCACTGGATGCACTGTAGATATCTCAGATTCCACATATCCACAATAGAACTCATTATTCCTCTCCCCTCCCCTCAGAGCCACCCTATCTCCAGACAGCTCTGTTTTTGCTGAGATAGTAGACATAATTTGATCATTTTACTCACCTGCCCAAGAACCTTGAATGCCTCTAGGATAAAATGCAGACTTCTTAGATTGACTTTCCATAATCTGGTTCTAGCCAACTTTTCTAGGCTTATTATACATGACTTTGCTTCCCGTACTCTACATTTCATTCAGTTCTGCACTCCGTCTCTTGCCTCTGAGCCTTTGAACAGGCTGCCTTTGATGCCTCCTCTTAGAGCCTCAAGCCTCCTGGAAGACTCCATTTCTGGGCCACCTCTTACGGAGTTCCTGCTTTTGTGATCCTGCGAATCATCAGGATCTAATTTTTAGTATTTAACAGCCTTCTTCTCTGATTATTGGTATAGATTTATCTGTTTACATCTCTCGTCTCCTCAAGAGAATGTCATCTCCTTGAGGATGAGCCTTTTTTTTTGGTTTTGTAACTCTAATACTTAACACCATGCACATCATAAGCTCTTAATAAATACTTCTTAGGATACATTGGAATGAATCACTTAGAGGTCTACAAGTGGAGACTAGATGACCACTTCTAGATGTTCAAAAAATTACTTTTCATGAAGAAATTGGATTAAATGACCTCAGATCTCTCGAAGCTCTGAGCTTCTGTGATTCTGTGAATGTTTCAAAGCCCAATGATTTTTAAAGCCATATTCAAAACTGCCCCAAACCAAAACGTATTTAAGATCATATAAATCCAAAGATACCTGAAGAAATTAGAGGGTCTCTTTCTTTGTCGTCTTTTCTCTGATGTTTCTAATGCCAATCAGCCATTTTCATTTTACAAACTAAACTGACTAGGGCTTGAGGTGGATTTTTCTAAGGGAAGGAAGTTTTTGTTTTGTTTGTTTTAATTTTGGTCTGGACCTATGGATACTCTTAGTGTGAAACCTTCCATCAGTGGTGATACACAACTTACCTGTTAGAGGGTTGCTCCACTTTAAGTGATTAGCCTTGCATCACGCAGCTGGTATGTGTCAGAGGCAGGACTTAAAACCAGGTCTTCCGGATGCTGGATGGCCCACTATCCAATAATCCAGTTGACCACATTAACAGGATTTAAAATTTTGTTTGTTTTGTCTTGATTTTTGTTTTGTCATTGGGTGGCTAAAGACTTACTGATATTTTTAACCATTTTCGAAGTGGGGGAGAACTGTACAGAGCTGGCTATTAAAAGTTTGCAAACGAAGGCAGATTCAATTTGAGATGGCTGAATGATGGGAGGGGCAGATGACAACAAGTTAACTTATTGAAAAGAAATTAAAAAAAAAAAAACAAAACAAAGCTAGTTTACTGATTTTTTTCACATTCAAGCTAGTTCTTGTACTATTGTACAAACCTTAATATCGTTAATATGTTTGCTTAATTAAACCAGGACATCTCACTCCTAGCTCTTTTAGGATATTTCTTATCTAGACAAAGAAAAAGAGGAGCTTAGAACATGGTGCTCTTAAGTATATTCCAACGAAATGGGGAATAATTGATTTAAATATCTGTGCATATATATATATGTATGTATGTATATATATATATATCTATGTATGTATATATATATATACCTGAAAATCCAAATGGTTGCTTTTAATTTCTCCTATTTCATATTACTATAATTTGGCTTGTTTGGATATGAAGGTTTTTCGCAAGTGAACTTCCAGATAGCTGGCTTACATGTTTAAAGTTTCTATAAAAATATTAACCATTTTTAATTAAAATTTTAAAATATATTATATTCATTTCCTTGATTTTAACCTTTTTTTAATGACTCAGAGACATCATTATGAACATCAGTTATACTGCTGCATAATACAGTGATGTCCTTAGGAACTGTTGAGGTGTGTATGGCTGTTTGCCCCTACACCAAGTGGCTCCAGACTGCTATGCTTTTATATTTCTTCCGTCTGAATTTTTTGTTATTCTTTCTGTTTTCACTGCTGTCAGCTATCATTTCTGTTCTCTTTGTGTGTATCCTCCTGCTTTTGATTATTTTAAATAAAATTGTACTCGTGAGAGCTTGAGGATGACTTCACCTTTCCTATAACATAAAGTGCATGGGCTTTGTGATAACATTTGCTACTCAGATGCTTTTTTCCCTTCCTGTTTTGTGGCTGTGTCCTGAATAATTAAGGTTATTGGAAGTCTGACCTCTAGATAAGTTAAGCATTGATCTTCCTTTCAAGCGCAGTACAATGTTATGTTGCCATGAGAATAAAAATAGTAGAATGTCCTTGGACAAGATTACCTGCAGACTAATTCTGTGATGGTTTCTAAATCTAAAACTGATTTTAAATCTTGGCTGTTTCTTGCAAAACTAGACAATTTTTAAAAATAGAAAGTTTCCTGCCCAGTAACTTTGAAAGCTTTAGCCTTTGGAAAAAATGGATACTTCTGTCCATCAAATATAAATTTTCATTGCTCCGCACTTTCTTTTTTTCCCCCAAACTGTCTTTTATTTTTTTTTTGAAAACGCAAGGCCCATGTATTTTAGGCTTGGAGAAGAGATGGCCTGAAAGTACCTTTTGATATACATTCAGCAACTAGGATTTTCCCAGAGTCTGTTAGAGGTCATAAATGTTACTTTTCTGATTTGGCTTCTTCATGGATAAAATAAGTTTATTTACAGCACCAAGATTGGATAGTAAATGTAAGTGATTTAATACTTTTTCAGTAATTATGGAAATAAGGAGTAGTGCTATGCAGTAGATTATTAGACCTGTTATCTGACTCATTTCAATATCTCAGATTACTGCTTCTTGGATAGTTTTATGATGTGTCATTTAGAAACCATCTGTGGTCATCAACTAGCAGATTTTTTGGATGAAGTAGCACTGGAATATATTAATTTTAATAGAAAAATGTTAAGAATTTCATCATTAAAATTTATAGTGAATATTCCTATTTAAAAATTAAGTGTGGAAAAATTTTATAGGTCAGATGATTATAAAAATTCTTATATGGTATAAACTTTGGTTTGCTTTAAAGTCAACAGACTTTAGTGTTCTGTTTTTTAACATTTGTGCTCTAAAAGGAATTAGTAATGTGTGTGATACTTTGCCCTAATAATTTGCCTTTATAGTTTTGTTATCCTTTTTCAATTTGCATTTTTCTAGGCCTATATAAAAAGACTTGTTGACCTTTTGACCTAGGTAGTTATCAGCACATAATGCCAAAACAAGTTATTAGATGCGTGCTGGCATTTCTCAAGGTATCTATGGACTATATTAGAGCCTTTTTGGTTTGTGGTGAGTTAAATTGGATTGAATACCTTGCTTTTAGTATAAGGCAGAGGTATCTCTCACCTCATCCAAGGGAGTTTAGTTTTGAAGTTCCAAAAAATCATAGAAGATATTTAATCTACAAAACACCCACAACAGACTCCAAAGCAAGGGTTATATTTCAAATATACTTAGAGTGGAACAGATAGGCCAATAGGATTAAGGTTAAAAGAGTCTTGAAGAGATAGAATTCTGCAGTAACTATTCTCCTTAGAAACCCCAAAGGTGCCCAAAATAACAGTGAAGTACAGGGGACAGCCTCCCATTTGCTTGACCTGTGGCAAAGCTCCAGCTGCTCATTCTTCCTGTCTCTGCATCTGGCTGAATACAATATTGCCATAAATAACCCTGGACTTTCTTTCCTTAAGTTACTAGAATTGAAACGCAATCTCTGTTTTTGTTTCTTTTCCCAGAACAAGCTTGCCCTCTCCAATGTTTTCCAGAAATGACTTCAGTATCTGGAGCATCCTTAGAAAATGCATTGGAATGGTAAATAAACAAATGAATTATGTGATAGAGTATGAAGTAGAATTGTGTTTAATTGTATTACTTTTTGAGTTATTTAAAAGTTTACACAAATGTATAGGACTAGCATGGTGAAATTCGAATGTATAGAGATGGTTACAGAAAAGGAGGTTCTAATATATGCTATGCTAGAACAATTTTTAAGCCATTGGTTATATTGCCTTTATTTTTTAATTAAAATTTTTTAATGAACAAAAATCTATAAATCTATTTTCTCTCCTTTCTCTCTCCCCTCCACATACACACACACACCCCCTCCTATCGGAAAACAAACAAAAAAGAAATAGAAGAAAAACCCTTTTAACTAATATGCACAGTCAGACAAAACAAGTCCCACTTTGACCATGTCCAAAATAGAAATGTCTCATTCTGAACCATGAGTCCATTATGTTTCTGTCTGGAGTGGAGTGTTATACTTATCATCAGTCCTCTGGAATCATGGTGGTCACTGCATTGATCAGAGTTCCAAAGTCTTTCAAATTGTTTGTCTTTAGCATGTTGTTATTGCACAAATTTTTTTCTCCATCCACTTAAACAAATCTTCCCAAGTTTCTCTGAAACCATGCCTCCTTTGTCATTTATCATAGTGAAACATATTATTGCCTTTAATATAGATTCAGATTTGACTGAGCATATAGGTCCTATCTCCCATATTATAATACTTTTATATTTCCCATTCTCTCCCTTCAGCACCCAATTTGGATCAGTTCTGTCCAGCAAGTGTGATAGTTTTGCTTTGTTTTAACATATGAGTATTAGAGTTTTCAAAGAATCTGCTCCTGCCTGAAATTCACCTTTTTTATTAAATAGTTTTATGCTCAGGTATCAGTCTAAGAGAAATACTGAAACTTTCCTTTATACCAGAAGATAATGGCTACCAATCAACTTTATTCTCTGTTTTTGAAGCCCTTCGGGATACTGACCATTTTCATATTTTTCTGCTTTGTCCCCTCTATCTTTATATGGAGTAACATGATTCTGAGAGCTTTTACAGGCATGGAACTATAAATTCCTCAGCCTGATACTTAAGGCTTCTATAATCTGGCTCCACCCATTTTTCTAGTCCTAATCCCTTCAGGAGCTCTTTATTCCTGTCCCACTGGACTCTGTAGGACTAAATGTACTCTAGACTTATCATTCCAACTCCTATTTCTCCATGTGTCTTCATGCCTGGAATTCATTTCCATCAGTCATCCTCTCAGGATCCTTTTCTTCCTAATAGCTCAAGTCATATCTACCTCCTTTGTGAAGCATTCTTTGATTCCATCGGTTGGTAATGCATTCTTCTTCCTCAAATGACTTTGCATCTACTTATCTTTGTACATGTTTTATCTCCTCTCCTTATTAAAATGTAGCTTCTTGAAGAAAGAAACTGTTTGAATTTTATATTTTTTCCTTGCCTATCACAGTGCCTGGCATATAGTAGGTACTTAATAAATGTTTGCTAAATTGAATTGAATTTGAAAATATTAAATTTAGCTCTTAAAGGTCATTAGCAACTGAGCCTCCCTCCTCTGTGACTGTGTACAGAAAATTTTGATAAAATACATAAGATAATACCTTCCCATAGTTTTCTAAACTTTTTAAACATGGTTTGTATTTTGTATAAAATACCATTCTCATCTTAAACTACGAGTGTAATATGGTCATACAACTTCTGAAATATGCATAGGACATTGCTCAGAAAAAAAGGATTTTACATGAAACTATAAATTACTGATTACAATTTGCTTTTTACTTTAAGAATGTGATTAATTTGGCATGTAACTTTCAAAGCCACTCTGCTTGTCTATGTTTCCTTCTGGGATTCCTTCTCTTCTGTGCATTAAAAAATGTTTTAATGACCCTCTTCTTTTTGTTTTAGCAACATTATTCCTAACTCCGTTTTCTTTCCAATCCTGCCACCTGCCACGGTAGGCGAGAGGGAGGGGAAAAGAGAAGAAATCCCAAACTCTTATAACAAATGTGTATTATCACACAGTGTCCAAAAATGTGTATTTCATTTTGGATTTTGAGTCTACCTAGCATGCTTCCTCATCGGTCTCCACATTACCTTTAGACATATGAGTCTAAATTTGAAGTTATGGTATTTTTGTTATTTTTATCCTACTATTCCTGGGCCCTGAAGGAATATCTACTAACTTTCCCATTTATTTGAATAAAATAAAAACAAAATTCCTTCATGTTTAAAGAGGATCATATATCATCTTAGAGAAATTGGGCATTTATCATAAATGTTAGTTTAGTGGCATTTGAAAATTCTAGTTAATAAAAATGAATAACATACTTCATTAGATTTTTCTACCTGATCAAAGGCTTAGTTTAAAATTCCAAACATGTTTTATAGTTTCACCCAAAGAATCTTTGTATTCACTTACAAGTTCTTCCGACCTTTGCACAAATGCTTCTTCTTTCTTTTTCTGCTCCATTAAGTGTCAGCCTTATTCTGCTGGCATCTATTTCCTTATGTTGGTGGCCAAAACCTTCTCTGGGTCTGTGTCTAAATAGCAGACGTCCTGTCTAAATTTAAATGAGCCTGTATCTGAAAAGATGGAAGGTTATTTGGTATTTGACTGTCTTCTAGTACTTCAAAAGGTGCCACTAATTCTCAGAATTTGCTAAGTGAAAACAGAGCTGAAGAGGAAGTGCAGATTGGGGTGTGTTCTTTGTTGAGCAAACTACAGAAGCTCAAGGGTTGTAGAAAACATTCATTAATGTGCTTTGATAGGAAACTCTTGCAAGCTTCCCTGGAAATGCCAGTTCTGTGCTATTGGCACCCTCTCTTGTTCCTGTGTCTTACAGTCAGAACAGACACCAGATCACTGAAATGAGGAAGAGCTAGTAGCTTACTATCTGCATGTTTGAGGATCAAACCATAGTGTCTTAAATAACATGTTTTGAAAGACAAGTATGTGTTTTGTAATTGGGGGTAAAGTATAGTGTGCTTTTTTTTCTTATAATACTATTTTTGAGTGGATTAAATTTCCTTATTTCCAAGCCCTTTCTCACCCCCCAAAAGGGCAGAAACTGGTTTACTGAAAAGAAAGGAAGGAAAGGGAAAAAGTCATGCAAAAATTATAGGGTTATATGTTTTCTTGTGAAATTTTAAAACTTGAGTTTTTAAGACCCCTTTTATAGGATTTCAAAACATTTTACTCCCTAACTACTTTTATAAACTCGTCACAAAAATTAACAACCTTCATAGCTAATCTCCTGTCATTTTCTGTATATACTATACCTCTTAGCCTTATCTTCTGGGCTTCATAAAACCACTTCTTAATTTGTAAAATCATAGATATATAGAGCTGGAGGGGACCTCAAAGGTTATCTAGTCTTAACTCCCTCTTTTTACACAAGGAAACTGACTAGCCCAGGGTCCATTGTAGCTGCCTACATCTTAAACTTAGGGGGAATTTTCTATTCGAGTTTCAAATTTGTAGTCTTCCCAGAAAAGATGCTGTTAACTTAAGAAGTGTGTAATGGGTCAGAGTATAGAGTGCTAGTGTCTTTTACTTGACAAAATACATAACTGAGACTTGGCCATAAATCTAGAATATTTCTATATTTGTGATGTGTAAGGCAGGTTTATAGGATTCTTAATCAGGATTTTTAAAAACTTCATTACAAACTGAATAACCTTAAACAAAATAAACAGAAGTAGAAAATAAGTATTACAGTCTTCCATAAAACCCACAGCATTTAGTAACATAGAACCAAATTAATTGACAAATAACAAATATACCCCATTCCATGCCAGATCTGTTTGAAATTATGCCACTTCTGACTTTATCTTCTTTCTTTTAAGAAGAACAATAAAAAAATTGTATTCAGTAGGTACACAATTCAGTTATTAGCAATTTTGCTTTGCATCACTTCATATAGGTCTTTCCACGATTTCTTAAGTACTTTCTATTTATTGCTTTTCATCAGAAGTGTTAAGGCCTGAATTTAAGTCCAACCTTTGGCACATACTAGCCATGTAACCATGGGCAAGTTATTTCTTAGTGTCCCCAGGCAACCCTTGTAGAGCCATTGCCCCAGTGGTGTGGTCATTCTTAGTCTCACTGCTTACCCTAACCCCGACATTCATTACATTAATGGGCCATAATTTATCCAGCCATTTCCAGTAGTTGTGTATATAGGTGGCTGTAAGAATTTTGTTTGCTTTTGCTGTTTCAAAAGCTTAATTATAAATTTTTGTGTACAAATAGAGCCTTTTTTAAATCTTTTTTTGTTTAATTTATTTAATATTTTTAGTTTTCGGCATTGATTTTCACAAGAGTTTGAATTACAAATTTTCTCCCCATTTCTACCCTCCCACCCACTCCAAGATGGCGTATATTCTGGTTGCCACGTTCCCTAGTCAGCGCTCCCGTCTGTCACCCCACTCCCCTCCCATCCCCCTTTCCCTTCTTCTCTTGTAGGGCAAGATAAATTTCTATGCCCCATTGCCTGTGTATCTTATTTCCTAGTTGCATGCAAAAACTTTTTTTTGTTACTGTTTTTGAACGTCTGTTTTTAAAACTTTGAGTTCCAAATTCTCTCCCCACTTCCCTCCCCACCCACCCTCCCTAAGAAGGCAAGCAATTCTATATAGGCCACATGCATATCATTATGTAAAACCCTTCCACAATACTCATGTTGTGAAAGATTAACTATGTTTTGCTCTTTTCTAACCTATGCCCCTTTATTGAATTTTCTCCCTTGACCCTGTCCTTTTTTGGAAGTGTTTGTTTTTGATTACGTCCTCCCCATCTGCCCTC
>CM053622.1:208819171-208861630 GCA_028646595.1 Phalanger gymnotis | reverse complement strand
CATCCTTCTCATTTCTCTTCCCAATTTTTCCTCTACTTCTCTAACTTACTTTTCCAAATCCTTTTTGAGCTCTTCCATGGCTTGAGACCAGTTCATGTTTTTCTTGGAGGCTTTTGTTGTAGGCTCTTTGACTTTGTTGACTTCTTTAGGCTGTATGTTTTGGCCTTCTTTGTCACTAAAGAAAGATTCCAAAGTCTGAGACTGAATCTGAGTGTGTTTTTGATGCCTGGCCATGTTCCCAGCCAACTTACTTGACCTTTGAGTTTTTCGTTGGGGTATGATTGCTTGTAGAGCAAAGAGTACTTTGTTCCAAGCTTAAGGGGATTCACCGTTGATTTCAGAGCAATTTCTATACAGCCAGCTGTGCCATACCAGCACTCCTTCTTCCTCAACAATCACCAAGCTGGACCTGACGAAAATCTTAAGCAGGCTCTGCACTCCTGCTCTGATATGCCATTTAACTCCTCCCACCAGGTGGGCCTGTGGCTGGAAGTAACTGCAGCTGTAGTTCTGTAGCTGCACCTGGCTGTCCTGGGCTGGATCCCTGCTTCCCTCTGCTATTTTGTGGGTTCTGCAGTTCTAGAATTTGTTCAGAGCCATTTTTATAGGTTTTTGGAGGGACCTGGCGGGGAGCTTACGCAAGTCCCAGCTTTCCAGCTGCCATCTTGGCTCCGCCCCCCTGCCTTTTTTTCTTATCGTATGTTTTGGATGGGGCATCATAATGATAGAGCTGCTAGATCAAAGGATATGACTGATTTTTTTTTATTCTTGCTTCACATTGTCATAATATACTTAAAGTATTTGCAATGGTCTATGTCTCATGATCAGAGTATTAGAACAAAGTGGTGTAGGCTCAAAAAAACCAGAGCAGATCCTTTTTTTTTATTTAGGGTTATTTAGGTATTTTTTGCTGATAGACAGGATAGATTTAATGACTAAGACATTTTTGATTCTAACAGTCTGAAAATGCATGATTTTGTCATCTCTGACTTCCCACACCATCTTCCAAAACTGGACATCCTTACACTTTCTTCAAAGTTAGAATCATGGGGATGGCACCAACATAAAACAGTGGTAAGAAGCAAATTCCCTTTCACTAAACTTTGCTAAACAAATCTAAAAATGTACTAGACAGAACCTTGATGGGGAAATCCAGAAAAAGTTATCCTGGGTCATTTGTCCAGCTCAGTTTGTCGTAGGGAGATAGACTGGGCCATCTCAGGACACTGGGGAGAGGGTCAGGCCAGGAGTACCGGGGTGTGATCACTCCAGTGCCCAGGGTGAAACTGTGTACCAGGATAAGAAGAGGTCCCAAACCAATACTTGGGCACTGGGACAAGTGCAAGCTGTCCACTTTGTTACCCACTAGCCAGTTCTGGGCTGCAGATCCAGAAGAGATTAAGAAGGGTGCCAAAGGAGGGATGTTTCAGGTTAGTGACAGGTAGACCTTGAGTGGTGTGCCTAGAAAGAAGGAAGCAAGCAGCAGTGGTGTGCCATAGACCTGTAGAGTATGGTTACATTCCCAGCATTTAGTTCAGCCTGAAGAAGAACAGCCAAGACAGAAATCTCTTTTCAGCTGGTTTTAGGGACTGAGTCTAGTAGCAGTCTACCCTTGCTCATACTCAAACCAAGATCAGAACTTAGAGTTTAGAAAAGGGCAAAGGGTGGAGATTGAGGTACAGGAGACAGCAATCAGATTTCACTCCAGATCCAAACCACTTTGGGAGCTTCAAAAGCTTGTAGGTTTCCCAGCCTGTCCCTGAGATTCTGGAATCACACAACATTCAGGACACTAAAAAAGTAGCAACAGGACCAGCCTAGATGTTCCTTCCAGAAGAGTGGCAGAGCCCAGCCCTTATATCAGGTCTGAAGTCAGGAAGTAGGCTGGAATACTGAACAAACCAAAATGAATCCCACCATAGAGTTGTTATGGTGGCAGGTAATTTCAAAACACAAACCTGTAAATATTGAGAGAAAAACATGGTTTGGGCATAAACTCAACTAGAATGCCTAGAAGAGATGAAGCAAGAGGCTAAAAAAAAAGAATAAAAAAGTGTCTTTTTTATATAATGAGAGCACTTTAAAAAGAAATTGAAAAAGAAATAAGAGCTATGGAAGAGAGAACTGGAAAAGGAATCAGTAGCATGACAGAAGAGATACAAAACTGTACCCAAGCAAAGCAAACTTCCTGAAAATTAAATGGACCAAATAGAAGCCAATGACTCTATTTAGGCAACATAAATATCGAAGCACAGTCAGAAGACTGGAAAAAATAAAATCTGAGGCATCTCATAGCAAAAAAATAAATAAATAAATAAAAACTGACCTGGAAAACAGATTGAGGAGAAAAAAATTAAGAATCATTAGGCCATCTGAATACCAGTCCCCAAAAAAGAGCCTATACATCTTATTTCAAGAAATCTTCTCATATGTCCTAGAACTAGAGGGCAGAGGAGAAATAAAAAGAATCCACCATCACCTACTGAAAGAAACTTCAGATAGAAAACTGGCAAGAATATGGTAGCCAAAATTCAGAGCAGAAAATTCTTCAGAATGCGATAGACAAAATCCAGCGCTTCCAAGACAAAGAAAAAAATTTGTTAAGCAACCAGAAAGAAAGATTCAAGCAGTGAGGAACCGCCATGTCAAGAGCACATGTAGCTACCTTCTATAAAGGAGCAGAGAACTTGGAATACAGTATTCCAGAAGGCAAAAAATGAACCCTTAATGAAATACGGGACTTCCAAACTTTCCTGATGAAAATGCCAGAGCCGTGTAGAAAATTTGAAGTTCTAACAAAGGAGTGAAGAGAAACATAACAGAAAGAGACAGGAATGAATAATAATAATAATAAAGGACTAAAAAAGTATAAACTGCTTCCATTCAAATATAGGGAGATAATGCCTGAGCCTTCTGAACCTGGTTAACCTGATCGGAGGCTGTAGTGGGGGGTCAAGTTAGACAAGGGTTGGGACTGGTTCTGTTACAACTTGGTGATCTTAAAAGAAGGAATGGAAAAAGAAAGGAAGAGAAATACACTGGGTGGGGGCAGAGAAAAGTGAAAGGAAGATTGGGGGAATTATCTTACATAATTAGGTGGGTTCAATTAGATGTACAAACAAGGAAGATGGAGTGGGCAGGAGTAGCTGGGGCTTGAATTGAACTGGTCAAAAATAAGTATAAACACGCAGTTGAAAAATATACAAGTTACAGAAATATATTTCACTCAACAGGGAAAAGGGAAGGAGAATGGGTAGCAGGAATTAGAGAGAGGGTAAATTAAAAGAGGGATTAGTCCTAAGCAAAACAAACTCTAAGGATGTACAAAAATATTTATAGCTATTTTTGAAGGGGCAAAAAAAATCAAAATCTTCAGGATTGCCCAGCGACTGGGGGAATGATCGAACAAGTGATGGTATATAAATGTGTCCAAATAATGTTGTCTTGAGCTCTTGTCAGCATTATGCTAAAGGACTCAATACAGTAAATAAAAGTAAAGGACTCAATTCAAAATAGGACGGTGTTTTTTTGGACATGGCCAATACGGAAGTGTGTTTTGATTGATTACATATTTGTAAATAGGGAGGAGGGAGAATAAGGAATAATAGGCCCTAATGCAAACCTTTGATTTTTCAGAGTATAGTAAGCTCTGAGCTCTAGAGAAATTAAATGATTTGCCCAAGATAGTAAGTAGCAGAGCCAGAATTCTAACCCAGGTCTGCAAAATACAAATCAGTTGCTCTTTGTGAGTCCGCCAAGGTGCCTCCCAGAAGTAAAAAACCAACGAAACAAAAACCTCTTGCCCTGAGAAGGCCAAGAAACCCCAAATTCAGGTGCATCCTTTTTTCCTACTCTTGTCTGTTTGGAGAAAACTTTCTCAGCCTAATTGGGGCTTTCTTTGCCTTAAAGTTGGATTTCATAACATTTAAGTAATGTACTTGTTTTTAATTAATTACAATCCAATCTTAAATCTCCCAGAAAATCTGATTGTCTGTTCTCTAACACAACTTTACAATCATTGCAGTAAAGCAGAAATCTTGAGAGCTTCATAGCGTGTAACCTTTATGGCTTATTTCCTTATCATATTATTCCTTTGCTGAATAGTTCGGTAATCTCACAATGCCATTGTTCTTCCTGGGTTTTTTTTCCCCTTTCTCCTCCTACCTCTTCTTCATGTTTTCCTCTTACTTGGCATATGGTAAATATCTATTCTCACAAATACTACACCTGTACCTGTAGATTAGATCATAGGCCTTCTCCCCAAACCCACACGTTGCATTACCCTCAAGCTATGCTGTGCCAACCAGGGGGTTATGGTGGGACGGGCAGCTAAAGAATAGTTTAGCAAGGGACAGAATCAAATGTTTATTGTTCATCGTTTGCACCAAGAGCTTGACTAACATGCATTAGGTCACTTAAAGCTAGCCCTAACTTGAGCTGATTTTCTCTCCAAGATCAGATTATTGACATGTATTAATTCATTCAGCAATTATTTATTAAGTGTCACTCTGCTAGATGCTGAGACTATGAAGACAAAAAATTTGCTGTTCTTAAAAAGATTCTGCTTTTTAATACATAGATGTTCAGATGAAATGTTTTTGATTCAGAAAATGTTTTGCTTTTTTTGAGGGGGGGAGCCAAATTTTGACCTACCTACAAGTTGTTTAAAAATTAGCTAACAGTACTCAGGAGAATAAAAAAATCTTCTCTTTCTAGAATTTCCTCTCCACTCTTTATTTATCAGCTGACAAGCAATTGCCATTAAGAATTTCTTCAGTTTTATCATTAGTTGTTATTAATTTGCATAGATAAATTTAAACCTTGGCTTTCAGCTGGGTCACAAGATGAGACTATCTGATGTGAATATTTAATTCTATTAATTGAATCTCTATGGTAAAAGAACATACTGGTTAAGCTTCTTTTCAAAACTTGACTACAATATCCATTATTTGCTTCTCTATTATTAGAAATGTTTGGGGATGAATATAGATATGTTTGCTAATTGAAAGGTAGGTCATATTACATAAGATCAGGACAAAAATGTGTTAGATTTTTGAATTCCCAAGATGTTTCAGGCAGAACTGTATTTGAAAGTGAAAGTAAGACCTAGTTGTATGTTATTGAGTTTTCTATAATCACTGAATGGGTGTTGCCTCAGTCAAACTGAGACTTGTTTAACATGTTAGCTTGAAAAGGCCAAGGTTCCCCACTGCATCCTGGGTCATCTCTGGTCATCCTGATCTATATCTCCTCTCTGGAGGAGAGAGTGAGGCTGGTGAATTTGCACAGCCCTCCCTCACTTAAATCCAATTCACTTGCCTGTGATGGCATCACCTCCCTGATGTCATGATCCTCTTTGAGAATAAAGGACAAACAACAACAACCGTGTTGAAGAAAAATAGACTTTTCAATATTCAGAACTAGGTTTAGGTAAAAGAAAAAACTGCAGATGAGTTGAGATGAAATGAAATACATGTTCATAAGTGCCCTTATCTATTTGATTTTTTAAAATGATTTTTACTTTTTGTTATTTTGAACTTGAGAAACCTCAACAAACAGGAACATTTCCATGAACAAAGAAGAGAGAAAAGATTGTAATTTGAAACCACAAAATCTGTTATGTACAGCTTGATTTTTAAGTAAATAATAAATTCAGCATCTTCTTTACCAAATTGTACTGCTTGTCTCTGTCAACCTCTGTACTTCCTTCTCTTCTGTGCATTTTTAATATGCTTAAATGATTCACTTTTCTTTGGTTTCACTGTCACTGTCCTCCCCATCCCTGTTCATGTATTTTGTGTATGTATCTATTGGGGAATGATTCTTTTATTCATATATTTGATTCATTTCCCTGTATATATCTTGAATATCATATCTTTATCAGAGAAATTTGCTGCATAGATTTTTTTCTCCAGTTAATTTTTTCCCTTCTGATTTTATCGACTTTGATTTTACTAGTACATAAGCTTTTCAATTTCATGTAATCAAAATTATCCATTTTATCTTCAATGATTCTTGTACCTCTCAATTCTGTCCCTTGAGGCCAAGTGAAACAAGGTTAATCCCTCTTTTATGTAATAGCCTTTCAAACACCTGAAGACAATTAATGAAGTCTCCTCCAATTAAACAATATCCCAAGTTTCTCCAAATCATCTTCGGAGCATGATCTCTAGTCCTTTTGTTATCCCGGTCATTCTGATTTGCATGCTTTTTACCCAAGATTGAACACATGATCTTATTCTCTTTTGTCTCTAAAAATGTGCTTGTGGGGTAGCTAGGTGGCACAGTGAATAGAGCACCAGCCCTGGAGTCAGGAGGACCTGAGTTCGAATGTGGCCTCAGACACTTGACACATGTACTAGCTGTGTGACCTTGGGCAAGTCACTTAACCCCAGTTGCCCTGCCTTCCCCCCTCCAAAAACAAAACACAAAAGTATTCTTCCTGCTGTAATTTTAGTGAAGTAGGGTGGAAAGAGCTCAGCATTTAGCAGCAGAGAGGTAACACTGTGGTGTCATGGAAAGAGCTTGAGATTTGGAATCAGACGACACAGGTTTGAATCCTTGTTCTGCTGTGGGAGAGCTGTGTGCTCTTGGACACTTCACTGAAGCTCCATCAGCCTCCATTTCCTCACCTGTCAAATAAAATGGATGAACTAAATGATCTCCGAAGAGAAAGTTTGTTTCAGGGCTGAGAATTAAATAGATTTTAATGAAAATATTCCTACCTGAGCCACCCTGGTTAAGGAAGAGTCTGTGCTGAAATACTCTTATCTTCCTTGGTTTCCATTTCCTCCAGTCTCTCGTTTTCTACTATTAATACAGTTTACTCAATTCCCAAGACAGTTAACACACTCCTAAATTAAATACTTATAAGCATCCTACCATGCAGTGTGTTCCAGAAAAAAAAAAGACAAAATACATTTTCTAGATAATTGCTGTTCTTCCTGCAATTTAATTTCAAATGTGTAAATGCATTTTACTTGTATAAAATGAGGTGTGAGTGACAAAAAAAGCACAAAAGACATGAACTAGCAATTAAATTCCTTACGTAAGTGCTTGGTCAGAGAGCTGTGATTCGGCCGTGGATAGCTATTTTAGTAACAGTCCCTGTTGCCTCAGGTTTTGTGGGCTCTGTACAGAGTATCTATCCATCTGGCCACACTGAAACAACCAAAAGGAGTTTGATAGGATCCTTCCTGACTACCGTGAGAAGCAGCAGCACCTGTTATTTTATCTAACTCTCTTCTTGAATTCCTATACCCATAATAAGCACAGTTACCTTCTACACAGTCTCTAGACAGTATATGAGAAGAGGTACCTCTCCAAGGTGCTGGACAAGTGTGCTTCTGGTGCAGTAATATGGCAGGGGGATTTCATTTACAAAACTTTCTTTAGCAGCCCATATTTTAGATTTAGGCTAGTGCCTGAGCCTCCAGTCATACTCATCCTTCTTTATCCTACGTCCCCTTTTCTATCCAATTCTTTTATTCTTTGGAAAAAGATTTCTGCACTACAATATACCTGAGATTCTGTAGCATTGGTTAACAGAGAACTTCTTCCTAATTTTTTACCCCACCAATCTGTGTAATAATTTTATGGTGCTAGGTTATGAGATTTAGAAGCACAATAATGATCATGGAGGATTTTTACTTTGCACTCATTGTATTAATGTGCCCACCACTTGCTGTGTCCTGACTGGGATAAAGAAGAAGGATAAGGGGCAGCTAGATGGCACAGTGAGTAGAGCACCAGCCCTGGAGTCAGGAGGACCTGAGTTCAAACCTGGCCTCAGACACTTGACACACTTACTAGCTATGTGACCCTGGGCAAGTCACTTAACCCTAATTTCCCTGCCTTCCCCCCTCAAAAAAAAAGGATAAGACTCCATAAGGAATATAAAGTATAGTTAAGGAGACAAAAGACGAATACATTTAAAAAAGCAAACAATATGAACGAATATTAAGAGCTGACATTTATATAGCATTTTAAGGTTTACAAAACATTTTACATCCATTTCATTTTGGACAATTAGGGTATGAACTAATCAGAAATAAATACATATATTTATGCAGCAAAAATTTATTAAGTATCATTTATGTGCCAGGGAATAATTAGGGTTTATTGCTCTCTTCTCATTCTCTTATTTTCTAAGAATTCTTCAATATCCTTTTTGGAAGATCATGCACATCTATGTCTCTATTCATGATTCATCCCAAGACTTTGTCTTAGGCTTTACATTTATTCACTCTGTTCCCTCCTGATGATCTTGTCAGTGTCCATGGGTTCAGTTAATATCTTTATATAGCAGACTTCCACATCTCTGTGTCTGGCCCAAGTCTCTCTCCTGAGTTTTATTCTCCCATCACCAACTTCTGAACATTTTGAACTAAACTATGGCATCTAAAACTTAACATGTTCAAAACAGAACTCACAATCTTTCCCCAAAACCCTCCACTTCCTTATTTTGAGGTGAGGGCACCACCATCCTTTAAATCACCTAGGAGTCACAATCTCAGAGTCAGCATCAACTTTTCACTTTCACTTCCATATCCAACCAGTTTCCAAGTCTTGATTCTGCCTCCACAACATCTTCTTTGTACTCTCATGGCCACCACCCTACTTTAGACCCTCCAGTCTGGACTATCATAGGAGCCTTCTAAGTGGTTACCC
The DNA here is from genome assembly GCA_028646595.1 of Phalanger gymnotis. Classification (NCBI taxonomy): domain Eukaryota; kingdom Metazoa; phylum Chordata; class Mammalia; order Diprotodontia; family Phalangeridae; genus Phalanger; species Phalanger gymnotis. Next base: position 208,852,960 of record CM053622.1, on the reverse strand, counting down.
TGTTTCAAGTCTCTCCCCTCTCAAATCCTCCACACAGATGCCAAAGTGATACTCTTAAAACACGCATCTGACCACGTCCTTCCGTTGCCCAGGAAACTTCAGTGGCTCCCTATTGCCCCAAAGATAAAATACAAATTGCTTTGTTTGCCATTTTAATTCATTCACAATCTGGCTCTCACCTACTTATTACTCATCACGCTCTCCTTCTCTTGACTTATTTATCTGTTTCGCGTAGTCTGTGGTCCAGCCAAAATGGTCTGCTTGCTTATGTTAGACATGATACTTCATCTCCTCTTTGCAAATGTGATTCCTTATGCCTGAAATGTTCTCCCTCCTCTACCACTTAGCACCTCTGGCCTCCTTCAAAGCTTAGCCTAAGCAACACCTACATGAGGCTCTTCTGATGTCCCAGCTGCTAGTGCCTCCTCTGCAAAAATTACCTTGAATTGATCTTGTATGTATTCTGCACAAACTTATGTAGGTCCATGTTACCAGTGTTGGATGTGGAGTCAGGAAGAACTGAGTTCAAATTCAGCCTCAGAAATTTACTAATTGTATTACCCTGAGCAAATGACTTAACTTCTCTCAGCCTCAGTTTCATCATCTGTAAAATGGAGATAAATAGCAATACCTACCTCACAGAGTTTTTCACAAGGATTAAATGAGATAACATACGCAAACTGCTTTGCAGAGTTGGGAGCCTAGATGAGATATTCCTGCTCTATTAAGAAGGCTGTCTTTGTACTGCTCTTTTCCATAGCTTTTCAAGGGTTACAGTGGTAAGTGTGGAGTATGTGCACCACGGATTTATCTTGGGCTTACTAGGACCTGAGGATATATAAGTTAAACAGACCGCTTTGATCATCATTACATTTTTACTGAGTTTCCATCAACTGCACAGCATTTTATTGCTCATAGTTTAAAGTACTTTAAAAATTGTGGCCCTTGTACTCCAGCTCTCTTAACCATCATAGTAATTTTAAGAGGTTGGTATTTCTCTTCATTCTTTCACTCAACAAACATTTTTAAGTACCTACTATGTCCAGAGTGCTAGCTAGGTACTGGGGGAGAGCCAACATTTAGAAAAAATGTACAAACCTAGCTTTTAAATCTTGTTATTAATAGGAGCTGTCCAAGATCACGATGCCAGTTATATTTAATGAACCCTTGAGCTTCCTACAGAGACTAACTGAATACATGGAACATACGTACCTCATCCACAAAGCCAGTGCACTTTCTGATGCAGTTGAAAGGATGCAAGTATGTAATTATTGATAAGTATGTTGATTTGTATTGGTTCTGTGTCCTCAAAGCATTTTAAAAGTACATTTTTATAGTTTATAAAAAAGAAAGAAAACTTTTTTAAAAAAATCTGATTCTGGAACTATCGACAACCAATCAACAGTTCTTTTTTTAGTGCTTGCTATATGCCATAAACCGTGCCTAGCACTGGGAATATACTCTACAAAGAGCAATGTAAACTAGTATATATTCTTTTCTCTTTTGGTTAAGTACCTATGATAGCGCATTCAAGATTTTAAGAGCAGAAACACAGTTATAGCCCCTTCTAATCTAAGCACTGACTTTATTAGTAGCATAAAAACCATTCAATCATGATAAAAGTATACAAGGAGATACATACTTCCACCCCACTTCCATTTTAGATTCTCAGTTTGGTCTGGTTTTGGGGAAATAAAACCAGATACGTAATTGCAGCCCAGGAAATGGTTCTTTCCAGAATTTTAGAGTAGCATAATATGAGTAAGATTTTTTACACAAAGACAAATAAAAGGAACTTTAAAGGGAAGCCATTTGTTTGTACCTTCCTTAAGTAAAGGTCTATTCGAAGCTGTTGATAAGCAATGGATTTGACTATCTAGCACAGGGCTGGGGAACCTGCGGCCTTGAGGCCGCATATGGCCTTCTGGGTCCTTTAGCGTGGCCTTTTGACTTGAGTCCAAGTTTTACAGAACAAGTCCTTTTATTAAGGGGATTTGTTCTGTGAAGTGTGGATTCAGTCGAAGGGCTGCACTTGAGGACCTGTAGGGCCACACATGGCCTGAGGCTGCAGGTTCCCTACCCCTGGTCTAGCATGTCCCTTCCTTCTTTTGTCTATCCTGTAGTGGATGAAGTTGCACATGGGGAAGGTGACATGGAAGAAAATTACCTAGGGATCTACAGTGTCATATAATCTGTCCTTGGATAATCAAAAGCTGAATATATAATCACAGTTTATTAGGTGAAACTAGGTTACCCCATTGGTTAAAGCTAGTAATTTCTCAGGGTGCCTTGAAGGATATAGTATAGTGAGAAGAGCCTTGGATTTGGATTTAGAGCACCCAAGTTCTGATCCCAACTCTGTCATTATTTGTGGAACCTTGAGGCATGTCACTGTGCTTCTCTGCGCCTCTTTCCTTACCTGTAAAATTGGGTTAGACTAGATAACTTTCTAAGATCCCTTAGATCTAAATCTAAATCTGATTCTGTCTTTTTAAAGAAAAGAAAAACAGAGGAATTAAACTACATGTCCTTTGAATTAAAATCATTGACATTATCAGGATACATCAGGGGTTCCAAAGGTATGTAGCATTCCCCAGATTTTACTAGATGTGCCTCTCAAGTCCTCCCCGCACTACCAAGACTTCCAGGGACTCTTCCTTACAGCAAAGATTGCGGTGATGTGAACAGAAGCATTGTTGTATAATGTACACCCTTCAGTGTTAGACAAGGTGCCATCTGGTCTTCTTAGATATACATTGTTTCTATTATTGCAGAGCAATATAGCATTTTAAACTGAATCTGTTTTTTTTCTTTTCTTTATGAAGCTCTGTTGTTCCACTTCTCTTTGGAACAAACACTGGAGTTTTTTGTTTTATCTTATTTTTTTCAGTTTTACCACACTCTTATCATCCTAAATATTGTTTAACCCATGATTTGTTTTTTAAAGTGAAAGCAGAATGTTGGTTTACTATTTTCGTAAAGCTTTTCAGATAATTCAGGACACTTTGGGGGAGAGCATAAAGCCAGAGTTTAAATAGAAAATCACTGGTAGGTGACTAAAGTAATTTTTGCTTTAAAAAAAATCTAGTTTTTATGTATGCCACTAGTGCCATTGCCCCAACTGACTGTCTGGGTGTTATGGAAGGTTTTGAGAATCCAGAGTAAACAAACTATTCAAAAACAACTTCATAGTAAATATGTCAAATGAAATCTTGATTCCCAAGTTTGAGATTATTTTCAGCTTGTGCCAATATTTTATCCCACAGTGTGTAGCCGCATTTGCTGTATCTGCTGTTGCTTCTCAGTGGGAACGCACAGGGAAGCCTTTCAACCCACTGCTTGGAGAGACGTATGAATTAGTCCGGTAAAGGTTTCTCTGTCACTACATTTAAAAGCATGGTGGCTCAGTTGGTGGGATTTGGGTGATGCTTTTTGAATATAGTTTTCTTTATAACTTCTGGTTTCTTTTTTTTAATCTATTTTCCCTTTTATTTTAATGGGGTGTTACCTGACTTTCCTACGTAGTCTGGCCTTTAGAATCTGTGACTTTAGAATTTGATTGTTAAACCATGTTCTTAAGAAAAAATTTTGGTTTGAGCCAAAAGGTGATTTTAATGTTTTCTTAGGAAACGAGAAAAACTCAGAGCTTCACTTTAAAAAAACTTTTGTTGACACCACTAAAATTACTAAAAGAACTTATTTTCATTAGTACTAGGGAATAGTGTGCTATTAAAGTTCAAAGTTAAGAAATTATCATTTAATTGTTGAGGTTCATTAAGCTCTGCTTAGACCTGATCTGTTATTCAAGTAAATTTTTCAAAAACATAGACAATCACAAAATTTAGTATGTGTAACGTGTGATAGGAATAAAAAATATGATTGTATTGAATTCCGCATGCTTGGGTCTTCAGGTACATTTGTGTGATTTACTAAGGATCTTTCTTGATGTTTACATTTCACATATTCATTTCCTTCACCTCTCGCGCCAGTTCCTGCTTTTTTAAGCCCTAAATCCAACTTGGTGTGTTCTCATGCTTTCAGACATCTAGACCTGGTTTAATATTTCCCCCCATAGAGAGTACTACAAATTGAAGTGTCAGGCTTTTAATTTCCATAGGTAGCATTACTGTTTCCACACATTTGTATATTAATTATAATTTTGACATGAAGAATAGTTGATGTGAAAATGGATCTTGATTCACCAAATCTGAAAATGCTAGCACGGTTTTGAGCCAGTTATTGTACTGTGGTATCTTGTACATCAGGATTATGATATAGGTTTATTTGTTCAGTAGCATCCTTTTTTAAGACACAAAATAGTTATATGTCAACCTCACAACCCTGGGAGAGAGACGGTCTGTCATACCCATTTCACAGGGGAAAGTATGATAGAGTTTAAATCACTTGCCCCAAGTCACACAGCTAGTGAGAGTTAGAATCGAGATTCAAACCCAGTTATCTTCAGTCTAGACTTTTTGCTCTTTCCTTTATAGTGACTGAAATAATAGCAATTTACTCATTCGAGAACAAGGTAACTAATAACATTTTTTGTTTTTAATTCTTGAAGAGATGATCTCGGCTTCAGACTTATCTCAGAGCAGGTGAGCCATCATCCTCCAGTGAGTGCATTTCATGCCGAAGGATTAAACAATGACTTTATCTTTCATGGATCAATTTATCCCAAACTCAAGTTCTGGGGTAAGAGTGTGGAAGCTGAACCCAAGGGAACCATCACTTTGGAGCTTCTTGAGTAAGTTGGTATGATGTCATTAGCATCCCTGTGCGCACATGTGTGTGCACTTTCTGAAGCTAAAAAAAATTTATTTAAAAAAACCCAAATAAGCTACTTCATGTGTAGAAAGCACTCAGGAAATGCATTTTCATTCTATATTAACTGAAATAGTATCCAGGGCTGGGGGAAATGATACTCCACTCTGCCATATTAGACCACATCTAGAATATTTTTTTCTTATTCTGAGTATCACATTGTAGGAGAGATATTGACAAATTCCATTGTGTCCGAGGGAGAGTGAGGAGAACTATTAGGACACTTAAAACCGAACCACATTACCCCTGGTTGAAGTTGTCCCTGGTGTTTAGCCTGAAGAAGTGAAGCCTAATGAAAACCGGATGGCTTCTCCAGGTCTTTGAAGATTGGTACATGAAACAGGGATTAACTAAAGGGAAAGAAGTTCCAGGTGGTACACTTCAGCTCAGTTTAAGAAAGTTTTTCCTTCAGAAAAGAAAATTTTCTGAAGGAAAAACTTCCTGGCACCTAAAACTATCCAAAAATAGAACAGGCCAGCTCAGGAGGTAATGGATTCCCCAGGACCGAAGCAATTTCGATAGAGATAGCCTAGCAACTTGTAAGGAATGTTGTAGCTGGGATTCATCCTTTAGGTAACCAACTCTTGAACTTAGATTTACTTAGATTAGATGGCTGAGATGCCCTCTAACTCTGCAGTTCTTTGGTTTGATTATCCCAATTAGGTTCATGCAAGTTTAACTTGATGTGAACATTGTTGTTTGTATGTATTTTAACACGGAATTAGTCTGTGTTACAATGTATAGTCATAAATGTATGCCCAGTTCTTACCACAAAACCTTTGTAAATCATAGTAACAGTGTTTTGGTCTGTGATTAGCCATTTTTCTAAACAAATTGTGTTCTGTCATCACTTCATATGTTTACTAATTATGAAGATAGTTTCAGGATGTCCAACAAATGCTTAGAATTATAGAATTTTAGAACTAGAAGGTATATTAACGATGATCTAATCTGTCTTCTAATTCCTTTCCTTTTCTAAAAGAGAGTTTGAAAATCAAAGCAAAAGTTATGATAAAATCAAGCCTGGCTACTAATCTGGGCTTTTTTAAGAAGCATTTGCATTACACCAAAGTTTTTCTGCTTTGTTTGGTGAACTAGTTTAGAATTTCTATAGAAAGCTTTTTGGGGCCTTGTTCCAGTTCTCTACTTCATTTCCATTTGAGGAGGAGGAGGAGATATATCTTCTAGCTATTTTCACAGAGACATTTTTATCAGTGATAATAGTTAAAGTTTGAGGTAACTGTCCAGAATTATTCCTGTAATCTAAATTTGTTTTCACAATGCACGTTAATGTATATTCCATTTTTCGTGGGCAACCTATCATAATTTCATACAAATTTTGTATATTTTTTGCACAGTAAGTGCTTAAAATAGACATGTTACTGTTTAAATTTTGAATATGTACAAAACCTTTTTTTTAAATATATTTTGATTGTGTTTTCTTAACATCAACATAATTTTCTCCAGTACCCTTTCCCAACCCCTCCCAGAGAGCCATCCCATATAAAAAAATAATATTTCTAAAAGGAAAAAAATAGAAAAGGGGAAAATATCAGCATATGTGCCCAATGCTAATATCAGCCCTCCATAGGTGTTGTGTTTCCCATTCAGACTAGGAGCTCTTTAAGAACAGGGTCTTATTTTTCTATTTATATCTTTTGCACTTAGCATACTACTTTGCACATAGTAAAAGGTTAAAAATGTTTTTATTGATTTATTCAGTATGCTAAAAAAAAAGTCTAAAAATATGCCATACTCATAGGCCTCTGCAGGGAGCTAGGGGTAGGTATGTCTTCTCAAGTCTTTTCTTTGGAGATAGTCTTGTTCTTTTTTTTTTTCAGTATTCCCTTTTGATTTTTTAATGGTTCTTTCTATTTACATTGTTGTAATCATGGTATATATTTTTTTCTTGTCTCTGCTTACATCACTCTGCATCAGTTAATGTAGATCTTTCCATGCTTATCTGTGTTCATATTCATCATTCCTTAACAGCATAATATTCTGTCATATTTATGTTCCACATTTTTTAGCCATTTCCCATTTGATGATCATTTACTTTGTTTCCAATTCTCTGTTATCACAGAAAGTGCCTCTATGAATATTTTGATGTATATGGAGATTTTCTTCTTATCAGTGGCTTCCTTGACGTGTAAGCCTTATTGTAGAATCCATAATCGTTTCTTTAAATTAATTTTGTTTTCTTTTAATGAAGAAAATATTTTGTGCACATTACTTGGTTGTTAAATGCCATTGTGAAGTCCTGAGTTTTTTTAGCCTACACAGTGTCATTAGCATCTGATTCATCAAAAATGTTGATACCAGTCAATAATAATCTCTCTATCGACAGCTAATGTGTGTGTGTGTTTTTTTTTACCTTGGTTGGGTGCTAGTTTTAAACTTCCTAGGCTGCATCATTGAGAGGAAACTACATTTTTATAAATACTCTGATATTTTCCATTGTAAGCCAGTGGTTTATTGGCTGAGCCAAATAACATAATAATGTACTGTTCCTCCCTTCATTTTAGGCACAATGAAGCCTATACGTGGACAAATCCTACTTGCTGTGTGCATAACATTATTGTGGGTAAACTGTGGATTGAGCAGTATGGCAACATGGAAATAACAAACCACAAGTAAGTTAGACTTTTTCAAAGGAGCATGTGCTTTTAAATACCCCTGATGTAGTTCTGTGAGCTTCAGATTAGAATAACTATGATGGAAACTGATGAAATATCTAAGAAACAGGGAGCAATATAGTGGTAGTGGAAAGAGGGCTGAACTTGGCAGTGTGAGAACACTGGGTCTGACTCCAGATTCCAACCCTTAGATCACTTTGTGACCATAGGCATTTACCTCCTCTCTGAGCCTCAGTTTCCTTAGATAATATGATTGCACTGTCTGCCTCATAAGTTGTGGAGAAACTTCTTCATAGCTCTGTTATATAGATTGGAGCAGCTGTGATTATATTAAATCAATAGATCCAGTCACGTCCACCTTCTCATTATCACCTTTATTATCCAACTTTTGATATTATCATCCAGGTAAGTCTGTTTGGGCAATTTACCTTGTGCTATGTAATGTCCTTTTATAAATTTTTGCTCAATAAATGCAGATTGGTCATCTAAATGTGAGGTCTTTGTCATAGGACTGGGGAGAAATGTATATTAAACTTCAAGCCATGTGGCCTTTTTGGAAAGGAATTACACAAAGTTGAAGGCTACATTCAGGACAAAAGGTAATATTTCTATTTTAATTATAGACTAGATAAGAAATAGGCTTCTACATTATTGTGAGATAAGTTTATGAGAACAACTTAATACAGGAGTGTTGCAAGAAGTTGAAATGTATCTTTACCTTCTGTCTGTTTTTCTAACTAACATAACTGGCATACATCTTTAGAGCATAGCAGAACCTTGCTTCCCTGTGTTCAACACTAGCCTTTGTTTACAGCAAAAAGAAGCTGCGGGCCCTCTACGGGAAGTGGACAGAGTGCTTGTACAGTGTCGACCCTGCCACCTTTGAGGCTTGTAAGAAGAATGACAAGAAAAATGCAGATGAGAAGAAAAGCAGCAAACAGGTAACTCTTGTGACGCTGCATCCACAGCAATATCAGACACTGTCACGCCCACCTTGCTCTCTTTGCAGGCCAGATGTGTTTGGGCCACACATAAAGTAACATTCACATAGATTTTTACTTGCTACGGTTGCAATTATTTCCTTGAGTCTTTTTCTAGCACATAAATTTTAGCCCAAAATGCATTAGATTTGACATATTAGGCTATGGGGTGATTTTCATCTATTTTTATCAAAAATTTTAGAATATATTTCATGCTTTTATCTAATTGACCCTGGAATGGAGAGGTCGATTCATTCAACAAGCATGTAAGTGCCAACCAGCATTTGTACCAGGTATAGTACTAGACACTGACCACCAAATACAAAAACCAAACAGTCCCTGCCTCAAAGAGCTTAGATTCTGTACAAAGAAAGGCAAATAAAAAATATGTAGTTCAGAAGTAACTTCTAGGAGCAGCTAGGTGGCATAGTGAGTTGAGTACCAGCCCTGGAGTCAGGAGGACCTGAGTTCAAATCCAGCCTCAGACATTTGGCACACTTACTAGCTGTGTGACCTTGGGCAAGTCACTTAACCCCAATTGCCCTGCCTTCCCCCCTCCAAAAAAAAAAGTAACTTCTAAAGGAGAGGGCATTGGCAACTGAGGAGGGAGGTGAGACAGGCTTCCTCTGGTAAGTGGCACTTAGGCTGAGCTTTGAGGGAAGGAGCAAGCACATAGCGGGAATGAGGGAGTGGGCCAGCCAGCCCGTGTAATGATGTGGGGGCTAGAGGGAGGATGAGATGTATGAGAAATGGGGAACATGGTGAAGGAAGGAAAATAATATGTGATAAACTTGCAAAGGTATGCAGGACCATTTTCACAAAGAGCTCTTAATTGCCAAACAAGAGTTTATATTTTATTTTGGAGGTAAGAGGAAACTGCTGGAGTTTCTGGAGCAGGGCAGTGACATGGAAGAGACATAAAACAGAGAGAAGCCTGAACTAGACTGTGTGAGTGGAGGAATGTCATTGAGGTAGAAATGATGGGATTTGGCAAAGTACTGGATAGGCAGAGTGACAGAGAGCGAGGAGCCAAGAGTGATTCTGAGGGCTGTGAACGTGAATGATGGGAACGATGGTGGTGCCCTTACCAAAAGTAGGTAAGTTAAGATAGGGAGATAAAGAATTCTACTTAGGAAATGTCAAGTTTGAAGTGCCTATGGCACATTTAGTTGGAGGTGACCAATAGGCAATTGGTGATGTGGGACTAGAGTTTAGGAAGGAGATTAAAACCGGATGTAACTGTTAGCTACCTGAATAGATGAGAGCCGAATCCATGGAATTGATGAGATCTCTAAGAGGATGAGTGTAGAGACTGAAGAGAAGAGGACCCAGAACAGGGCCTTCAACTATGCCCATAGAGAGGGGTCAAGGAATCGAGCAAAGGTGAATAAGAAGGAGCAGTCAGAGAAGTAGGAGAAGAACCAAGAAAGAGCATTCACAGAAATCCAGGCAGAAGACTGTCTAGGAGAGAGCAGTCAAGAGGGTGAAATGTATAGATGAAGTCAAGAAGGATAAGGACAGAGAAAATACATGGGATTTTCCCATTAAGAGCTCATTCATTGGTAACCTTTGAGATAGAAGATTCAGTTAATGAATGAGGTCATAAGTCAGATTGCAATGGGTGAGAAAATGGAATTAGTGAGTCAAGAACTAGAGCTTTTTTAGGAATTAATTTGCAAACAAGCTTGGGGGGATAGTAGAATCTTTCTCCGAGATTGAGTTAAAGAGAAAGAGGGTAAGGGATGCTTAGGGGGGAATTTGAGAGATAAGGGTGGAGAAGAGGTTCAGGACACGTGGCTTCTGTATCACCAGTGAAGCATGAGGGCAAGTGGTGTGGGAGGCTTGAGGAGAAAAGAGATTTGAAGTAGATGCTGTGGGAAATGGGATAAAATATCTATGAGGGAAGAGAAAAAAGATTGGTGCTACAACAATTGGGAGCCCACTTGAGATGATAAAATATAAGTTTGGTATGGATCCAGTCAGTGCTGTCATGTAACTTCCCACAGCACCATTCAGCAGCAGAGGAGGAAGATAGTGGAAGTGATCCATAGTGAGGTTTTGGAAAATAATGAGCAGGCATAAGACAAGGAAATAAACTGATGGTGACGAGACTTTGCATTTCGTTTTGATTGCCTATGGCTAGCATGCTACATACTTTAAATGTTAGAGAGATTTCATTTTCTTAAAAGAAGTTTTGCATTTTATTTTAAAATTTGAACTCCTTAAAATATAAGGCTTTTAAATCCATCTATTGAGGGTACCCATTTTATTGTCTTTTTTCTGTAAACGAGTATGATCACAGAAGGGAATAAACACCAGTGTCATATTGTTGTTCTCCTTTTTAGACTTTCCTCTTGATGAAATAATATTCTGGGCAAAATTACCCTAATCTCATGGAATGATATTCTCTCTTGTATGACATCAGCAGTGATAATCAGAAAGTTAGCAAATTTCTTCCCTTTCTTTGGAGCAAAAGAGGAGGGATTTGAGGCTAAATGGTATCCAAGAGGTAGTTTGTTTGGGTCTGATGAACTGGTGTCAAAAAGAAGATTGAGATGTTACGCAAAACAGCAAAGTATATTCCGAATTCTCTGTGTGCTTTAGTTCAGTGGTGTCAAACTCAGAGATGAAAAGCCCCTCACCTATACATAAGGATCCCCATGAGCTGCATATTGACTTAGAAAACCACACCTATGTTCTGTTGCATTTTTATTTGTTTTGTTCATTTTTTTAATTACATTTTAATCTGGCTCGGGCCACCCTGGGGAGTATTGCCCATGTGTTTGACGCCTCTGGTTTAGTAGTTGCAATAGAGTGTTGGACGTGGAGTCCGAAAGAGCTTCATTCAAATCCTGTCTCACATACTGCCTGGCTGTATGACCTTGAGCAAGTCTCCTAATCTCTTTCAGCCCCACTTTTCTCATCTATAAAATGGTATTAATACTGACAGCATCAACCATACAGGGTGATAGATAATGTACGTAAAGTGCTTTGAAAGCCTTATAGTAATATATAAATGTTAGACATTATTATCACTATCACTACCAAAGAACATGGTCTTAAACTAGAACCAATGTCAAAGAGAGAGCAAGATCGGGACAGAGAAGGACTGAGAGACAAGTAAATGCCACCTTAGTCTAGATTCTGTTTTCTCTTACTCTTCCTATTCCATTGGACCAGATCTTTTTCATGTGAGCCGAAGCTGAAGATCTTGAATGCCAGAATTTTTCTTCATGTCCTGTAGTGCACTAATACCTCTTGGAGCTGTGAAAACTGCCCAGAAAATAGCCGGAGGTAAAGAGGAGCTCCTCCTATAGGGTGATGCTGATGGTGCCAGTGTGCTCCAAAGCAGAAATTCCTGGAGCAGATCCTAATAATAGCAGGCCAGACCAGCATCAATCCTGCTGCTTCTCTTCAGAGAATCAAATAACTAGGGGAAATTTAGCCTGAAGAAGAGAAGCTATACTAATTACCTTCTGATTTTTGAAGGGTTTTTGTTCAACAGTGCTAGGCAGAGACCTGATATGACCCTTCTGAATGTGTGGCTAAATTATAGCTAGCTAGAATTTATAGAACACTTCAAGGTTTGCAGAGTGCTTACATGTATCTCATGTGGCCTTCACAGCTGCTCACTGTGACTTACTGAGATACCCAGAGTTGTGACGTGCCCATGGTCACAGAACTGTCTGAGGAAGGATTTGAACTCAGGTCTTTCTGACTCCCAAGTCTAGCACTGTATCTTCTATAACACCGAGCTTCCTTAAATAGCATTAAAAAGCACCTAGATCTCCCTGAATGAGCCGAATTCAAAGTTAGCTAGCAGACACTAAAGTCAGGTGCCACAAGGCCCAGGGCAGGACACCTCACCAAACATTATCTTTCCACTGTGCATCTGCAGTCTGGCCAAGGAGGTAGAAAGAAATAATGCAGCTAGATGGCCCAGCAGGTATATAGGACAGGATGAGTAAACCTGTCAGTAAAGTCTTATTACTCTGACCCTTGCCCTCTCGAAGGCTATACTAGCAGAGTACAGGTTGTGACAGTAGACTCCCTATCTATCTGCCCTCTAAAGATCTGCCAGATTTATTTATTTTGTTCACAGTAGCTCAAAAAGACCCTCTACTAAGACCTATGTAGACAGGGTTTCAGTTCAGAGGTTCTCAAACTTATTTGGCCTACCTCCCACTTTTCAAAAAGAAAAATTACTCAGCGTCCTGCTGGGGTTTCATTAGGTTAACCCTTATTTTTATTCAGTGCCCCCCATTTGTACCCAAGGTTACTACTGCCCCCATGGATGACTCCAGTCTCACCCAGGGGGCAGTATCACCTACTTTGGGAACCTGTGGTCTACATCAGTGGAGAGAGTATCCACAATCATAGATCTTTTGACCTTTAAGTTGAAGGAGTCACTTGAAAGAGGAATGGGATATCTCATGCTTGGTCTTGGAGAAAAGAACTGGGAGCAACGTTTGAAAATTATTATAGGAGGACTGACTGGCTTAATGTAAGGGGGGAAATTAAATGTCAGAATTTTACAGAAATGGGTGGACAACCAGGAACAATAGTGAGTTCATCAGTTAGGACATCTCCTAGTAGATACTGGATGGCCACTCTGTCAAAATGTTATAGTTGGAAATTATGTTTTAGTAGCTGTTGTACTTAAAAACTTTCCTTCCAACTGAACAATTCTGTAATGTCCTTGTTTATGTTTTAGATATGATTCAGGTCCTAGGACTGTTTCTCCGTTTGTGGAACTCACACTTATTCTTGACCTCTTACTAGATTTTGAATATAAGCAGCCTATTTTTCATTTCTAAAAAGCGTGACTATAAAATAATCTAACTGGTTCCACCAGGTATACACACAGTAACTCCATTTGGAATAACTGTTTAAAATGAATCATGCTTTTCCTGTCCCTGGACCCTGTACCTTTCCAAGTCTATCCAAACATAAAGACTTAACTCCAGTCCTACCACTTCTATGATGTTTTATTAATAATTATGTCATATGTCATATTCACTGACCTCTGCCTTAAATAAAGTAGGGCCCCCTTGGTGTGAAGTGCCTCATCTCTCCCTTAAGATGAGAAACCAAAATTCACATTTCTGTCATCCTCACCACAGCCAGACAATGTACATTTGCCTGTAGTTGACAAGGCATTCTAGTTTCCAGGGTTTCTTATCACCCTTAAGGTCCAGATAACCGTCATAAGTGAATGAGCTGCTGGGAAACAATAGATACTTCGGTCATTTGTACCATAAGTAAATCCTTCTGTTCAGAGGAACTGTTTTCTCTTGGGTTCTCACTGTCACTTTCCAATAACCAGGTCACCATCCAAATACAAATAGAGAGCCCTTCCTCATTGCCAAGAAAACAAAGCAAGGCATTGGACCATATCTAACAGGGCTATAAGAGTCTTCCCAAAATGCTCTAGGCTGTTCTTACCTTTCTCTGTCTTTACGATTATTATTTTCTGACATGTAATCACGTACTGCCTCATGACTATCATCATCATCTTTAGGGATTTAGGACTAGAAGGGACATTAGAGATCATCTGCTGTGTTTCCCTCGGTTTACAAATGCAGCACCAGCTTCAGTAGTTTCTCCCACAGAGAAGTAGGTGCTCTGGCTCTTTAAGAGAGAATAGAGTCTTGAGAGAGTAAGTGTTCAGCTGATGAGTGACAATGTGCCCCATGCCTGCAATGCCCTCCGTCCCTTCTCATCTCTGCCTCCTGGCTTCCTTCAAGTTCCCACTAAAATACCACCTTCTAGAGGAAGCCTTTCTTGAACACTCTCAATTCCAGTGCCTTCCCTCTATTGATTATTTCCTATCTATTCTATATATAGCTTGTTTGTACATAGCTGTTTGCATGTGAGCTCTTCGAAGTCAAGGACTGTCTTTTTGTTTTTATTGTATCTCCAACAGTTAGTACAGTTCCTAGCACATATAGGAGCTTAATAAATGTTTACCAACCAACTGCATGGGTTAAACAGTGAAAGGAAACTCTGAAAGAACTTTTTATCTTCCTAAGAAATATGAAGAGATTTTTTTTTGAGAAGAGAATTGATAGACTGTTTTCTGAATTGAGGAGGTCAGTAGTTATAGTGGTGATTAAGGGTGATTCTGGCTGTGATATTTTTCACAGCTGTTATATTGAATAATCGTTTTTCCTTTATCGTTAATTATTGTCAGTAAGTAATATAGTCAGTTACTTTGCTGTTTATTTAAGCCTAGCGGGGGGATGGGACAGGGTATATATATTAAGACAAATAAAAACTTACTGGAAGAGAAGTTTCTCCTATTTCTTAAATTAAAGAACACTTAATAAACTGGGGTGGGGGCTCAGAGCTAAATAATTAATGAAAGAGATGTTAGCATTTTATAAATTAATAAGGAAATATCAAAGCATACCTTTTAATCACCTTAAAACCTGGGATGAGGCTGAATAAGGAAAATGGGCCAGTAGCAAGTAGAGAGAGGGATAATTACCCCCACCAAGCTATACATGATGGTGATTGATATGAACCCCTATTACATATAGGGGCTCAGTGAGGATTTTAAAATATTCTTTCCTGTTGATATTTTCTATCATTACAAATTCATTGTAATTTATAAAATGTTTGCAAAGGGCCTGATGGTACTGCTAATGCTTATACTGAACTTTGCCCATTTTACTCTTTTGATATGTACTAACTGCACGTAACCATTATTACTGTTTTTATTATTTGATTAATGATTAGGGTTATCATTGTTAGTTTCTTAATTTTTCTATTATTACTATTTGACGAGTAAACTGAAGCCCAGAGTAGTCAAATGAATTGCCCAAGTCACACAGGTAGTAAATGGCAGATGAGATTTGAACTCAGATCCACTCTATCAAATCCACCTCGTGTCTACCTACCTCCTTCCCTTACTTCAGAGTCCAGTTCAAATTCACCTCTCCCATGAGCCTTCTTTGATTCTCCCCAATCTTAGCCATAAATGATTTCTTACTTCATGAATTTCTAATACCATTCTACTCTAGTGGGAAAAGCAGTAGATTAAGAGTCAAAAGACTTAAGTTTAAAATCCAGGTCTTCTTCTTAGTACCTGTGTAATCTTGAGCAATTCACCTAACCTCACTTTGGACCTCAGATTCTCAATCTGGAGAACGAAGTGACTGAACTAAGATCACCTCGTGTTCTATGCCATACTGGGACCTTTCGTGTGCTTTTGTGATATTATAACTATTATATTTTATCCTATTATAAAATCTTAAAAAATAAAAATTGTTTTGGTGGGTTTTTTTGTATGAACACTTAAGTACATTGTCTTGTATGTAGAAGCTGCCTAATAAATACTTGTTAAATTTTATCATACAAAACAGAATGTGTTTGACACCACAGGAGAGTTACAAATAAAGTGCTATGGAAGGGGAGCGGGTGGAGGCAATTTAGAAGGAGTGACTGATGCTTCGTCCTGTGTTCTTGGCCAGAGATCCCATCTTATGCTCCCCAGATGTCCTACTCATTTTAACTAGTCCAGAGCTAAGCAGTTTCTAGTAGATGCTCAGTGTATACTTGGTTTAACAAGCATTTACTATTCATTTTATCTCATATTTATTAATCCCCTTCTATCTGCCAGGTGCTGGAGGTGAACAAGTTAATGAAAACATAGTCCCTGCCCTCTAGGAGCTTCCAGACTAGAGATTTAGAAGAGATGAGACATTTACAAGGATACCTGATAGATCAAATTAATTTTGTAGAAGTGCTTTGAAATAGTTAAAAATGCCATACAAATCTATAGTAAAATTTCAAAAGGTAATGTTGCATATAAGTTTTGTTCACGTGTTTGCTTCTTACAGATGGGCACTTCTGAGGAACCAGATGAAATGCCATTACCAGATTCTGAAAGTGTGCACATCATCCCAGGAAGTGTTTTGCTCTGGAGAATAGCTCCACGGCCTCCCAACTCCGCACAGGTCAGGACATGATTTCTGCGTACTCTCTAAACCCCACATTTCGCAGACAAAACCATTGAGGTACAGAGAACTTAGATGACTCTTCCAGTGTCACACAGCTAGCAAGTATATGAGGCAGGATCTGAACCCAGGTCTCCTTGACTGCCAAGTCTAGGACTATATCCACTCTCCCACACTGCCTCTCCAGTGACTTCATAAGCCTTCCTAGAAGGATTTGTATTGTGTAGCCTAGACGGTGAACAAATCTCCCAAAGCAGAATTTCATGCATTGCCCGCTTTGGGTGGAAAAGGTACTTTGGGGTTGGTGGCAAAAGTCAGGAGTGTTTTCCCAGTGCCCACTGACTGCGTCTGCCAACTCTGGTGATGCTGTCAGCAGGCTTAAGCAACCCAACCCACAGGACCAGGCCGCTAGCCTGAAGATAAGTAGTGATTTCTACTAAAAAAGAAAAAATGTAAATGTTTTACCTGATTGCCACCTGTGTGCTTGGGGGACAGCATAGTGCTAAAGTGATGGACTTGCATTCAGATTTCCAGTGCTTCCTGCCAGTGGCGCCCTGAACCAGCGACAGCCTCTCTGAGCCCCTTTTTCCTCATACATTGAATGAAAACTATAATGACCCTTACCTCACAGGATAGTTAGGAGGCTCATGTGCTATAATGAGGCATGGCACAGTAGGTAGACCATCAGGCCTAGAGTCAGGAAGACCTGAGTTCAAATCTGGCCTCAGACACTTACTGTCTCTGTGACCCTGGACAAGTCACCTAACCTCTGTCTGCCTCAGTTTTCTCATCACAAGATAAGGATAATACCATCACTTACCTCCCAGGATTGTTGCGAGGACAAAATGAGGTGGTATTTGTAAAGTGCTTAGCACAGTGCCTGGCATATATTTTTAATAAAAGCTTGCTTAATAAATGTTTGCTTCCCTTCTCTCCCTAGAGGACTTTGCAGACGTTCAAAGCAATACATAAATTTCAACTACCATTTTCTGGAAGAGAATCTGGCTCAGAAATTTGGTGTATTATCAACAAGCATTTATTAAATGTTTACTATGTCCTAGGCACTGTACATAGTGCTGGGAATAGGAAGATTGACCTCAGATCTTTTTGAGACTGATACCCTTAAGTGAATTAGATTTAATTAAAGAACTTACCAGTGAATCCTCTGATTTAATATTCTTAACAAGAAAGTGTTTATATTGTCTAAAGAAACATCATTTTGTTTTAAAGACATTTCTTGCTAGATGTTATTTTGTTCATTTTTCCTCCTTTCAGATGTATAATTTTACTAGCTTTGCAATGGTTTTGAATGAAGTGGATAAAGAAATGGAGAGTGTGATTCCTAAGACTGACTGCAGGTTACGACCTGACATAAGAGCAATGGAAAATGGAGAAATAGGTAACTTCTGAGAATATTAATTTATTTGGGGAGATGTAATATCACTGACTATTTGCATCAGGAAGAACCAACTATTTTCTGTTTCTCCTAGGTATTTCTTCAGCATTATACTTGGTGTAATTGTGATATTTTAAAATATTCTCCAACTTTAAAGTAGACTTTTTAATTTATAGGATTATTTATTACTAGTGTGACTTTGCTAATAAGTATATTCCATATGACTAGAATTAGAATACAAGTCAGAAAAAATTAGGAAACTGCATCCTTGCCATCCCCAGGTCGAATTTTTATTACTTCAGGATATTTTTTTAATCCTCTACTAAAATCCTTCTCCCGTGCCTCATGGTTTGGTGGAGCTGATCCCCAGTTGTTGAAGGCTATGCTTGTAGTGTATGGAAAGGACTTCATTAGACTCGTTTGGACTGGAGATAGAAACTCATCACCGTAACCATGACCGACACTCCTAAAGAACAGATGGGCTTGGTAATAGGAGCTTTCACACAATGCAGTGATAGGATCCAGGAAGTAATATATTTGGGGACTGTTTGTATTTCCCTTGGTAGCCCTGTTTAAGGCCCAAGGTAGGGTCTTTCCTTAAACTAAATCTTGGAATTGCAGTCAGAAGACCAAAGGTCACATGGTCCAGCCCTTGCCCGAACCAGCCTTTGCTTGATAGACTCCTGTGCCGAAGGAACTCACAGTCTTTTGAAGCCCTCCATTCCTTTCATTGACAGCTTTAAAGTTTTTAATTTAATATCTTATTGACGTACTTTGTTTTTACATCAGATTTACTTCTGAATATATTCCACTTCTCCTGACTAGTAAGCCCTTACTTATACCAAAAGTTTTAAAGGTGGGAGGGAACCCAATTCAACAAAACCAAACAGTATATCAACAGTATATCTAACTATATGTTTGAAGGGGGTGTGCATTATATTCCACACCCATGTGTATGGCTGTAATTGTCAGGAGTTGTGTTTTCCTTATATTGAACTAAAATTTGCCTCCCTATTGATTCCATTCATTGGCCGATTCTGGCCTCTAGGGCCAAGCCGCAGAAATCTGTTTCTAATTTTACATTGTGGCCCTTCAAATCCTGCTGTTCTGGCCCTTCTTTTCTCCATAGAGAACTATCCCCAGATTCTTTAACTAGAATTCCTGTGGAATACCCCCTCCTCTGAATGCACTCCTCACCTTGCCACTGCTTCTCCAAAAATGGGCATCTTAAACCAGACACAGTACTCCAAAATTGTCAATAATTAGTTATAATCATCAAACCTTTTTGTTTTATTTTAGAAATTTCCAAATTTCCTCCAACCATGTTATCTTCATATTATTAGGCCGAGCAGTACTTTTAAGAAAACCTCAGATTTAATTCAGCTGTTATTTAGTACCTACTGTATGCAAAGCACTAAGCAACCAAAGATGACCCTGCACTTAAAGAGATTACATTCTGACATAGGGAGAGGACAAGTCAACAGATAACTGTAGTATGTACAGGTGTAGGATAAGTGTGTTGGAGGGGTCTAGGCCAGCAGTCCTCAAACTTTTGGTCTCAGGATCTCTTTACGTTCTTAATAATTGTTGAAGACCCTCCAAAAAGTTTTTGGTTCAGCGAGCTATATCTGTTAATAATTACTATATTAGAAATTAAAACATCTTATTATGATGAAAGTAGTTTGGATCTCAAAGACCTCTTGTGAAAGGGACTTGACAACCCCCAGGGGTCCCTGCACTTTAAGAATGACTGGTGTAAGCAAAATGAGAAACTGGAGGAGGCAGAGATTCTCTTGCAGGGAGGGAAGAGCAGAGACAGTGGCATCCAAGAGCTGACACTCTGCAAGCTAATAGAGACCTTAATGGAGTCTCTCTTCTCTTCATACAAAGTCAGTATTTTTATGTGTGTCCCAGATTTTCTTCATGACTCTCCAGTGAACTATTTGAAATATTTTTTTTTTGCCTCTAAGCCATGGTGAGTTGCTTATGTTTTTAAATGCTCTGTTTTAGATCAAGCTAGTGAAGAAAAGAAAAGACTAGAGGAAAAACAAAGAGCAGCTCGCAAAAATAGGTCCAAGTCAGAAGAGGACTGGAAAACAAGGTGTGTGGATATATGGGGGAGTGCACATTTGTCTGATATTTTTAGCAGGTGAGAGACAGCAGGGCATACATGATAGAAAGCCAGCCTCAGAACAAAGAAGATGGGGACTTCTAGTCCCATCTCAGACACATCCTGGCTGTCTGACCATGGGCAGATCACTGCGCCTCTCAGTCCTCTAGGCAGCTCTAAAACTATAAGTTGCCCAAGAGGCCAGCCTACACTGGTAGAAGGCATTTCTTCACCTGGGAGTCCCCTCTACCAGTGAAGTCACATGTCCGGGCCCCCTCCCTATTTTTAGCAGCAGAGCAGATCCAGATTAGCATAAAAGTCTGACTGGTCGCTCCCAGACCTTTGCAATCTGCATAGGCACTTTGTTCCTGTCTCATCCTAGTTCCATTTGTGCCCAGCTTCAAAAATAATTAGTTGACTAGTGTTCCCCGAACCTGTCCCATTCGCATTGACACACAGGTTGTGGACCATACTTTCTCAACATAGAGCCATGTGTAGGGAAAAGGGAATAGAACGTCTCCTGAGCTTTTAAAATACTCCTATTCTAGTTCCTTTGGTTTCTAGTGGTTTGAAAATGCTTAGGAAAGTCCACATTTGGAACTTGAGAAAAAGAAAGATGATTTCCAAGGGCTTGCCCTAGCTCACAGGAGTGCTTACTATCTGGAAAGTTGGTAGTTGGCTATTTTCTGGAACACTGACAATCATCACAAGTAAATGCCTGATTAAACAATTGTTTTGCATATTGAGAGTTACTGTATGATAGAGGATAAAGCACTGGCCTGTTAGCAGCTTGTAGACCTGGGAATTCAAGTCTTAACCTCAGACACTTACACAAATCACTTAACATCCATTCCATAAGCTGGAGACAATAAAGCATTCCCCATCTACCTCGTAGGAGGTCATAAAAATACTTTGCAAGCCTTGAAATTCTCCCTAAATGTGAGCTAAATCTAACAAATTCTGTTTTTCTTCAATAGGAGAGGAAATTAATTCCACAGCTACGAACCTTGTCATAGCTAATTAATAAGCACTCTTCATATAATTTCCCATATTCCTATATTGCTCTGGCAGTTCAGTAGAAAAGATTATCTTGATAGATGAGCAAACCATAATGTAACACCTTGAATTCCACTTGGAAGCAAAAAGAGCAAATGTAGGGTAAATGTTTTGAATGTATTTGTTTGAAACAGTAGCAGTCGTATCATTGGCCCTGCTGCATTGGACTTAAGGATGAGGATAGAAGCTCTTTTACTTTGATAACACCCTATGCAAAAAGAACATATTTTCCCCAAATTGGAGGCTCTATGTAAAAGGATTGTAATTGCTAGTCAATTAGCCTCAATTTGGAAAATACAGTACATTAAATGTATGTTGTTTGATACTTTTTTTGATCATCTGAGCTTTCTTTCTAGAAACAGACTTTTTTACTCTCCATGGGACCTAAGAGATATCCAGTCCCTGCCATTCTCCATAAGGCAGCTGAGTGCACAAAAGCAGTGGCCCACCCAGCCACAGAAGTGCTTGGGAGTGGGGACGTGGCTCAGTCCCAGGTCTCCAGACTCCGAGCTCACCCTCTCCTTGCATCGCTACTACACGGGAATCTTTTACTTGGCCCGCTTTTTTGGTCCTCTGATCACAGGATCCTTGATCTAAAGTCAGAAGGGAAGTCCGAGGCCATCCAGCCCAACTCCCTGATTCTACGTATGAGGAAGCAGCAGCCAGGGAGGTTGAGTGACGGCATCAGTGTCACAGGATAATAGGAGAGGCAGGATTCTAACCTGTGCTCTAAGACTCCAAAGCCAGTGCTCTTTCCATTATATTACGCTTCCTCCTCACGTATGCCTCTCTTTCCCTGTGGGAAATCTTACTTTTGAGTCAAGAAAAAAAAACATTTGGTAGTACTTCTATTTTTAATGTTATTTCTAACATATCTTAAATTAATCCTGATTTTCCAGTCTGAGCTCAAACTGTGTGTGTAAGGGGTTCATCCAGACCTGAGATGAGAGCTTGTTGATGGCTTTCTAGGAAAAAGACAGTAGAGGAAGGAAACTTCTTATTGGTACCTAGAATAGTAGACACTTTTCCTCCCAGCTCCCTGTTTAGACCTTTAGGACCCATTAGATATATGCTGTTTGTTATATCAAAAGGTGATCCCACTGGCCCTCCAGCTTAGCTATAGGATGCACACTTTGAGTTATCTACCCTCAAGAGTTGTTTGTACACTCACTGGACCAGTCCCTCTTGGGACCAGCAACAGCACACAGATTGAAAACAGCTCTCTAGATTCAGCACTTCAGTCTGTGAATGGAGTATTTTAAAAGCTACACACTTCTTTCTATACCACCCCCACCGCCAAGGGGCCATACTCACTGTCTCTTCTTCATTAGCACCATGTTCTAGCCAGTGAGCCCAAGTTCTGTTATTAGAAATTGTTAGCAGAGCTCTTTTTCTGATGTCATGATTGGAAATCCAGTCCTAGTGAAGTGGGTCCCAGAGTAGCATGAAGCATAATACCAGACACTAGATGGAAAGTATATTTGCCTAGAACAGCAGAGTGGATTATTTCAAGCAGTTGCATTTAAGCATAGTACCTTCAGATAGAAGATAACCCATGGTGACAGTTCTTTGGTCTCTGTTTATCTTGTGATGTCTCTTCGTAAATCGTGTACATTATTCTTCATGTCCTGTTTCATGTTTGAGAGGTACTCTGCCATGAATCATTTGGCCATGAAATATATACCACTAGCAGGTACATTTGGAGGCACAGCATTGGGCTCCACACCCAGGCCTAGCTAAGCATCAGATCTATGGAATCAATTATTTATCTTGTGGGCTTGGTTCAGTCAGTTCTGTGCCCATTTAAAATGAGGGAGGTAAGCCTGGCACTCATTACTGTCAATCATTACTACCAGTGAATGCTTATTTGTCTCACCTGAGAACACTGGGTCTGCTTACCTATAGAATGGAGGCAGGTCTTTATGGGAATGCCTGTTTTGGGGGCTAGCCACTTTTTCTACTACAGATAGAAATAATAGGGGCAGAGTTTATCTGAGGGAATTGAGCTGGGCTTTGGGAACACAGTTGGTGGAGTGGGAAGAGGCTTGGGATGTGGCAGAGGAGGAAAAGTGTTCCAGTCAGTCTTAGGCACCAGTAACAGAACAGTCCTGGGCATTATACTCCTGAGACAATTAGCAGTATTGTTGCTCTTATTTAACAGAATTGCTACTCTTTTACATAAAATAAAAGGTATTATTGAGAGGCAGGGTGAAGTAAGGGAGAGGTTCTTAGCCTTCGAGTCTGGAGACCTGGGTTCAAGCATCACCTCTGGCACATGCTCACTCTGTGACCTCTGAGCAAGTCACTTATGCTTAATGCCCCTGGCAGCTCTTTTAGAAAAGACCATTAGTTGCAGAACAGCTGCTGCCTTGTTTTGGGAGAGATTTCCTCACCAGGAGTTTCTACACCATTAAAATCACAGGTTTGCCCAATATTGATGTCAATAGGCATGATTGATCTAGGACTTAGAATTCTACTGTGGGCTCAGCAAGTTTTTTAAATGAAAGGGTAGTAAAGGAAATCTTCTCTTTCTCTTCTTTCTGTTCCTCATTTCCCTCTCTTTCCCACACTCCTTGGGCTTCAGAAAGATCACTTTTGGAAATCTCTAGGTTTTGGACTGGTAACTGTGGTGAAAGCATGGATTAATAGCAGTTACATAAACCTTTGTCACATGGTCCAGCACATTGAATAGCTATGGAGAAACAGTCTTGTAGTTCAGAGATTAAGCAAACCTTAGACCAGGGGTGGGGAACCTGCAGCCTCAAGGCCACATGTGGCCCTTTGACCGAATCCAAACTTCAGGGAACAAACCCCCTTAATACAAGGATTTGTTCTGTAAACCTTGGACTCAGTCAAAAGGCCATACCCAAGGACCTGGAGGGACCCATGAGGCCTCGAAGCTGCAGCTTTCCTGCCCCTGCCTTAGAAAAGCCCCACTGAATTGCACCAAAAAACCTTAAGCAAGGTGGACTTGCAGGAAATTTCTGATCCTTAGGGATCTCCCCATTTGTACTTGAGGAAGAAACGGTCTAGATAAAATCGATCCCTCAGTGTATTTTACTGGATGTGGCTATCGAATATGTCTCATTGCACAGATGACTTACTTTCCCCTACCCCTCTCCATTTTAAAACAGAAGAAACTCCATGTCACAGGCTCCCAGGTTGGATGGTTATGATTGCTTGCGATGACCTTGATTTTGATTTGCCTGCTTTTTGAAGTGCTTTACTTTGCTCGGCCTAAGTAGTAGAGCGTGTTTACTCCCTCTCCTTTTCAGATCTGGAGTATAACTGTGCCGCTTGTTTTAGACCAAAATGTTGGGACTCTTGGCAAATGCAGCTGTGCTGAGACTTTCTTCAGTACCCTCTGTGATTTGGGAGAAGTTCTGCTTTTGGTGTGAAGCATTTAGAAGCCAGTTATCCTCAGCTTCCCCCACTGCACCGTGTTCTCTATGCCTAAGAGAATGTGTACAAAGCAAGTTCCCATTTTGTGCAGAGTGGATTAAAGAGTACCCTAAGTAAATATTGAAAATTTATTTAAAATTGTCTCTATTTCAGGAACTATCTTCTTTGACTTCTAGCTCAAAATGTATTCTCTTTTGAAAGAAAATATCTCTTGAATGAACAATTCAATTCAACATATATTTTAAAACTCCTCCTACATTTTACTAAGTCACTATGATAGGGCCTGGGGGCACAAAGCCTGAAACAAAATCGTGCCCTTAATGCAGAAGGTGGGGTGCAGATTCAGTTTGGACCCATACCAAATGCTTGATAATTTGGGTGAGAAAGAGCATCAGCTACGGAGAGACTCCAGAAAGGCATCTTCTTAGGCACGGCTGCAGGAAGGCAGAGCGCATTCAAGATTGGACGTGGATGGGGGATGAGGATGGAGGCACCTATGGCAAAGTCAGAGGGAGTGCATCTAGAAAGCTGAGTCTCCTGGTAGACAGGAACACAGAAAATGAGAAAGGGAAGGTAGACTAGAGACTGGTTACAGAAGGCTTTGAATGCCAGGCCAAATTCATATTTTTTTCGCAGGGGCAACAGGGCCTGTTGAAGCTTTTTGCGCAGGGGAGTGACCTGGCCAGAGCCATGTCACTGTCTCTGAGCTGGAAGAGGCATCAGAGGTTATCTAGTCCAACCCAGAGGTGAACAGCAAACCGTCCTTCAGCTTCTCTGACAAATGTTTAACCAGCCTTGCTGAAAGGACCCCATTGAAAGCTGTCCATCCCAGTTTGTACAGGTCACATTGTTAGCCAGTGGGATCCTGTGGAAAAGCAGAGTCCCCTGGGGGCAGCTGGACAGAGCAGCAGCATCTGAGTAGTGGCCAAGGGAGCACAAGGGACATTTGGGGATAAGCAGAAAAAGTTTGCTTCAGGTAGAAGAGAAGATTTTATGTCTGAGAAGATAAAACATTTCAGGCTCCTTTATCAACATTTAAACACCATTGTACCTTAATTTGAATAAATACTTGCCAAGTGTTTAGGTAGGGTGTTTTGTGGTGTTGGAAGTTTTTGATTGGGGTTTTTTGTTTTTGCATAAGAGTGCATTAAACAAGGGATTTAACTATTATAATTTATAATAGAATCATAAATGTGGGATAAGATACATATTACTTTGGGAATGTCTTATAAATAATTTTCAAAACCTGTCATATAAAAATTACATTGAGCCCTCAGTATTTGAATTTGCTGTGCTGGCTTCCCTCAAACCCAGCTTGGCCACGTTTCCATGACCACTTTCTACTCTTATCCACATTAATAAACTAACAAAATCTATGCAGTTCTGTGCAGCAGAGTTCTCCACATAAAGATTCTTAGAAAAACTAAATAGAAAGGTAACAGAAAGAATAGTATTTTTAAAATTTCTTCTTACGCCTATTGCCTGATTCTCATTCAATTTAATTGATGCTGTAAATTAATTTAATAAAATAAAAAACTTAACCTAATTTAATAAGCATTTGTTAAATTATTATCACCTACTGTACTTCTATCTTAATTATACTTAGTATAGCATAATATCAAAGATATTAATAATACTCCTGTAACATATGTACATAAAACACAGATTAACATATAATGCCTTCTTCACTCTGCTTCCTCTATGCTAAAGAACATTGGTAGGGAGGGCAGAGAAATGTGCCCCAGGTCCGGGTGCCCTACCCATGGGGCTTGGGAAGGTGGCTGCTTTAGGGAGGAGGAGGCGGCAGGGGATGGAGGACAAGAGCTCAATTTAGAGTCAGAGGTCCTGAGATGACATTCTGGCCCAGTGTAACCTTGGGCAAGTGACTTCACCTCTCTAGGCCTCAGTTTCTTCATCTGCAAAATGAAGGCTTTGGACTCACTGGCCTCTGCGTTCCTTGTAGCTTTAAATCTTAAGATCCTAAGATGAACACAGACTGAGCAAGGCGAGCTTGGGGTGATGATGCTGGAGCTCCAGTTGTATTTCCCTGAGCCGTGAGACAGGATTGGGACATCTGGATTAGCTGTGGCCTGTGAACTAGGCAGATTTGTGTTCCTCCTGGGTACTCTTCCCTTGGTGGAGTATCTTTCTGCTGTTCTGGGCTGCCTCTTCAGTTCTTTCCAAGGCTTGAATAAGCATGTTAAGATTGCCCATTTGAACAGTAATTTTAGTAGTGAGAAAGCCAGAAGGTGAACTGTGTCCACAAGAAATTATAAATTAATGCCTGTGTCATGTGACTTCTTTTTAAAAGAGGTGTGCTTAATGCTAAAACACCTATCAGTAGAGCTTAGTAAATCCACAACACCCCAGGACACCTGTTTAAATTATAGGTTATACTGAAGCCACGGCTCATAATCACATTAAGCTCTGTGGGGGTTTTTTTCATAGTCAATTTCAGGCAAATAATCTTGCTAAAAATGGAATGACACTTTCATTCCTTCCTGCCAACCAATAAAAGTACGCACATTTACAATAGTGACTCTTGAATAGTTCCCGTACAGCCACATCTCCTTGTTCCCCCCAGAATCATCATGCAGAACTTTTTCCCAGTTGGAATTGACCTTGTAGGTGAGCCCTTCTTCATGAAACTTAGGATCAGCTAAAGGATTGGGCCATGATCAGATGTTAAGAGCTCGTATTTGGACGTCAATTTATGGTTAACAAAGCACTTTGCATGCATTATTTCATTTGCTTCTTGTAATATTTTGGGGGAGGCATTGAATCATCCCAATATTACAGCTGAGAGAAGTAAGGCTTACAGAGCTAAGGAACTTGACATAAGGGGGACTGGGCAGCCTGGGATTCTAAACATTCCCTTCTGGTCCCGAATCTAGTCCTCACCTAGCGACAATGCACTGAAAAGGCTTGGTAGAGAACACAAGGAATCAACTATTGGCCAGTTTGTTTGTTTTTGCTCTGGGTAGATTTTAATTGTTCTTGTCTTCCTTGGTCTCAGTTACCGGAAGAAATTTAAAGTTAAACTTTGTTTTTTATAGGAAAAAAAACCTGTTTGATTTAGTCTCTTAGACTCTGAAACCACGCTGCTCGTGTTAAGAGCTGTGCCTGTTTGATTATTGCCTAAAAGTCCCTGAAATTTAAGGTGCAGATTTTATTCTGTGAGCCCCAAACAAAATGCTAACCTCCGAGTATATATACACGCTTCTTCAGGGTCAGAGGGCATCGCAACTATGTGACTCATGCTCATGTGACTTAGGCTTTCTTGTGACCTAAGCAGGTCATCAGCGATTCTTGATTCAGTGACTCAATCAAAGGCACTCTGTTACCTCAGTGCTAGAAGAACTCGAGCTCCAAAAGAAAAAAGAGCAAAACAAGTCCCGCTTTGCTTGCTGCCTTAACAAGCTGTCACTGTTAACCTCTGATTACAATAGTTAACCAAATGCCACAGGTCCTCAGTTATTGTGTGCATGTTATAGAACCTATTTGGGGACTTTGTTTCAAATATTATGCAATTTTTTGTTCTTGAATACTTGGGTTCTTTTTAAAAACAGTTTCGAAGAAATTTTGAGAACTGCTGTTATTATTCTTATTAACCTGTAGACCAAGTTTTTAGTGGCACAGCTCAATACGAATTCCAAGAGAAGGTGGTTCAGTTCTTCCTAGGACCCCAGAAGTGTAGGTCTTCCAAATGGAAAAGAGAATATCTAATACGTAGGAGTGATTATCATGGTTAAGATCATCTAAAAATGAAATGAGAATTGAAGAACAAGAGTACAATTTTAGATCTGAAAGGTGCCTTTAAAGTCATCTGTTCTAAGCCCTTCATTTTACTAGGGAAGTATCCAGAGCCATTTAGGTACGTTGCCTTTTTATGGGGTTATGTTTGCCTGCAATTTTCGTTTTGATGAATTCTGGTTAGGAAACTCTTTTGTAATGATGTTTAGCATGCAGGCGGTTTAAGAATGGGGAAAGAAAGTGGAGAATACTAATGAAGCAAAATCATTCATTCTGGCAGCTCTGCAGGGCCAACTCTACTACTTGTACCATAGGCTGAACTCTGAAGCATTGGGTAGTATCAATAATCCTGCCCCCATTTCAACTGGGTTATTATCCCAGTTATAAAAAGAGGAAATCACCACTCGTTTTTTCAAATGCTTATTCATACATTTCCATTGTTCTTTTCTCAGAACAAAGGAAAGTTTTAAGCCAATGAAACAGTTTGAAGCAATAGGGGATTCCTATATGCCAACAAAGGTTTATTGTACATGGGGGATGTATTGCTTGTGGTGGTTCTGTGTTTTGGCAAGAAGTTAATCTGCATGCTTATAAGTGGTTTCATTTATTCGAATCTGCTTTGAAGAAAACACTCAGCAGACCCCTTAATCTGCCGTCTTTGTCCAGATATTCTTCACAACAACAAAAATGGTTTCTGTTTTCATATCTTTTAACTAACACTTAGCAGTCATTTTCTAAACATGGTCTGTTTAAATCGGGGTGAACAGCATCATTGGATTTTCAAGACACTGCTTATGTTAACATCTCTTAAAATTAAACTTCAATCTGGATCTGTAGCAAAGCAGTTTTGAATTCTAAAGTTTAGTGTTGCATTTCAAATAGTCTTTCCCTCACAAACCTTGTCCTCCTTTTATTCCAACAGGTGGTTCCATCAAGGGCCCAATCCCTACAATGGAGCACAGGACTGGCTTTACTCAGGCAGCTACTGGGACAGAAACTACTTTAATTTGCCTGACATTTATTAAAAACACAGTCAGGACCCATTGGTTAATCCACAAATCAGTCTAAAGTCTGTGTTCGTAAAGGATTTTTTTTTGGTTTTATTCATCTTAAAAAAAAAAAAAAGGAAAGCCTGCCCATGAAAATTTGCATTTCATACAACTAGTAATGTGGTGGCATTGGTTCTGAAAGACTTGGGGAAAATAATAGTTTTGCTACCTGAAAATACTCACTTGGGATACTGTTTTATATAAGGGTGGGGGTGGGGACCTGTTAGGGAATCTGATTTTTTATGGCTGTTTCTGCCATATATGTTAAAGGAAATTACTACGCAAACAGAAACTCTAAGTTGGATTCTCAAAGCAAGTCATAGAGTTAGTTTTTATGCAGATATAGTAGGTGTAACATAGGAGTCTTGAGAACACACAAATGTTCCTGTGGTCAAACTTAAAAAAGGATATGACACTCTGTAAAGATTTACTTCATTAATAAAAATAGCTTTTCTTTATATTAATTCCCTCCTTTTCACCCATTACCCCAACCCCAGTCCAGAATATTCAGAATAAGTATTATTGATTTAAAATTTCTCAAGGATTAAAATGGTAATTAATAGGCAAGGTATTTTATGTTTTACTCACTTCAGTGCAGTGTATTGAATTTGCTTTCACCTCTTGTAACCAGTCTGATTTTAAAGCATCAAAAAACATTTACATTATACAAATTTGAATCAAAAATGTATGCTCCTAAGAAATTAATTTTTTTGTTAATTCATAAAAATTCACTAGAAATTGTAGGGTGTTGACCATTAAAAAATGACAAGCCTTTTTAAATGTCAAGTTCTATTGGTACATACCACTGGAGAAATTAAATTGCACATGTGTATGTATTGTAAGTATCAAACTATATAAAAAAAAAGGAGGTCTTGTGCATTTCAAGTCTACAAGGCATCTGTGTACTTAAGATATGTATGGAGACCTATTGTACAGTAGCTTTGCCCCTTTAATTGGGGTGCATTAAATCTTGTGGTATTTATACACACACACACACACACACACACACACACACACACACACACACTTATACACATATATATACGCACACACACTAAACTGGGACATAGCCTAGGAGTGCTTAAGTAGCTCCTGCAAAATGTTTTAATTGCTCTCTTAACAGGTGTTATGATGAAAAATTTAACTGCTGCTAAATAAATACTTTAGAACATTCCAAAGATGTGTGCTTTCTTTTAAAATTTAAAATGTACCCTCCTCACAGTGCCTCTTGTTGTCATATTTTCCTTTGTTACTGCCCCGAGGTTACCCAGTCTATATATATAGTACCCAGCAATATCGTAGGCATGCAACATAATTTTAATGAGTCCAATTACACCTCAGTCTACTGCTAGTAAATGTATTACAAATTAGTTCTAATAACACAAATGTGAATGAAATATTAGACAGACAGGTTATAGTTGTGAATTTAAATGTTGGTCAGAATAGTTAACCTTCCGGTTAGGGAGCCACTTTATAAAATACATGCGACTAACATATTTGCTGGAGTGGGAATGGTTATCCTTTCTCCCCATATATACATACACTGAATTTCAGGCCATATCTTGTCACATAAGTTTGAGCTCCATATTTTATTGTTCTGCAACCAACTTTAAATAAATAATGCATTATGTACTCAAGTGCTTGCATACCTTCTAAACTATAGAACATCTAAATCAGGAAAAAATAAAACAGGAAAACAACACAATGCTTGCATGAAGTTTATTGATATATTATTCATGGTGGCAGATACCACCTTGAACGTTGTCTCAAACAGCGTCCTTTTCGGCATCTGTAAAAGGGAATAAACATATTTAATGTTTAAATTTAGGCATGATACTGAATATGTTGAAATGGGTAGTGGGCTAAAAATCCCCAGTTCTCATCTAGATCTGCTTCAAGAATTCTTCATTATTTTTTATTCAAATTATGTTGTATACATGCTTGGTAGTAGCGATGTTTAACCTCAGTCTGCTTCTGTGCTAAAATTGGTTTGTTATCAACTGGCAAAAAGTGATAAGAGAGTAGATAATTTCAACCCTCCCCTATGGGAAGATTTTGCCTTAATTTGTGAATTCAAAGGATCTGAATCTGAGGTTACTTTGGGAAATAATTATCTGTATGTTTACACCACTTTGGAATAATCTGAACTAAGTTATTCCACCCTTATTTTCCTTATATAACAGTAGTAAAAAGATGCAGGGCTTTTCCCGATAAATCCCACAGGTTCACTTTGAAATTTTGGATACATCTTCCATATAACTCCTTGGATTAAATGTATCTACGTATATGTGAGTATAACACACCATATACTGTGTATGTATACACACACACACAGGCACACATGTATATGGATATGTAGATACATCTATATACCTTTTGTACACACACATATGCCACAATGTAAGAGAAGTGAGAAACTGGCATAAACGCCTCCTAACTTAGCAAGATCTAGCTTTTTCAAGTGCTGCGGGGAGCAGGTTCCTTTAAGAACTACAGGATAGGAATCTACGGTTTCATATGTCAGGCCTCTAGTCTGAAACTCATAGATAGCTTTGCTATAGTTTCATCCCAGCAGGGTTAATTCAGTGATAGCAGCTTTTTTTGAGGATTATGGGAGGTAACTACCAGAATCTTCAGAAATGTTCAGAATCAGTAATACATCTGTTAAAAGAATGCTGGTAAAGCTTTTCAGGATATAATTAGATCATTCTATAGTGCTCAATGTGAAGGCTGGGCTTCATTTTGTATTCCTAAATGACTAAAGCCTCAAAACATAAAATAGATGCTATGCAGGGTGACTTTTTTTCCTCAAAGGGTAGGTTATCAGCTTCTTAATAAGGTCTTAATACTTTAAGAGACCTCCCACACTCCCTGATTTATGGAAGTTTGAAGTTCGAACACTGAACTATTCTTTTAAATATATCTATTATGAATTATTCTGTGAAGTTAAAAATAAGTTACCTTTTAGTCTCCCTATTCCTTCTTCCCAAGGCTACAACAGAGTAAAAACAGTGTGATCTCATGCTTACAGTAAACTCAGTAACTTCATCTCTCTCAGAATCATCCTGATTTTCTAAACATGTCCATTTTCACTGTGATTGCTTTCTTGCCATTGACTTCTCAAAAGCAATTTAACATAACCAATACCTTGGTTATGCAGCCAATAATATAGCTGTCTCCTTAATGGAAGGCATGTAAAACGAAAATTTTTTAACTAGAATTCCTACTGGAGAAGAAGGAAAACAACTCCACAAATTGATGCAATAAGGTCACAACTTTTAAGCAGGAAAGACCAAACCCCTCAACTTTACAGATGAGTAAAGTGATGCTCAGAGAGATTTACTTAATTACTTATCCTGCTGTCATTTTAACTCAGGTTATCTGATCCTAAACCCTGTGCTCTAACTACTTCAAGGACTCCTGATGTCAGTGATGTAGGAATTCCTTCCACTGATACAAAGGATAACATCCTCTTCATCTTGGTATGCAACTTTCTTATTTGCTGTGGTTGAAATAATTCATCCCCTGGTAGCCTTAATCTAGTGATAAGCCTCTCCAAACTAATCTAGATAACAGATAATACATTCCACCATTGGTCCATATTTAAAGCCTTTCCAGCTTGGTAGAATGTGTCAGAACTTTTACTTCACTGAAACAGCTTCATACTAGACACTGGAATAGGGCTTCCGTGAACTTTACAGGCATTAGAATAATACTTCAGTATTAAGCCACAAATTTAAGTTAAACCACAGGAACAGTCCTAGGAACAGGCAGACTCCTTTCCCAGAACCAGCTCAGGTAAAGACCTAGAAGCTCCTCGCTGGTAGGATGGCCACAACTGACATCTTTGGCCACAGCAATGCATCAAACAAGATAACTATAAAATGGCCGTTGGTCCCATATGGCCATCTCCTACTGCTGTGGTTATGGTAGCAAACTAAGAAATAGGAGCAGTGTTAAAAATTAGAGGGTTTGGACCATAATAAAGAATTATTAACTACTTATAATAATACTACTGGTAGAAATGGGTCATTGCAGGGGCAGAGCCAAGATGGCGGCTGGAAAGCAGTGACTGGCGTGAGCTCCCCACCAAGTCCCTCCAAAAACCTATAAAAAAAATGGTTCTGAACAAATTCTAGAACTGCAGAACCCACGAAATAGCAAAGGGAAGCAGGGCTCTAGGACAGCCTGTATGGTCTCTGGGTAAGGTCAATCACATGGAGCTGGGAGCGGAGTGGAGCACAGCCCAGTTTGGGCTGCACTTGGACCAACCTGGTGGGGAGCCAGGCAGAACAGGCACTAACACCCTGAATCAGTGAGCTGTGGCAGTTACCAGACTTCTCAACCTACGAACACCAAAGACAACAGAGAAGGTTTCTGGGAAAAGCTGCCGGGACAGTGAAAGGAGTTGATGGTTCAGCTACCATGGGGCAGCAGAGGTGATGCAGCTACAGAACTACAGCTGCAGTTGCTTCTGGCCCCAGGCCCACCTGGTGGGAGGAATTAAGTGGCAGATCAGAGAGGGAGTGCAGAGCCTGCTTAAGATCTGAGTGGGGGGGGGTGGAGCCAAGATGGCGGCTGGAAAGCAGTGACTGGCGTGAGCTCCCCACCAAGTCCCT
>CM053622.1:208770405-208818671 GCA_028646595.1 Phalanger gymnotis | reverse complement strand
GATGAGAGAGGAATATATTGAGAGAGGGATAAAGGGAGAGATAGAATGGGGTAAATTATCTCGCATTAAAGTGGCAAGAAAAAGCAGTTCTGTAGGAAGGGAAGAGGGGGCTGGTGAGGGGCAATGAGTGAATCTTGCTCTCATCAGATTTGACCTGAGGAGGGAATAACATACACACTCAATTGGGTATCTTACCCCATAGGAAAGAAGGAGGAAGGAGATAAAAAGGGGGACTTTAGAAGGGAGGGCAGATAGGGGAAGGAGGTAACCAAAAACAAACACTTTCAAAAAGGGACAGGGTTAAGGGAGAAAATTGAATAAAAGGGGATAGGATAGGAAGAAGCAAAATATAGTTAGTCTTTCACAACATGAGTATTGTGGAAGGGTTTTACATAATGATACGCATGTGGCCTATGTGGAATTGCTTGCCTTCTTAGGGAGGGTGGGTGGGGAGGGAAGAGGGGAGAGAATTTGGAACTCAAAAGTTTTAAAAAGAGATGTTGAAAAAAAAAAGTTTTTGCATGCAACTAGGAAATAAGATATACAGACAGTGGGGCATAGAAATCTATCTTGCCCTCCAAGAAAGTAAGGGGAAAGGGGATGGTGGGAGTGGGGTGACAGAAGGGAGGGCTGGCTAGGGAACGGGGCAACCAAAATATATGCCATCGTGGAGTGGAGGGGAGGGTAGAAATGGGGGGAAAATTTGTAATTCAAACTCTTGTGAAAATCAATGCTAAAAATATTAAATAAAAGAAGGACTTCCTCAAAAAAAAAGAAATGGGTCATTGTCACTGTTAACATTCTCACTATAAATAAGCCCAGAAGATGAGGGGAATTAGGAACCAAATGGAAGCCTGGCTCTCAGGTTCTCTTTGGAGAAGCAAATAAAGTACATAAGAGTTGGTTTTAACATAAATCTAGAAGCAACAAGAAAAAACAAGTCACTGTGTACTTGGTGATCTACATTGCACTGCTCAGAACAAAGATTTGCTAGAAGACATAATGGAGATTATTATGGGTTATGCACCCACAGAGAAAAGTGAGAAAAATTCTGCAAAGAACTAGATAAAGCTCTCCAAAATAAACCAACTTAATACTTTAACACTTAATGACTTCAGTGCAAACATGAGCATGGGAAAGACCTTGAAAATGTTTTTTAAAGCAGTTCAAGAGTAATAAATGAAAGGCCAGAGGTTTACGAACTATACAGATGCCTTACACCAATAAATCAAATATTCTTTGCAAGAGGATTGAAAGATGCTGGGTATGATTAGCATTAAATGACATTACAAAGAATGAAGTTGATTATATTTTGACAGGAAAGGATAGGTTACTGATGACAATTTCCAAATTGTCTGTATACAGACTATTGGTATTAGAACAATTATCAAAGACTATCAAACCAGAAAATTAAAATCAAAAGATAACATGTTCAATTGAGGAAGATCCGAATTGATAGAATGACATTGAATAATGTGAAATTGATGAAGAGATACTGAAACAGATCACCACCATTTCTGAAGGAGGTTTAACAAAGTTCAAATCAAATGTCATAATAAGACCTCCAAAAGGTCCTACAAGCCACCTTAACCATCAAACACTTGATATCTTTGACAAGTAGAGGTACGTCGGTCATAGGAAACAGTTTAGAATTTAAACTCATTTTGTATTAGAATTTAACCATTTGTAAAATCTTACAAAGGAGTATAGTAGGTAATTATGGACAATATCATAGTATAAAGCAGCAAGAGACAGTAGGGAGGGAAAACATTTTCAGAAAACTCAATGAAATCAAATTAAGCTTTATCATTCTGAAAGCATTTAAGGATGAAGGTGAGAGGATAATACTCATAAAAAATGGGGCAGAGGCAACCTCAGTATTTCTATAACAAACTCTTGATCAGTGATGCCACTGATGTAGTGAAGCCACTACATGTCGACTCTTAAAATCACAATCCCTGATATGCTACATAAGAAGGTGGAAATGGCACGAAAAAATTAAAAATGGGAAAAACAGTTGGACTAGAGCAAGTACAGAGGAAATCCATGCTGAATAGTGATCCATAATTGTGAGGATGTTGAGGGATCAATTACCAAACCTGAAAGTTGAGGAGGGTACCAAACCAATTACCAAAAAGAAAATAGTTGAAAATTCCTACTAAGTATTACCATCTATATGCTTAACTATCCAATCCAAATAAGAACAATCTACATACATCTAGGGCATTCTTAAGGAAGGCATGAAAAGGGAATAGGCAAGTTATCACAAATGACACTCTGTGACAAACCACATTTTTAAAGGTAGAAGTCATCTGAAAAGTTAAGAGGATAGAAGACTTCTCACAGATAATTGGCAGCTATTTAGAAAGGGGAAGGGAGCATTGCGATTTGCTAATACAAAATACAACCTTAAAAGGCTGTCCTCCAAAAATTTGTCTCCTATGCATATTTTAAAATCATGTAAGTTAAAATGAATAAATAAAATCATACAAGATTCCTTGAAAGAAGCAACAACAGAAAGAGCTGTTAAACCCTTTTATCAGTTAAGTAATAAAGCATGGAAACATTCTTGTCAAAAGCATTTGTCATTGTCATAAAGGACATTTAACACAGAGTTCCAATTGAAAAGAGATTCCATAGAGATGGTTAAATCTTCCAAATATTCCTCTCTGTCAATGGTTTGGTATTGATTCCCAAAACTACACTAGAGAAGATGCTGAGCCTTCTCAGAGAGATCCAAAATCATTCAAAGCATTTCTAACTATCCAGTTGGGACAAGCCAAGTGAAAGAAGAATGCTTGTTTTTCAGACCATGTTGTACAGGTAGATTGGACAGGTGATCCATCAGACTATGTATCTAGGATAATTATTGCAGTTGGACAATGAACTAGGCCCAGAATTTAATAGAACAAAAAGCTGCAAGGGGAACTAGTGCTTTTACTGATTTCAAATGTCTCTCTGAAAACAAAGGACTATATTTGCAACAATATTCTTCCAATTACTGGAGACAGCTATTGGATGCAGTAAACTACAGTCGCTGGGCCTTTACAGTGGCAGGTCACCCAAAGAGCAATGGAAAGGTATACATAAGCAATTGTGGATATACATAGGCTATAATCTAAGTTCACCTCCTTTCCAGGAGACTAGGAGAAAGAACCTGGAAAAGGCTTCCTCACTCTCTGACTTGCCAGAGCAGCAGGACCTTTGATGAGATGGAAGAAGTGAGTCAAAGGGAAAACTAAAGACATGAGTCAAAGAATAAGCTAAACTATTATCAAGAGATCAGAGGATAAAACAATGAAACAGAAAGAAAGAAGAAAAAAGCCTCTAAACCACGAGAACTATATAAGGACCCTGAGACTTTGCCCACTGAGGCTGGACCTGGCTCTTCTTGAGAAGGTAGTATCCTGTGTTCCACAGAATGAAGCAGAAATAAAGAAATCCATTATTAGCCCCAGAAAAAAAGGTAGAGATTCACAATTCCTTGGAAGGAGGCAGAGTTTACAAAAGAAGGGGTATGTTGACCTGGTATGGCTAGTTGGGGGCCAGGTAGGTGGCACAGTGAATAGAGTTGCCAGACCTGGCGTCAGGAAGACTTATCTTCCTGAGTTCAAATCTTGCCTCAGACGCTTACTAGCTGTGAGACTCTGGGATGTACAAACAGGCTATGTACAGGCAAAATAGGAAGTAATCAACAGAGGTAAGGCACTACAATTAAGGATTAGGAAAGGCTTTCTAAAGAAGGTAGGATTTTAAGTTGGGCTTGAAGGAAATGAGAGAAGACAGGAGATGGGAGATGAGGAGGAATAGCATTCCTGGCATGGGAGACAACCAGAGAAAATGCCTAGAGCTGAGAGATGGCCCGTCTTTTCAGAGGAACAGCAAGGGGGATAGTGTCACTAAATGAAAAAGTGTGTGGGCGTGGGGGAAGGGGAGTGAAAAGGTGGGCATATAAATGGGAAGAGGACTAGGTTATGAAGAGCTTTGAACACCAGAAGATTTTATATTTGATCCCGGAGATAATAGGGAGCCACTGGAGTTTATTGAGGAGCGGGGTGACATGGTCAGACTTGTGCTTTAGGAAAATCTCTTTGGTGGCTGAATGGAGGATGGAGTAAGTGGAGAGAAATTTGTTGCAGGGAGACCAACCACTTACAGCAGTTTAGGTGTGAAGAGATTTGGGCTTGCACCAGGTGATAACAGTATTAGAGGAGAGAAGAGGGTGAATTGAGGAAATGTTATGAAGGTGAAATCAACAGGCCTTGACAATAGATGGGATAGTGGGGGAGGAGGGAGGTGAGTTGAAGATGACACACCTAGTTTGACCATCTTGGGAACTGGGAGGATGGCATTGCCCTCAAAAGTAGCAGGGATGTTCGGAAGTGGAAGTGGGATGTTTTGGAGAGAAAGACAATGAGTTCTGTTGTGGTCATGTTGAGTTTAAGATGTCAACAGGACATCCCATTCAAGATATCTAATAGGTCGCTAGAAATGACTGGAGGTCAGCAGAGGTGAGTTGATTTAAGATTCACAAGCACAGAGCCAATGAGATCACCTAGTAGCACAGAGGGAGGAGATGGCCTAGGATAAAGCCCTTTAAGGGCACCTACAGTTTTTATAAGTAGGACCTAAATGAAGATCCAGCAAAAGAGGTTGAGGAGTGGTCAGATAAAGAGACAAATAAGGAGATATGACTCTCAAAACTTAGAATAAAGTAACAAGGAGAAGACCTCCAAAATGAAGTCAAACAGTAGCCAAAATAGTCATTGCAGCATTCTGTGACAGAAAAAAAAAATTGTGAAATAAATAAGTAAACAAATGAGCAAATGACAACATGAATAAAAACTTGAAAAAAACTAGGCATCCATCAACTGATTTCTTTACTCTATTAAAGTCATCAGCACTAGAACAATATATACACAATGACTATGACAATACAAATAAAAATCTGACATACTTTTACATTTGATAACAAGTTCCAAAAATTTTAGACAAAATATATGGGCTAGCATAGAGGGAAAATAGAGGGAAAGATAATTCCTAGGAGAAAATAATTGGAAATTAGAGTAGAAAAACTATTCAGATCAAATCCAATGTGCAGAAAGGATGAATAATAAAATGAACTTGAAAATATTAATGTAGGAAGTAGTTAATCAATAAACATTTATTGCGTAAGTATCTTCTATGCACTCAGCGCTGCAGGACACAAAAGGGGTGTGACAATCAAGAATGAAATTCCTATTATGCAATTACAAATGATTCTGATGAGTAAGAGAGGAAATGTCTAAAGGGAATGAAATGGCAGCATGGGGAACTTATTAAATCAGATTTTAAGAAGACATGTAATATGAAAGTAGGAGCACATGACAGACATAGAATATTTTTTAAGAAATGTCACGGCTCTATAAGGATGACGAAAGGCAAACTAAACCCCAAAACAAGTTGAGGCTAGTGAAAAATACTAGAGATAACAGAAAAAAGAATTTTTTTTCGTCATGCTGAAGGTGAGAAAGTAGTCTGACATTTAAAGTATATAAGATGATGAGCATTAACGGAAGAAAATAAAAGGCCAGAGCCTCTCAGCTTCTAGTTCTGGTTCTGTTTTATCTACAACAGAAAGTATCTTCAGCTTAGAATAACAGGACAAAAATCATTTGGCGGGGGGCGGGGGGGACGGACGACTGAAACACGAGATAAGTGAGGAAATATGAAGAAGATATTAAGACCCTAGAAATCCTCAGTGAATTCAAATCACCTGGCTGAAACAAAGGACAGCCTGAGGATGTGATTGGTGAATGGCTTATTAGAACAACCATGGACAGAAAACAAGAGGAAATGGGCAAATGCTCTATCAATTTTTCTGGTGAATTTTCCCAATTATTACATATTTATGGGATTAAAACTGATTTCTGACAAAATTTTTGAACAAATTAATAAACAGGTGACTTGAATGAGCACACACAAAATGAAGTGCTGGCCAATATGAACCAGAATGAGTTCAAGTGGGAAAGGGTAAAGGAATCATTTATATAGTTGCCTGATACGTACTACTAAGCACTCTTTACAAATGCTAGACTAAACCTAATTCCCTTTTTGGACAGATCTACCGGAGATCAGTAGGTCAAAGAACTAGATAGAACATGTCCAGATTTTAGTTAGAATTCTAATAAAGTTTTTTTTTCTTCATAAAGCCTTATGGTCAAGATGGAGATAGCCAGGGCAGGGCAGGGGTGGGAATGGGGGGAGACGCCGGATTACATAAATTCACCAAAGTAGATTTGGTACTAGGGTCAATGACCAGGCTAAATCAACATCTACCTAAACTGGAGCGTCCTTCATACGCTGCAGGCTTCTCTGTTCTTGATCCCGTTTTGTCCAACCTTTTAAAATAAATGACTTGGAAACACAGAGTAAAATACTAAGAGCTAATTTATTTCCATAGCCCTTAACAGTTTTAAAAATGTTTCCTTACAGCCATCCATGTTGGGAACAGTGCTTTGAACACAGGTGGTTTACTGAGTTGAGAAGGACTGGTACTACTACATCTCCATTTTGTAAATGAGAAAGTAATATTGAGAGAGTTTAAGCCATTTAGTTCAAGGTCACCCAGCTAGTTAGAATAAGGTGGAGCTCTGACTTGAACACAGGTCTGAGTCAGTCCTGGAATCTTTTTATTCAATCACACTGATGTTTTCTGCAATTTTGATGAGCATGCCAGGAAGCTGGGTGGGGGGAGCCTATAGAATAGATTGCAGAATCAAGATCTAAAGAGATCTTGTCAGTATGGAATGATGGCCCAAATCTAAAGATTTAATTTAATAAGGGCAGACACTCTGAAACACCATGTCTGATTTCTTCCACTCCCTTCCCAATCCCCTTTAGTCCTCAGCTCTCTGCTTACATTCTTTATACTTCCCCTGCCCCTTGAGAGAGAATACTTATCCTTTGCCACTACAACTACTACGGCCTTTATGCAGATCTATATTCCCAGTTACTCTTGTATTTAGGCATTTTCACTTTCACATATCATCTCAAACTCCCCAATGCTGAATGCCAAGTTTATCATCTTCAACCACACATTACCTACTCCCTACCAAAAAAAAAAACAAGCAACTACTAGCTCCTTCCCGATTTTGACATGTTGAGAAGCCATGTGATTTAGTGAAAGAGTGCTGGAGGTTCAAATCCTATGACGACCCTTCCAACCCCATGAATGAAACTGAAATGTCTATGCCTCAGGATCAGAATGAGGAAAGGTTTTCCATTTAGTGTCATATACGCAAGCTTTTATTTTTATTGTGGATAGCCCTACTTCATTCTCCCAAGGCTCAATATCTTGGTCATCTCAGACTTTCCCCATTCTTCTGCCTTTGTTCATCTTCATCAAGTCCTGTACATGCCTCCTCTAATGTTTCTCTTGAACATGTTCCTCTCCAATCTCACTTATTCTCAAGGCAGTCCCTCTCCCCATGTCCAAACCATGATGCTGCCACACGAATAATCTTCCTAAAATATACTTTCATTACTACATTCCCCCTACTCAAAAGCTTCTATTTCCCTATGTCCTATCCAATTCAAACCAAAACACATCAGTCTAGTATTCAAAGTCCTACAAAGTCTGGCCTCTTTTTTTCTGTTTGATATTGTCTTCTACTGCTTTCAAATAGAAGCACCCTGCTCCAGAATTAGGCCAGTTCCTTACCATCAGCCTACCCAAACCCAAATCTTCCTATTTCTGTGCCTTTGTTCACGCTAATTTCAGCCTTATGTGCCATATTTTACCCACCTTTCAAGGGCCACTCGAGTCTTACATGCTACATCAAGCCTTCCCTATTAACTCCACTCAGGCTGATCTCCCTATTCTCTTTCCTCATACCTGCCTTCGCCCCTTTCAAGCAGCAGCATTTATTTTGTCTTGTTTTCAAAGTGTTTCAAGTTTCTCTCTTATCCCACCCAATAAGCTTCTTGGAAATAGGAGCCATATCTTTCGTTTTATAATTTAATTTGTGGGTTTGTGGAGTTGTCTCTTATTTTATGTTCCTGATCCTTGCCAGGGGCCTGGTGTGCGCCTGATGGGTGTATTTAGTATCAATTGATAATGAGGAAGCTTGGAGAGACAATGAATAGAGCAAGTTAAGAATATATCCCAACTCATCACACATTAACTCGATTCAATTCAATTTAATTTTCTTTTTTCTCTGTTCTTTTAAAAAAAAAAAAAGTCACTCTCTAGATGAAACAAATCAAGATTCTGAAGCTCAATGTTAAGATTTCCAGACTTCCTTCAAAAGGTTACATTCTATGGCAGGGAAATTTACCTACCACTTTTAAGGGTCTGTTCTGCGGTGGGCAGTAGTCACGGTAATTTCTCCGGCAATACCATAACTTCCCGCAAAGGGCGTACGTTTGTCACCAGATCCTGAACCCTTTTTGGCTACATCTTCTACTGGGATAGCAACAGAAACAAAAACTGGGCTTTGTGGCCTGGGGGCGTCTGGTCCATTCGGAGGAGAGCTACCGTTCTGGGGGGCTGGGGGGTGTTTCTGGAATTTCTGCTGTTCTGTAGGAATAGCAATGGGAACTTGGACTGCAGTGTATCTCTTCGAGGGATCTGGCTGTGAAAGAACAGCGTGTCCAGGAAGAGGTTTCCACTCTTGGGTTTCCTGAACATTTGAGCCTACTAAAATGAAAGGCGGGGCACCGGTCCTCTTGGAGTCGTCCATCATCACATAAGTCGGAGAAGTGACTTTCGGTGGTTGCTGCGGAAACTGTGGCTCCTTAGCATTAGATAGATAGAGGGTTGCTTGGGAAAAAGGCCCGGGTGCAGGTGGTGGCGACGGGCGGCTTTGTTGGTTCATATCAGTTAGACAATAAAGGGTCCACATGTTAGAATATGGTGG
This sequence comes from Phalanger gymnotis, assembly GCA_028646595.1. Taxonomy (NCBI): domain Eukaryota; kingdom Metazoa; phylum Chordata; class Mammalia; order Diprotodontia; family Phalangeridae; genus Phalanger; species Phalanger gymnotis. The sequence continues at coordinate 208,809,771 of CM053622.1, read as the reverse complement.
TGGTTGTCCTGCTTCGCTTGCTGCTATCGCTATAAAAAACAAAAAACAATTTGCAGGCATTAAAGGCGGTCTCTGTATCAAGCGCTATGCACGGAAATGTCTTTGCGGTTCTTTTCCGTATCAGCAAGCGATAACGCTATGTGCCATAAAGCATGCTATAGAGAGGGCTATGGGAATTGTGTTTGGTAACGTGAAGGAAAAAGAGGGGTTTTGCACAGTTGAAAAGGAAGAACAGTGTTGCGGCTGGTAGCAAGTAGCAGGGACAGGAGAGTTGTGGCTAAGGAGGCCCCTTTCATTCCAAGCTCCTGTTTCCTTGTGCTTAAGCAAACTTCAGACATAGCTTCTGCAGAGTCCTCAGAGAGGACATTGGTATTTAAATTCAGCTTTACAAAAACATCAGCTGAGAAGGGGGCCGAGCTATTGAAAACAACATTAGTGCCATTAACGCACCTGCAGAATGATGTTTTCCCTACTGAGAGAAGTCAGCACTAGGGGCCATCTTTTGGGCACTTTTGCCAAACAATAGAGCAAATAATTCTGGCTACCCACGAGCACCAACAATCTCGCCATTTATAGGACTTTGCATATGAAATGACCCATGCTCCCAGACTCTGCCCCAGAGAGCACCTCCAGCCTAGGCAGGGTTTGAAATGCTAGATCCAGAGTGGCAGTAAACAGTCTGCTGAGGTCCCACTAGGGCTTCCCCTTCAAAGAAGAGAGACCGCCAGAGGCTGGGCAGATTATCCACTACCCTACCAAGTCTACCATGTCAATTCTGGTTTGCCCAGAGGAGACGCGCTGTCTTGGGGAACTGAGTCCCAGAACAGGGGAAGGGAGAAAGAGGACCTAATGTTTCCCAAAGAGAGGGACCAGAGTTTTGCTTTATTCGATATGCTGACTTCATCTTTAGCACACCAGGGATTTACCCCCTAATGCAGCCTTCTTTCAGTAAAGGAAAAGACCATTATGCACATGTTTAGAATGATGTTTTCAACAGCCAAAGCCATGTTTTCAACTGACCTTTTGTTAATATATATGTGTGTATATATACATACACACACATACACATATATGCATTATATGCAAATGCCAAGTCTTCCTTTTAAACAATTAAACAGTTTGAGTTATCAGAGCCCTAGGCAAATACCTGAGATAAATGTCAAGTTAGGGTTTTTTTTTTAAGCGCTGGATAGCTCAGTCTCAATGAGTGAAAATATCCTTCTCAGAGCTGATGATGACAAAACCTGATCAAACGTCAGCTCAAAAATGTGGACGTTTTTTCTCCTTTAAAAACACTTAAGCACTTGAAGACAGGAACTTGGGATGGAAGTGCTGCCTAAAGCTACAAGCCTAATGACCATCCTACATGCTACCAACCCCAGCTGTGTTCTGCTTTTGCATCAGTACTGAGCCCCTTTCACATTGCCAAACAGAATTTGATGTTTTTCTAAAAACCTGCTTTGCTAACGCTTCTCCTAGTCACACTTGGCTCCTTTAGGAGCCCAGGTTGAGAGAGATTCTGCAGAAGGGAATGGGGGGATTAGATCATGCATGTTCCTTCCCTGAAGAAAAATTAAGAGAATTTCTGCAACTGTTGTAAAGGAGCTGCAAACTGCCTCCTTCTATAGCTGGATCGAGATGGACAAATTAGCGAGTTAGAGAGTAACATGAGAAATGACCTAGCAGCTGAGAAGACAGCTTGTTGTTAGTATACCTCAGGAAAGGCATGGAGACGAAGGCTAGTCGCCTGAATCACAGCAATCCCTGAACAAGAACTTGGCTGTCCTTTTAGCTACGGAAGTCATCTGTGATGCCCCCAATAACTAAAAGTTCACCCCAACTTTTCCTCTCTCCATACAACTGTTGTATTGCTTACTCAGCTGCAGGAAGCCTCCAGAGTAGTAGGGGCTGGGGCGGGGGGAGGAAAGGAACTTAATGCCTGAACCAGTTCCTCCAGCCTAGATGCAGAATTCTCCCAACCCAGTGCGAAAGCAGTTGAACACACCACCATTTTTCCCCTATTTTTGAAGAGGAGGTTTAAATGCCACCACCTATGTAAATGCATTGCAATAGAAGATATTTTACTTTTACAAAAGTGAGAAATTTCAAAGTGATGGTCAAGTCCTTAACAGTACCCTTCATTCAGTTTTTGTTTTTTAAACCGATAAGCCCCCCACAATTGTGCAGCATGGCCAAGCTGGCATATTTCCTGGGATTCAATTTTTAAAATCCTCACTCCTGTGAATGTAAAATCTCAAACTACAATAAGGCATTTAAAAGTAATTGACATTTAAAAATACGCGATGGAAGTTAAAGACCTTATGAATGGGACTTCAGAGAGCTAACATGCCACCTGTAATATAGATTGCATAAATATCTAATTTTCTTACCTTGTGGCACCAAACCTTCTTCAGGCGCTGCTTCCCCTTCGAATTCCCCTTCTGGCTCATTTTCTGTTTCAGTAAGACCTTCTGGAACATGAGGGGCCCCACTAGCTGCAGTTTTTACAGATATCACGGAGCGTACTGATTTTGGAGTTCCCCCAGAAACGACATTTGTGGTTTCCTCCGGGGATGCAGAATTGACCCTTGATTCAGAGTGAATGGATTCCGGAGACCCTTCAGCATGCACAGAATTTGCAGACCCCTCCGCAGCCACAGATTTTGCAGAACCTTCAGCATGTACAGATTTTACAGAACCCTCAGTGTGCACGGATTTTATAGACCCCTCAGCGTGTACAGATTTTGCAGAACCCTCAGCGTGAATAGATTTTGCAGAACCTTCAGCATGTACGGATTTAATAGAACCCTCAGCATGCAAAGACTTTACAGACCCCTCAACATGCATGGATTTTGCAGACGCCTCAGCATGCAGAGATTTTGCAGACCCCTCAACATTCAGAGATTTCGCAGACCCTTCAGCAGTGTGCACAGATTTTACAGACCCCTCAGCATGCAAGGATTTTGCAGACCCCTCAGCTTGCAGGGATTTTGCAGACCCTTCAGCAGTGTGCAGGGATTTTGCAGACCCCTCAACATGCAGGGATTTTGCAGAACCCTCAGCTTGCAGGGATTTTGCAGATCCTTCAGCAGTGTGCACAGATTTTACAGACCCCTCAGCATTCAAGGATTTTACAGACCCTTCGGCAGCGTGCACTGATTTTACAGATCCCTCAACTTGCAGGGATTTTGCAGACCCTTCAGCAGTGTGCAGGGATCTTGCAGACCCTTCAGCAGTGTGCAAGGATTTTACAGACCCTTCGGCAGTGTGCACTGATTTTACAGATCCCTCAACTTGCAGGGATTTTGCAGACCCTTCAGCAGTGTGCAGGGATTTTGCAGACCCTTCAGCAGTGTGCAAGGATTTTACAGACCCTTCAGCAGTGTGCACAGATTTTACAGACCCCTCAGCATGCACAGATTTTACAGACCCCTCAGCATTCAAGGATTTTGCAGACCCTTCAGCAGTGTGCAGGGATCTTGCAGACCCTTCGGCAATGGGCACAGATTTTACAGACCCCTCAGCATGCACGGATTTTACAGACCCTTCAGCAGTGTGCACAGATTTTACAGACCCCTCAACTTGCAGGGATTTTGCAGACCCTTCGGCAGTGTGCAGGGATTTTACAGACCCTTCAGCAGTGTGCAGAGACTTTGCAGAGGCCTCCTCATGCACAGATTTTGCAGAGGCCTCCTCATGCAGAGACTTTGCAGAGGCCTCCTCATGCAGAGACTTTGCAGAGGCCTCCTCCTGCACAGATTTTGCAGAGGCCTCCTCACGCAAAGACTTTGCAGAGGCCTCCTCATGCACAGACTTTGCGGAGGCCTCAGCCTGCAGAGACCTTGCAGAGGCCTCCTCCTGAGGTTTTACCTCTGCCTCTCCATCGGCTAAGAGTCCTGATTTTGCAGAGGATATTGATGGTCCATGTTTTATAAGCTCCTCTAAGGGTGCAGATTTTGCAGAGGCTACAGATTTTGCAGAGGCTACGGATTTTTCAGAGGCTAGGGATTTTGCGGAGGCTACGGATTTTTCAGAGGCTAGGGATTTTGCGGAGGCTACGGATTTTTCGGAGACTACGGATTTTGCGGAGGCTACGGATTTTTCAGAGGCTAGGGATTTTGCGGAGGCTACGGATTTTGCGGAGACTACGGATTTTGCGGAGGCTACGGATTTTTCAGAGGCTATGGATTTTGCGGAAGCTACGGATTTTTCGGAGGCTACGGATTTTGCGGAGGCTATGGATTTTGCAGAGGCTACGGATTTTGCGGAGGCTAAGGATTTTGCAGAAGCTACGGACTTTGCAGACACCATGGAGGCTGTCTCGTGAGCTATGTGAATTTGGCTTTCTGATGGTGGCTGCTCAGTCTCGTTAAGACTTGCCATTGGTTCATCAAAAGGGACCATTATATGCTCCGATATTTGCTCTACAAAAGCCGCTCCTTCGGTCTCAGGCTCTTGAAATTCAGGTGAAACACATTGAATGGTTGATGTAATTTCAATATCAGCCTGGAAAGGGACTTCAGGAGCTTGGTCGTGAGCAGGAAGGTCTTGTTCACCCTGCAAGGGGCGTGAGGAAGCCGAGGTTTCAGCCTTAGTTTCTTTGGAACCTAACTCTATACGGATGGATGTCTGACTCAGAAGCTGAGGCGTTAACACTGAAAGGCAGGCCGAGGAGCTCTCTTCGGTAGCCTCTGGGGACAAGAACATATCGGGAAGAGAAGGCACGCTTGTGGCCACATCCACCATTAACACCTCAGAATGAACAGATGCAACGTTACCTAACATCTGGGCAGCGAGCTGTGCCGGGTCGGCCGGGACGTAGGCGAATTCCGGCGAAGCGGCTGCCAGCGGAGACGGCGAGGACGGCGGGGTGGATACCTTGGGGGTGGAGGCTTTGGGGGAGTGCTCACTGACCGACTCGGCCGTCTCCTCCGGCTCCGCGAGCTCGGCGTGAACCGATGGGAACTGGGTGGTTTTGTTGCTGAACAGCGGGCCGGTGATGTTGTCTTCCTCCGTGTCCGTGGACTTCTCTTTCCGTTTTGGCTCTTCCGAAAACAGAGATGGTGGCTCGGGCTCTTTCGCACTCTCCGGTTTCTTCTCCTGGGTTCCTTCTGACCATTTCTCTACTAAATAAATAGAACAGCAGAAGGGTTAAAGGTAAGTTAGGGGGTGTGCCCTGCTCCTTTCCCCCCGCCCCAAGAAAGATCTTAAGAGCTTCGTTCAGGACCGAGAACATACAGTCCTCAGTCCCCCATGGATCCCCACGGGGGTTTCACCATCTCTTTGGACAACCGAGTTAGTATCCAAAGTGGCATTTGCCTGGCATTCCTCCGAGAGCCTCTAACATAGTTTTTTAGTTTAGACAATTTATACGTGTAGTTAAGACATAACAACAATTTATATTTACATGACACTTCATAAATTACAAAAAGCACTTTGGGATACATTATCTCATTTAACCCTCGCACCACCCCTTGTGAGGCAAATATCTGCTAATAGGGTATAAAAAATGGCATAAACCTTGTCATCAAAAGGAAAACTACCCCAAGCTTTTGTCCAAACATATGCAGGTTGGGGGGGGGCAGCTAGGTGGCGTAGTGGACAGGGGTCTGGGCCTGGAGTCAGGAAGACATCCTCCAGACACTTACTAGCTGTGGGACCCTGGGCAAGTCACTTAACCTGTTTGCCTTGGTTTCCTGATCTGTAAAATGAGCTGGAGAAGGAAGTGGCAAACCACTCCAGTATCTGTATCAAGAAAACCCCAAATGGGGTCACAAAAGTCAGACATGACTGAAATGACCCAACAACGACAAACCATAAACCTTGTCATATTCAGGAAAACAACCACAAGCTTGTGCCCAAATATATGCAAGTTGTAAACTTATAAAGAAAAGAAACTACTGACCACATTTAACAATCGGTACAATAACTAGAGGAATAGGACTAGGAAGTACTTTGCCTGAAACCTTAAAAAAAACTTCTGATTTATTCTTCCACTATTTATTGTAATATATAATGTATTCTATGATAATATATATTATAAAAATATATACAAAATATATATTATATCCAAATATAATATATATTATAATATATTGTATAAAATATAATATAATACATATTATAAATGTTAGTTGTAATTGATGAGAATCAATCAAATTAATCAATATACATTTATGAAATGTCAGGCATTCTGTTAGGTGCTGAGCTTAAAGTCACTAAAAGCAAGACAATCTTTGCCCTCTAAAGGGTTTACTTACTCTCTAGTATAATAATGCAATTATTGTTAACAAAAGTATCTCAGCCCTTCATTTTAAGAAAAATTGTACAAAATTTTGAATTTAGAAAACTGACAAAGCTTGATACTAATTTGTTTTAAAAAAACATCAAGACTGAAACATTAGGGAATTCTCAGGCCAACAGATGGTGACACCTCCTGGTAGAATATAATATTGTTGCCTAATTGGATTAGAGGTTACTACATGCCAAGGTAAATGACCCAAGAGACTAGCTATATTCTAGAAACTGTAAGTGTGGAATCAAAAGAATCCCCCGGCTGGAACAACACTCTTATAGTGTGGCTTGAAGGGGCAGAATAAACAACAGATGGAAAAGTACTGAAAGCATTTTCAAGACAATAGTGCCCCAAACTGGAACATCCACCACTGTATTTAATCATGTACATACAATCCCCCAAATACAGTATCCCCCCCACCAAAACCATTTCTAATCTGTCCCTACTGGGAATCTCTCTAACTTTAAAAGAAAACAATTGAAGAGAATAAGATTTGCTTCATATTAAGAGATTTATTTGACAGTCAAGTTTGCTATTTCTGCAAAACTTAAGAAGACCTTGTATTTCTAGAGGCTCAATGTCACTAGGTGACATTAGAGCTTTATAGTTCTAGTTATCACTCTACATGTGCCACCTGAATTCTAATGACTAAGTACATAAAATGTTTAAGATGGCCCACAATTGTCTATTGAGGATGAAGGAGCAGAGAGTATAGAAAAGGGCAACCCATTCCCACCTACCTGCCTCATGGGCAGTCCTTCCCTTATTGACATCCTGTGCTTTCTTTCTTATCACCCAGAACTCACAAGACCTATTCTCCCACTCTTCCCTAGACAACTCACAGAAAACTACATACTTCTACTATGAATTCTCCCTTACTATGAGAGAGAGAGAGAGCAAATCTACCCTGGCCCCATCCCATCTAAATGTAACTTTTCTATAAAGATGCCAACTGGGTACCCTCTACAATATGCTGGGAGACCTCTGCCAGTACATTTGATAAATACCTTGATTGATTTCCTGCAATCTTTTGATGTTTGTTCAGTTATTCATAAGTAGTTTCTGCCTGGCAAGTTTATCTATATTTCAAGCTTCCACAAAAGCAGAAATAACATCTAACTCATTTTGTCCAGGACCCCAAAAGAAAACATTCACAGAAGCTTAAAGTAAACATATTCTAATACCTATGAAGTAGGTTAAATTCCTTGAGAACCAAAGAACTGTCTCTTAACTTTTTCTATATCCTTCTCTACCCCAATCCCAAACTTCTCAGTGCCTAGGAAAATGCTCTAGGATATAGATGGTTCTCAACCCAGAGATGGTAGATGGTAAGGGGGTTGGACAACTGGTCAGAAAAAGGTTACAAGAGATCCATTGCTGGTATATATGTATATATACATGTATATGTGTATACACACACACACATATAGAACAAAGAGAGATAATTTAGGAATTACTGACCTACCAGAAAGCCACAATCAAAAAAAGAGCCTAGACATCATATTTCAAGAAATCTTAGATCCAGAGAATAAAACAGAAATGGAAAGAATACGTTGATCACCACCTCAAAGAGATCCAAAATGAAAACTCCCAGAAATATTTTAATATCCAAGTTCTAGAACTGCCAGGTCAAGGAGAAAATATTGTAAGCAGCCAGAAAAGAATATCACACAAAATTTAGCAGCTTCCACATTAGAGTGGAGGGCTTGGAATATGGTATCCTGTAAGCAAAGGAGCTAGAATTACAAACAACATATAATGGACCCAGCAAAACTGAGTATAATCCTTCAAGGGGAAAAATTGTCATTTAATGAAATAGAGAACTTTCAAAAGCGTTCCTGATGAAAAGACCAGAGGTGAATAGGTAATCTGACATTCAAACACAAGGCTCGAGAAAAAGATAAAACAGTAAATATTAAAAAGAAATCACAAGAGACTCAGTAAGGTGAAACTTTACATTCCTATATGGAAAGCTGATTCATGTAACTCCTGAGAACTTTATCATCCTTAGGGCAATTAAAAGGAGTTTACATAGACAAGAGAACATGGATGTGAGTTATGTTGGAATGATCTCTCCAAAAAATGAAGGGGTGAGAAAGGGAAGAAGGAAGAAGGAGAATGGGAAAAAAATTTCTCAAAAGAGGCATGCAAGGCTTTTACAGTGGAAAGGGCAACGCTGCAACCTCACTCTCATCAGATTTGGTTCAAAGCAGGGAGTATATACACACTCAGTTGGGTAAAATAATCTATCTTACCCAGTAGGAAAATGGGAGGGGAGGAGGATGATAGAAAGGGGGCATGAGAAAAGGGAGGTACATTTAGGGAGGCTGTGATCAGAAGCTTTAAAAAAAAGCCTTTGGAGGTGGGACAGGATAAAAAGAGAGAACAGAAGAAAACAGGATGGAGTAGAAAATATGGTAATCATAACTGAATGCGAATGGTGTGAATGGAGCTGACCCATAAAACAAGCAGACAGCAGAATGGATTAGAAACCAGGATCCAACAATTTGTTGTGTACAAGAGACTTACTTGAAACAAAGATACACACACAGAGTTAAAAGGGTTGCAGCAGAATATGCTTCAGCTGAAGTAAAAAACAAAAAGCATAGGTAGCAATCAAGATCTTTGACAAAGCAAAGCCAAAAATAGGACCTAATTAAAAGAGATAGGGAAACTACACATTTTGCTAAAAAGTAACATAGTCAATGAAGTAATAATATCAAAAAATTTTTACAGCAAGTTTCTCTGATAAAGGCCTAATTTCTTAAATATATAGAGAATCGAATAAAGTTTATAAAAGAGCCATTCTCCAGTTGATAAATGGGTAAAGGATATGAAAAAGCAGTTTTCAGAAGAAATCAAAGTTCTCTCTCATCATATAAAAAATGCTGAGGTACCGCCTCACACCTATCAGAAATGACAAATGCTGGAAGGGAGGAAGGGAAATAGGTACAAAATAGGTACATTAATGGACTATTGGTGGATAGTGATGAGGTCCAACTGTTCTGGAAAAAATGTGGAAAACATTGAAGGAAAACATTGTACATTATTATGACTTTTAGAGGATGATTTTTTACGCAGACACCACATCTGAATCACACAACCAACTGCAGTTCAGAAAATATATTGATTTTTTTAAAGTATATGTTTAACAGTTGTAATGTTAATCAGGGTGGGACTTTTTTTACATTCTCTCCTTTGGAATGCTAAGGCAATCAAGTGCCTTTAATAAGTCTTGCCCTTGTTTCAATCGGGAGTCTTTGATGAAACAACAAAGCCTAGTTCACATAGGTTTGAGTCACATGGTTGTTATGCACTCTGACCTTGAAGAAGCGTATATAGACTCAGAGGTCAGCGTTTTATTTTGCGGGGAACACTCATTAGAAGAGTGTTGGTGATGACACTCTGAGTAGCTGTCAAGGAGCTTTGAAAAACTCAGATGTTGGTGCTTCTCTGTCTGGTAACTATGAATGTGATGTCTCAATCAGACAAAAACCTGTCTGTTGATCTGTTTATATTTTCTGTTTGTATTTGCTCAGGATGCTGACTTTTTCCCCTTAACTAAGTGAATGATATATGTATGCTTAATTAAAGTAAGATTGTTAACCCCTTAAAATTGCTTTCCTTAGAAAAGCAGATCAGAGAACTTGTGCTAACAGCCCTTCTGTGTGCTGGTGTTGTTGGCCTTACACAGCTACAGTAGTGGGAAGTAGCACTGTTGTTACAAAAGTCAAAGATTTAATTCAGTAAGACAAACAAGGTCTTTGAAAGTTCTCTATGCATCAGGGCATCACCATGAATACAGTAAAAATATACAAAGGCACTGGAACAGATTTGACTATGGAGATAACTTTGTGCAACCATCCCACTGAACAAATTGCCATCTCTCAGTAGGTTCAAAACATGTCTTTTCAGACCCAAACCCAAAGTAATTCTTTACATATATGGACAATTGCCTTAAATGAAGGGCTTTTCTTAGATCTTTTAACATTCCTGATTAAGCAATGTTTTCTTTGTTAAAAATATTAATAGAAAGCCAGTGGACAGAAAAATAAGTACATTGAGACGTTAAGTTAGAAACAGAATGCTGCTTGCACACATAGTAATTTCATCATCTTTGATGCCACAGACCCATCTGCATTCCATATGAACATTCTGAATATTGTGATGTCTTTTGGAGTGAGCCAAGATTTGCCTACCAGCCACAGTCAAACGACCTAATCATCCAAGATGCCTATTAGACATCTTGGATAATATTTCTTGGCTCAAGCCCACAAACAAAGATGGGCAGATGCAACATGTTTTCACTGCGAATTAAAGGAATAACCAACTTCATGTATAAATTAGAAAAGAACTCTTATTCCACAGAACTATGCGATTAATTGGCTTTTATATGAAACCACAAGAGTCAAAATATGCAAGCTCAAGTTGTGTGGCCAACCTCTACACCTCAGAGTGCAGACCCTGCAATTGTTCCTGGATTCATTTTATGGATCAGTTTTCCACAAGTGGTATCCTCATGTTCCTGTGGGGAAAAACCCCATGTATTTTATGTGAGCCTTCAGAACTGCAAAAGATGATCATGAAGAAACCCTAAAGACAAGACCTTTTTTTTTTTATTAATAGCACCCCCTACTCTCCAACAAGTTCTGATCTCCAAAACTGATCTTAACATAGATTTAGAATAGTATTAGAAGCTTGGAAGGGACTTTGGAGGTCAATGAATCTGAATCCAGTTCTCTCATTTTAGATATGAAGAAACTCAGGCCCAGAGAAATAAAGTGAAAACTGCCAGCTTCATGTTACCCAAGCTACTAAAGCATCTGAGGCATGATTTGAACCCTGGTCTTCTCTAATTCCAAGCCTTGTACTCTCCATGAACCACATCAGGATTCTAAACAAGAAACATCCAGGGACAAGAACAATGTTGGATTCCTCACCATATATAATTTGCTGAAACAAAAAATACTGATGTAATTAGCCTTAAGGAAAAGAAAAACAACTTTGTAGTGGCCTGTCTTCATGACATGAAATACCACGGCTTCTGAGGATGCTGATACTTGTCACTGGAACTTAGAATACTTACAAACAACTAGGTTTCTCTCCACCATCCATCAGGATAGTTAGGGCCTTGTCATATTTTCCCATTTTAGACCTTAGTCTGCTACCAAGAGCTTTAAACATTGCCAAGCAATGGTTGGCTTAAAGTATTCTTGATATCCTTCCTAGGGCCAGTGGTCCAAGTCAGATTCCAAAACATTACCAGTTTGCCGAATTATTCCCCCTCTTCATTCTGAAACACAAAGAGCTTATTAGATATGCCACAGTCGTTTATAGTCCATTATCCCAACCAGCCTGCTGAACAACATAACAGCATTTTTACAGGCCTGCTTATCAGTCAATTTCTTTAATGAAAGAGGGCACAAACTTAGGCTAGTCATCCATCCAATGGTTTGTTAAGGTAGGCTCCAGGTGTAGAGGGACTAAGAAAGTCTTAGCTTACATTGCAGGGATATGTCACATGTACCTTGATCAAAAAATTTTCAAGGCAGGTGATTTTCCCTGGGAGTTTTGTTGATAGGCAAACAAAGCAATCAATGTAACAGTTGATAAAGGATCGTACAACAAAATGTTACCTCCAGATATTTACAAATGAGGTAATGTATAAATGCATATGTTTTTAAAGTGCTTAAGAACCTTAAAAGTGTCATGTTTATAAAATATGTTATTATTATTTACACTGTTACTCCTATCACACCTAGATCCTATCCTCAAATCCTCCTCATTCATTTCCATGCTTCATTTCTCCAACAATCTTAACAAAATCCATCCTTCCTTATAGTTTTGTCAAAGTGATTTTCCTAATAGGTGTAAAGGTCCTGTCCACTTTGCTTGGAGTTCAATAAACTGCCTTGCCCCCACCCTCCAATTACATGTTGAGACCAAGTTATAAACTCCTCTGCTAAAAAGAGCTCTTTACGATCATTCTATACCTTTCTATGCCTGGACAACTACACCTCTGTAATTTCCTTCAAAGTTCCGCTTGACCCGAAGGGTCACTTTTGAAGGCCTTTCCTGTGATATGGGCCCTAAGACTATGCCTGGACTACACCTCTGTAATTTCCTTCAAAGTTCCGCTTGACCCGAAGGATCACTTTTGAAGGCCTTTCCTGTGATATGGGCCCTAAGACCCTCCAGAATTACTTTTATATTTATTATATGCTGATTTTCCTTGAAATTTCTGTGATTATCTCTAATATACCATATGTAATATATACCATATGTAATATATAATATCCTTTTTATCTTCCTGATTATTTCCAATATACCCCCCTCTTGTATATATTATTGTTTTCTCTGTAATTGTTTCCAATACATTCTGTTTATACCACACTTTCTCCCTTATTGGATTGTGAGGTCAGAGAGTTTTTGCCTTTCTTTTATATTTCCTCTTTTAAATTTAGGCTTATTCCTGGCATGTGCACGTTTCAGGTGTTCAGTAAAATGACTGTTGACATGAGCACAGAGACTGAGACTGTTTTTCATTTTTGTTCTTTGTGGACTCAGTGACTCCTTCCTGCAAGGCAACAAGCAGGAGAACCTTAACTTGACTTGCCAAATAATTTGATTTGTTGATTTTGTTTATAATTTAGCAGCCGAATATATGCCATCCTCAATATCATGTCAATATTTATATGTATGGCTAAATCTAAGCTTTGAAAGGTTTGCAAAAGCAATAATTTTGCTCATTTAGCTTCAAAACAATATTTTTTTCTGACCTAGGGTCAGACTAAACAAGTTAACTATCTTCAACCTGGAAGCCGAGTGTGATTGATTACACGTTGGGTCACCCAAAGCTTTCTGACTCCCAAGGTCTAGCACTCAAGATTCAAATTATCATGTCTCTCAATGGACATGCTCCCCTCAAGAAAATACTTTCTTCTTCTTAAGGCCTAAAAAACGTTTGGAAATGCATTATGATCCTTGGGAGTTAAACCTCACACATTTACCATAAATATAACGTCTATCGTGGCCTCGAATCTGTGCCTAAACGCCTATGTATAAAATAAATATACCTTATGTGTTATGTTAATAACTAGCTTATCTTCTTCTAGCAGAGTTAAGGGATACCCCCAATGCTTTCTTCCCTGGAGAAATTCCATTCTCTCTGTAATCTAAATTAAAAGGCACCCCACCTCTGACCATACCTATTTGTTCAGGAGGCTAGACTTGGAGTCAGGAACCTGGGTTTAGTTTAAGCCTCAGACAAACCAGGCCTAGTTCTCACTTAACAACATTATGTAGAGATATACTTGTCTATATGGGCCCTAGAGAGCCTATGGATACGTATGGTGAAGTAGTTATAAAAAAGGGCTAGAATTTCATGCTCTCGGAGAAAATTAGGTCTATGAACTTTCCTGAGCTGTAGGTTTCCAAATGATAATATATGTAAAGGGCTTGGCTTTTTGTAAACATTAAAGCACTTTTATATAGGATGTTATTTATTATTGTAATTAATTATTATAATTCCCTTATCTATAAAAAGATTAGTACCTATGTGTTGTGTGAGGATCAAAATTAAATAAATCATTTATTACATAAGTGCTTTCCAAAATGTGAGCTATTTATTTACTATTATTTACAATAAAGATTTTAAAATGGATTGTATATATGCACATTACTATTACCATTACTATTTTTAAAAATGAGTCTCAGGGATCCTAATCCTGCTTGATCGAGTTCTACAATCAACTTTGTCCCATAGTAGCCAAAATAACATAAATTTTTCCATTTAGGTAGGCTACGTTAATCCCTACAGATTAAAACTGAGCTCTGCAAATTACATTCTGTCCCGTACATGCTCATCCAAAATTCCGCTATCATGTCATTATCAATAAAGTCTATTGAACCTGAAAGCCTATATCTAACTCTTGCTTAAACTTTCCCAAACCTCAAATCAGAAGCTATGCAGTATCACCTACAGCTACTTGATGCAAAAAACCACACAATACAAAAAACAAAACAAACCTGAAAACCTTGCTGCTTCAGATACTTTAAATGAAGGTAAAATTAAAAAAAAAGTAGCAACTCACCCATGCCTTGAATACCTCTTTTTGATTGATGATTGACTGATTCATGATTTATAATAGGGCACATCAAGTAAAAACAACATATTTTCTCATTAATTTATATCATAAAGAAATTTTTTTCCTCTGACAACAAGCTCTCAAGCAAAACATCGAAGAGGTGGCAAAATAAAGACTGGTATTGAACAACTTCATTTGTTTGCAGATGCTAGAAAATATTCTCTTCATTCTTCCTGTGTAAATATTTTCATTTCTGCTAATGTCTTTTCTGACTTTTTGTTCCCTAGACACGTTAATCTGCAAACAAATGAATCATGTTCATGGTAATCCCACAATACCCACATTTCTCCGATAATATTAAACTGATTTCTCTCACACATCTTCATTCCTGGAGCAATAAAAAGTTCACCATAGAGTAAAATTACTGAACAAGATTAAATTCCGTAAAAGGCCTTCTTTATAGACTGAATTTTATTTAACTCATCATAGGAAAAATATACAAGGGGTAGGCCCCTTTTCTTAACAAACCTAAAAAAGATATGTCTGTAAAGTTTCACTTTGTTACATCTTTAATGGTAAACTCAATTTTCTATCTCATGAATGAGTTTTTTAAAAAAAATTATAACTGAAAATATGTGTGAATTTTTTAAGGACTGGAAAATTCTCCAAAATGTGTCGCATGCAAATATTAAAAGTCTAGCACGTTATGGTAAGAAAAATTCTCTTACCTTTGATCTGATGAAATTGTTTAACCAAATCTTTTATGTCCAATGAAGAATTTGCTAAAGGAAATAAAGAACATAGTTAATGTCTCCATTAAATTACCAAGTAATGGATCTAAAAGAATCTTACATTAAAAACAAACAAACAAACCTTCTCTGAACAAAATTAGCTCTTTAAAATAAAGAGCTGCAAATTGGGTGATATTTCCTGGATTGGTTTTGAGAATGGCTCTGCTAACTCCTTCTAGTAGAGTCTTCAGGCCATAAGGAACCACAAGCCTGGGTTTTGAAGAAATCATTTTGGTAGGTGGTGCCGATGCCGATGTTGTTATTTCTTTGCAGTCTCTCAACTACAACAAAGAGAAAGTCACAAATGTGTTTTCTTTGAACAAATAATATTTCCCCTATGCGAATGCTATGAATGAAATTTCTATGAATTAATCAACCTCCTATTATAATTACTACCTTCATTTCAAACTTGTAGACATTCATCTTTGGTTTTTATGTGCTGATCTTGCTGATGGTTCAAATAAGGAAAAGGCAGGGTAGGGCTTGAAACAAGTAGTTTTCTACATAAAAAAAGCAACAGTAAATAAATCTTTTTTTCTAAAAAAAAAAAAAAAATCCCGGAATATCATCTCTCGCCTTTGCCAGTATGAATGAAGTGATTCTCCACCATGGAAAGTAACCAGCCCACCAAAGGTCTCCAAAAGAATGAAGAGTCACTTCTTTATTTCACAGTAAATGTGTGTATAGGTTCGATTAACCCCATTTTTGTATTATTGGCAGAGCAGATATACAATTACCATGTCACTCAAACCATATTTCTTCTTTCTTTTCCTCCCCCTCCCAAACCTCCTCCTATACTTTTTCTCTTTCCTTTTTTAGGTCTATTTGTGAGACCCACAGCCTTCTCTGTGCATCTTCCTTGGTGGCAAAAGCAGATGTTGCTGACCCATTAATATTGGAGCAACTTGAAATAGCAAAAATACTAGCTATTTAAAAACACATTTCACATTACTGTTAGAAACAGGGCTTTCATACTGGCCTTGGAGGATGGTCACCTTAAAAATTTTTAAGCTTCTTAAAACTATGAAAAGTTACTTAAACAAAATAACATATTTAAAAAAGGTTCTTAAAAAATTTCTTGACATACCAAAAAAAAAATGCTTCACCACCCATTTTTTGTCAGTGGAATGGACAAGACACTATGAAGCTTGGGAAAAAGTTGACCAATAGGGGGAATAAAAGTGAGTGTGGAGGTGTGCAGAGCAGAGGCCCAATTTATTTTCATAGTTTCATCTCCTTAAATTAGCACTTTGCTAAGGGGCAAAAGCAAAGGTCTGGAGAGAGTCCTCGGTGTATAATTTATATATAAAACGGGAAAAATCACGTGAGGTTTAAATTCTCACAAGGAAAAGGGATGCCAAATCTTGCCCTTTTCATATATCCCATAAAAAAGGAGTAAAACCAAATAAAACTGAAAATATCCAAAAGTAGCAACAAACATATTTAAGCCCAGTTCTAGGTTTGGATTTTTCCTTCCTTTTTTTTTTTAATTTCCCTGAGGCGGGGTAGGGGTATTTTATGTAACCGGACTTCCCAGGAAAAGGAGCCCCAAAGAAGGTACATTCCTCTCTCTGACTCCCCGAGTCTGGGTGGTTTTGACCTCATTCTTTCTGACTACTTAGGGTTCTTTTTTTCTGCTTACGTGTTTCTTTTTGTTCGAAGTCGCTGATTTTACAATGATGCCTTTTCTATACAAAAGCAACTGTTAACCCAATCCAACCCTAACCGGGCCAGGAGGCAATTTGCCAGTTTCTCGTCCTCGTCCCCCTGCGACTACCACTCGCAGGCCTCCCCAGTTCGCCCCCATCCTCCCCCCCTCCCAAGCCTCAACCCCTTCTCCTGGGCAGGGCATGCGGTGTCCCCCCGCCGTCCCGTCCTCTCCAGAGGCTCCCGAGAAGCCTGCGCTGTGCATCCATCCCTCCAAGGGCCACTCGCATCCGCGAGGGCAGGGAGTGTGCCCGGCCCTCAGCTAAGCCTTTCTGTTCTCTCCGGGATCCCCCACACCTTTTCCTTCTCAGCTACGCTCTAAGCGCTTCCTCGTTGCCCCCTTGCCGGCGGCTCCTGTAAAGGGGCGCAACGCAAGCAGGCCCTTTTATACCAGCAGGGGCGGGGCCCCCCACTGAGGGTCCAGTGCTGTCACAATGGGCTAGCTGTCCACTTGCTCTTGCTCCCCGGTCACCAACGAAAAGGGGGCGGGACCTTGGGGGTCCACGACCAATGAGAAAGCCCTAAGCACAAAGGAGGGAACATGCATCAGTTGCCGGGAGCTTTCTCAAAATTCTTGGACCAACCTCCTTTCTTTCCTGTCCATAGGTACCTGTGTGTCGGCCAGGCAGGGAACTTCTTAATGGAAGGGAAAAGGCAATTCCTAAGGAAAATAGGATTCAAGGGAGATGGTAGGACAGCTGTGGACTCGTTCTTTATTTGCCAGGCAATAATAACGAGATACGTTTTTGTTTTTTAAAAGGAGAAAGGAGCAAATTTTATAAGCGCTTCACCCTACTCTGTTCTGTAGAAAATCTCCACCTTCCGCTTTGGTAACTCTTAAAAGAATCATCTATGCCAGTGCCCGTTGTGACACACAAGAATATGAGCAGAACAGAAAAGCAAAGCAAAACAAAAACCCAAAACAAAACAAAATCCACCAACAGGTCATTACAGTTAACACACCACTTTCCACCGCAAATCTCTCTCTTGATAGAAAGTTAGAAGCAAGTGTGAAATGATGACAATAAAGCACATCTTCTCTGAAAGGTTCCTTTTATGGCACCTGATGTTCATAAACTCTGGACTTGGAGCTGGGAAACGAAAGATAAGTCCAATTTGTTCATTTTAAAGATGAAGAAACTAATGCCCAGATGGAGGAAGTAGCATGTCCAAGGTCAAATAATGTAGGAGGAGCAAGACTGGGATCTACATGCTAGTAGGTCTTTTGACTCCAAAAACCACTGTTATGTTTTCTGAATTTTTAAAAAGTTACATTTTGGAGGATCAGCTTTTACCCTCCACTGTTTTTCTCTGCTTATTAATAAGGCAATATACTGCTTCATCCTAATAATCCAAAATTCATCTTCTTCATATCTTGCAAAGAAATATGTAATTATGTATCTCCCCACACCCACCCCTACCTTTAACATCCAGCCAGACTGGCTTTACTATTCATATACAACACCTCTTCCACCTCCATGCCATTGCGCTGACTGACTCTCAGGTATGGAATATACTCTACTTAATCCCTAGCTTTCTTCAAGAGCATTCAAGTGCCATTTGAATGAAGCCTTTTCTGAATCCTCTTGCTGTTAATGCCTCTCCCAAATATATGTATATACACGTATATATGTATATATATGTATATCTATGCATATATGAAGACACATATATAGATGTACATATAGTATGTGTGCATAGTATATTTTCTCCCTAATTAATAAGCATTTATTTTCTCTCCTTCCCATCTCATTGGAGTGAAAAAGGGGAAAACAAAACACTTGTAACAAATACGTGTGGTCAAGTAGAACAAATTTTCCCATTCTTGTGCACTCCTTTGGTCATGTCTGAATTCATGACCCCTGAGACCAAAGCCCTACAGGCTCAGTCCATGGGATTTCCTTGGCAAGGATACAGGAGAGGTTTGCCATTTCTTTCTCCAGGAGAGCACTGTTTGTCAAAATTCTCCCATATGACCTATTTGTTTTGGGTAACCCTGAACAGCATAGCTCACAGTTGCCTTGAGCTACACAAGCCCCTCTGCCACAACAAGGCAGTGGTCCAGGAGGAGCTTGTCCAAAATTGTTTCATTCTGCACGCTTAGTCTATTCCTTCTCTGTTAGGAGGTGGGTAACATTCTTTGCATTTATTTTGTAGATATATAGTTCATGAGTGAGTTCTTTCAATTGCATACTGGATTTTTACTATTCTTTCTTCTAATTTTGTCCTAATTCTGATCTTTGCTCTAAGTATGTAGTATGATGGTACACACAGCTGATTCAAGGAGGAATCTTAGAAAATAGCTAGTCTTTTTCTATATGCTAAAAAATTTCATTTTGTATTTTTGCAGTGTTATTCAGTGCTTGCCACATCCAG
Organism: Phalanger gymnotis; assembly: GCA_028646595.1. Classification (NCBI taxonomy): domain Eukaryota; kingdom Metazoa; phylum Chordata; class Mammalia; order Diprotodontia; family Phalangeridae; genus Phalanger; species Phalanger gymnotis. Next base: position 208,790,515 of record CM053622.1, on the reverse strand, counting down.
AGCCTAGTTATCTTCGCAAAGAACGTAATAATGACATAAAGGCAGAAGGCTTCTGTGAAGTCTCTAAAGCCTTGACCTTGTCATTTTCCCATAACACTTGCTGAGTAATTCTGGTCAAGTCATTTACTTTCTCAGAAACTATGCTCACCTGTGGAAGTGTTAGCTAACGTACATGAGTAGAGGGAGTTTTCTCGTGGCAGGGTCCTATACTAATGAGCTAATCTGTCTAGTCTCTATTCCTATTAGAAATTTTATAAGTGCTAAAATAAAATCATTTACAAGATCACATAACCTGCTGTTTTTTCAGTACAAATTAAACTTCAAACAAAAAAAAATTACAGAGGAAATATTTACTAATCTTTTTTTACAGCACTGCTTCGAGGCTTCTTCATAAGGAGGAGAGAAGGTAAAATTTTAAATCTTTCCATGCATTTGGATACTATAAACTCAACTCTGCTTCACACCATAGGATCATAGGTTTAGAAACAGAAGGGACTGGGAGACCATCTGAGATGGTCTAGGCCAACCGCCTCAATTTATAGATGAGGAACTGAGGCACAGATTGCTTAAGCCACTTGTCCAAAGGTCACATAGGTAGTCAGTTGGGATTCACATCCCAGGTCCTCTCCTTCCAAATCCAGTGTTCCCCCGCCACTGACCATCCTGCCTCCCATGTGGAACACGAAACATATTTTTCTACTAGGTAACATACTTTTCCACATCTCTCCACATACATATACACTGCACCCTACTCTATCCCCACAAAGGACTAAAAAATTCTGTAAGATCTATGTTGAAGAAAAGGTCTACTACTAACAGAAGGCTAACTAAATGGATGTCATTGTTTTCATTAATATGTATCCAGTCATTCCGATTATGTAAAGATCATGGAATTGCAGATGCCCCTAATGAAGTTTCCTTTTTAATACCTCACATTATCTTTGTTGCAAGTGATTTTGATAATCATGTCTGACTATTAATAAAACACTGAGTCTAGGAGCTGGAAGGGAATTCATAGACCATCTAGCTCAAGTCACAACAGACAAAGCATGGCCTCTCTGGGAAGACTTTTCAGCAAGGGCATACCAATCGCCTAAAAAGTGAGCCAATTCAAGTATTGGATAGCTTCAATTTTAGGAAGTCTTTCCTCACATTGATCTAAAATCTACCTCTCTACAACTTCCATTCATTGCTCCTGATTGTTCTCTGGGAGAAGGCAGAATAAATTGAATCCTTTTTCCATGATCCTCCTTGAAATACTTGGAAGACGGTGACTGTATATTTCACAGGTCTTCTCTTTCTCAGGCTAAATGTACCTATTTCAGCTAATTCTCATATGACATGGTCTCCATTTTCTTCAACATCTTGGTTGCTTTCTGTGGCACCTAGAATTCAATAGTTTCCCAGATATAGTTCCCAGGACAGAACAGAATGGTACTTACCTCCTTTCTCATGAGAACTATGCTTCTCTTCATGTGGCCTAAGGTTATATCAGTTTGAAATATCATGCTGTTGATTCACCTTGAGCTTACAGTCCACCATCATACACACACATATATGCACCTACCTCCCAGGGATGTTGTGAGGGTAAAAAGGGAATGTGTGTATGCTTACATGTGCATATTATCCATACACATGTATATACAATGCATCATATATAAAATATATATAAAAGTAATCTGTATATAACCCCTTTATATTGTGTGTATATATGTACATTTTACAATATACTGTATATACATTATGTGTATCATATATGTGCAATACATATAGTCTATTATTTGTATAAAATATGTGTATGTATATGCATATGATGTTCATGTATATAAGAACACATATAAAGGGATTATAGAAACATCCTCTCATCATTTCTCATAGCACAATAGTATTCCATCATAAGCATATATCATATATGGTGCTATAAGAAATCACAAGCAGGATGTTTTCAGAAAAACCTGGGAAGACTTATATGAACTCATGCAAAATGAAGCAAGCAGAACTTGGAAAACATCGTACATAGTAACAATTTTATAATGATAATCAACTGTGAGTTAGCTACTTTGATCAAGACAATGATCCAAGATAATTCCGAGTGACCCATGATGAAAAATGCTACCCACCGAGGGAGAGGGGGAAGGGGTAGAGAGAGGGGGGACGGGGGAGAGAGAGGGGGAGAGAGAGAGAGAGAGAGAGAGAGAGAGAGAGAGAGAGAGAGAGAGAGAGAGAGAGAGAGAGAGAGAGAGGGAGAGAACTGGTGGAGTCTGAATGTAGATTGAAGCATACTTTTTAAACTTTACATCTTTTTTTGTCTCTGTTTTCTTTTGCAGCGTAGCTAATAAGGATATGGTTTGCATGAGTGAACATGAAATAAATAAATGAAATGCCCTAGTGGCTCAAAAAACAAACCAACCCCCAAACCCACCCCAATTACATACCACAACTTGTTTAAATGCCCCAATTAATGGGCATTCCCTTGATTTCCAAATCTTTGCCACCAACAAAAGAGTTAATATAAATATTTTTGTACAAATAGGTTCTTTCCCCCTTTCTTTGATCTCTTTGGGATACAGACCTAGTAGTGATATTGTTGGGTCAAAGAAGTATGTGCAGTTTTGTAGTCCTCTGGGTGTAGTTCCAAATTGTTCTCCAAAATGGTTGGACTAGTTCACAACTCCACCAACAGTGCATTAATGTCCCAATTCTTCCACATCCCCCCTAACATTTGTCATTTTCCCTTTCTGTCATGTTAGTCTAAGTGTGACGTGGTATCTCAAGGCTGTTTTAATTTGCATTTATCTAATCAGTAGTAATTTAGAGAATATTTTTCATGTGACTATTGATAATTTCAATTTCTTCTTCTGAAAACTGCCTACGAACACATATCAACTGAAGAACGGCTCTTATTTTTATAAATTTGGCACAATTCCTATATATTTGAGAAATGAGGCCTTTATCTGAGAAACTTGCTGTAAAATTTTCCTCCAGTTTTGTTTTCCTTCTAACTTCGGTTGCATTAGTTTTGTTTGTGCAAACACCTTCTAATTTCATGACATCAAAATTATCTATTTTACTTCCCATGACCTTTTCTATCTCGTGTTTGGTCATAAACTTTTCCCTTATCCATTGACCTGACAGATACACTTTTCCATACTCCCCTAATTTACTTATGATATCACCCTTTATGTCTAAACCACTTTTCCATTCTGATCTTATCTTGGCATACAGTAGGAGATGTCAATCTATGCTGTTTCTTCCAACCCTCAACAATGCTTTAAAACTTCCTCTGAAAGTATCATTTCTGCCCACCTGGCATACCCCAGAGAGACAGTAGCCCTCTCTGTTAAGTAGATGAAGATAACCTTAGTATCCCTCATCTAGAAGTTGCCAACTGCCATCACTCATCTGATGAGTTCATAGGTCATAGAATTATGTATGTCGAGTTGAGAAAGACCAGTTGAGTCAGAGTCCAAATCCCTTATTTTATAGATGAAGAAACTAAAGGCCACAAGATGGAATATCTTGCCCTCTTCTCCACACCATGACTGGATGAACTTTCATCACTTCACCATTCTTTAGTACATCACCCCCTTTACAAAATCACAGAATTGGAGAGTTTAAAGGAGGCTCAGAAGGTACCTGGTCTACTTCATGTAGTCATGGAATCTCCATTATAACCTACCTATCAGGTAATCTCACCCAGTCCCTGCTTCCTTGGAAGCCACCAATTCTTGAGGCAAGTCATTCTACTTTCAGATAGCTCCAAATGATATGAAGGGTGGCTAGATGGTGCCATAGAGCACAGAGTGCCAGGCCTGGAGCCAGGAAGACTCATCTTCCCAAGTTCAAATCTAGCTTCAGACACTTACTAGCTGTGGGACCTTGGACAAGACACCTAACCCTCAGTTTCCTCATCTGTAAAATGAGCTAGAGAAGGAAATGGCAAACCATTCCAGCATCTTTGTCAAGAAAACCTCAAATGAGGTCACAAAGTTGGACACAACTGAAATGACTGAACAACTGACATGAAGGCTATCTTGACAGCAAGTCTAAATTGGCCTGTTGGCAGCTTCTAAGACTGCTCCTGTTTTTGTGCCTTGTGGCCAAGCAGAACAAATATAACAAGACAGGTGATCAAATCCCTGGAGATAGCAGTCATCCCCTTGTGCCTTCTAGGCCGACCTACCCAGTTCCTTCAAACTGACACAAACAAACTCACCCACATAGTGATGACTGAACACAATACTGGTAATTCCAAACAAATGTCTTCTCAACCACAAGGAAAGCCATTTTTAATTATTTATTCCAAGATTGCTTAAGGAAGCAATCTAGAAAGGGTTTGGTTTTTATAGCAAAGTTTGAAAAAAAAATCCACCAGTTTCTGTTTTCTTTTCTTTTTACTTGGCAGAAATATAAAAGTGCAAGTTCTATAAATTATTTACTTTTACAATACACCACAATAAATATTCTAATTTTCAGTGACATCTAAAAATTCTTTTTTTTTAAAACTCAGTAGGAGACATAGCCATAGTAAGCTAAAAATAAAGATGCCTGATCTTTTATTAAAGATAAAATCTTGAGAATATTGGTTAGTTAGCAAGATGCATATTCTATTATTGCTATTAGACAACGCCTCCGAGTTTTCCAAATTATAAAAACATATGCAGATGACATTATATACATTTGATATTGTTCTCATCACAGGCATAATCTAATGTAAAAGGTTTTCGAAATTTATAAATTGGAGATGCTACAAAGAATCTCCCAAAGTAGGAAGAGGAAGGTGGCAGAATCAGAAAAAAAAAACAAAAAAAACCCAAATAATACACATATACAGTCTGTCCCATTTAAGCAATTATTTTCTGAATTAGTATGGGCAAGGAGAAGCAAACTTACACATAAATGAATTACAATGCAGATCACAATCATAGTAAACACATTGGGTAGAGTTAAATCATAGCACATGGGCTAAAGAATCCTGTTCCTAAATTGTATCAATTCAAAATGCTTACTCAACTTCCTAGAGAAAATACAGTTTTCAGTTGTTTTAGTGATTAGTGTCTTCCATAGCTCTCCCACAATGTTAACATAAACATAACAAAAACATAAACTACAGGAGGAAAAGTGGGCTGACTGGGAAGAATGGCCCATTTTCAAACCTAGACCTGAAATATTAAAGTTACTCTAAGTGAGGAAGAGTGTAAACAATCTGTCAGAGTGAACTGTGCTTGATTTTAAAAGAAACAAGAAGCAAATGAAAAAGTTAAAAAAAATCCAGCTACATTTAAAACTACTTCTGAATCGCAGGGCTTATGAATAATCTTTACATAATGAATAATCGGTTTATCAATATTTTTGCCTGACTTGACAATTTAAGTACAGCTCAACACTGAAGGAAGAATTGCACTCAAAATGATCCTTAAACACATTTACAGAGATGTTTAATGTCTGTTAAAATGAATAGCTACACATACTATTAGTTAGAACAAAAGTTACATTAAGATACATTCTAAAGATTCATAGTTTTTCCCTTTAGCCCAGAAAAACCAGGGAATTCGAGTGCAACCCATTAACTTCTTAAAAAGAGGTCACTCAGCCATGTTGATGGAAGTCCCTCCGTATTTCTATTCAGGAAACATTTATTTGGCTTCTGAATTTAATCACTTAGCAAATGGGAGAACCCAATCTTTTTTCTCTGCTGCCTAGACCAACGCAGGATGGATTTCCCGAATCAAGTAGGTCTGGAAAAACACTTTGGCAACTTGGTCCACCAAAAAGCAGCCAGTAACAGAGGAGGAAACATTTGATGATTGCCTAGCCAAAGTAAGAAATAACAATTGTTTTCAAAGAAGTTACCATTACTTCCATTTCCTCAAAAATCAATCCCAAGAGTTTATTAAAGTTCACCAATATTCTGGTCAAATTCTCCCCCTTTGTGAACTTTGAAAAGCAAAATCAATTGCATAAGAGTTTACCTCAGCGCAAAGGCTACATGAGGAAATGAATTCTCTAAAGGGATGACTAGTGTTAAGTCATGAGAAATCATACTTAGGAAGTACTTCAGATTTGTTCAAATCCAACACAGTCATGGTAGAAGTGAGTAAAACTAAAAAAAAGGGAATAAAATTGACTGAGGAATTTAGATATCTTAATATTGCAAGTGTAATACATTATACAGGGTGGTTAAGTTAGGTAACATTAAAGAATTAGGGAACTTAAACCTGACTCTGAACTATCTTGTTACAATATTTAATCATCTAAGATTGGACCACAGGGAAAAAAATAGTTGAACTCTAGTAACATCTAACCCAGAAAATCATTATTCAATTGAATATTGCAAGTTAAGCCAAAAATTGTAATAAGAAACCTAACTGGACTCCAAAACTAAGCATTTAAGTAATTTCACAATTTATCACAGAAAAGTTGAAAAATCCTATAGTTTAAATATCTAATATCCAGCTTTTAGAATAAGCTATTAAATTAAGTTTGCTCAACAGCTATAGTCCTGGCTAAATAATTAATTTCTGTTTCCCTCATTTTTTTAGTTGTCTTGAGAAAAAAAATTCTGGTCCTTGCTATTTTGAAAAATACTGAAATAATCTGGAGAGATAATTACTTTAGATTATATCATCTGAGCTAAAAGAGTATGTGGCTTTTTTCTAAGAAAAAATGCGGAGGTCTGTTATATATGATTTTTTTCCCAATAAAAGAATATTGGGCTGGTAGGATAACTGTACTAGGAGACCCCGGTCCATCATTAACTCACTGTGCAACCTGGACCAAGTTAAAAATCTCTCTGGGCCCGTGTGTTGTCATCTGTAATACTGGGATAATGTTATATATATTTCACAGAAACATTATAAAGATAAAGTAAAAAGATTGGAAAGTGTTTTTATTGTTTCAAAGCGCAATACAAATGTCGGTGGTACTATGATTATTAATTTTACTTTTTATAATACAATTGTTAATGTGATCAAGTCAAATGTGTGCTTATAATAATTTTTCCTGAATAATTACAGGTCAATTATATTTATCTTGACAAACAAAAATTAAAATGAAAAAATCTAAATTGTTTGAACAAGGTCACTTAACCCTCTCACCAGCTGACTTTTTAAAAAGTAATTTGTTTAGAAGAGGAAATTTTTAATGTGTCAGCCCAACTCCAAAAATGTGTCTGGCACAGGTGGTTTTCAGAAGAAAAGCCAAAGCTGATCTTCCCAATAGCTCTATCCTCTGCATGTGTTTTAAAGTGCAGAAAACTGTGTGGCATGGGATAAATCAAGCCTTCTTGTCTGTCACTGAGGTACCACTTCCCTCAAAGAGGCTAAGGCTGCGTGGATGCGGACATGTAATCTGTTTTCAAAGTCGTAGCCAGTGAATTCCTCCTGCAAGAACAAATACAATTACTGAATGTTAGTTAAAATAGCATAAAGGGCTATAGTCTGTCACAATGAAATAAAAGGCATAATTTTTCAACTAATTAAGATGTTAAAAACATTCTATTATCACCCAAAAGTCTCAAATTAAGCACGCACTTTATAAACTTCATATAGAAACACTAAGAATGTTCATTTGTGAAGAAAATCCCCCATGTTGGCCCCAGAATTAGTCTTATGTTCCACATAAGAGAATATTACCAAGTCTTAGTTACAAGAATAATGTAGCTATAAAGTCAAATGATACTCTTGCACCTTAAAGTATTAAGCCTAAAACACATTTACAAAAAATACAAAGGTGTCTATTTTAAAAATATATTAGTACTAGGTAGGGCAGCTAGGTGGTGCAGTGGATAGAACACTGGCCCTGGAGTCAGGAGGACGTGAGTTCAAATGTGACCTCAGGCACTTACTAACTACCTATGTGACCCTGGGTATGCCACTTAACCCCAATTGTCTCCAAAACAAAAAGACACACAAACTTCCAAATAAATAAACATATTAGTAGTATCAGGCAGATCTTGTGCTCATTTGCATTAGTCTCTATTATTCCCCCTCCCTTTTATATGAGGACTTTCTGAAAACTTTCAACACTCAATTTTGAACTGAAAAATACATCTTTATCTTTCAGGAAGGGAAAGGTGGGAGTGGGGATAACTAGTTGAATTAGCATTTTTACCTTTGCTTGTAAAAGCAGAGTTCTGCCTCTCGCCACAGTCTACAAAAGTGAAAAAAGCTATTAGTGAGCCTTCAAGTTGAAAAAACAAAACAAATTTTAGGTAGAGCAAAAAGATGTTTTAACTGAAAATGTACATGAAGTGTAGCAGTTAACATGCTCAGATTCAAATGGCACGTGGTAAGATACTTAAAAGTGTCTTTTGAACTGTTAAAAAATAATACATTGCACTAAAAACAAAGTACAATTGTTGAGTAAGCATAAAAATTTTTCAAGCCTGCTCTACATACTCTGACAACAATCATTTAATCTTGACTTGGGTGGTTTTATTATTTGTTTTTAACTTGGAACCTTTATATAAAGATGACTATAATCACTAAATTCATAGTAAAAAGAGATTGGACCACTTGCTTATACAAATTAACTGAAACTTTTCTTTTATAATATGATAATATAAGAAGTCGGTTGATAAATAATTTTCATACTCCCCAAGATTATTACTTAAAAGGATGTAGTTGAATTAAAAAAAACCCCAAACTTGACTAGTAGTGGCTTAGAGCACTGGTAACTACTGAAGCATTCTAAGCAACATTAATAATACTCAGCAGTTCTATTTTAAATTCAGGAACTGCTTTCTTTTAATGAGACAGATTAGAGGACATGAAAAGTCTTTTTTATAAATAGGCTAGGATGAGTCTTTTGAAAATAGCACTATGAGTCAAGATCATTGTGATAAAAACTATAAACAATATGAAAAGAAATAAGATTTCACTCTACCTTCTCAAATTTATAAAATTTTTACCTCAACTTTAAATTTAAAATATTTCCTTAAATGAAATACAGATGTCTCCAGTAAGAGAATTGTTAAGATTATAATTCCAGTTTGGAAAAGAAAGGACCAGTGCCACAATTTTGCTACCTTAGTTTAATTTCTAGAATCTACATATAAGCAATTGAATTTACTAAAGATAAAGATTCATATATAATTAACTTTCTAAAAGAAAGTACCAAGAGTATACCCCAGTTGTGTATCAACTCAAGATAAAAATAATTGGGGTAATACAAGTTGGGTTTGTAGGGTCTAACACCATGACCCTGTCCTCTATCCTATACTGAGTTAGAATTCACAGATGATACTTCCTCAAAATGGACTACCATTGTCCAAAGAGTATTATTTATCATTCTAATTCCAAAGGAGATGCATACCTAGCTCAAAATGAGGAAATAAGAAAGGGCTTATTTCTTATTTCTAAACAGTAGATTCTTGGGAGTTTGGGGAAAGGAAAACCACTAGGCAATATTGAGAACTAAAACTTAATGGAGCAATTAAGAGATCCTCTGGTAACTTTTAAAGTAAAATATAAGTACCTAAATACAAGAAAACATGGAATAGGTATCCCTTATAACTTAAAAAATTTATTTATATAGTATAATTAATTTTATTAATTTATATAAAGGCTGCTTTAGCTATGTCTCTTTGCACATTTTCAGTTATGTTAATTTATACAAAGTATATGGTCTTACCTCTGGGTTATCCAATAGGAGACACCCGAGTTCATAACAAGCATATGGTTGAACATATAAATTATTCTGACGGCACAACTCATCTTTGACAGCTCTCTGAAAAAACTGTAAGTAAAATAAATGTTATTTAGGTTAGTTACTTTTTATATTTATAGCGGAACAAGAATTTCCTTTGGATCTGGTTTTCCTTCTCCATTCTATGGCTTTCTGGATTTCTTCTTATTTCTTATACTCCAGCTTGACTCACTTTAAGGCCTCCACTTCCTTCTCTCTTAATGCTTGTTTCAAAGCCTTGACATGTTCACTACCTTTTCTACCAAGTTCCTGCATGTAAAATACATGTACTGTATCGCCTTCTCCTTGACTACGTACAGGTTCTGCTATATTTAGAGATAGGAGTGCGTGAAGGATCAGAGGGACTATGACCTATCCAAGTCGGGACCAGAAACCCAGTTCTCTGACTCTAAACTGAGTGTTATTTCCACTAAATCAGCCTGCCTCCTATCTTTTTAGGTTACACACTTACTTCCTATTTAGGACACAGCAACTGAGTAATCCTCTGTCTTGGTGCATCAAAGACTTTGTCAGAATTAAAATACTTCAAAATTTCAATGTATACGTGATATGACCAACATTGGAGCTTCGTGTACTTAACAGCTAGCTGCAGGACATTAGGCAACTCGTGTAGCCCATTTGCCTCAGTTTCCTCAACTACAAAAGTGGGAATAATAACATTATCTACTTGAGAGGGTTGTTGTGAGGAACAAATGAAATTACATTTGTAAAGTACTTGGCACAGAGCCTGGCATACAGTAGGTACTATATAAATGCTTGTTCCTTTTCTACTCCCACTTCTACCCCCAGTACAGATCACAAACCACCTGTGCCTTCTCATATTGTACTACGTTCATCTATTCCTCCCATAAATCTGCAATACAGACTTTATTCACATAGCTACAAGTTCCTGATCACCTCTCTTTATGATAATAATGACAACACATGACTTGTGAATCATTTAATATCTTCCCATCTTTCAGATGTCAAACCTTCAACGTTTCCAAATTAGACCCCCTTACGAGTCTTTCTTCTACACGTCATTTGAACCGGCTTCTCTTTCCTTTGTGAGATTTGCTCTTATAACAGAGTGGGACCTGAGGTGAGTCCAAACGTGGTGAATCCACTGTTATCAATGATAAAGTTATTCTGTTACAAAACTGTTTAATGAATCCACTCCATTATTTATTTGTGTGTTGTCTTCCTTCCAACTTTGTGTAAAAATGCTCTTGGAATGGGCTGACAGGGTTGGGTCTCACCAAGATTTCTGCAGACTCATTTCTTTCGCCCACTGTCTTTTGATTTTTTTGTGAGGTGACACTGTTCATAATCTTCCACCAACATTTTGCGGTCAAGCCTATATTCTGCATCTAGGGTGGAGACCGAATGTTTGCTGTCTAAGGAAATTTCTAGCATACATTTTACAATTGTTAACAACTGCTTTGTTGTAGTAAGCTTTTCTACAATATGTTGATAGCCTACTATCTATGTTCCGCCCCCCCCCCTGCAGTTTTTAATGTTGATTACTGTTTGTGCAAAGAGATGGAGCTGTTATAATTGCGTGTAATGTCTCATCATTTTTATCTTTCTAATTTGGTGCTGATTTCAACCTTTGTTAATCATTGGGTCTAACAGCACACAAACAAGTGATTCAGAAAGGATTTCTATATCAGTAACTATTGCTTTCCTGTCTGTTATGATAAAATCAATTTCATTTTTTGTGACGTTCATCCAGAAACTTCCATATATTTTCTTAAAGAAAAAACTCAAAATAAAAATGAAATTTCTGATAAAAAGCCTCCGGCCTCCTTCATTTACACTTCCTCCAGTAGTATGCCAACTTGTTGGTCACTGTACAAGAATTCACACATAAGAGTACTAAGAATTGAGTTAGTTCTTCGTTGTTACTGTTGTTGAGTTATTTCAGTAGCATCTGACTTTTTGTGACCCTAATAGGGGTTTTCTTGCAAAGATATTAAAGTGGTTTGCCATTTTCTCCTCTAGCTCATTTTACAGATGAGGAAACTGAGGCAGACAGGGTTAAGTGACTTGCCCAGGGTCGCACAGCTGCTACATGTCTGGGGCCAGATTTGAATTTAGGAAGATGACTCTTGATCCCTCTAGGCCTAGCATTTAATCCACTGCACGACCCAACCACGAAAGTTAGTTTTTACAATCTAAACATTGCAAGTTTGTTTTCTCTGTTAACACCGCTGTAGAAGCAAAGGGGTACCCACCATAAAGTACTGAGAGCCTACTGCCATGGACGACACAGTTTTAACAGCCACAAACTTTAATACTTTGCTATCTGGTCTACAATACAACCATTTGAATCCATGTATTAATTTCAGCTCAAACTCACATTAAGATTAATATTAAAGAGTGTATTCTATAGGTTTAATAGAAAAGGATTTAAAGTCAAAGCTGATGGCACTGAACATTAACTCTTACTTGGGAATGATCTCATTTAATGTTAGGAATCTATGTCTTAGAAAAGCTAAAATTAAATTTGAAAAATACTTTCATAGCTCTATTGAAAAACCATGTGTTGTGCTTATCTATAGAAGCTATTCAATCTCCTTTATCAACAACCATCCTATCTCAAACAGTAACTCTACAATCTCTGCAGACACAGAAGCAGAATAGGAAGTAAAAAGATGTTTTGACTTCTGCTCATTTAAGTAAGGATGTTACTCATGCATCAAATTTTTCTACTCCCTTGCGAATTTCATTTTCAATCTCTTTCAGTTTGGACTAGCATCTTTGGTAACACACCATGTCAAAACATGTCTATGTATACTATACAGCAGCATCTCTAAAATGACCATAATTCTATTCATATGATTCTGGACAATTAACACCATAACCACCTTTTCTCCCCTCTGTAAAATGGAAATCCTATCTGACTTACCAACTTCATAGTATTGTTTTTAGGAACAAGATTAAAAAGATGAAAGCACTTTAGCAACTACAAAACATTATACAAATTTAAAGTATTAATTTTAAAATTATGTTTAATTTTTTTTAGTCACCAAAAATTCACCTTTTCTCCTTATCTCTCCCCAAATGAGAATGAGATAAAAACAAAACACTGATTACAAACATGTATAGTCAAGCAAAACAAATTTCCACATTGGCCATGTCCAAAAACAAACACCTCATTCTCAAACCTGCCTCTCAGTCCTTCACCTCTCTATCAGGAGGTGAGTGGCACGTTTCATCATGAGTCTTCTGGAATTATGATTGGTCTTTACATTGATAAGAACTGCTAATTCTTTCAAAATGGTTTGTGTTTACCATATTGTTGTCTTTGCAAAAATTGTTCTCCTGCTTCTGTTCACTTCACTCTGCGTAAGATCAGGTAAGTCTAGCAAGATTTCTCTGAAACTATCCCCCTATCATTTCTTGTAACACAATAGCATTCTACTTCACATAGTTCATAACTTGTTCGGTCATTCCCTGGTTTACAGGCACCCTCATTTTTTGCTACCTCAAAAAGTGCTATGAATATTTTTGTGCCAACTTGGAGCTTGTTTTGCTTAGGATTAATCCCTCCTTCTAATTCCTCCTCACCTCTTCTCCCCTTTCCCACCCATTTCCCTTTTGAGTGAAATGTATTTCTGTAATCCCCTTCCTGTGTATATTCTTTCATCCTTTAACCAGTTCAGACTTAGAGTGAAGTTGAAGCGTCAGCTCCCCCTTGTCTGTACAGATGATTACTTGCGTAACCTATTCTTGGCTATAAGTCTATATCCTTTGGCTTCTGAACTATTATATTCTAACTTCCCTGCCCCTTGAAAAGTGGTAGCTGCTAAATCATGTATGATTCTGACTGTACCTCTGCAGTACTTGAGTTTTTTCTTTCTAGCTGCTTGCAGAATTTTTTTTTTCTTTGACTGGAAGCTCTGGATTCTAGTTATAACATTCTTGGGAGTTTTCTTTTTGGGGTTTCTTTCAGAAGACGACAGGTGGATTCTTTCTATTTCCATTTTGCCCTCTGGCTCTAGGACATTTGGTAAACTTTCTTTTAAGATTTCTTGAAATGGGATGTCTAGGCTCTTCTTTTAGCAGTGGCATTCAGGCAGTCTGATGATTCTTAGATTTTCTTTTCTTCAATCTGTTTTCCAATTCATTTCTTTTTGCTATGAGATGCTTTACATTTTCTTCTATTATTCTAGTCTCTTACTTTGTTTTAATATTTCTTATTGTCTCATAGAATCACTGGCTTCTACTTTGGTGCATTCTAATTTTCAGGGAGTTTGTTGTTTGGGCGTTTTGTACCTTTCGTGCTAAGCTATTAATTCCCTTTCTAATTCTTTCTTCTCTAGCTGTCACTTTTAAATTTTTCATTTGGTGTTCTTATTTCATTGACAAAAAACGCAGTCTAACTTCTTTTTTTAACTCTTGCTTCATTTCTTTTAGGTCTAGGAATTCTAGCTGAATCTGTAACCAAGCTGTGTTTTCCTTTGAGGTTTTGTTTGTAGATGTTTTTAAGACATTCTCTTCTGAGTTTGCGCCTTGAGTTTCTCTGTCACCATTTTTAATAGTGGGATTTTTTTTGTTTGCTAATTCTTCCAGCCTACCTCCTGACTTTGAACTTAATGTTAAGACTAGGATTTGTGCACTTCAGGCGGGTTTGTCCTGTTGCTGCTTTCTTGTAGTACTGAGTATTGTGCTGTTGTAGGATCCTAGGAACAGCTCAGGCTGGGGACCTGTAAGCCTTCTGTGCTTGCTAAGTGGCTTGATTCTGGATAAAATCTGATTTCGGCCCCTTGGTCTGATGTCTGCAAGTTCCTGACCTGAGTCTGGTTCTGAGCAATAGCACAATAGCAGATACTACTGGATTCAGCTTCTCTTAGCCTGCTGAGAAGGTCTGCTGGTTCAGGGTAACAGAAGTACAACATCTCCTGCTTACTCCAGATGACAGGCACAAGCCCCCTCTCCCTAGGATCTGTAATCCAGAACTAGGTAGTGGGCAACAAAATTGCCAGTTCACCCCTGTGTCTATCTGAGAACCTCCAGGATAGATGTTCCTCGAAAGGTATTATTTTAAATAAAATTTAAATTACAGAATATGAAGGACATTTTTTACTGTCAGTTATAAATAAATCAGGAGGACTAGAGGCTCTACACACACACACACACACACACACACAGTATGTGTAGAGGTGGTATAGGTTTTTAAAAACGCTTCATTTTCTGCTACTCCCAAACACACACACTCAAATGATTTTCAAGACTTATTTTCTTTGGCTATATGAGAAACATTAGCAAATTACCTGAATAGCATCTTCTGAGTTTCCCAAGCATTTATGTATGGCACCAAGAAGCAAATTTTTCAATCCAACAGCAGACGAATCATCAACTTCGTGGCAAGCTTGGAGAGATGAGAAGGAGATTACAGGAGGAAGGTAACTAAGAACTTAATTATCAACACTTTTAAGCAAATACTTCACCTTTTTAGCTTACCTGTCAAGCTCATGTTTCTGAGCCTCAAACTTTGTCCCTTGATGTATAGGTATTTTAAGAGCTAAACAAAAATGCTATTGCTGAACTTGACTAGATGAACATATGGCTTTAATTCACCCATTCAATAATTATTTAAGTGCTTACTATATGTAAGAGGCATCTATGGTGACAGAAAGAAAAGATAAGGTTTCTACCTTCAAAGAACTATAATATAGCAAATACAAAATGTAGTAAATTCCTTGAGAAAGGCATGAAGTTTTACAGTAGTTCAGAGAACAGAGACGATGTTTATGGCTTGGACAGAGAGGCAGGGCAAGGAAAGTTTCATGGGAGATGGGACATTGGAGCTGAACCTTGAAGGATCATAGGATTACAGACTTAAGGGATCTTAGAGGCCACCGAATCCCACCCTCTCATTTTACAGTTGAGGAAAACAAGGCTGCAAGAAGGAACTTTCCCAGGGTAAGGGCTGTGAAGGGTCTGAGGCAGTGTCTGAATTCAAGTCCTGTCCTGATGGACAGGACTGCAATAGACAAAGGTGATCAAAAGAAATTTCTAGACAGAGAGATGGGATGAACAAGGGCAGAAGGAGGCAAGGCACATATTAGAAATAATAAATAGTACAGTCTAGCTAATAAGTAGGAATATATAAATTCCTACTTGATGGGAGATAGGGCTGTAAAGGTAGGCTTGCATGCCCTGCAAGCTAAGGAATTTGAATTTTTCTATAAATAGAGGTAATCTATCAAAGATTTTTCAACAGGGAAATTAAAGCCCGAGGATCATGGGTTTAAAGCTGGAAAGGATCTCAGAGGCAATTTAGCCCAATCTTCCCCATTTTACGGATAGAGAAACTGAGACCAAGTGAGGTTAAGGGACTTGGCCCAAGATGATACAAGCAGCAAGTGGCAGAAACTATATTAAAATTCAGGTGTTGTGACTTGTTCATGACTTTCTCTAGTATGCTGGAGCGCCGTATTAGAAAGATTAATCTGGTTATCAGGTGTAAAATGGACTATAAAGAAATAAGATTGGTGGCAGGATGAACAGTTTAGAAGGTTAGCACAATAGTCAGTCCAGCAAGAGGAAAGAAGAATCTGAACTAAAAAGAGGATGATGGTAATATGAAAGGAGGCCAGCTTCAAGAGACAGCTGATAAACGGAAAGAGTAAGGGTGAAGAAGAACCCCAAATGCCTCATATTCCAAGCCATAGTGACTAGGAAAATGGTACTATCATCAATAGAGAGAAGTCAGGGGAAGTAAAAGGTTTGTAGGCAAGGACAACTTTAGTTTTGTACATGTTAATTTTGAGATTTTGGATGGAAACATCTGGCAAGAAACTGGAAGGAAACATGGTATTGAACATGGAACCCATGTCAGGGCTGGAGATAAAAATTTTGAAGTCAACCATACAGAAAGGCAGTAACAGGAAGGGACAGACTGGAAGGGGATATCTACATTCAGGGATAAGAGGAGGATGAAGTGTTGAAGAAGGATAAAGAGGAAGAGTGGGGGGAAGATAGGAAGAGAACTCATAATAGTATCATCATGGAAGCCAAGGAACAAAATACTAACACCTCTATTTGGCTTTTAAAGTCCTTCCCAAGTTTGCTCCGTCCTCCCTTTCTAGGCTTATTGTACATCGTGACTATTATCTTTTGCATACTTCACGCTCCGGCCAAACTGGCACGCTATTTCCAGGCTCTTGCTCAGTTTGTCTTCCAAGCCTGGAATGCCCTTTCCTTTTCATTTCCAATTTGGAGAAATCCAAGTTTTCCCTAAAAACTCTGCTCTCGCAACTTCCAACACGAAGCCCAATCCTTCCAGTGCTAATACTCTGACCCTGGGAAATTACTTTGTATTTACTTACTATTTGATTGCGCTGTACATGTTGTTGACCATTACCTCTGCCCCCAAACAAAATGCAAGTTTCTTGAGGTCAGGGATTCCTTAATTTTTAACTCTGTATCTCTAGCTCCTAGCACAGTACTTGGCACATAGTAGGTGTTTAATAAATTCCCGGATAAGTGAATAAGTGAAGACTTTATCAAAGAGACAGGTAATTTGAAGGTCACTTGTGACCTCTGAGAAGAAGTTTTAATTGAGTGATGATGGCAGAAGTCTGAGAAATAAAGGAGTACATGGGGGATGAGGAAGGGAAAGTAGCCAAGTGCAGATTACTCTGAAAAACCTGGTAGTGAAAGGAAGAAGATGGCCAAGTGACTCTAGATGACAGGGAAGGATTTTTTAATAGCAGAAACATGAGAATATTTATATGGAGAGGGAAATCAGAAAGAATCAGTTGAGAAGGAGAGACTGAAGGGGCAAAGAAAAAAGAGATGACTGATGGAGTAATTCTAGGCACTATAAAGAGATTTTACCCTAAGAATAAATATCATTTAAAACAGACAAGACCATTAAAAGGTCATGGTCTTTATCTCTTAGGATCTCAGCATCTAATACAGATAAAATACCAAAATACCATTAAAAAGCAAAAATGTGCTGTACATAACACTGACAAGGTAAATTTTTAAAGAAAATAGAAGAGTAGGCATTTCCAATACACATGGTAGTTAAACATGATGCTTTGGAGTGATTATAAGGGAGGGTACCAGGACCTGGGCAGAGAATGCAGCTATCATTTTCAATTTAAAAAGAATTACCTCCTGGAAGAGGTACATTTCAGACTATGATGAAGGATACTGGGGTGTTG
Organism: Phalanger gymnotis; assembly: GCA_028646595.1. Lineage (NCBI taxonomy): Eukaryota > Metazoa > Chordata > Mammalia > Diprotodontia > Phalangeridae > Phalanger > Phalanger gymnotis. The sequence goes on along the minus strand of CM053622.1, from coordinate 208,772,645 downwards.
ACATCCTTAAGTGCCAGCCATCTCATCCATAAAGACTTCCCTAGACCTTTTCCCTAAACTCCAAATGATTTCTCTTTGAATACTAAGAAATCATGCTATGGCTCTTTCCTTTACCCCCAACACAACAACCCTATGTTATATTATATTTTGTGTAACCAACGTCTCCTGTTAAACTGTAGGCTACACAAAGGCAGAGACTCTGCCATTTTCCATCTTTGTGCCCTCAAGGTTTGGTAGTAGGGACTTGAAGGTGTTTACTGAAATGAAATTAAAGGGAATGGGGGAGGTTTCTTCATGGTCTTGGGTGGAGACCAAAAATTTGTCACAGAGACAAAGGAAAGAGGAGTATGGCAGAAGGAACAGGATAGGAAAAAGGAGGAGATGATAGATGTGGGGAGATCAGCCCCTTAATTCTGATGAAATTTCCATGTGACAAGTGATGGAGGATCACTGGAAGCTTCTGAAGACCATGTGAGTGATAAAGGATAAGCTACAAAAAAGACTTGGGATACAAGGCCATTTTTATATTTTGAGCTCGAGGCAAGGCAAAATATCTAATTAGAATGCTCTATAGACAGAATGAAAAGAGAGAGGAGAGAAGTGCTGGTAGTCACAGTTTAACACTGTAGAGAAGACAAGAGTCCCAGAATCATTATATTTGATAAGACTCAAAAAACACACAGTTCATTTGAAAACAGGCAATCACCATTTTAAAAAAGTTTATTTTTTTTTAAAAAAAGAATTACTGATTTAGTAAACTAAGTAATTTGATTATGGCATCCATCTGAAGAAATTTCAAAAAGTTCCATGTCCTTTAACATCATTGGACTATTATGTCATTCTAGTGAACTTTAGTAAACTAAATTCCCAAACCTCTCTAGACAGCTCAGAAGTTTGTTTTGCAATCCTTATTTTCAGCAAATTCATTCTTTCATTAGGCCTATTTCCTTTTGCTCTAATTTGACTAAAGATATAAAATACACCATCATCAGTGATCTCAGAAAATCATCATAAGGAATAAAATCGATTATCCGTTAGCGTTCTTTTCTCCAGAGCAAGCAATGCTAACGCTTTACTATTTTCTTATCATAATCTTTCGATTATTCAGTCTTCTTTGGCGCTTATCCAGTTTCCCCCAGAGCTCCTTAAAACACTGAACTCAAAACTAGAAGCTATGTTGTACATGGTCTGCCCAGTTCTGAGTATCAGTTCTAGATGCTACATTGCTACATTATCAGAAAGTCTTTGGACTATGTTGGCTTTTTAACCTAGAGTTATTTTACTGAATCCTATCTACTCATGTTCGCTTTAAGACTTTGCTAACAATACTTGATCTGACACAGTGAAGAGAGGACTAGGCTTCAAAGAAGATGCTTACCAGTCCACATACGTGAACTTAAATTAAGTCTTCATTTTACCCAAGCGGGAATGCTGGGCCTGGAGTCAGGAAAACCTGAATTCAAAGTCCAGTCTCAGATACTTCCTGTGTGATCCCGGGCAACTAACTTAACTTCTCTCTGCTTCAGTTTCTCCAAATGTAAAAAGGGGATAAAATCCTACCTGGCAGGGCTGTTGTGAGGATCAAATGAGATATTATTTGTAAAGCACTTGACACATAGTAGGTGCTTAATAAATGCTTGTTTTCTTCCTTTCGAATGGGGATAACACAGTATCTCTTGTATTAACCTTACAGAGTTGTGTATTAAGGTGCTTTATAAACCTTAAAGTGTTCTTTAAATATCAGTTATTATTTCAACCACAAGTTAAGTATGTCCATCTTGTACATTTATTGTTCATTTTCCCTTTAGAGAACTTATGTGGCAATTTCCCCTAATGAAACTAAATTTAAATAAACCACCAAAATATCCCTATAATCTTTGGTATTTGGTAGCTCCCACTGGGTGGATTTTTTTTAAGGACCTTGTGTTTTCTTCATTCTATAAGGTGCAACTATAATAAAGCAATGTGACACATTTTGGGGGAAGGGGCGGAAGGCAAGGCAGTTGGGATTAAGTGACTTGCCCAAAGGAATGTGACACATAAAACAAATATACTAGAACTTGTAGCTGAGTAGCGATAAACTTATTTCAATGATACTGCCAATACTCAAAACAATTTTTGGAACCTCATTTTCGGACATGTCTTCAGAGGCAGTTCATGAGCCACATAAGGGAAGGCAACGAGTACTTATATAGCAAGGTCTGTGTGCCAAGCACTGTGCTAAGAGTTTTTTTTTTTTT